>JBCFYV010009882.1:48995910-49720910 GCA_039000515.1 Timema cristinae
AACAAAATTCCGAATTTTTTTTCCCCCCTCTATGAGATCCGGTCACGCTAATCTACATATTGGTAATGATAAGTAATTACATATCTCAAATAGTTCCGGAGATATGATAAAAAATTATAGTTTACGCGTATGACCGAAGCACTTAAATTCATTTTGCCGAGATATTGAGATGAACAATTCTTTGGAATATTTATAAATGTTTAAAAATGAAATTTACTCAAAATCGTTGGAGCCCATTTTGAGAAAAATGAATCTTTCTCTCTTTGCCCTTCAGTAAACTACCCTTAATTTTAGGGTTGGATCCAATTCCAAAAAACCTCGGTGCAACCATATGAAAACCCTAGATACCAAGTTTTAGCCTGATCGGTTAAATAGCTTAGGCCCTAGTTAAAGGTACAGACAGACAGATGGAAATTCAAAAATCACTTTTTTGGATTCTGGGGGTCATGAAATGTCGAGATTCATCCTACTATTGAGTTCGAGTTTTTTGACGATCACAATAATTTCTCTAACTGTAAGATAGTGGTAAAGTAAAAATTATTATTCACGGCACTTACACAAAAGGTCTAATAAAAATAGTCTTAAAATGGTGACCGAACAATTTTCACCATGTGGTTGAACATGACGGAAACAAGTTTTTTTACAATGACTCACCCACACAGTGGATACAATATTTTATTCAGTTAAATATTTTGAAATACGATAAACAAATCATAAAATTATTTATTACACATAATTATTATATTACTATTAGCACCGTGTCTTACTACCCGTTCAGCTTGTACGCACTTAGGCTCATGTGTAGTGTTAGGGTGACAGAGAGATGAAATGAAGGACCTACAGTTTAACGTGGGATCCGAACCATGGTGGAGACCTGGCATTCCACACATTCACAAGTTGTGATTAATACACGTCTTGTCAGAGGTGAAGGAAGGTCTTGGCAATCAGATACATATGTACTGGGACCTAGGATTGAACCCCGGACCCCTAGCACAGAAGCCTGACATCTTACCCGTAGACCGCCAGGTCATCCTATTATATATATTTTAGAAAAATGATAAGGTTTTTTTTTCAAGTAAATACGATGCCTGTATTAAAGGGTCTTGTGTATGCACTATATTTCGCATAGTCAATAACCTTCCAAAACGAAGAATAAGTACTTTTAATTATTTTCTAAATATAATTTCAAGTTGGATAAAATAAATTATTAAAAGTAATAAAATAGTATGAGAAAACTGAAGTTTATATTATTTTAAATGTAAAATATAGCAAGTAATTAAAAAACTTTACATTTATAATAAAACAGTAATCTTTTACAAGTGTTGGCAACCCAAAACCTAAATATATTATTTTTTAACTATCAGCCATGTAAAAAAACTATCATGAACAGGCTTTACTAATCGTACATACTTTTCGTGGAGGCGCTTTCCATTTTCGGATAAGGTCAGAGGATGATTATAGTGGTTATGATGGAGTGGAGCCAATGAAGATCTTAATTTCGTATAACTTGAACAGATAGTAAGACAAGGTGCTAAAAAAAATTACCTAATTTAATCCTAAATTATCCAAACCTGGTGATCATGGGAATTATTCCCCTTTCGAGAAAAATACTCTGGTAACAGTCGAGAATCAAACCTAGGTCCTCTAGGTCAGGAGTCAGGAGCTTTCAACACTATACCACGAGACCGGTTATTCAGGGTATGCAAATAATCCTAATATATCTATTTGTAAAGTATACCTAGATGTATTCCTTTATACTCGGGTTGTTTCAGGTTGATAATTTAAGCAAGGATCAAAACCAAGTCCATTAAAGGACGAGTAACCAGTTCAGTGTTGCAGGATTATCATGTTGAACACCAGCCGGAAAAGAACGTCAATATTGACCGTTATGTTTGTCATCTAAGACTTACTGACCGGGAGGGTCGAGATTTCATCTAACTCAAGTTTAAGGGTTCAACAATATGATTTTCCCTTTGATTTTAATATCTAAATTTAGGAAAATAATATATAATTTGGTATCAACTGACTTTTTTATACAAATTACCTTAAATAAATTGTTAAATCTTGTGTCAAATAAATAATAATTCAAGTTCCCAAACACCAGTGCTTTGGCAATAACGCTTACAAAAATCCAGCCTACAGCTAGTTATGAAACTAAGTTTTAAAAGGCTTTGAAATAGTAATGGGTCTGGCGGATGGCTCTTAAACCTTTAATATAGCTCTTATTAAATCCAACAATGAAAAATTGGGGTTTATTATGCCTTTATAGCAAACACCAATAAAGGATGTAATGGGTAAGTTTCAGCTCACCATTTCAAGAAGCAATGGCACTAAAAGGCTTCTAAATTTCTGACTAGTTTAAAGGGAAACACAGTTGTTTCACTTGAGAATAATGTCTCGTACAACTTGTTTCTAGCCAAGATAGTAACTTTATCTAAATGACGTTCACAGGTATAACACAAACAAGAGTTTACTATTTAGAAAAGCAAGTATCCGGACAAACTGGTTTTAGATCACAAAACTTGTTTGCTGAAACCATGTCATTTGATGTAATTGTGTCGGCTGATAGATTAGAGTGCTTCAAATGTGTTCTGTTATCAAATGAGAGCGATTGAACGTGACAACTGCTTGGATATCCCAACTAAGCGCACACACTGGTAGTTTATTTTTTTCTAAAATCTATAAAATAAAATATTATCTACTTGTGTGTATGTCCTAGTTCCAGACTTAGTTGTATTAACTTAAACTAAATAACCTAAGCAAACAAGACAGAGAACGTTGAAATGATGTATTGCCATTATCACTTGTCTGAATTAAAGATAAAACACGAAAGTGTGAAAAATCCTCTATCAGAATTTCTGGGATAGATTAATAAAATTAATAGCAAAATATGTGATTTTATCAGCAAAAATATTTTCAAAGTTTAAATATTGTTTTAAATTGAAATATAATTATATCCACAGTAAGCTTATAGCCTATTATTTAAATAGAGGCTATTTACTTCATGAAATGTGAAATATTTTAAATTTTTAAGAGGAAAACCAAATCATCAAATATTTTAGTCATTTTAACATGGATGTTTTAATTGGTGAGATAGAACCAAATTTTTGCCCATTTTTTTTCTTCTGGCTATCGCAATCACTATTTAACATATTAAGAAAATACACTGAACTGAGTTATAGCTTATTCTGTTTCTTCCAAAACATTATTATTTTTCTAATTTAAAATTTTAATACATATTTTGGAATCTTTAAAGTTTTTTTTTTCATAACTTAAATATTTATTTGAATGGACCATATTGTATTTCTTTAAATTACCAAATTTAACCATTTTATGGGATTTTTGGCTAGTCAAAAAGATATAAATATATCCTTAATAGCTATTAATTGTAAGATTAATTTTATATCTACAGGTAGAATTTTTGGCACGGAAAGATGAAACATATCCACAACAGTCACAAATGTTCCATTGGTGTTTATGCTTATGTTTAGTATTTACTAGTACAATTCATTAAATATATATATATATATATATATATATATATATATATATAGAGAGAGAGAGAGAGAGAGAGAGAGAGAGTTTATTTTCAGGTGAACATAATTTATTGAGATACATTAACCACACATGCACGATATTTTACATGCATATAATATATATTTTTATAACATATATACTTTATTATATACAATTTTCTATTAAACCAGAGACAGTGCGCCCTTTTTTGGAATGAGATATCAGGGAGCTACGCAAATCTTGACCCCCTAAAATTTATTTAATATTAAATTGGGTGACCTGGGGTTCCGGGGTTCAATCCTCGGTCCAGCACAGATTTATCTGATTACCAAACCCTTCCTTCACCTCTGACAAGACGTGTATTAATCACAACTTGTGAA
This sequence comes from Timema cristinae, assembly GCA_039000515.1. NCBI lineage: Eukaryota > Metazoa > Arthropoda > Insecta > Phasmatodea > Timematidae > Timema > Timema cristinae. The sequence continues at coordinate 48,999,807 of JBCFYV010009882.1, forward strand.
TGTGGGGAATGCCAGGCCTCCACCGTGGTTCGGATTCCACGTTAAACTGTAGGTCCTCCATTTCATCTCACTATCACTCTACAATTACGCATTAGCGTAAGTGCGTATAACCAAACGGGTAGTAAGACGCGGTAATAATAATAATAATAATAATAATAATAATAATAAATTATGTTTACATTAAAAACAAGACAATTATTTTGACATAATAATAATAATCAAATTATTGATTGTGTGTGTATGTGTGTATTGAGAGAAATGGGCTTAGCTTTTCCCACCTCTAACCTTTTTTGCACATTAAATATTTTTTCTTGAAAATCTATTAAGAGAAAAAGGCACATTTGGGTGCAAAACAAAACTTGTTTTCTGTCATGAAAAATATATTTAATTTAAGGTTGTTTACACTCAACTCTTCCCTTCAATCCCCCCAAATATGGTAGTACCGTATATGGGGTTGGGTTACAAAACGCCATACCTGTGTGCAAATCAGTATAATACCAGAAGTTTATATAATAATAAAACTTATCCTGTAGTAAGTTAGGGATGGCATTTCCACGTTTAACTCCCTCTACCCAACATTTTCCTATTAAATATAGTTTCCTTGTATTTTTATTATTATTAAGGTCTAAAGTGCCAAGCTGGGTTGAGAAAAAAAGATTCAAAACGTAACTTTTATATTGAAATTAAAGTAGCATTTTATTGGGGGAGGGGGTTACATTCAATATTCCAAATGGTCGTATCTGGTGCTGCAATACAAAACTCAATACTTTGGTACAAATCGGAGCAAATTAGTTGAAAAAGAGTTATGTATTTACATTTTAAATTGGATTGGAATGGGCACCTTTTAAAGAGATCCAACCATGAAGTCCCAGAAGGAATAAATATAACTAGGAAGCATGAAATCCTTCACGTTATCAAAGTTTTTCTTCTCAGGTTACCTACAAAACATTTATTTTACAAACCTCAACCGTATTTAGTTTAATTGCAGGTATATTATTTTAATAGATACATATTTTTTATGTAGCACATTGCGTAGTTTCTATCATAACCATAGATCATCATCCGTTGACCAAATAACAATTCAAGAATAGATAATTATATTTATTAAAACTGCTATTTATTTATATGTACACCACGTACTACAAACCGCTGGGCTATTCGCATATTTTATCTGTTGTAATATAGAATTTTGAAGAATTGTATAAGTAATTTTTGGGAAAGGACTGTGGAAAGCCTTTTAGTTTAAAGCAAATTAGCGGTGGATAGCTCAAACAGAAAATAAAACTCGTATAACTTACTTACTCTATGCCATAAGTAACTTGAATTCATTGCGCACTTACAAAAGTACGCCACCTATCCCTATCTTTAGCTAGCTATACCCAGTCCCTCTCATTACACTCTATCCCTATGTTGAGCTAGTTATATCCAGTACATCTCATTACACCATATCACTATCTTTATCTAGTGCTATCCAGTTCACCTCACTATACCCTATATTTTCAGGTCAATCCTAATGTTATCCTCCCATCCACGTCTAGGTTTTCCCAATGGCCCTTTCCCAATGGGTTTGCCAGTCATTAGCCTGAACAAGGTTCTATAATCTCCCATTCACGCTGCATGTCCTGCCCACAGTAAACTAAAGGACCTGATTATCCTGGGAGCAGGCAAAGTGATAGACAACAAAGTGGTCGACACGAGAGGACAAAGTGGTAGACAGCAAACTGCTAGACACGAAGAAACGACACGGACCAAGTGATCGACACGAGCTGGACCATGTGATAGACAACCAACCTGTAGACAAAATGAAAACAATTATTCGGAAGGCTGGGTGGGTCAAGTGGCCGACACGACTTGGACCAACTGCTAGACAAGCTCAAGTATAGGATTACAAAGTGATAGACAACCAAGCGATCGACACGAGAGAACAAATCTGTAAAATGACCAACTGCTAGACACCCAGAAACGACATGGACCAAGTGATCGACACGAGCTGGATCATGTGATAGACAAGCTCCCATATAAGAGGACAAAGTGATAGACAGCCAAGCGGTCGACACGAGAGGACCAACTGCTCGACAAACATCGAGATGAATCCAGTTAAGAGTGGCTCAAGTGACAGACTAGTTATTTCAAAACTAACAAAGTGATAAACATGGGCTTAGAAAGTTGGGTATAAGGATGGTCTGGATCCTCCTAGAAATTGCTGTCCTCCCGACACCCTAGATTTAACTAGCCCAAAAAGGGTGAGGTCCCCTTATATGTGTATAAGCTTAAACCATCGTGTTTTTAATTTTAATAATTTACTTACACATTGCACTCTTTAAAATATATTTTTTAACACTAGTTTAGTTATCATTTCGAATAAATAATAGGTTTTGATACATACAATAAGGTATCTTAAAATAAAGAATATTTCTCTGAATGAAAGGAGTTATCGGATCTGAGGAAAGGAGACAAACGTTTTGTTATAAATGGTAAAATCATACTTTAAGAACTAACAAGACGAAATAAAATCTTATATAAAAGAGCAACTGCCAGAAACTAAGTTGGTAGCTTATGATCAGGGTTCGATTCCGGTCAGTTACGGTGAGGGTGGTTTTTCTTAAAAGGTTTTCCACTCTGCCACCACGCAAATTCAGGTGCACTATAAATAAATTTAATCTTCCTCATTCTCAACACATTAACGTAATTAGTAAATAAGCGTATAACCCGAACAGGTGGTAAAGACACAGTGATACAAAAAAAAAATCTAATGGCACTAATGGATTAAAGAAGAAAGGTTGTTATTATAAGATGTGTACTCTCATTTGCATTTAGGGAGAATGTAAACCATTAATGAAATATCACCCTCCGTACACCCGGCTGGATTTGAAGCCTGATATCCCCGTCAGTTTTATTTAGGAGGTAAAACAATACTTACACCTAGCAGAGTGTTATTTAGCAGGTCAGACAATACTTAGACCTAGCATAGTTTTATTTAGGAGGTCAAACAATACTTACACCTAGCATACAGTGTTATTTAGGCAAACCATACCTATACTCCATTCACGATAGGAATTACTCTCTGAAAGGTCTCTTTTACTACCAATATCCTACTATATAATAGATTTCTGATAGGGAAAAGGTGCTTTCAGAAAACAATTCCTACGGTGAACGGACTCTACATATACATTTTAAGCAAAATCTGTAGATCCGTTAGAAAACTTAGGAATTAAAAGCAATCACTCATTGATAGACTATCCTTAATTTGAGAGGTAGGGTAAAAATAAAAAAATAAAATATTGAAGAATATCCTTATAAATATAAATATCAAGTTTGGAAAAAAACCATTCAACCGTTTTGAATCTGTGGCCAGGGAGACAAACAGACCGACAGACATGGGAACAAACATAATTGTAAAATCTTGGCACAAAAAGCTCAAGAAATCACACTACGGGGCAATAAAACTTATAGCTTACACTTGGTAACGCGCTCTACTTTGTATTTTACAAATTATTTCAAAAATAATCCAAAATTTCAGTGACTTTATATTATTTATCTGTCTCTTTGACTTTTCCATGTAACACCCAATTACTTTACACTATTTTTCATGAGCGTAGGAAGAGTTTGGTTATGATTCTTTGGCGTGGTGAGGGGGGTCCAAATTGTATGCTTCTGCATGATATTAGGACTACTGAGAGTAAGAAAATTATTTTAAAAAGTGGCGGCGGAACCTTATTTGTGTGAAGGGTATCAAAAAGAGTTTTTGGGAACTTTTCTATCTCTACTCTTTCCCCCAGTTAATATTTCAAAAGTAGATGCTTAGAAGCTAGTGCTCCTCAAGTGGAGAGTTTTTTTTAGTACCATACGCTTTTTTTTTTCAATATATTTAGTGTAGACTTCTCCGAGTTTTTTTTTAAAAATTGGATAATCCAAAAGGCTATTTGGTGTAGTGCTACTTTTGTAAATTTTTGAAAATGGATGCTTCTAAAATCTATTCTAATAGTGCTCAACCATCATATTTTATAAATTAGATTACCTAGAATCTATTTAAACCTCCCCCAGAATTCTTTTGAAACTTGGATGCCCGTAAAGTAATTTTAGGGGGATCTTTGCCAGATAATTTTTATGGAATTTTTTTTTTAATATCAGATGCAGCTATACGCTATTTGAAGTATTTGAAGAATTTTTGAAAATTCGATGCTTTTAGATGATATACTACCTATGAAGATTGGAAAACAGAATAAAATCAAGATAATTAGTTTCTCAAACTGACTTATTTAAAGACTCTTTAGCTATCAACATTAAAAACTTTGGTGGGAAGTGGGATTTTAGAACATCCTAACCCTCCCCCCCCCCCTTTCCCCCCACACACACTTCCCTCTCGCTACGTTCTTGCTATGTTCCTATCTTTTTAGCCTGCTTCTCTTTAGGATAAACAAAAGTTCGTATCAACCCTGTCAAGGTTCATATTGTGAAAGGCATATTAAAAAAACATTTAAACTAGGGTTGATTAAAAAATACTGAGTATACATACATCTACCTAGCCCAACTTGTATAGTGTGTGCGTGTATTAATATGCCTGCTTAGTCAACCAGAAGAAAATTATTTTTAAACAGATATCCTGCAATAACAATGCAATGTATTTGTTAAAAATCGACCAACACTTCTTTGTCAAATTTTCTTCACAAGGCCTAAATAGACTGCATTTTACAGTAACGCTTCTAATAATAGCGTACATGCAATACAATTTAATCCATAAAATACATCCCTAACTAGTGAGTTATGACTTGTGAAAATAACAGAAGTACCTATATAATATTTTTACGTACGATTCCAACATAGAATTGTACAAGGTAAATAATAATATGAAAATATAATAAATACATTAACTGCTGGGTTCAAATCAATGTTATAGTTTATTCCTTGTGACGTTTGTTTGGGGTTATAATTTCCTGACACTGACACGTGCACACACTCAAATAAAAAATGACTTGCTGTTAGGTTTCAAAGAGATGCCGCTCTTATCAGTCCATGCAGGTGCTGTACTCGTGACCTTGTTATATTTAGGGGCAAGATGATATTACAGCAAGACTTTCTGCCTTTAGAGAGAGAGAGACCTTTGGCCTAGTACACCAAAGCTCTATAGCAGGCATGTCAAACTTGCGGCTCGCGGTCCGCATGTGGCCCGATCCATGATTCTGTGCGGCCCACGGACCTTTTTAATAACCATATACAAATGTGGCCAGGTCCATTTTATTATATACATTGTAGAAATACACCATTTTATATTATGACATTTAGCTATTAGGCATTATTTGGAGAAATATTGCACTTGAGGACCTAATTTTTACTTTTTACTCACCAGAGATCGATTAACAAAAATTGTAAAATTTACACGCCCGTGTCCCATGTTTGACACCATTTAATTGTGTGTAGAGTTGTTTTATCTTATGATAAGGAACAAACACCCGAAAGGTCACGGCTTACGCAACACACATTTTTCAACATTAAAAAGTGACTCAAACACAAGAGTTTGGAATAATCACACTGCTGGGGGGAGGGGGGGGGGAGAAAAAAGAATCAAGTCTTAAATTAATTTCGTAATAATTAGTAGGGACTTTGAATTATTTTTTTCTTAATATGGTAATAATAAAGAATTTTCTGAAATGTGGCACCCTAAGCATTATCAATATTAAATGTGGCCTTTTTGATCAAACGAGTTTGACACGTCTGTTCTACAACTAGCTATCATCCGGTGCGGTAAGCGAGAAATTGGCTACGCAGAAGTTTAGCTCTAACACAATATTTAGTTATTAGTTACTTATTCTATGGCATTAGGAAAGCTAAAGTTCATTGCCGCACTTACAAAAGTACGCCACCTATCCCTATCTTTAGTTAGTTGTATCCAGTCCACCTCATTACACCCTATTTCTTTCAGGATGCATTCTAATGCTATCCTCTACTATGTGTTATTTCAAAATATGGTTCACACCATAATAAAGTCAAAAGATTCAGACATGGCTCTTTTTTCTTAACAATCCTATATCTCAAGTTTCATTAATAGAAAAAATGTGTGAAAATGTAACATTATTCTATTTCCAACGACATTTTAATCATATTCACGGAGCTATGAGACCAGGCTTGATGGAAAAGGGTTTTAGATTTAGTCTTCCTCTAACAAATACAGTAATTATTTGATAGGCTCACAACATAACATTATAAGATATTTGAGAACTAACAGCGAAATTTCCTTTTTGCCTCGAAATAAGAAGTTTCGTAGTTTTTTCCCCCTCTTTCTTATTTAAATGATTTAGGGTGGCTATAAGTGAAGGCTGAAAGAGAGTATAAGCTTATACATAATAGAGAAGTAGTTCCAGAAAACGTTGAATTGTGAATATTATTTTAAAAGTAGGCCTATTTATCATATCTATCATAAGTGAAATATAAAGATCACATTACTTAATGTATGAATTCCTTAAAATGGTTTTAGTAACTTTTAACTGTTGAAAAACTGTTATTACTACCAGAATTTATGGCTAGAAGGTACCTAAAACTTCTTTTACTTTTGAGTTCATCAGCATGACTGTATTATATATCTTTTCTGGCCCCAAACCTAACAATATAAAATCACTACCTATACTTTGATATTTTCTGTAAAAAAACATATGCATGCTGTCCAAAATATTCACGCTGGTCCTCTAACTTAGGTAAGTACACTATTCAAATGTATTTAATGAATAATACATTTACATTAAATTAGAGAATATTATCATTTATAGCTAAGATACAAGTCAGGTAGAATCATTTATTGCTACAACCAGAGCTTGGATAAGCTATAATATGTAAAATATAATTTAGATATTTTAGGTTCATGTTTAGACGATTACTTAACTATGCGATTAATACATTAATTCTTTAGGTAGTGACACATATATATTTGAATGTTTTAACAATAACTTGACACAGTGGCGCCAACATATATTAACGTCGGCGAGGGTTGAGGGGTTGGGAGCAAACCCTACGCAGCCAGAACTAAATATCAGTTTTTAGGGGGACATAAGGAAAATGTTTAATTCCCCTAGAAGCGTAGAATTATTTTTACATGGTAGCTTATGGAAACTATTTACAAACATAAGTTCCAAAGTTAATCTTTCTTAATTTTAATATTGGTCCAGTGCGTGCTAGAGAAATTTCTCCAACTGGTATTATATCTGACTGTTAGATTCATGACAACCTAGTCTTAAAATATATTTTAGCTTTGTGGGGTGCAGCGAGAGTAAATCCGGTGCATGTGATGCGGACCATTGGACGCTTTTACCTTTTTTTAGGGTGTAACTTTCGCAATAGACTGGATTGTCGATGACGATGAGATCGGGGTTCAAGTCCTGGCCAGGTGTACTGATAATTTTTTTCCTAGATGGTTTCCCATTTTTCCTCCATGCATATGTGGGTTCACTTTGTCTAAATAAATTATCATCATTAATCCATAAGCGTAATTAGTTCATATGCTTATAATCCGAGTGGGTAGAAAAACACGATGGAAAAACAACTAAATAAATAAAGCACGTAGTTAAAATAAATAAATCTACTCCCTTGTTAGTAAAAAAAAACCCTGTAGATACACTGAATTAATATCAAAATGTACCCATATTTTCGTATCATCACTATCGCAATGGTGTAGTGAATTTGTTAATGTGTCAGTATACCTTACCGGGATTTGAACCCGGTCTCTTTGCTACCGGCAATTCAATGTAATACGCGAGCGAAGCCTTATGATCATACGACCACCGACGTGGGTAGCACTGCAGTGAATTAGGGAAGAAAGCCATGATCATGGTTACATGCTTGCATTTTATAAGTTTATTTTTAAGGTATATGGTATTAGCGGGAGCTAATTACTTAATCATTATATATTATGGTAACTATATTTATAAGCGTAACCTAGGTGATATGATATAATCCTTAAGAAAATATATCATTTAATTGAATGATATAATTTAACAAGTCAAGGAACCTTATCAAGAAAAAGATTTGAACATTCTGTTAAATTAACATTTTACCCTTCATATAGAGGAATTTTGGTGAAATTTCTTAAATATAGATAAAAACTTGCCCCTATTCCTTATATCCTTGGTTGCATATTTAGAGAAATCGTGAATGCCCTTAACGGTCAGTGAGTTAAGTAGCCTCTTCTTCGGTGGCCGCAAGGTCTAACGCGCTACTCGCAAAATTGACTTGACTGCTGATAAATGAAGATCGGGGCTCGATGCCAGTCGGGTGGACTGAAGGTTAATTTTCCTAAATAGTTTTCCACTCTCTCTCCACAAAAAACGGGTGCAATTCCTCTAAATTCAACCTTATCCATCCCTAAACACACTAGCGTAGTTAATATATATATATTCGTATAATTCGAACTGTTAGTAACTCTAGTATAACGCGGTGCTAAAAAAATTAGAATTTGTAGCACTAAATATACAGGCTAGATTTTAAAATTATCTGTTTAAAAAACAATAATCCTTTATACTGTCGCTTATTGCCGGTTACTAATTTTACATAATATTTTAAAACTGTTGTCAAATTTCAAGTTTTAATAAAGGTCGCTAAGAAAATTTAACTTAATGATTTTCAACTCTTTCTTCATAAAAAAGCGAGTATATTTTCTCTAAATTATACCCTCCTCACCTCTAATCTATTAATATAAAAATAAAATAGTTCATACATGTAGACCGGCGCTCACTATCCTTTAATGTTGCATCTAGCGTTGCGGAATTAATTGAGACGGTTCAATTCGTGATATTCTTTTATAAGGTTATCATTATTTCACGTTATTTTCACATACATTCTCACTTTAGCAAACCCCACGAAATATGTCAAGTAGTGTGAGGTTAATCTGACGGGTTGGGGGGAAAAAATTATTTGAGTGTAAACAAGGACAAGCGTGTATTGAATTAACTATTCTCTCACTTAGCCCACTCTTAACTGGATGATATCAAAGTTTGTCGAGCAGTTGGTCCTCTCGTGTCGATCGCTTGGTTGTCTATCACTTTGTAATTCCTATACCTGAGCTTGTCTAGCAGTTGGTCCAAGTCGTGTCGGCCACTTGACCCACCCAGCCTTCCAAATATTTTTTTATAGCTTGTTGAGCAGTTTGTTGTCTAGCAGTTTGTATGGTGCCGATTATCCTATCCATGTCTGGTGATGAGTACAAGGCATGTAACTCATCATTATGCAGCCTTCTCCACACCCTATGATACCCATCTCTTTTGGACTAAATATCTTTCTAATCGCCTGGTTTTCAAACACCCTAAATTTGTGTTTGTCAAGTAGGGTTTAACCATGTTTAACACCTATCGGTCAATCTTCAATTTATTCTGTTGTTAAACAATTAAATATAACTGTACAGTATTTGTTTGAGGATGTTTATATCTTTGTTTCTTACCATTAACTCTAAGGTGGGGGTAGGGGTGGGAGGGATCACAAATTAAAAAAAAGGAGCTTTTGTAATTTTATATTATAAATTATATTTCAGCAAAATACTTATAATATTGCTCTGGTAGAAACATTAAGTTTAATTTTCTTTATATGGTAATCTGAAAAGTTCTTTAATATTTTCCAAAGATGTCCGAGCATTTCATAGTTGATATTTTTCTCATTTGAGAATTTCTCATTAAAGGACATTATTCTCATGACGAATGTTTAAGAACTCTTGAGATTACCATCTGTTGAAATTAAATTCAATGTTTATATTGGAAAATGATTTGATTTAATTTGCCAAAAAAAATTTTTTTTTAAGATATTTGCAAAATCGTTGACGTTTTCTCATGTAATTGTCCATCACACATTAAATACAAAAGTGCGGTATTTAAAGTAAATCGTAGTTTATAAAAATTTTCATTTACTTCTTTGACCATTTCAATGCAAGGCTTTCTATACTTTATGGATATTTTGATTCATGTACCTTATTTATAACACAAACCATATTATGAAATAATAAACCACTTCTTAAATAGTTCCCTATATCTAGACGTCTGCAACCCATCTCAGCAATTCATTAGATGGTCCCTTTAAGGTGGGGAGGTAGGGAACGCGAGAAAGTGCCAGTGATTTTGCAGTTATTATAGCAAAACCTTTTCGTCCAAAATAAATCTAATATTGCTTATATAGAAACATAGAGCTTAATTTCCTTCGCACGGTGATATCAACAGTTATTGAATATCTGCCAATAACAAAGGGGCATTAGATAACACTTTTTTAAATGAAGAGAAAAAGTTGTCAATAAATTCTAAGACATTCTTGACAGATAGTCAAGAAGTGTTAATATCAATACGTGAAGAAAACTAAACTCTATATTTGTATTGAAGCAATATTTGATTTATTTTGGCCAAAAATAACCTAGATATAAAATATGCCTCGCGTCCTCTATATCCCCACATTTAGCTTCATCAATTTAAATAGTTGATTAATAGGTATAAAAATCACTTTTTTATCATTCTACCGTAGATAAGTGGTTATAATGGCATGTTTTTGTTAGGAAATATTTGGTTTGGATTAAAAATTGAATTGCCCTCACCTACTGATACACTCTAGTATCAATATTAGCAAGTAATCCTGAATGTCAACAAATCTAATAATAAGATACAAACTATTAACCACTTTAATGTTATTAGCAATTATTGGCCTTAATCGTGAATGCACTCTCTTTGTTAATATATTTTTAGCATTGCATCTTACAATCCGTTCGGATTAAAAGCTTTTACTAATTAAATTTGAGATTAGAATTCATTAGGCCTATATATTTTAGAAACGTGCCTTTTGAAACAAGTTTGTGTACTGTACTTACTGAATGCAAATAAATTGTTAGGTATTAAGTTTAAAAATAAATGGTTTGGCAATATCATATAACCCTCCTCGCTATTATATTATAATTTGGAATCTCATGTAGTTTTGATAATCTAGTGAAACACTCATAATATATAAATTATAATATTAACAATTTTTTTAAAACTCCAAAACTTCAAAAGTTGGTCACACCTCAAATGCAATATTTTTTTAAAGAAGAAAAAAAACGAACATAATATATTCTTATTTACTACTTAAAACACTTCAAATCATCCCATTTTGAACCTCATTCCTTAGTGATTTTCGGAAATATTACAGATTTTTGCGACTAGTCATCACTCATTTAAAATTTCCCTCGAATCAATTTTTCTCAGAAAAACAACCATACATAATTATTTATTATGTAAAAGTCTTCCAATTTATTCCTTTTAAGCAACGTAATGAGATATATTTTAAAATAAATTAAATTTTGAAATAGGAGGCGTTCGAGTATTACGTAGCAACATAGGGGAGGGGAGGGTTGAGCTTTGCTTACTTTTGCTGACAATGGGGGAGAGAAGGTCAGAACAATGTTTACGTAAGACAGAGAAAGACGGGAAAAATTGAGGGAGGGAACATCGCAAGCTGCTTGTACTTCGGGCAGGTTTGGGTAGCAATGAAAATGCTGAGTGGCTAAACGAGGAAGACGTGGAGTAGCCCAATAGAAGTAAGCCAAAGCTTGAGTGACCTAACTAGCTCCCTCACCCTTTCCCCAAATAGAAACATAATAATTGGTAAGTGTTTTTACGTGAATTCAAAGACCTTGGTCATCAAATTAAATTGAGTTTAGGCCTTATGGCGTTTTTTTTATTAATATAGTTTTCGTATATTCACTAATAATTATTTTTTTTATAACTTCTATTAAAGACATTTTTAAATTTTAAACTTTTATAATGTTATAGCTTGTTTTAATTTACCTGTTCAGTGAATGCATGCCATTACTCGGTCAAGGAATTTCAAATTCAGACTATACAAAACAATAATTTTACTGGTTGTTCTCTATGGGTGTGAAACGCAGTCTCTTACTTTATGTGACGAAAAATAATTTAAGATTTTCGATAAAAAAAAAAAGGTGTTTATGAATACATTTGGTCCAAAAAGGGATAAGGCTACTGGAGAGTGGAGTAATTTACATATTGATGAGTTAAATACCCTGTAATCATCACAAGATAATCAAGTTTCATAGATTACGGTGGACAGGGCATGCAGCGCTAATGGAAGAACCTAGAACCTTGTTAAGGATATTGACTAGCAAATCCCATGGAAATCGACCATTGGGTGGATCTAAACGCAGATGGGAGTAAACATTAGAATGTACTAAATGAGATATTGTGTAACCAGATGGACTGAGTAAAACTAGTTCAAGATAGATAAGCGGCAAACTTTTGTAAGTGCAGCAAAGAACTTTCGAACTCCTAACGCTATAGTGTAATTTAAGATAGCATTTTTACTTTGGTAAATATAAAAAATAGTAAAGACTCTTTGATACACCCTCAAATATTACACATATGATGTAATTAAAATTTATATGAGTACTATGTGGGGACTTATTGATCGATCCCTGCACCTTATAACTAATTTAAACAGTTGATGATCATTTTCTATTTTTTCATTTTTTTATCATCGCTTCTTACAACCCGCTCGTTTTATACGCCTATTGACTAGTTACAATTATGTTCTGTGGATTCGGAAGACTGAATTTAGTTGAAGCGTACCCTAATTTTCGATGAGGGAGAATGGGAAATCATTTAAGAAAAACCACCCTCAGCCCTACGCGACGAGATCAAACCCCGATCTCTCCGACTTTGGTAGTCTAGTATATTACGAGACAAGCGCCTTAGACCATGTGGCCACCAAAGCGTGTCATATTTATCTTATCTACTTCCTACGTAGGCCTATATATGTACAGTACGTACACACATGGTCTTTAAGATAAATTCGTCGACTAAATGAAGCGAGGTATTTTATTAACTCTACCGCTTGGCGTTTTGTATAGTTGTTTGTCCTGTGATTACCATAAAAAACGAGGACCAGTTTTAGCAAAACTATTCAGAACCACGTTAGATTATGATTTAGAACTATGGTTACTCCTTTAAAATAGTGAATGCCCAAAAGTGTTTAGTTAAATAGCTCCACACAATTGATTTTAATTTCAAATTCTTGGCAACTGATCGAGAACCTTAGACTTGTTTTTTAGAATGTTTACATATATGGCCCCACTGACATCTTAAGCCACGTTAACAATAGTTATTAGCTGTGAATATAACTTACCATCGTAAACAGTATTTATTTGTTTTCGGTCAAACCTGATAACTAAGGAACCATATCAATTTCTAATAAAATGAGATATATTAAGAAAGATTTAATCTTGAAATCAAAGGTAAAATTTATCCAAAAATAAATGTTATGGCTGCTGCTTGGTTTATTTCTTTATCAATTAGAACTAACTAAATCTTCCACAAGCCATTCAACCTCTACCAATCTAAGCTTGAACGCCTCTTCAAAGTGAGTTTTCTTATGAAAGTCTATAAGTGTAGGAAAAGCCTTAACTCAAAAACTTAAGGGGGGCTTTTCTACTGTTTACGAACTACTCTTTTATTAAAAACGACTTTAGACATAACCATTCATTAGTTTCTAGCGTATAATAAAGCAGCTTTAGTCTGCGTTGCATAGTCTTAATTCAATTTTGATTAGCCTCGTCTTCATGGTTGGGTATTTAGGGTTGTCGACTACAAGTCGCGGTCGATTTATTCTTACTAAACTCAATAGATAAACTGTATTTAACAAATGATGGAAGTTGTCATGAAATAACTAGGAATGAGCTAGTATGAAATATATGACTTGTATTGACACGGTGATCGGTTTCATTATTAATTTGTGATAGTTAATATTACCAGTAAAAAAGAAACTGTAAAGTGATTTGTGTATTTAAAAATTCCATATCAGAACAATCAGGTGGTTTTTGCTTTTTGTTTTAATTTATGACTATTTCTATAAACTTATTTTTATTTATACTACTTCCTTCAAAATAATTTCCAAAACAAAGATATTTTGTTTTACTTTATGTGGGAAAGCAAATAAATTGAATTATTATTATTATTATTATTATTATTATTATTATTATTATTATTATTATTATTATTATTATTATTATTATTATTATTATTATTATTATTATTATTATTATTATTATTATTATTATTATTATTATTATTATTATTATTATTATTATTATTATTATTATTATTATTATTATTATTATTATTATTATTATTATTATTAGCACCGCGTCTTACTACTCATTCGGGTTGTACGCACTTACGCTAATGTGTAATGGTAGGGTGATTGTGAGATGAAATGGAGGACCTACAGTTTAACGTGGGATCCGAACCACGGTGGAGGCCTGGCATTCCCCACATTCACAAGATGTCTTGTCAGAGGTGAAGTAAGGGTTTGGTAATCAGATAAATCTGTGTCGGGACCGAGGATTGAACCCCGGACCCCAGCATAGAAGTCCAACACCTTACCCCTAGACCACCAGGTCACCCAGATAAATTATAGTTCAGTTGAATTATATCAGAATACAGTTATATCTGTGCATGAGTTTTTCCCTAAATATCGATAAAAACTATGAACTTAGCTACTACTATACTACATTCAAGAATGTAGGTCCACTATAGTTACTTGAATGTTATCGTTGCTGCCATTCTAGTTTTTAGGTCACACGGCAATATGTATTGTACGGGATTCAGTATTAAATTGAGTAAGGAAAACCTCCTTGTGGATTTCCACCTATCATATAATATTTAGCACCGCGTCTTACTACCCGTTCGGGTTATACGCTTTAAGTACTAATTAAGCTAATGGATTAGGAATTGGGAAGGTTGAATTAGAGGAAGTGAACCCGCATTTGCGCGGAGGGAGAGTGGAAAGCCATTTAGGAAAAACCACCCCCAGTTCACCCGACCGAGATTCGAACCTCGATCTTTCCACCTATAGTTAACGAACAAGTGGAGCCCGTCCCGGGTTCAAGGTGTTGCGTTAGCCACACTTGCAGAAAGAGTGAATTAAGCTGCACAGTGTGGAGTCTAAGATTTAAATTCTATATAACAAATTTTTGGGTCGCTTAGTATCCAAAACATTAATAGAGGTAGTCATTTCGGTGGATGCATGGTCTAAGTCACTACTCCAATAGTAGACTAGACTTTCGAAGACGGGAAGATCGTGGCTCGATTCCGGTCAATGTACTGAGGGTGTTTTCCCTAGATGTTTTTCCACTCTCCCTCCACGTAAATGTAGCCACACTTCTTATAAATTCAACCTTACTAATCCCTAACACATTATTATAATTAGTATATAGTGGTATAACCCAAACGGGCAGTAAGACGCAGTGCTAAAAACAACAGTAATGGAGGTGGCAATTAGATCCCCCTTTCCCTTTAATCTTCCCTGTGGTTGGGTGTGTATGGACAGTGGACACCCAAGGGGACCCCTACCATCATCAGGTGTTCTTTTTTACTTTGGTTCCACTGTGTCGAAAGTATTTAATATACGTGTAAAGCTTCGCCCTGTAATTCAGTTAGTAAATATCTAGGTGTTGAGGTGGAATGGAAGAGAAGGCGAGTTGATGGTAGTATTCATTTACTTTTTTATGACAAACATTTTTTGGCTAAACTAAATACAATTTTGAATCAATTAATACCCTTATTTTAGTTGTCTACACATATTAATCTCAACTGTTTTAATCTACACAATGGCTATTGCGTAATTTGAATATAACTTTTTCTATTCATTTAAAAATGGTTCTTGTAACGATGCAATGCTCAGAGAAAATATTCAATAACTGTTGAGATTACAATATGTGGAAAATTAAACTTTATTCACTTAACTGATGAAATAATATTTTTTAATTTTTATGACCACGTTTATTGCTTTAAAAATCTGCAAAAGCTATGGACCTTAACTCACCCTTTCCGTAACCTTCGGTATTGTGCGTTGACCTAATTTCATAAGAAAGGATACTTTTTTAATTAATATGCTGATATGGTTTAAGATATTAAAACATATTATTTTCTTATAAAAAATATAAATTAATCTACAAAAACCATATCATAGTTAATTGGAACTAAATATTTACTAAACAAGTACTTGATAGCAAAAAGGAACAGTGTATCAAAAGATGCGAAGAAACTCAAAAAATATCTCAAATTTGAACAAATGTATAAAATAGAGGGTCTAAATTACAAAATATGACATACCAAATGATTTTTTTTTCTAATCACGTGACAATTGTAAATTGTTTATTGTAATTATCTAGCTCCACAGATAATTTTGTTGCATGATAGACTCATTTAAGTTGGATTGCAGGTGCTTATTTTACCATTTATATATACTAAAGCAAAGAAACCCATTTTCATAACTCTATATGTTTTTATGACCGGAAATCAAATTCGTCTACAAATAAAATGTGTCTTACATCATTCTATTCAGTTTTCGATGGTTTAAAGCATAAAAATTATTACACCTGTGACAGTGGCTTAAGCAGGAATATACTTTGAGCTATAATACAATCTAAGTCGTAGAAACAATGAAATTTCAAGAAATAAATACTGCGGCTTAGGGGATACAACCGCCTAACCACCGGATTCAAAGAAATATATTAATATTAAATTCCTCTAGACGCTAATTGGAATTCTTTTAGTGTTACTCAGGACAAAAATTATTTTAATAACTTACGTTTGTAAATAACTCTTAATTAATTCATAGTAGATTTTATTATAATAATTATTTAAATGTGCATGGATAAATCCTTTATAAAATGTATAACAGATTAAATAACGATTTATTAAAAATGTTATAACTAGTTTGGTAGAAATTTATCTTTATAAAATATTAGCTGAATAAAGTTTTAAAATGTGTACCTATAGGATTTTCAAAATTTCACAGAAATTAAAGTTTGTATTTTTTATTCTATTAGTAGATGTTATTTATTGTTTGAAAGAAATGTCAATTAATTATCGGCTCCGTGGTGTGGTTGGAACCTTTAATACACTTGTTCTCACTGCAATGACTAATCAGCTCTGGTAGATGTGAGCTTGAATCCCAGTCAGATCCAAATTACTTAGTCTTAACTGGATGTGAATTTGGGATTGGTGCAAGGAATTATGTCCCCTGTGTAATAAGTCTTAAATTAGGTTTATATCCCTAAATATAAATGTTCTCAATCATAATTGTTGCATTACTGGTCGGTGATGGGCGCCAATTGAAGTGATATTGAATTAGTCAGTCCACGTTGGGCGTCGATTAAAATGTTATGTATCGGCGATGGACGCCGATTAAAGTGATATTAAATTAATCGCTGATAATTGCCCCCTGATCGAGAACTAATTAAAGCGTTACGGCATTGTGATTATATAATTGGTATTTATAGCCCTGTGATCGAGTGCCAAATATATTGATACGGAATTATATGTGATATTTTAACTGACTAAATAAAACCTTTAATGTTGCACACGATTTGTTAAAGTTATTTTATCTTTGGCGCTGAAGATATAAGTTTATATGATACAGCTTAGTTGAACTACAGATTTCAGTTAGTGGCACTGTGAATTACTGCTACTGCTATATTTATGCTACCAGCACTTAAGATATAATTTGTTAGATTTATGCGACCGGCACTGTGTATAATTTGTATTGGCACACTCTGTGTGTTCATAGGCACAATCAACTTATAAATGACCTACCTCTTGCCCCTTGGATCACTCGTGACCTGTGTCAGAACCAATAAATCGAAGGAGTCCTGGTGACAGGTGTTATAAAGGCTAGCTTCCTATTGGGTAGAAGAAGCTAACGTCACTTTCTTTTTTGGTAAATAGTGCAGAGTTGACTTTTTAAAGAAAAAAATAAGTTTTAATTGTACAATCCTTTTGACGTGATTTCTGAAAATCGAGTGATTCTCTAGGGATGAAGTATTGAAAGGATATTTTACATACAATACCTTAAATTATTATTATCAGCACCGCGTCTTACTACCCGTTCGGGTTATACGCAAATATCTTAAAGAAAACTGCACTTTATCCATGACTTTTTTAATATATGAGAGAGGTCCAAATCAGTATCGTTATATAATAATAATGTTTTCTAGTTTAAAATCCGCTCTATTAACATATTTTGTTATTGTTTGCATGTAAATAGGGCGGTGATTAAGTAAAACTGTATCTGACTACGGCATTGCACACAATTTATATAAGCTATTTTTCTTGTGCCTTTTTAATTAGAATTTTTAAGGACAATGTTCATGTGCAATTTGGTATAGGCTTCGTTTTGAATCTCAAATCATAAACCTAGTCTTAAAATATGACCTAATTATTGGAAGTATCATTTGTGCTCTATATTTTAGTTCAACTTAATTTTATTTAGGTTATTATTAAAAGTATATTGTGTTTTTGGAGGGGTGGGGGTAATTAACCCATTTGCTCCCCAATGTGTGTGTAACAGGCCTGCATTATTTGTTTTATTATCTTTTAGTAACCTTGAAATCTTAGTAATTAATTATACTTATTACTAACTTTATTATTATTATTATTATTATTATTATTATTATTATTATTATCACCGCGTCTTACTACCCGTTCGGGCTATACGCACTTACGCTAATGCGTAATGGTAGGGGGATTGTGAGATGAAATGGAGGGCCTACAGTTTAACGTGGAATCCGAACCATGGTGGAGACCTGGCATTCCCCACATTCACAAGATGTATTGTCAGAGGTGAAGGAAGGGTTTGGCAGTCAGATAAATCTGTGCCGGGACCGAGGATAGAACCCTGGACCCCAGCATAGAAGTCTGACACCTTACCCCTAGACCACCAGGTCACCCTACTAACTTAATCTTTTAGTTAGTACACTAAACTGGGATTCATACCCTAGCATTTTTGTAAACGGAAACAGACTGATATGCTAATTTAATGTCTTAGTTGATGCGGCCAAAGCTGTATGTGTATACATAGAGGGATGATAAATAATTTAACAGACCTTTACGAACAATCAATACATTTAATCAAGATTCATACTCTTCGTGACTAAGTGGATGAACTAGTTGGTCTAAAATACTCGAGATAGTGGTTTAATATCGAGTAGTATTTAATATACTCGTAGTTTAGCATAGCACTGTACTTGAAGCGTACTTAATCTGACTACGAACAACTTGATAGTTGATCGGTGCCTATCTCAAACCAAAATAAATTCAAATCAAGCAATTTTTTCAGCAAATAACTGATAAGAAAAAGGATGGGTAGTCCCAATATATTAGACCATTTCTTTGTTCTTTGCGAATTTGAATATAACCTAAAATTTCACATTCTAATCAAGTTCAAAACGCAAACACCACAAAAACTGAAATTAACAAAATTAACATAACTACAGCCAAAACAGTTTTATCATGGTATGAATGTATTATACTAACTGTATTATATAAAATTAAATTTATAGATTATAAGTCAATTTTAACAAAAATATTATTATTTTAGCACCTCATCTTAGTACCCGTCCGGTTTGTACGCATATGTACTGATTACTTTAATGTGTTAGGGATGAGTGAGTTTGAATTAAATGAAGTGTACATGTATTTGAATTTAGGGATAGTGAAAAATCATTTAATGCACCAGACTGGAGTTTGAACCCAGATCTCCCCGTCATCAGTCATAAAGTCTCTTTAGAGAGTGACGCCTTTACTTAGAGATCATGCAGCCAACGAAGCGGGTAGAAATCTACTTGATATATACTAAGCAAATTCCAAAATTAGTTTTGTAATATGTACTTTATGTGTAGCCTACATTTTATTTTAATTAAGAAAAATAACCCAATCACTCAAGATATTTCTGTTTTGACAGCTTCGAGCTTTTTTTACTTTTCTTTTATCAAGAGAAAGTATTGTGATCGTGAAAAGAATTGATTTCAAAATAATGAATAATTTTTAAGTTTTATTTGAATACGAACCCACAAAAAAGTGGATTTTACAATTTTGTCTATTCCCATATCTGTCTGTTTGTTTGTCAGTCTTTCATTGGCCACGGATCCAAAACCGTTTGATGGATTTTGTTCAAGCTTGATATTTAGATCTTAGGGCTATACCAGAAAATATATTTCTACGCTAGCCCTTCAATTAAGGGTAGTTTACTGAGGAATATTATTTTTATTTCCTAATTTTTTAAAATGATCTTAACGATTTGGTTTAAAATACTTAACTAGGATTTGTTTGTTGTGACAAATAGCACTATATAATTGGTTTTTGGCCAAAAATTCGCCTAAGGGTAGTTTATTGATGACTGATTTTACAAAAACTTGAAATATTTTGTAAATGGCTATAGTGATTTGGTTCCGAATGGGTATTTTGGGAGTGTTTGACATGATAAACATGACATGATAAAATTTCTACAAAGAGTATTTTAATGAGTAGTGATTTTTAAAATTTGAATTATTTTTTATATGGCTATAACGATTTTGCTATAATATATATCTGGGTAAGCTGACATGGACATGACAAAAAGAGTTATATACTTGTTTTGAGGGAAAACTTGACTATGGGTAGTCTACTGACGGTTGTTCTTTATTAATTAAATATTTAAAAAAACATATTTAGTGATTTGGTTCAAAATTGGTATCAGAAAACTATTTTACATATCAATAAAAATCTATCTTTATAAATATTATTATTATTATTAGCACCGCGTCTTACTACCCGTTCAGGTTATACGCACTTACGCTAATGTGTAATGGTAGGGTGATTGTGAGATGAAAATGAAGGACCTACAGTTTAATGAGGAATCCGAACCACGGTGGAGACCTGGCATTCCCCTTTATTAATAAAAAATTGATTAACTTAAGGGTGGTTTACTTACAACAAATTATAGAAAATTTGAATGTTTTGGAAATTGACCTTGAATATTGAATTTAAAGTGGATATATGTAAATAGTTTTTCATGATGAATATAAATAAGATTTTAATTTTACAAATAACACATAAATTTAGGATGCTTAGCAAATCATTTATTTCTGAAAAGTTGAATTTTGTTTTGAACAAGTTTGTTTAAAACCCATTCATGTTTGTATTTATGAGTAAAACTTATCTAAGGGTAGCTTACTAAAAACCTATTTATGAACATTTTCTTCGAAGCTATAATACATAATATTATAAAGTGTTTGAAATTGTGTAGTACCATTTATTTTGATCGTGTTAACTAACATACTTCAACACTCTTAATAAATTCTTGAATTTACATTTCGTCAAAATAATTACATATATAAAGTTGCCATTCAAATTTGATTAAGTTTTCTGCATAATTTTCTTCCAAGTCATTATTATTACTCATATTAGCTCAAAATAAAATCATGTGAGCCTATGCCAGTCACTCCGACCTTAAACCATGCCAAACATCGACTTATTAAAATTAAAAAAAACCAACCTTATTGTATTCACTCTTTGGACTCAGTTTATTCAGCCAGTAATAGACCCTATTAAGCATTCTTTCCTAAATTGAGTAAATTGAGGTAATAGTAAATACATATAATTTAAATGAAACTTTTGATAAATAAATTGAAAAGTTTAAATGATTATATTAGTTAGTACTTGTTTAAGCAAGGAAAAAGAATTTAAAGAAAAGAAGTCTTTCAGTGTCTATATACCTAAATAATCAAATTACATGTTGCTTTCTTTGTGCTTATATATATATATATATATATATATATATATATATATATATATATATATATATATATATATATATATATATATATATATTACCATTTTGACGAAACTATTGTTGCGATGTCCATGCTTAGTTCGTTTATTAAAGCTAAAAATAGAGTGCCTACTGGTAACTTTAGTGTAAATATTATAATAATATACAAAAAATCTGTAACAAATGGCCTTTTAATTTCTATTTCCATTCATTTTAAAGCCACTGTGCTCAGAATTAAAACCTAGAAGCTGTAGGCATACTGACAGAAGTATCATTTGAGTCCTAGCCCCTCTCACAGCGCTAGCGTGGTCTTAAAGTAATGTTGTCTGTGAACTACCGATCCTGGCGGAATTCTCAAGAACTAAGGGCATATCTTTCGCCTAGAGCATCACACAGTCCAGCCGTTCTCTCAGCGCTAGATCGACAGATGCTGGCGGGTAGAGTACTTAATATATTTTAGCACCACGTCTACTACTAGTTCGGGCTGTACGCATATGTACTGATTGCTTTAGCTTGTTGTGGATGAGACAGATTGAATTTAGACAAAGTCTATCTGCATCTTCATAGAGGAAAAACGGAAAATCAGTTAGGAAAACAACCCTCAGTGCAACTGACCTTGTCATTGGCAGTCTAGTCTAGTGTGAGAGTGATGCATTAGGGCCTAGACCAGAGGTGGGCAACATGGTTTTAAATGTAACGAGAGATGTGGCAAATGAGAAATTAAATTCGTAACACCATGTATAAATTAAGAACTTAGGTTGCTCGATCGGACATTTAAAACATCACGCACCCTGATTAAACAAGTATATTCAAAACAGGTACACTTACTACTCAGCTACAACTGCCTGAGACTAAAATGATGGAAATTGTTCCGTTTGAAAATGTAAGACAATTCAATACTCCACTACTTTCGTTTGGAAAAAAGTATATGACTGGGCCAACCTTTTGACAAACGCAAGTCCTTGAGAGCTAATGTGAAATTTGACAATCCTTTAGTTCCAATTTACAACTAGCACACACGCCAGAGAAAAGTTTAGCTTTATTTAGGAGCTGGTGAACTCAAATTCACCAAACTCTTATGGGTAGATTTTCCACTTGTGATGATTGTCGACAGGGCTGCCCAGCCCGGGCTTAGACCATGCGGCCACCAAAGTGGGTGATAGAGTAACGGCTTAGATCAACTTGGTAAAGTGATTTAGGAATTATTATAACACCACAGTTATCTTTAGTCAAGAGAGTTACAAATTTTTGGTTCTCACCTATGAAAGCCATGTGAATATATATAAATAATCTGCATGTATATAATGCATGTTAGATTTCACCAAAGATCCCAAAATATATTTTTAGCACCGCGTCCTAATACTTATTCGTGTTATATGCATATGTACTAATTACTCAAATTATATAGGGATGAAGAATGTTAAATTTTATAGGAAGTGTGCCAGCATTTACGTGCAGGGAAAATGGAAGACTATTTTGGTAAAACCGGTATTCAAGCCCCGATCTACCCGTCATCAGTATTCTAGTCCAACAAATGAATGACGCCTTAGACCATTAGAATACTGAAATAGGTTAAAGTATTCATTTATTTTCTAATTTACTAGATATACTCAAATTCAAATCCAAGGAAAAACTATAGGTAGGTAAATATTTCAACTTAAAACTCAGAATTTTATTCCAAGAGAAAGATTAAGACTGTAGTAACGATAAAAACATGAAATAGTTCTTCACATTTTGTATTTAGCATATTTTGAATGCATTATAAATTTGTATTTCATTTATTTTATTTTTTCGTTATGTTATAGTGATCTAAACAGTTATTTTAACTAAAGATTAATCTACTCCATATAAGAAAAATGGATAAAATATAATAACTTAAGCTATTTGTTATTTATAGATTTATTTCACAAGAATGCTAATCCAGACCATTTCTTAATTTTAAAACATTTGGGGGAGGGGGGTTCTACCATTGATAGTTAACGTGTGAGTTGATTATCGCCTACTCACCTTAAATTTTACAGTTTTGTTTGCATATTACATTATTTTACTTCTAGGTGACAAACACTTTTACGTAGTCATCCTTTCTTCTGTTATTATAACTAACCAACTTTGTCAATGCTGTGACACTGAGACATCAGGATGCAATAACTTATAAAATAAACAACGATAATATTTTATTTACAACCTTAATCTTCCCTCCTGATGAATTTTTAAAAAACATATAAGAGAAGCTGGTAGATTACTGATAAAATTCGTTCATCTACTTACTAAACAAGGGAATAACTCACCCTCAAATATGTTCTTACACATTTTATGGTGAAATGTTTTTAATGGATTTGTCTCCCAGCGATCTCAATGGATGCAAGAAGACCAGTTAATTTTTTTCTAAATCTAGGCATATATGTATGCGTTGCAGTCGTTAACCTTGGAAGGTAGCAAAGCCCACCTTGCATTGTTCCACTAAGGAATAACATATAAGATAGGGCCATATTGTAGCTCTTTAAAGTAGGCTTGCTACCTTTCAAGGTAGAGAGAGAGTATACATTCATTTAACACTCAATCTATGAATGACATCGTTTGTGTTGTTTTTTTAAAGTTGCCTCAATCACCTTTGAGATAAGTATTTGGTTTGAATCCTACTCTGGTCCAATATTCTTTGTCCTCTTGTAATGTGAAAGCAGGAGAAGAACTAGTATTTGGAGTTCTCAATCGTTGTAGATCCAAACAGTCTTAACCTGTGTTAACATCCTTAAAACACAGTGGCGTATTCTCTGGGTATGCTAGTCCTGCGCCGCATACTCATGATTATATGGACTAGTTTATAAATTCAATGTTGTCTGTGCAAACTGTGTAAATAATAATGTGTAAATTGTGAATAAATATACATGTATAATGTATCTATATATTAATAATTTGTAAACTAATATTTGCTCATAATTCAAAAATATTGTGTTTTAAGTAATAAATAATTCCTCCAAAAGGGTCTTCTACCTACACAGTTTATGAAGCTCAGGACCTGCTGCTTGAAAACATCAAGCAAAGATATAGAGATTCTAATGACCTTGACCAATGTCTATGGGATTGCAACACTCCCCCTTTCCCCTCACCAACATTGGCTAATGAACTAGGGTGTTTACAACCCAGGGCCTGCTGAATACTTATCGCAAGCAAAACAGTGTGCCAACTATTGAACAAATATTCAAGAATCAAGATCAAAATGATTATTTACTAGGTTAGTATAGCTCAAGTAAAATAAAATAAAATAAAATAAATTCAAATAACATATGTGAAATAATCGTATAAATAACAATATTTAAACTATACAATAATTAAATACATATTTGATTATGTCTATGCATTCTAGGCACATGTATCATCATGTATTCAAAAAGCATATTTACCACCATTTTAGAGTATACACGGGTTAAGTAGTGATGAGAGGGTGGGGAATGAGGGGCTAATTTAACTGTACTAGCTAGACAGTGTTTTTGTTCTCTAGTATGAAGTATTTATGGAGTTTTAACCTTATTATTATTATTATTATTATTATTATTATTATATTATTATTATTATTATTATTAGCACCGCGTCTTATTATCCGTTCGGATTATACTCACGCTAATGTGTAATAGTAGGGTGGTTGTGAGATGAAATGGAGGACCTACAGTTTAGCGTGGAATCCGAACCACGGTGGAGGCCTGGCACTCCACACATCTACAAGTTGTAATTAATACACGTCTTGCTAGAGGTGAAGGAAGGGTTTGGTAATCAAATAAATCTGTGCCGGGACCGAGGATTGAACCCCGTACCCCAGCACAGAAGTTGACACCTTACCCCTAGACCACAAGGTCACCTTTAACCTTGTTCTTCTGGTTGTTGCTTATAAATTTATAATTTTTTGCAGCATACATCATCTAATTATTAGTCATTGGGATTTTATATAAGTATACATCAAGAAATCCCAAAAGTTATAGTGTAATTTCACAGTTTCAAAATGATTAATCAGAAAAAGATAAAATAAAATTTATTTTCAGAGGTTAAAGCCTTAGCAATAAGCCAATGACATAGCGATAGAGAAATAGGCCCAATAGGAAACAATCTCCCCTTTGTTACTGTTATCACAGTTTACGGATCTTAATAGCTTCTGGAGCATAGTTAGGATTTATTAGATAGTTGTAGGCTCATAATTATTATTGCAATGTGATTTGGACAAACCACCTTATTTCTACCACCAAGTTCTGATGGACGCTTGATCCATATAGTACTTCATTTTACTCTTTTGATATATATATATTTATATATATTTATATATATATATATTTATTTATATATATATATATATATTTATATATATATATATTTATTTATATATATATATTTACTTTGCGTATTGCTAACTGCGAGTCCAACGCCGTAGCTCAGTCGGAAGTTTGCCTGCCTATTGAGGTAAGGGTTCCGGGTTTGATTTCCGGCATGGCCTAAAATATATTATTGGTAAAATTTGGATTTCCCCTCTCATGGTGATGAATTAACGGCCGGGTGTTTGGGTTTGTGTTTGTTCTAGATTTAAGTTAAGTCGTGTGTTGATATAATCACTTGGCCCAGAGAGTGCACGCTAATACCTCAAATAAATGAAAAATGAAAATGCGACCTGTGTTCACTTTTAATTACACTCAACCAATTTAATATTGTATGTCACTCTTATACAGTCAGGAGTGTGTGCTCATAGCTCTTAGCCTTGACATTTTTACTTAAATCTCATATTATCTAGGTATTGCGATGAACTGCAGTGTGGTGTGTTTTGATATTCCATTACAATTTGACTGGATGATAATCATCAATAGTTTCACGTTTTGGTGTGTTTTGAGCATAGCTCTAGTGTAATTTTATGAAGTCAGAATATGTAATAGGCTGTAAGGGTTGATATCCAAACAAAGATCTAAATAAGTCAAAAAAAGAGGGACGAGGGGAGTTGGGAGGTGCGAAGTTTCCCCAAGATAGAATGTGAGTACGAAAAAATGAAAAAAAATTTTTGAGATCCATTGTTCTAAACTAAAGGTAATCATGTTTGAATATTTCCAGGGGAAGCATCTCTTGACCTTCTTGGCCAACGGTGGTTAAGAGTCTTTGACCTCCGAATCCTCCCTGCAGTTTTTGGAGTACAGCATACCTATTATTTTTCTCAGAATACACCACTGTTAAAACAAATCAATAACTATTCTAGTAGTGATAGCATTATATTTTATATATTTATGATAGATAAAATCCTTAATGACACGATAGAAACAATAATAGTTTCTAATTTATTTATTTTTCTTCATTGAATCAAAGTGTGGTGAGAGTTAACACGTTTCATAGGATGTATGGATACAATGAATTTTATTACAATGTTTAAACATATGTAAGGCTACTGGCACCTGAAACTGCAATTTCAGTGAAATCCACTTGAAATCCCTTGCAACTTACCTGTGTTTACTACAACTGAAGGAAAAAGTTCTGCCAAACTATATTAATCCTATAATTCATATAATAAATATAGCCTAATAATTTGTGCATTGCACAAGAAGTATATTTTCAATTTGATGAAAAAGACAATTTACTTTTTCTTTTACTGTGATAATAATGTCCCATTTTACAATATCATTGGGTTAAGGGGGGAGGGTCGTGTCCTCCCCTTTAATGAACAAATCCCGTGAGCTAAGTAAAACATTTGGTAGTTTTCTTTGCTATTATTAAAACACATCAGGAATACCAGTGTGAGTTATTTGATTCCCCTTGCACAGTTATAGTGTGTCAAGAAGGTATAATTTTTGTCAAACATGCATGAAATTAAGGAATATTCTTTGTTTGGAGGACAGGTAATTTACTAACTAGCTCGCAAGATTACACTGTTGCTCAACACTACTGTGATTCAATATTTATAATATTTCCCTTATAGAAATAATTACTAGACCTTATATTTCAATTTTTTTCTCTCTATAATAATTATATAGTAGTTTAATAAATATTTCATCATAATATTAAATATTTCTTTTTTCCTTTTAATTTTTAAGTAAACAATTGGTCTCGTTCAAATGTAGGCCTAATGATTTATATAGACAAAATTTATATTAATTTATACGTTTATATTTCATTATCAACAAACCTAAAAATTAATGAACATCCTAATAATTCAATGCCTGTATTTATTAGAAATAGAAAATCTAATATTTTTAATTTATTTTTTCAAATTCTAATTTTTGTTTGAACAGCGTAACATTTTTACTGGGTTTTCATAGGAATCACGTTATGTGAAAATTCTAAACAAATGTTACTAATACAGTGGAAATATAAATATTACAATTGTGTCTACATTCTTAATCCATTTAATCAATCATGTAACGATAAATTACTCGGCTATCCACAAAGAGGTATTATTGGAAGCTTTTGATAAGATTAATTAATGAATATAAATATTATATATTTTTATAATGTTGGTGGACGAAAATGGGCTTAATATAAAAGCTAAAGTTTATATAGGCGTACATAGGTTCCTCATTTAATATATAATCAATATACCCAACGTTTTTTGAAATATATTCTTCAGTGTGTAGATGTAATTGTTATAGTAGGCCTACATAAAATCCAATATCTAAATAAATTTCATAAACTATTAGTAAGTAACAACTTTTATTTTGTGAAATTGCATATTTAATTTAAGTTAACAGTTTGATACCAAATGTATGCATATTATTTGAGTTAATATTAAATAAATCTGCGTAACTTCATGGTTTTGAAAACAAATAATATGAGATTATATTATGTAATTATTTAAATGAGTAGCTTTATTTCATTAAATATATTCACATTTCAGCATTTTTATAATAATGAAGGTCAAATATAAAACACTTTTTGACGTGGTGTATTTGTGAATATCTGTTACACATTGATAGTTTGCTACAATATAAATTATAGCATATTTTCGAAGAAAATAAAACATTAACATAATATTTATGATCCAATTGGTTAATTCGGTACCAACAATCCTTTTAATAAACTCCTTGAAAAATCAGTGATACTTATGGATAAAGGTAAAATTGAACCAAAATATTTTAAATGGATGTTAGGTCTACATACTATCTATTCAATGTATAGTAATAATAAGAAAGTATTAAAAATACTTGATGTGTTCGCGGTGCTTAGAGATATTTTAAAGAATATAATCTTTGAATAATTGAATACATAATTTTAAAATTATTTAGAAGTTCACTAGTGCTATTATAGAATTGTTATGAGGTAATAAATAATCAACACATATTCTATTTATGTAATTTTATCTATTTCACTGCACATGTTTCACTTTATACACAAGATAATTATAATCATTATTATAAACAAACGAACTCTTTGGTATAAATAAAACGACAACATGGATGCACTTTATCTTCACATAAATCTATGATACATCATTTATAGCATTTCTCATATTTACATTTTTGTTTAATTTATTTTAATAATATTTTATATGTGATACAACTTATATTTCTTTTCTTTCTAGCTTATGTTTTAATGCGCATCATTTTTGAATATTTATTGCTAAAAAGTCAGCATCGAAAATTAAAAGTACCTAGTCAATACATAATCACTAATGGATTAATAGTGAAAGTATTCAAACTAAATTAGTGTTACTAAAGTAATCTAAAGGTACAAACTTTTAATAGAGATGTTTTATTGTATAGGGATAGTGTTTTTGTATAAATAAATCTACCTTAAAGTAAAATAAATGGTTCTAAGGTTATTTTTAAAACTTAATTTGAATATCCCCGTTATCGTAGTAATATGGATAGTTTTATTCAGCCTATATTATAGATTATTGAAATATTTTTTTCTTGAAATATGTAATGATTGCATATGTAGACTTCATTTACCCTGAAAGGCAGTAGTCTTAAAATGACAGGTTTCATTATGGTTAATTTTATAATATAGTGCTAGAGTTTAATCGTTCAAGAGAAGACCCTTTCTGGGTATGGGAAGTGTAAACTCCAATTAAACTGAAAGGCTTACCATGATTCTTTCCTATATGGTTTTGTTTTTCATGATAAGACCATAGAGGAGCCCATCAAGGTAAAACTGTTTAACTTTCATTTTAAGTGGAGTGTACATTTATATGAATCATTTAATAAAATTTAATATCAACAACTAACTTCTAGCTAGAAATAAACGCTCCTTATTTTGTTCAAGAACTATTATGAAAAGTTATTGGATCTTATTAACTGTCAATGCTGTCTTGGAAACAATATTGGTATGGTAGTTTATAATTATGTTATATAACAAATCTTAAATATATACACTGTATGGGAAAGAGTTTTAGATAAGATTTTAAGAGAAAATAAAACTTTTTTTATTTTTGTTTCATCAATTTGCTAAAAGCTATTCATCTATTCACTTATTTTCATAATGAATAACTTACAGTTCATATACAGTAATTTCGACTAAGTTATCACTGTGCAATGTTGTTTTCGCATTCGTTCATTCAACAAAAGATAAATTTATTTTCTACATAGGCATTTTTAGTTCTCACAATGTTTTGTTCAAGATTTTTTTCTACTATTCCATTATTCAAATGCTTGCCCAAAATGGTACGATTATATAAACTGTGACTTTACTGTGGTTAAAATATGCATCCATTTACATAATAATTAATTTCATATTTAAAATTGTTTTAGTGATAATGTTTTAAAAATTAAACAAATATGAAAATTAAGTCTTAATATGAAAATATACTTTTGCCATCATCCAAATAGTTGTGTTATTATGACAGCTATGACAAATCTTTCATACACCCCAAATCACATGACACCATTCTCTGCCATTCTCTGTAATATATTATTGTGTAACTGTATTTTAAGTGGCATCTGTGAATACTTTTTAAAATAATTTACTTTCTATTACAAATAATTCATTTTTTTCATCAAAAGTAAACCAATTTATCCTTAAGATATTATGTTCTATATTACTGAGAAAAGATGACTAAGTTAAAACAAAATATGGATACAAGTTATTCAAACTGTAATTGTAACAGTGAAAAACTTTTTTTTTCTAGAGAAAACAAATTGCATCTTTTATTATGCTTTTATATAAATATTAATGGGGCAGCCTAAAAATTCTTGAAAATAAAACACAAATATTTTTGTCATTTACTATGCCAATAAATATTTTGAAAATTAAGAAACCATCATATATTTATGTTTTATCGTCCTACTTGAAAAAAAAAATATTTATTTGTGGCATCAAGGGGATATATATGGATATATACGGATATATATATATTTAAAAAAGAGTTTTGTTTAATAGTACCGTATAGTTTTTATATTATACTTTTAAATAATGTGTGTGGATTTAATAGCAACTAGTTTTCGAGGCTGGAAAATTCACCTTCTTTTAAAACATAAATGTTAAATCTCACATAAATTCAAATATTAAACAAAACAGTATATATTTAAATATGAATAGCATGAACATAACATGAATCTTTAAATTCTAGAATTTTATGACAGATTATATATTTTATTGAGAAATTTTAGTTAATAGGGTGATTAGGATATAATTTGATTTGTTAATTCCTCATATTAAGGAGATTATTTAACCTCTTTATCAACAACTTTGTATAAAACAGATTGTTCTCAATATAAATTGTTTATTTTTTGGTTAAGAATTTTTTTTTACGTCATTGAATTAGTGGGCATCGTATTGTTGCCATGTGCACCAAAGATAGGTTTAGAAAATGATATCCCAACTTCTGTAAAAACTTAATCTTGACTCTGATTTATGGTAATAGCAAAAGCATATGTCAACGTAAATTGCGTGCGTTGAAATTTGAACGGAAAATTATTTTCTGTTGGAAAAAATTTCACTCTAGAATAAGTACTCGTCCCTTGCTTGATGTTCCAGTTAGTACTTCGCAAAAATTGAAGTTATTGTGTGTATTTTTCAATCATAATTCTCGTAACATTGGTTAGACCCTTCGCTGTGTTCTTAGTTACACATAAGCACACAATTTGGTTTTCTTTGAGCTCCAGTTTGTGCGTGGCCATTCCACTTAATTCTATAATGTTTGAAAACAATTTAGGAAACGGTAATTGTTCACTGATATCGTTAAAAATAACCACATTTTAATAGCTCTGATTGTCACCAGGAAAATTCCCTAGAAACTTTCTGTTATCATTGGCGCAGTATTCACATTTTGGAGCCAAAATTGTTTTATTAATTATTGATTTGTTAACAATGGATTGCACAATATTTTGTCCTTATATTAAATCTACCATACTACCTATTCCTGATAAATGCTGAATCGGGTAAAATGAGGAGAATAAGCTGTAGTTCCAAGCAATGGTATGTTCCAAATTGAATCTAAAATTGCGCAAATTCTTGTTCGCCTTAAGAAACTCACATATCAGTCGTAAGTAGAAATTGTGCAAGTTTTGGCCAGATACAACAATGTTTCAAGCAAACAATATTCCACTGATGGACTTTTTCCACTATGAGGTAGTACAGGTAAAGTTTGATGAAAGTCACAACACATTAGTAATACTTTTCTACTGAATGGGATATATTTTCTATCATCACCTAAATCAGGGAACAATCGAGTGCAGTATTTATATTCATTTTAGCCTCATCCACGATGACAATGCCTGCTTTCCATAATCTTATAGCATGTACAATGTCAGGTTTGACAGTAGAGAGAGAATTTTTTGTTTGTTTTTAGCATCGCGTTTTATGGGTGACAGAATTTTCTTACAGTGAAATTGGCGTTGAACATAGTACGACCTCATCAACCAAACTTTCTGCAATTTTGGTAAATGAAATAGGAAGGCAATCTAATCCTTCTGAGAGTGAACATAAGACACCATTGTTCGTTGGACTCAAGTGTTTCAACAGCTAGCAAGTGCATCGAAGTATTTTTTTTTTTTACATAAATTGCAGTATCGAATACAGCTTCAAGTACTTTGTAAATCACATAACTCTGTTGTTAATTTGCTTGATATAACAATTAATGATGTGAATTGTTATTATTCATAGCATAATCATCCATTTTATTAATTTGCGATAATATCGTTGATATTGGCCGTATCCTAGCATTATGTGTTGTTTTTAAGCAAAATTCTTTCAATGTCCAACAATGGGTGATTCTCAGCTTATCCAAACTATTCCATTAGTTGTCGGGGGTGATTAGTAGAAATGGCCTCTTTCATGGTGTCAAACCCTTCGTTTTAATTTGTTGTAACACCTCATGTGTCCACAGTTTCTTGGAATGTCGCATATTGACGTCTATCGGCTGTTCGAATGTCTGTGAATGACTTTGGGCCAGTACAGCATATTTTACGCACCTTGTTGACGTGGAGCCCAAGATTTAGTATTATCTTTCCAAATAAATTGTTAAGTAATCCGTTTGCATTGGTGTTCGATTTTTTGAATATAAACCAAGCTTGTAGCTTTGTGTGCCTTGGAATCTAACAGCTTTCACTTCTTTACCTTCTCAAAATATCACTGTCAATTTGGTAGATGATCATCCAGACTGGTCATTCATTTCATGTTCAAGAATTCTCTATTGAGCTTCAATTGAACCAACCCACCTAACATCTAAAAATTTGCGAATTTGAATGTATTTTACTTAATTGTTTTAGGTGTTTACAAGAACCAAAGTACAGCAATCATAGCCTTTCAAAGTGTATTTATACAAATATTTGATACTTTTGACAAGTGTGTCGATTTTTACCTGAATGTGTATATTTTTATTTTGAAGAAGATATCTGTTGTAGGGAACCATGAACGTTTTGTTAACACTGTGACCATGGATTTCAGCTGTTAAGCCATTACCTCGATGCAGGTATTAAAATTAGCTATTCTTGTTTGCACTTGTTCTTTGATAAAACTCTTTTGTAAATAATTTGGAACATCTGCCATCTCGCATGTAAGGCAAATTTGATGCATAGCGAACCGCATGGTCCATGTATTAATTAATGTATTACTTGCTTTTTAGCAATATAGAATTATCAAAAGGGCAGAAAGTTTAAAATGAGTTATTTTATTTTAAGGGCAAAAAAAGTTATAAGAGCAACAGAAGTAAACGGGGTGAAAGGAGTGAAAACGGTAGAAATTCAAAAATTGCAAAGTGGGTTAAAAGGGGAATATAGTGCAAAAGGGTAATTATGGTAAATGGGGTAAGAGGGGTAGACTAAAAGTTGTAAGGCTAACAAAGAGATTGATAATAATTTGCTTTTGCCCTTTTTGGCACTTTTATACTTTCATTATAAAAGTAGCTAGTCTCGCACTATTTTCTTTCTAATTGTAAAATTACTTACGTATTCTGTTCATAGCCAGGAAACGCACCCGTTACCCCTGGGTACTTAAGATACATTTGTACCGAAATACATACATGGTATAAGTGGTACAAAATAAACTTTTTATGGGATTATTAACGTCACCATGGCAAATAACAGTTGGCAAACACTATCCTAAAAATATTTTAACATTGAAAGTTGCAATTATCTGTTTTTTCAAATACTCGTGTAAACATTTTAGAATTATTATGTTTAGCCGATAAATAGATATTACAAAAATACATTAGCTAAAAGACTTAAATTTGTACTCTGGTAGGCAAAAATCAAAATTAAAAAATATTTCTTAAGCCCATAATAAATATATATATATATCAATAAAAAAACAAATAAAGCATTGATGATCTAGTAATTTGAACCAAAGGATGATTTGTAGGCTGATGAATATTCATAGGGTCTACCTTTTTTATTCTAAAATGTATATTTTAGATTCGTAAGGCCAATAAGGACAAGGGTGACCATATGCAGTGAATGTGTTAAAATTAGAGATTCATAAATCGGATTCTATCCAAGGTTAGTTTTCAAAATTTGATAGTACTAAACCAATTATTAAAAGTATCATCCAAGTCTAGTTTTTAAACTTTCGGATGTATTAAACCTATTATTAAAAAGTATCAAATATGTTAATTGCTTTGTTTAAGATTAAAATGTCAACATTTGACTAATGTTATTTACAAATAAAAAAATATGTATTCATTTAAATAAAAAACAAATTGAGTGATTACACATGATGTGACACTTCTCAAATAAATTTAACTACTTTTGATTTATGTGAATTGCAAAAACAAAATATAGTGTTAATTGATAATGCTTCAAAATATTTAATGATTATAATAAAATAATTTATTTAAAAACACATATTTTATTTTAAATGTTTGTATAAAAACGATGCCAGGGCAAAGGAATTGAATCTTGGACCTTTAATTTAAAGTGCCAAATCTTTAATAGTAAGCTATCCCATATGATACTAAGTATTTTACAATCGTACACGCCCATCACAAACTTCACCTTAAACTATGAGTGATATATGACAATGTGCACAGGACGAACCTGAGACGTATCTCAATGGTAGATCATCGGAAGATTAAGTAAAGGTCCAATCTCAATTAGCAAGTTTTAATTATAAGTTAATTATAAGTATGATGTAAACTAGAACAAAAAGACTAAACTATTGACAGAGGTACATATTCACAAATGCCACAATTAAAAAAGTTCGCAAAAAATACATTTCAGGAAACATGCGTCTAAATTTTCACACAATATCAATAGTAATTTTATTGCTATAAATCGTACTGCTATTTCTGCTAGGAATGCATTTATTTAACTTCCAGTTGTCATGATAGCTAAATATTGCCTGACATTTATTATGAATTTCTTATCCAAGCAATCCCATCATTGAAATTAAAATTGGATTATTTTATATCAGAATGCCGCAAGCATACACAGCCCTAAACTACTAAAACTACAA
Organism: Timema cristinae; assembly: GCA_039000515.1. NCBI lineage: Eukaryota > Metazoa > Arthropoda > Insecta > Phasmatodea > Timematidae > Timema > Timema cristinae. The sequence continues at coordinate 49,035,249 of JBCFYV010009882.1, forward strand.
TATTTATGATTGCACAAAGATTTACCATTCATCATTTCATCAAATTTGATGATAATTTCATTAACACTTTTTGTTCTGATTTGATTTGCCTTTGGAGTTGAAAACACATATAATAAAATATTGCGATTCTATAACTGCCAAACAATATCACCTAAACATCAACGTCGTCAAACAGTAGGTCCCATCATCTCACGCTTAAAAGGCAGATTATTTATAATCACTTCTAATCTAAACAATACTTGAAATGTTTAGATCACTTTAGCAAATCACGTTTTTTGTACCATTATTTATGTAAATAATTTATGTTTAGTCTTACACGCTATGATAGGTCTGCCAAATAAAAAAAAAAGTTTCTGGTGGATCAAACGTTCCATTAATTCATACTTTTGTCAGAGGAAACAGTCCCAATATAATTCAATTTCACACTTGCTCAGCCGAATTTTGAGTGCTACTCGTCGATAATTACGATTTTCTTGCAGTATATTACAACGGACCGGCAACCACAGCTTTTACTAAAATGTCCTGAGGGAGAGAACGTTTCTCTTGGATGGGCCAGAGGGGCAGATTACGCTCGTCCAATGAGGCCACCCCCGCCACCCGCACTCACTTATCATCACATTTTGGTGACGTCACTCGGTGGTCACTGGTACTGTTACAGTGTTGCTTCACTTCCAAGCCATTTACCATCTTTTCAATACTCTTCAGTTCACTTGCAGTTGTGGAGGTGCCGGGTAAAGGAACTGAGGGAGGGATGTCGATGGTTGCGGGTGATGAGGATCGGGGACGGGCAGGGGGTGGTGATCCAGTGCTAACTAGAGGTGGCGCTTTAGCTGGCGTGGGACTACTACTAAGACTACGGTGATGGTGGTTGTTGTGCAAAGACCCAGGAGTGACTGTCTCGAAGGCGGAACCAAGAGGTGAACCTCTGAGAGAATTAGTAGGAGGTGTAGGAAGGCTATACGGGGCGAAACGGTGCACCCCACTGGCTGCTGCTGCAGCAGCAGCCTTCAATTGATGATGAAGAGGGCCTGGGCCTGTGGGCGAATGATGATGGGGATGAGTCAAACCGGCGGAGTAGGCTGCCGCATGACTAAACAAGGCAGGATGCTGGGCAGCTAGTGCGAGCTGTGCGTTGAAAAGAAGACCAGGATTCATGGCTGGGAGCGATAAGGGTGGACCCGGATTTAGTAAGGGGTGTCCGCCCCCAGCACCATGGTATAAACTATGAGGATAAAGGTACGGCAATAGGTGAGGTGGAGGATGTATTGGTGGTCCTACAGATATATTGGGTGCAGGGTAGTCAACCGAGGCGCTGCCGTGTTGCTGTCCTGACGGTCCCGCCGTACCCAGACTCCCCTCCTTACCACCTCCTGGGGAGCTGGACGTGGCAGGTCGAAACGCCCCTGTGGACGTGGATCCTGCACCGGACTCGGAGCAGCTGCTATCACTGGCATCGCGCTCCGAGTCCTCTTGAACTTGCAGGCGTCGTCTCATAGCCTCCTCGGTAGCCAACGGGTCGGGGGCGGCGGCTGCGGACAGAGAGAACCACGCTGCGGTCAGGGGCGGGCGTCGGCTCTCTCAGAACCTGCCCTCGTATCCACTAGGAAGTACTTAAACCATTCATCCCAACCGTAGCCGTGACAAGCCCACGGCCACTAGACACATCATACATCGTTAGTGCACCCACTGAGGCTTCGCGAGGAACAACGGTTAAATAATTTAAATATTGTGTTAGTTTCTTGCATCATCAACACGATATTAGAAATTAAAATAATATTTTCAAAAAATGTTTATGGATTTCGAAGCATATGGAAACTATTTAGGAACCTATAACTCTGCAAACATTTAGTTTTTCTAATAAAGAATTGTTATTATTTTCGTTTTTAATTGTAAAACTTCTAATAGTGACTTGTCAAATTGAGAATCACCATGTATATATTTAAAAAAATATATATAAATATTTCTTGTGTAAGACTATGGATCGTTACAACATGACGTTTGTTCTTTCTCTATCAAAATATTTCCATTGCTGTGCTAGAGTATATATTATTCCAAAATGAGAATATTTCTAGTTTTCTAACATTAAAACAAAAATATTTAGTAAAAGATTTGCCCCAAGTTTATTTAACTTTTTTTAAACACGTCAAATTTGTGATAATCCATGTAGTTCACAATTGAAAATACTATATATATGATCTTCGTAATAAATTTTCCTTATATAGAACATGTATGTTTCACTTAACAAAACTATGTTTTATATAATTTAAAGAATTGGCTCTTTTATATCCTAAGAACTAATAAAGTTAATATTTTATATAAATATAATAATGTTATATGTATTTATTGTTTTATTTAGAAATAACTGCACCATATAAGACTCGTTTAGTACTGCCTGGATGCAGAAAACTTGTCCTCACTTAGCGCATGCCATAGTATAATATTCTGCTTCAAACTTCTTCCTTACATAATAACTTCAACAACTCATCTCTTCAGAGTTCTGCAGCACTCACACTCTTCATGTTTCTCAAATGCGAAGGATTACTGTTGCTTGATGATACTTATAATTGTGTCATGAGAGATAGCGAGTAATGGGCTTGTTATATTTTGAGTTTGGACACGATTAAATTTTGCACATCCAGGTGCGAACTTTTTATTCGAATAAGAACAAAAAATGCTTGTTTCATATTAATTTTTCTCAAGTGTAGCTACCTTAAATAACAAAATAAATAAACATTTTACTTCTATATCACTTTAAAAATAATAGAATTAGAGTAAATAATTCATTTTCAAGGTGTATTTTAATTTATATTTTGAGCACAAAACTTTATAGTACAGTCTGTTTGATTTCAATCTAACAACCAATATTCATTAACACACGACAACTGTTTATTTTTGCTGTGATTTGGATTTTTTTTATTGGAAGTATTACACTTTATTCTTTTCCATTCTTCGTGGTTATTGATTAACTATTTGATTATGATATAATTGGTTTTCATTTCATCAGTCAAAATAAACAATGTAAGTGTGTAGATATCAAGTTTTTTATTTGTTTCCTGCTAGCTGTATCTTGTATAGTACCTTCTCTTAACACATTAAAAAAATATTATAATATTATAAGTTGATGCAATAGAAACGTTTATGAATACATTTTTACAAATTCGTGTACAGCTTTTTACTTTTTCACTTTCAAAATAAAGAAATCACTCAAACGTTTGGTTGGCAATTTATTTTTTATTCTGTAGATTAAAATATTATCTTTGATGAAGTTGCAATATCTTAATTTGTTGATGTGTAGTTAAAGGTGTATTTATAAAATCAATTAATATTTTAGATTCCATGAATTAAAGGTAAATTATAATTCTCAAATAGTTTATTCCCAAGTTTGTATTCACATGGTGAAAGAATTGAAGTTAATGAAATGTGTGCTATCTTGATCATGTCTTGAACTTGCTATGCTCATTGAAGGAATTTGTAGGATGCTACTAAGCACTGAATATCTCGAAAATATATATATTTAAAAAAAAGTTGTATTTAAATATTACATAAATTCTAAAAGGTTAGAAAATACAATAACTTTTTAAAATATTAATTCTTGTTGCAAATGATATTCATTAGTTACTACGAATATGAGTGCATCTATCAAACTATACATTTAAAACTAATTGCTTTTTTTAAAAAAAGTTGTATTTATATATTACATAGACTCTAAAAGGTACTAAGAAACAATAACTCTTTATAATGACATAATTCTTGTTGCAATTGATATTGATTAGTCAATACGAATAAGAGTGTATTTATCAAATTATACATTTAAAACCAATTGCTTTAATATCTTTGTAGTTTGCTTAACATTCAGTATATATTCTCACATTTAACAATGGATCAAATAAAAATATTGTTTTGTATTAATGTTAAGACTTTTTGAAACTAATTTGCATTCATATTATTTATGAGAAAAATTACTTTGCAGAACAATTTTAAGTTATGGTTTTAAACTTTCATATGATTAAGAACATTGTTTGAATAGTTTGATAGTAGCAGAGGAGTGTTTTTATTAATATTTAAGAACTGATATATTTTTATGAATACAAATAGGTTTGTTTGAAAATATTCAAAACATTGTTTTGATGACATTAAATCAATGTGATACAAATTTGAAAAGCCTTAAGTTATCTTCCATTCCTACTAAATTGTAATAAATATGTTACAAGAAATTACAATATTTGTTTTTTTCACATTATATATTATAATTTTACTGCACTGCATATATCATAAATATTTCATTTTATTAACATAAATAAATTTATATTTCATACTATATAAATTAACACTGTCAAGGGTGTGGAAATCTAATTTTTCTAGCAGATTCACTAGAAAACTTTACTACGGCTTTATACATTAAAGATTTGTATACGCATGTATGGAACCCCTTAGGGTGGGTCGTTTAAATTCTAATGGGGGTCGCACAAGCCTGCTCCTCCCGTTTCTACGCCCTTGCACACTGTTTATAATATAGTCATGATAAATGAAATTATACCTATATACAGCAGAGCTTCTCTTAATTGAAGCCTAGGTTAACCAAAATGCAGTTTTTTTTAGTTGAGATGATGTTATTTATGTACAGTATCTACAGGGAATAATTAATGGAGAACTTTACTACTATTGAATGAATATAAACACACAGGATGCAAATCAATGTAATTACAGGAAGGTCCGTGTAGAGGACACAATATTCAAATTAATTAAAATTAGTTTAAAAATGATACCTGGGTTCAAACCAAGTACCTTTGTATTTATTAGTGGGGCAATACTCTACCACTGAGCTATCCAGGATTTGGGTGACATTTTTTAATTAATTAAATTAATTGGAGTATGGTCTCCTCTATAAGAATATTCCCGTAATTAAAATGATTTGCAGCCTGTGTGTTGATATGTTAATAATGATCCTGAGAACGGGATTAATCCGGGATAGCATAGTAGTAGCGTATTGTCACGCTAGGTCAAAAGTCCCGGATTCTAAACCCTTCCCTAGCTGTCATTTTTAAATTTATTTAAAATAATTAATATTGAAATGCTGACGGCAATAAACTCAAACAATTTTAGTCCATACAGTAACTCGGGATTATATATTACATGTTGTATTAATTTTCATAAAATCTCATTATCACATGACATGTTTCTGAATTTAAGATTATTTTACCACCTCAACTCGAATTTACAAGTTATCCGAAATTTTATACATCTGAAATATGGTCCATCACCTTTATCTCGGATAACTGATATTCTACTGTACTTAAACAAATCATTAAAATCTATTTGGAATAAAAAATTTAATCAAAATACAAACAAAAGTTATCATTAATATTAACAAATATACTCTCCTCAAATTAAAAAATAGCACTCATAAAAAATTTCATTTTATAGATATAGTATAGTTCACCAAAGTTTTTTTTAATATAGGTGAATAAATTACATAGTTATTGTATTTGTATAACCAATTTATTCTTGACTAATCAATCTGGATCGTTGAGGCTTGTAGGATTAAATTTGTCTTCCTTGTGCTGACCAAGTAGTATTGAACGCCGAGCAGAAAAACATTGTATACAGGATGCGTTTGAATCTATTTTTCTGGCAATTATGATCAACTTTGTTCAACTGAACGTTGTATGCAATAAAAATACTTAAACGAGAAAAAAAAAAGATATAAAAGTGGAAAAATTTCATTTTCCTTAATATACTTAGATATATTGTTACTATATTTGACAATTAAAATTTAGAATATTTGGTTACTATTGCACCAATAAAATGGTGGTGTTGTATCTGTGTAATGACATACATTTAATAAATTAGTTTTTGAGTTAGCTTTTAATAGGCTAGATTTTAACTACTTTTTGATAAAGATAAGAAGACTTTGACTTTTAATTATGTGAACACCACCTTAACTGATTGAGCAATCCTGGTACGTATTGATAAAAAAACAACATTCTTCCTGTTTTCTATTACAATTACTGTTTTTGCATTCCATTATTTTTAAATAATCATTTGTACAGGTAGTCCAAAATTCGCACCCCTTAGGTTTATTAAACACTACAATCCATTATATTATGAATCATTTCCATGGGGTTTTGACTTTTAAATTTGTGTTGCTTGGATATTCCTATTTCAATAATAATTTTTATATGCCCCAGTGAATTGTGGTAACAACGTTGACACAAATAAAAAGTCCTTCTATGACTATATACAAAAAATATGTGCGTTATATAAATATGCTGTTCGAGAATTTAATAGTAAATAATCAAGAATGATAATTATTTATTAAATAAACGTAGAAAAAATAATTAACTGACTTAAAGAAAAAGGAAGAGCCCATGAAAGCCTTATAAAGTCAGCCCTATAAAGACGAGTCAAAAAGTTAAACTGATCTAATAGTAGCAGCAGACGTATTTTAACTGTCCAAAAAAAGCTCTCTTTGAAAACAGGTGTAGCCAAATATTTCCCAATGAATTCTGAATTATAATATTATCCCTACTTGAAAGTTGCAGCATGATCTCAAGCTGACGATACAGACTGAAGAAAGGCGATATATGAAGGGATTGCACATGAAGATAGCACGATATATGATGTAACTTTTAATGCCTATGCAGGGCTTAACCTGAATAGGAATATAAAATAAACTAACTCACGCTCCTGGGCTTGCCAAAACCCTCATCAAATTATTGAAAAATTGTCCAAAAAGATCCACGTGTTATGTAGGGGGCAGAAATATACAAATATTTATTAATATGAAACTACCTCTTTGATGGCAATATGATTGATGAAATATATCTAATTAAGCTGTGAACTTTTCTAGTGCTTGTTTAGGACAACATTCAAGTGACACAATTTTAAACTCTGACAAACAAAAGGAAGCTGATTGCCTCAATTTTAAAGTAATGTTCTCATATTAGATGTGACCTTCAATGGTAAATATTTTATTTGACAGTGTGGTTCTATTGAAAAGCCACCTAGATCATATGTTCTCATTCCAATGTATATCTTCTTTTGGGAGCATTTAAAGTCAGTCATATATAAGTCAACACTTAGGAACGTCGAAGGATTAAGGGGAATAGTATGTATTAGATTCGCTGAAATCATTGTTAATATCTTGTAATGAATTCAAATATCATGTGTTAGTTGAATATAAATGCCGTACAATATCTAAGTACAAAACAAAAAATTAATTAAATTAGATTTTAAAAAAAATAGCTATGGAGTGCGAATTTTTACTCACTCGGAAAATATGTCCATAGTAGTAGTTGAGATGATAAAACATAATAAGAGAAAATACATATTTATGTTACACTGAAAGAAACATTTAAAAAAATTTAATTTTTTGTAGATAATTAGAAATTAGAAAAAAATTATTCTACTCATATCAAAGATGTAATTACGGTATTCAACTCAATGTTTTCTAGTTTTAAAGTAATCCATATTCGATTGTTTTAACAATTGATAAACAATGTATCTATTTTATTTCAGCTGATAGAAAAGGTTATATTTAAAAAAATATATTGAAAACACATAACTAAACATTTCTTGTAGAAATTTGTGTTAATTTATGTGTGGCATTCTTTAATAATGCAGTTTATATATTAGACATACTATATACAATAATTTACTAAATATATTAATCTCATTGTTTGGGTTCTTTGATGAGGATGTCTATATATGACGTGGTACGTTCCTGTTTTCACAAAATCGACGGGTCTTGAGGTATTTATTGTCAACTGCACGCACTCATAAAATTCAAGCGGGTAAGAAAGGTCCAGAAATCTTGAACTTTATATACAATCACAGGTCACTTGTATTTCCAATATAATGAATTAATATAAATTTCTTTATTCTATATTCATTGAGCTAACATTATCAGTTATTTAATATAAACTGTTTTGAGGTAACAAGAAAAAATAAGTTTTAAAACAACTATATTATAATACGAAGATAAGATAAATCAGGTTAAGTTTTCATAGCATTTGAAATATTATTACAAATTCTTGGCTATCTTCCCATGGTAAATGATATACATGATGGATAAAAACTGATATTATAACAGCTGTCGTAACTTTGATCTTAAAGTGAATAGCACTTTTTCATCATATATTTTGAAAAGCAAATATTATAAATGTTAAAGTAGATATATTTTTTTATCATAATATTTATTCTTCTTGCTCAAAGGTACCAACTACTATCCTTGGCAATTTGTATCTGTCCTTTGTCTTGAGAGTGGTTCATTTCCAACACGTTCTAGTTATTTTTCCCAATTGTATTTTATAAGCACTGTCGAAACCACCAATTTTACTTTGAAAGATTGAAAACCTATATAGACTTTTTCTTAGTATCTTGATCCAAGTAGCAGTTCTCAATTATTTACTCTGACCACCTAATGTCGTATCTTATCTCTGTATATTAGTTAGAAGTGATTACAATTTCAAAGATTTTAACATTAATTGTAAGCACACTACGATTTATCATAACGCAGTCTGCTGTTAACAGAGTTACATTTAAAATAGCTAAAAACAATATTTTAAATTTTAGTTATAGTTCAGAAACACATTATTGCAACATTTCACTTTTCCTCTAGTTATATCGTCAGAAAAAAACCCAGATATAATACGTTATTTGTTCTTCACTTTAGCAGCAATTTCACTTTTTTCAATCTGGTTTACTATCCAAGTCTCAAAATGTAAAAAAAAAAATTACAATCGACTTAATTACATTATTTTATTTTATTTAAATAAGTTGTAAGAATGAACTACCGTGTAAGAATTTTCTGTTTTTTTGTTTTGTTTTTTTAGGCAGGACCATATCCCGAAAAAGAACTTAAACTCTACACATAAAAAGAATAATTACAACATGTATTGGATATGCTGATGGATTATGCTGCTCTACAACAAACGAATGTTATTATGAAACTATTTTTAGATTTAAGGACTGAGATTTGGGTCCATGAACTTCGATTCGTTTTAATGTATTGGCCAGGTACAAAATGTCTACAACTTTACCTTTCTTTCTCTTTTAATCAAAGATTTTGGCACTTCTCTGTATAGTGCACTTTTAAATATTTCCCAACATGTCATTCCCGTAAATGGGACATAGAAAAATATGTATAGCTTTCTAAGAGAAGCGTGCATCATCATATTTATAATAATTAGTATAAAAACAAATTTGTGTTAATAGTTAGTCAGTATACATTTTGAACATGGCCAAAGATTTGGAATATAGACTAACGTAGGCGGAAAGTTAGCCTCAGTGGCTGACATAGATGGATGCGTGTTGAGCAGAGAGTTTATTTTCTAACATTTTATAAAAGTAATTAAAAAAATAAAATGTATAAAATATTAAACTAAATCTCACCCTGTTTAGCAGTGAAGTTTTAAGACTCTGTTTTTAAGGAATTATATATTATTTGAGCTAAACTTTAAACAACTTACCTGTATTTAAAATTAATATACATTAAGTAATACACTAAAAATACAGAAATATTGGTGATCCATTACGTTAAATATTGATAATCTTTCAAGGCCAAGGCCAGCCAATATTTTCAGGGGAGGCTTGATGGGCACATCCCTCAAATGTCAAAGGTTGGAAAAAATTAGAAATGATAAAAAGTACTAGAAGCTATCTGAAGTGTTTTTTATGGCAACATAACGCCCTAACTGCCGAAGTCTAAGAAAATTTTCAAATACTAAAAACACCACTAGAAGTATTTTTATGGCAACATAACTGCCGGAGATTATGACAAATTTTAAATACTAAACACCTAGCTAGAAGCAATCTAGAGTGATTTTATCTCACCATAAGACCCTAATTGCTGAAGGCTAGAAAAAATTCTAAATAATAAACACTTGAAGCTCTCTGAAGTGTTTTTAATGGTAACACAGGCCCCTAATTTGTTCTTGTACCTTAATTTTGATATTTTTTGAACCATAAATATAGCCATATGTATTTTTATCATAAAATTTCAGGGGGGGGGGTTAAACCACCCCCCTCCTTCCACTCCCCTCTACCCTGACTACAGCCTTGTAATCTTTATAGGTCTACACACGAAGTGTTGTCCACCCCTCAGGTGCAACTTTGGCAACTTTGACGTCACTGATCTAAAGTTCATTTCGTGGAAATACTAGTCTTGTCACCCCGCACAGCCTGGATAATGCTGTCCGTGGAGTTATGAATAATCTTGTATATTGAGCGAAATCTATAATAGCCATTAAACTAATAAAAATAAGTTCTGGACGTAGAAGGAAGTGAGGTGAAGTAAATAGAAGTGCTTGGACTTACCGGAATGAGGATGGTGATGGGAGGCGAGGTGATGGGGCAGATGTGGGTGGAGAGGCCCATCAGTCCCCACAACGTCCAGAAGTTTGTCGTCATCTGGATCTGCCCTACTGTGGTGGTGTCCACTGCTACTGTCTGGTAGCTGACTCCTTGAACCCGAGTGACCCTTGCTACCCCCATGGTGTTCCGCTAGACGTTGTTCGTCCTGGTGTCTTTGTGCTGCTAATAGCGCCTGTCTTCTGTGGACAAGGACATCACTTAGATCTCTGACGAGGCCTCGGGTAGAGTCGTTTGTGAGAAATGCTACCGTTCATGTTGTGTCATGTTTAGGGACGCACTATTTTTTAAAAAAAAGTTAGTTTTGGTTGTACATATATACACATTTGCAATCACTAGTTCTATTTTTACTTATAAGCAACTTAACAGGTAATAACTCTTTCATAGGGCTTCGAGTTAACATCAGTTCAACATGTCAAAACTTTAAAAGACCATCACACTCAATGAATATGACGTAACTTAGGTAGGTAATACATGCTTGGCCCAAGAATCTCGTCGTAGCACAAGTAGCAAGTAGTCTTCATAAGAAAACAATGAAATTGATATCAGTGAAACAGTTTTTATCTGATAAAAAAACACACAAAGGAATGGAAATATATTTATTTTAAAATTGCAAAAACCTTTCATTAATACCAATTTCACTGTTTCAAGTGAAACATTCAGAGCATTGCAGTTATATGAGATTTATCGTTTGAGTATAATCATGTGACAAATATCCAAATTAATCAGAAGCGAGATGGGCTCTTAAGTAGTGGAACAACATCATAGGAATAATTAATTGAATGAATTCATATGTAAACTTTCTTATTTATATGTAAAACATTAGGGGTTTTCTCTCATTGTGCAACATAGTAAAACTACACATTGATATGTGAATTAAAGATTTTTCACGTTTTTCTCTCTATTTTAACAGCGAGTCTTATTAGCTGGTCAGATCATACTCTCATTTAATAATTATGCTTAGGAGTTGGGGACGAAGAAGGTTGAATCCAAAGGATCTGTACTCGCGTTTGCGTAGAGGAAAAGGGAAAAACTTTTTAGGCAAAATACATCAGTATACCCGATTCGAACCCCAAACTCCCTGTCATCAGCAGTCTACTATAACCCGAGAGAGACGTCTTAGACCATGCGGACACAGAATCAGTTAAAAACACCCAAATTGGTAAAGTATTCCATGTCATGTGAATTGAGACGTATGCCCATCTATCTCGGATATGTGGATTTTTCGTGTTGTATGTGAGGAAATTGTGGTGTCCTTGGAGGGTAATCTACAAGTGGTGTCAAGAGAGCACATTTTAAAAGTAACCCGACACTATTATATTCATGTAAAAGTATTGAGTCACATTTAGAAAGTATGTGTCACCGTCAATTTCAAATTTCAGAGCTCATCAAAGTATGTACTTCCATACATAGGCATTAAGATCTTTGGGTCCTTACATTTAACATGAGGGTGAACATATATAAATATTATTATATTTTAATAAAATGGTTAATAAGTAATATCAACAATAGTTAAGGATATATATGATATGCTTTTGAGTTACTGGCGTATTCAAATATTTATAAAACACAAAGAAAAATATTTAAATGTAAGTATAAAACGTCTATTAATTAAAATTCACAATAATATATTATTCTCACAAAAGATAGCAAATGTTATATTGATATATACCTTAGATATAAAGATAGAGATAGACTAGTACTAGCCGATATTGCTTATTTTTATAATAAACATAAGCTAGTCAGTCTTTCCCACGTCTTACTGTTTGTTTGCAGTTTGGATTAACGATTTTATATAATACTAGCCTCCTTCCCCGTAAAAAAATATTGTAAAGAATCCTGTAAAACAAAGCTTCAAATCATCCATCATGTCAATATAAAAACAATATTCTTTTACTTAATTTTTTTGAAAATACAGTCCTACCATCACTGTATATCCCCCTCCCTCTTTTTATCCTCCTTCCTATTTTCATCTCATTCCTCTTTCCTCATCCCTTTCCCCCGGCCCCTTCATCAACCACACTTTCACTTCGACATTTTTTTTTCCAAAGACTATATAATATACTATCGACATTTTTATGAGGAATAAATTAAATTTTCAAAATAAAATATAGCCTATGTTACTCGCTGATAATTTAGCTTTATATTGGTGAAAGAATTTTTAAAATTGGTTCAGTAGTTTTTGAGTTTATCCATTACAAACAAAAAAACAAAGAATCAAATCTTTCCTCTTTATAAAATTAGTATAGATAAATTTACAAGATGACAAAATATAATTTAAGAGAAAATACCTAGCACTCTCATTAAGGGTATATGGGGGGCACATGGGGGAGTAGTGAAGGCGTTGCAGCTCTTTCGAAATTATGGATTATTTACAAAGTAGTTTGATATTTCTTAAAATGGTTTTCAACAAAACTTAGGCGTAAGTTTTTACCAGTTAAAGAGTTTAAACTTCAGGTTTAAAGTTAAAAAAAAGTCTGGTAACTTATGAAACACCTTAAAATACAATCCCGCATTTGCTTCAAACTGTTCTGTTCGTACCCTATCAAAACATGACTTTACTTGATATAGGAAGGCTTGTTCTAGGTATCTATCGTTTTACTTTAATCTCAAAAGCACCAATATTAGCGTAAAGCGTAGTTGAACTTTATTGAAAAAATTTAAAATTTAAACTTCTTAGCTAGATAGAGACCTGTTGATAGCTTTTGCCTACATTTTGGTGAAAACCATATTTAAAAATATAAAACCACTTCTTCAAAAATTTGGGATTTCCAAAACCATAAGACACCCTCCCCTTGTAACACCCTTAATAGAGAATATATACTTTAATATGTATTACTATAAGTTTTCCTTTGATTACCCAAATTTCTAGGCAAATGCTGGTGCATTTTCTTATAGATTACCTTCCATATTATATTATAATAAACTGCTGATGGGCAAAACGACCAGTTAAACATATAAAAATAGTATACATTAACGCTTAAGACTTTGAAATATATTAACATTCAACGTGAATTCCAAAAATGGATTGCAATACTCTCCTTAACACTTTAAATACTTTAAGGCAAGGAATCCTTACTGCAATATCTCTTGGTTTTAAAAAGTATTTCAGTTACTTACTGTTAGATTAATTACAATTAAAACTACTTACAAACTTGTATCGTTTTCGCTATTAATTACATACTAAATAAAACAATAATATGGGACCTAATTAATTTTCATATACAAATATATATACAAATATATATATATATCTCAAGTATCCTGACGAGGAAAAGGCGTTAGTTTTGCGTTGTCTGCTTTTGAACATTGATGGTAAAGGCTGGTTTTGTATCACGGTTAGGTGTATTAATGTTGTTATCCTAGTCTATATAGTTTCCCACACACACCCTCTAAGTAAGTATAGGTATATCTCCTATACATCCATACCTACCTAACCCATACCCCATTTGAGTAAGTATACGGATATCCCAAGTCCGAATTTAGACGTATATCACGAATAAAGATAGTAGCGTATAGCCCAAATAGGCGAAAAAATGTTAAGGAAAGTTGTAATTTAATTTAACCCTTTTGAAAGCAATAATAATCAGGGATGGCTTGTTACGGCTAAGAAAGTAAACTGTTTCCCTCGCCTTCAATATATTTTTTTTACCGGCTGCATCTCAGTTCTACGCCTCTTTGGCCAAAATCGTCCCGTTTCAGCGAGTAAAGAATATAAGGCATATGCCACAACTCATAATTCAGTTCACCCTTATTTATATGTATTCCAATTTTTCTATTATACTTTGCCTAACATAACCTATGTTCACTTTTGCAAACGTATGATCACCACTTACGCACAAAAAGTGTATTTATAAATAATTTACTAAGCATCCGTGTCATTGTAATACTCGCATTTAATAGTTGTTTCTTTTAAAAATCAAAAACAGTAGTTGTTATAGACTAGATCCCACTTGCCCTTAGAAGTATCGATCGTTTCCATGTTTTATTTATACTGGCTGAATTGGCGTGGCTCTCAAATGTATGAGTTCTTGTATAAAAATGAGAGACATAGTTTTATTTATTTCATTTCATTTAATTGGGAGACCCACTTCAGTGGCCGCATGGTCTAAGGCACTATTCTCACCCATAGACTGGCTGCCAACGATTGCGAGATCGGGGTTTGACCCCAGTCGGATGCACTGAGGTATTTTTTTCTAATTGGTTTTCTACTCTCCCTTCATGCTAATGTGGCTGTACTTCCTCTAAATTCTACTTTCCTCATCCCTAAGAGAAATTTCATAGTAAAAATTTGAAGCAGTCCATGGTGCTGAAAAAATAAAATATATATATAAAAAATTGAGGTATTTAACGTGCACCTTCAAAACCAACTGATTATATCAGAACACGACTAATAAACTAACTTGAATCTAGACCAGACACAACCTCCAGCCCCGGCCATTAATTTATCAGTCTGAAAGTGGAAACCCACATTTCCCCAATTATATGTTTTTCTGCCATGCCAGAAATCAAACACGGAACCTTTAACTCAGTATACAGACACGCAACTGACTGAGATAAGTTGATGAACGAGAGATATCGTTAAAAATCTGGAGGTGCGGAACTGTGAACGTGTGAAAGTAGCACGTCACCATTTTACCAACCACATACACATTTATTAAACAGATATATATGTATATGATTTAAAGATTAAGTCATGATAATAAATGAGGAAGGGGAGATTAACTAATACAGGCATGCAAATCTTTGTTTAGTTCGGAAAAAACCCACGAGTCGCCTCTCGGAATTAAGTGTAGCTAAAATTGTTTATATGAAATGGTATTAATTATTTATTATGAAAATTGAAAAATGACACCTGGACACGGGAATCGAACCCGGAACCTCTGGCTTAATACGTCAAACGTCACGGGTTCGATACCCGTGTCTTTTTTCAAATTTCGGAATATGGTATCTAGATGGAGTAATCCTCACTAAAAGCATAAATAATAACTTTGGCTATTTGATTCTTATTGATTATGTAGTTACTAACATTAAAATCTAGTTAGGGTGACTTGGTGGTCTAGGGGTAAGGTGTCAGACTTCTATGCTGGCGGCCGGGGTTCAATCCTCGGTCCCGGCACAGATTTATCTGATTACCAAACCCTACCTTCACCTCTGACAAGACATCTTGTGAATGTGGGGAATGCCAGGCCGCCACCGTGGTTCGGATTCCACGTTAAACTGTAGGTCCTTAATTTCATCTCACAATCACCCTACCATTACACATTAGCGTAAGTGCGTATAACCCGAATGGGTAGTAAGACGCGGTGCTAATAATAATAATAATAATAATAATAATAATAATAATAATAATAAAATCTAGTTTAATTCAGTACAGATAGAGTAGAAATAACCTAATAACTAAGTAATCTCACATACTTCAAGCGAGCAAAATGTAAGTATTCTCTTTCTTGGAATTTATAAAACTCGTTTCTTATGAGTAATTAATTATACTATGCGTCTTCAATTAGGAAAGGTGTGTGATTCCCCCCCCCCCCCCCTTATTCACTGCCAAGTGAGAGGTTACTTTTAACTTTAAGTTGGGGACTAGATTTTCTTTTAGGTGTGACACTAAGCAAGCTTAGGGTTGAATGGTTGGAAGAAGCTTTGAGTACTACAGTGGCTCCATTCAAACTCCCTCCTGCGTCTCACAAAAGGAAAGGAAGCGTCTGGAGTACTCATGGTTGCCGACAAAAACTCACGCCCTCTTCAACCTATGACCAACAACTACACATTTTGACTTTCCACCTAATTTCGCTCTTCTTACTTCTGAGCTCTACACTTTTTTTTTTGTGCGCACTTTTATACAAGTTGTAATGCCAACGCATACAGGTTGTGTCCAAATTCGTGCAATCACAATTCTGACTTTTTGCCAGATAAGCCAAAACAGACTAACCAAACTTTAATGTTTAGTTTTTGAAAGAAGTGACATAGTCAAATGGGGTAGCACTTGGTACTCCCAATATTGAATTAGCAAAGAGATAGCCTTCCTCGATGCGGTGCACCATATAGCACAGCTATCATCACAGAGTACTCATACAACAAACACTATGACCCGCTCTCGGATCTGTGATGGCCGATATGTTACCTCAGCCCAATAATACCCTAAATAATATTTTTTTAAACTGTGAAGTGCGTCTTACTGGGGAGGGGGGGGGGGGAGAAGGGGACACGAAGAGGCTTCAAGTGAAGTGTAGCTTGGTTATACCTTTGACACAATTATTCGTTTCCTCTGACTTGCCTAAGTTTCGCCTGATTATGATAAATGAATGTTTTGCTTTGAAAAACGAAGCAATAAAATCGATTAGGTTGCTGTTTGCATCTATATATCTTCTTAAAAGTGGTACTTTGGCAATTATGGCAGTCAAAATAGCAGAAATCAACTCGTAGCTACAAATGACCTTAAGATGCGGCAGAAGGGAGTGCAAGTGTTTTTACAGTTTTTAAAGAATTGAAATTTCTTGGCCAAAATAAATCAAATATTTCTCCAGTAGCAACATAGAGGTTAGTTTTCTGCACATGCTAATATCAACATATCCTGAATATATATCAAGGGTGTCCTAGAATTTTGTCAAAATATTTAAATAAAGAGAAAAAGTTTTCACAAAATTCCATAACACCCTTGGCATATATTCAAGATCTGTTGATATTATCATGTGCAGAAAACTAAATGATATGTTTCTACTGGAGAAATATTTGATTTATTTTGGCCAAAAGAATGTAATGCTATAAAAAGGGTACAATTACTCGTGCTCCCTTCTGCCGCACCTATATTCACAAAAATATAACTTGATCTGAACCATCTCTTTCATTGAAAACAAGCTCAATTCTTCTTACGAACAGA
The DNA here is from genome assembly GCA_039000515.1 of Timema cristinae. Taxonomy (NCBI): domain Eukaryota; kingdom Metazoa; phylum Arthropoda; class Insecta; order Phasmatodea; family Timematidae; genus Timema; species Timema cristinae. The sequence continues at coordinate 49,052,503 of JBCFYV010009882.1, forward strand.
TACATATTGTAACAATTTTCTAAACAGGATATTCTACGCAGTAGTAAGACTATAATGTTATTAAAACTATATTTAATTGTTGGTTTGTAACACTGTTATTATATTAGATATTCTATCACTTTTACCAAATTTGTATTAAAAAATATATTAATTAATCAATGCACATTTGGAGGTTTCATATTGTTTTACTTTTTCATAAAAGCGTTTATGAAATATATTATTCTAGTAAGGCTTAACAACTACAATTAATATTCAAGTGAGTCCTGAACTCGAAAAATTTGAGAGCCCTTGTGTTAGATGACGTTAGCCAAACGTAATGTGACAATACGATTTGAATAGCATTTTTGGGTAACACCTCCTGCATGTTTCAACCCCGTTATTCCACATAGTATACAAACACCAGTCATGAAATATGCTGTACTTGCTGCTGTGAAATATCCTTGTCAAGTCCTAAATTGTTTTCCTATCTTCCCCTACACGAATGTAGGTATACCTTTTAAAAATTTGACTTCAGTTTTACTTAATACACTAGCGGAATTATTACATATGACCAGCCTCGGTGGCGTAGTTGGCTAACGCGCTAGACGTGTTGAGCTCGACTGCTGAGGACGGGGAGATCGAGGTTCGAATCTCGGTCGGGTGAACTGTGGGTGGTTTTTCCTAAATGGTTTTCCACTCTCCCTTCACGCAAATATGCAGGTTCACTTCCTCTAATTCGACCTTCACAATTCCTAATCCATTAGCGTAATTAGTACTTAAAGCGTATAACCCGAACGGGTAGTAAGACGCGGTGCTAATATTATTATTATTATTATTACATATGACCCATTTCGGTGGCCACGTGCTCTAAGGCGTCACTCTCGCAATAGACTAAACTGCTGATGACGTGAAGATCGTGGTTCGATACTGGTCAGTTGTACTCTGGGTGTTTTTTTCACAAATGGTTTTCCCCTTTTCCTCTATATAAATTCTAGTAAATTTCCTCGAAACTTTAACTTATTCACTATTACCAATTAATATAAATAAAATATGTACACCTCCGATTATTAGAAAGACGTGCTGCGGAAAAACTAAGTTGTAACGGACCCACCCCCTATATATATATGGTTCGTCCGTTACAACTATTATATATATATACTTATATCACCACGTCTTACTACCTGTTCAGGTTACACATATATATATACTAATTACGCTACAGAGTTAAGGATGAGGAAAGTTGAATTTAGAAGAATACTTGCATTTGTGTTTTGGAAGAGTGGAAAGCCATTGTGGAAAAAACCGCCCCAAATACAAACAACTGGGATTTGAATACCGTTCTCTCTCTCTCTCTCTCTCTCTCTCTCTCTCTCTCTCTCTCTCTCTCTCTCTCTCTCTCTCTCTCTCATTGGTAGTCTAATCTATTGCGAGAGTGACGCCTTAGACGGTGTGCCCACCAAAGCTGTTAATACAATATTATATAATAATATTTATTAACGACCTAATATAAAAGAAGAAAATAAATAGGGTAATTACACGTAATGCGGCTGCATTAGAATGAAGAGAGACTGGAGAACTTGAGTAAAATTAATATAGAAAACCACCCACGGGGAATTGAACCAAGTATCGAACCTTGATCAAGTGCTAACCTATATTCATTTTTGAAGAAGAGGAGAGATAAAGTATTTTTGAAAAACCACCCTCAGTACACCCAACTGAGATCGAACCTCGATCTCCCCGTCATCGGCAGTTTAGTCTACTGCTAGAGTAGCGCGTAATACCATGCGACCACTGAAGTGGGTTGCTATGTTATTAATCACCTCAAACCATTTTAAGATAATTCCTAAAATAGCGATTTTTTATGGCTTAAAATGGGTGATTAATTTATGGGCGCCCTATAACATTAATAAGACAAATAAATAAATCATAAACAATTTATTTTCTGTTTTTGATTTTGATACGATACCGTGGTTTCGCGTATAAATATGAGAATGAGGCTAAGTTAAAATCTAAGTAAAATAATAGAGTTAAAACTGTATTTGTATCTAAAGGGAAATCTGGATATTAGTGAAGTATTGATAATTTTTCCACATCCTGCGTCCCTAGTTTTATCTCGTGACTTTGAAAGGAAGTGGCTTCACTTTTACCCACGTTACCCTCCGCAACTTGCTTGCCCCACTTCACTCTTTGCAGCTTGTTAATTGCGTTTTTGTCGCCTTGGTCTCCACTTCAACACCAAGACAAGGGCTTCCCTCTTCTTACTATAACCCTCTTTACCCCATCTGACTTGACTCATCTTCCTAGAGCAGCATTCATTAGCAATGGATCACTTCTGAAACACTTCACCCACAAGACGCTACGTACAGTCTGGCCAATACTAGTTGAAAAACCTTCTTAGAAATACATAAATTTGAAAGGTGTTGAATTTTTTTTTTTTGTGTGTGTTTGTGCTGAGTCATAAAAATAGCATAAGATCAGTAAAGATATTACCCGGTTTGGTGATTTAATAGCTTAACGCATCACTTTCGCAAATGACTGTACTGCTGATGACGGAGATATCAGGGTAAAATCATGGTCGGCTGTACTGAAAGTATTTTTATCTAAATAGTTTTCCACTCTCCTTCAGTGCAAATTCTTGTATACTAGCTATAAAAAAAAATTATCACCTCGTCCTAGTACCTACTTGAGTTATAAGCTTTTTTCTAAATTCATCCTCCTTCATCAATAACACATTATTGTGATAATTATACACGCGTTAAACTCAAACGTGTAGTAATACTTAGTGCTATAAAATTATTAAAAAAACACTGACCAGCCAAGTGGAGAGATATCTTGTTTTAGCTCGACCGTTTGGCCTTTTGTCAGTCCAGGGTCTTTATAATTGTTCCACGGTTACTGTCAAATGCGTTGAACAATTTTAACTAAATTTGCCACAGACATTCTTTGAGCATATATATTTTTTGTGATTTTTTGTTGTTGTCAGCACCGTGTCTTACCTGTTCGGTCCATAGGCATTGAGGTCTATTTACCCATTTCAGAAATGAGGCTGCCCAAAAGGTTTTTTGTTTAATATATAATATCAAATAATCTGAATTTAAAGTTATAACCATTCGATTCAGCATCTCGGGAGTGTTAATTTGAATTTTGCAATATATCACGAGACTGAAACCTTAAACCATGTGAAAAACGTTATTATTTATGATAATAATAATAATAATAATAATAATAATAATAATAATAAAATACTATTGAGTATAGTATGCATTTTTTTCTGTATAACTTGATCACGAAGGAAATGTATCATCTTCAAATCCAAGCAAATATTATAGGAGATATTTCAACTTAAATGATAAGATTATTATAAATAATATTTACTTAGAATTGACTTGAATGCGTATTAACTGTGTAGCTTAAAATTATGTTTATCTATGCTATTGTAATTTAAACAGCTATTTTGTTTCCTAAATACTTTATACCACGTTGGTCATATAAATAGCATAGATTTTATTTATGTATGTGTGGAATAATTTTGTAAGAATACATTTGATTATATATTTTAAATAATAGTCAAAATTTGATGAATAGCTATTTTAAATGTAAAACCTTAAGTTGTAGAAAGATGTTATCTTTCTTTAGTCATTATGTTGGACCCAGATATATGTATGCCCATGGCGTCTCTTTAGTAGGACCACCACTTCAAAGAGAAGATAGAAATTACAGTTAGAAAGAACAATAGGGCAAGTAAGGAAGCTAGAACGGGGACAGTTAGCAAGGGTTGGTAATTTCAGGGGTTTGCAGGAGAGCGAGGGGTTGTAGCAGATAAAAACAGAGGCCGATATAAAGAGCACGAGGGCGTGACGTAAGGTTAAGCTGGGTTAAACTCGAGGGATGAAACCTTGGAACATATATTCTTGGAGAGGGGCTAATACTAAACGAATTGAGATTGCTAACAAGAAATAGAAGCGTAGAATAGCTTATTTTTATACCGTCTATGGCAATGGTAATGAGTGTTTATTGCTAGCTTATATAACTAAAGAATGGTCTAAGGCATCCTACTTGCAATAGACTAGACTGCTGGTGAAGGGGAGATCAAATTCAAATTTCAATCAGGTGTATTAAGGGTAGAGATGAAAATTTTCTAGAAAATTTTCCGCAGTAGCGGCTTGCTGTGGAGGGTTTAAATGGTGACAGCGGCACCTATATCCTATTATACTTCAAAATATAGTGTGTTAAGAGACAAGTGAGTTATAAGAAGGGGGGGGGGGGCGGGCGTGAGTGGGGGAGGTGTAGATAGGAAACACGGAGGATAGGGGGAGAGACAAATATTGGGCCAAGCTTAAAATTATTTTAGTTAACTTATTGATGATAACAAATTGAAATGTGATTTATGAATATAATGGATCTTCTAAAGGTCGCATTCATTTGCTCCTTTACTAGTTTTTTTTATCACTGCGTCTTACTACCCATTCAGGTTATACGACTATTTACTAATTAAGCTAATGCACTAGGCATAAGGAAAGTTGAATCTACATGAATTGTACCCGCATTTGTGTGTAGAGTGAGTGAGTGAGTGAGTGGAAAACCATGGATTATTCCAAAGATGTTTTCTACTATATCTCCATGCAAATGCGAGTAAACTTCTTCTAAGTTCAATCATTTTCTCTAACGCATTAGTGTAATCAATACCTCTGCGTACAGCTCGATCGGGTAGTAAGATGTGGTGACAAAAAAAATCTATATAACCTAGTAGGTAATACAGCTGGAAACCGACGTCACAGTGTGGTGTGGTTTTCTGTCTTCTACTTTAAGAAACAGTGGAAATGAGTTCAATTAAACGGTTTAAGAACATTTAAAAAAATATATAACAAATTGAAAAATTAATTTTTATAAAAGAAAAACTCAATTGGATTTTCGATATGTTTCCTGGATCGATCGTAATTTTTTAACATAATACTCTCGTTAATTGGTAGTCAGAAGTGTTTTAATGTTATATTTATTTTCCCTTAACTCTGTAAAGACAATCTGTATTGTTTGAATACAATCTCTTGATGAATTAGATATTTATAAGGTCTCTTAGATGAATAAAGGAGAGAAAACTCATTGCAACATTTATAAGATTTCTGTTGGCAATAAAATATCCATCCTAGATAAGCTGCGGTTTATTACTAATCCCCCTCTTGACTAGAGGAGGGTAGGTTTGTGTTGCTTACGTAGATGATATATTTAAACCCACCAAACTGGTAAAATAATTCAGGAGTTACAATTTCAGTTCTGAATTAAATTGCGTTTTTATTTTATCTGATTAAAACACTTTTTAACTCAAACAATGTATCAACGAAGTACTAACTTTTATTTTACATATTGTTTGAATAAAATAAATATATTAAAAAGCAATATTTAGAAAATTGTATTAAAAATATCTAGAGATTCAAAAGTCTAAGCTGTTTGTTTAGGTCCTATTTAATGGGTTAGTGATCTCCTTATACTCAAACCTAAATTTTTTTATACAAAAATTATGTAAAATAAAAGATACTACTTATACAATATTTGAGTCAATTATTTTAATCAGATAAAATTAAAACTCACTTTAAGACAGAATCGAACTTGTAACTCCTGAATTCTTCTTTGAAATACTCTATTGTCTGTACAAAAAGGGACTTCGATTTAAAATAGCCATACAAAGAAAAGGTTTTTGAGTTTTAATTATTTTTGACGTGATGCATTTGATTTCTTGCAAATTTAAGATTGATTAATTTTTTTTAATGAATGGCTTCTTTAAATTTTATAGTTTTCTTCTTTTCTTAGCATATATTTTATGCTTTACTGTGTTACTTTGACCAATTAAAATCTTTCTGCACATCTTACTACCCACACATGCTAACCACATATTTACACGAATGAGATAAAGATGAGGTAGGTAGAATTTTAGAAGAAATGGAGCTGGATTTTCATGAAGAATGAGTACAAAACCATTTATGAACACCAACTTCAATACACCCACAAGAATTTGAACCCTATCCTCCTCGTAGACTCGAAGCCATACCATACTAAGTTAATGCCATCGCTCCATTCCCCTCCAACTATTGTAATGTAATACTATTGTATTGTAATACTATTGTACTGTCATTGACTTGTTGTTTTCGAAACTAACCCATTATTCTGAAACCGTTTGACAAAGATCTACCAAATATATGGATTCTGTTAATAAGTATTCAGTGAGTTGTAACGACATTGGAAGGGAACCCATCCCATCTCTTGTATGGATACAGTCATCGCCATACCCGAAAACTGAGAATTAGATTACGAGGGTGTTTGTGAACGACAAGAAGAACAGCTGTCTAGGTAAAATCTGAACGTTCATAGACACGTGTTGTTGTTTTTTTGAACGAAAGCACATGTGCCAAACGTCTAGGAAAAAGAAATAAGTAAGGATATCTAGATGTGCAAGAAGCGATTGTGTGAAAGACGGTCAGTTCCTGTCTACGATAACTTCAAAGACGTGTTCAAGGATTTAAAAGAACCAGGGTTTCAATGTTGTGGATAAATTTTCTAAATCCGATGAAATACTAAACAAAAAATATCAGTTTCGGTGCCAATCAAAATCTTCAATATTGTAGAGAATTTCTGTCAAATAAAAGCAACTTCTTGTTGGGGCTGCCGCTTGAGCCCAGGGAACCAGGTTCGACGACCGTGTAGGGACCGCCTAGATGTCAGTAATATCATAGGTAATCCTTATAACACCTCGTTCGGTCACTCGCTTCCCTATAACCACTAAGTTCCTTTTAACTTCACTTCTAACATCAAATTTGCATCATAATAGTAGTATTAATAAACCTTTAAAAAATAAGTCCAACGTCAATCATGAACCCACACATTCTCCCCACACATCCTCTCCTTATCTTCGTCAAAAGACATCCTGACAGATCTCCAGGCCCACACGATTTTAAGATCCATAAACGTGGGTGGTGACAAAACTATTTGTAACATATGCCTAGCCAATCATGTATTCCGATAGAAGAGTCACAACGTAGAAAAGTTAAATTATTAAAGTTTCCATTCGTGCTTTTTTATCACCGCTTCCTACTGCCTGATCAGGCTGTATGCATATATAATAATTACTCTTATAAAGTAGGGATGAGGAAGGAACCGTTTTAGAGGTAATCTACCCTCATTTATGTGGATAAAGAGTGGGAAACCATTTTGGAAAAATCACCCTTAGTACACCTTACCGAAATTCAAACCCCAATCGCCCCATCATCAGCAGGCCAACTGGCCAAAACAGGAATTTACTTTATTTTCTCACCAATAAGATTCAGTTCAACGACTAAATTAGGAGTTAAAAAAAATGTATTTGAGGTATATTCTACGTGTAACTTCCGAACCTACAAATTATATCATCGGATGAGAATTTCTATGAGTGAGAGCTAAAGGGCCTACTATTAAGCCAGGAAAGGTATTTTCAAGCAGTCTACCTCCCAGGGTTCTTTAACATACCACGATTGACATGTGACCGAGAGCTTTACTTCCCCTCTTATGGAAGAGGTACTACGGTTTTTTTTATCGCGCGAACATGCCAGAAATTAAACCTAGTACCCTTAAATAAGTATACAGACACGCTACCAACTGAGATAAGCCCACGTATAGTACGTATGTTAAGTATGTTTTCTGATAATCATTACTAGCATTGAAAAGTAGGAGCTCCCTATCTATAGTATTGCCATTAAGAAATGTTTTATTTTACCAAAACCAAAGTATTCAAGCTAGGCTGTAGGTCAGTCCGAATATTATTACAGCGCAGTTTTCAAGCTATGTGCAATTATATTGGTTTATTTGGGTATTTACCTACTTTTATCGATAGTAGTTCAAAGTATTTCTAAAAAAATAGTATAAAATTTTTAATAAAATTATGAATGTGGCCCTGGTTAGTGAACTTAAATTGTTTCAATCTTAGAGATAAAAATTAACATTATTTATATTTTAGTGACACGATGGTTTTAAATTATGTTAGTATACCATTGTGGGAAAAAGCAGTTAAAATCACTTGTAAGGGTATACCCTAATTTCCTTACGGATGGATATATCTGAGAGCTAGAAAAATGTACTAGATCTAATTTTTAAAAAATCACCAAATAAGGTGATATAGCAGCTTTCACTTTCGATTGATAGTATCAATACTTATAAAATAACAATACAAATAATATGCTAGTAAGTCTAAGATAAAAATGTAATAAATAAAATAGAACATAAAATAAAACATGAATGATAAGCAATAACACGCTTAACCATACTAAGGAATAGTGCATTTCCAGACTACCTACTGGGGCTTCCTCAAAAGTAACTTTTAAATTTGTTACACACATATCATTGGTTCGGTCCAGTCTTGTCTGTTTCTAATTGTCTGTCTGGAAGTTTGGCTTGTAATGCAATTAAATTTGGCACGTGAAGAGAGTCGGGTAGTGAATAAGGTTTGATTTTAGGTTTAAGTATTTTATCATGTGCGTAACATTTCAGTGTTCAGCTACGTATCCATTTGCATACACTTATTTTGTTTTGCATAAGTTAACAACGAATTTGTGAAAATGTACAATCGTAAGTCAAGCAGGGGTGGCATTATAGGAGGAAATATCTTCCCCTGGAAAGCTTATGTCCCCAGCCTCTCTAAAACTAGAATAAACCCTCTCCTGAAATAAATCTGTCTCTCTCAAATTTACTTCACATCTTTTTGCTATTCTCGAATATTAAGCTAAAAATGGTTTGATATCAAATTCCAAAAATCTTATAGAGGCGTCCAATTTTCAAATATTTAACAAGGAGGTACCACACCAAAATCACAAAAATCCATGTGAATATCATCTAAATAGATTCTCAAGACATCCTATTTTCATAAATTGGTCAGGGGAAGATAATTTCAAATATCTTCTAAAGACATTCAAATCTCAAATATCTCAGGAGGAGGACCATTCCAAATATCTTACGGAGAAGTCTAATTTTAAAAACTCAGACAAGGGCTAAACCAAATTTCTTCTAGGAGTATCCAATTTTCAAATATCTGCCAAGGGAGGGTCCCCACACCTCCCTTTAGGTTGGAGGTCAAAACCCTTCAAAAAACCCTTTTCTTATTTGTTAGTTTAATCCCTTTATACAAATAAGGTTTACAACCACTGAAGTTGAGTAGAACAAAGAGAAGAGGCCCACTCTTTGTTTTTGGTACCAGGTCCAGTTTGAGCATCTGGTGGGTCTACCATAGATTAAGTAAGTTAGTTACCAAGGTTGATCGAGAAATATGTGTTTGTTTTTTATCAAATGTGCTGCAAACATCCATTCACAATATAATAAGAGTGTTAGATGGGCAGTTGTGTGATCAATTTTCTAGTTTATATATAGCGTATGGCAGCTATAAACGGGAGAATATAACTTGTTCAGTCATTTATGTGAGTAGAATTTTAGCCAATCTGGTGGCGGAGAACGTTGCCCAGGGTACAACTATGGAGGTTGTCTACATGTTGTAGGCGCAAATGAGATGATGTGATGAAAGTGATTATAAAGACGTGGAATCAGTAATGATCTTATACTTAACATAAGGCTAATCAACAAAACACTGGTGACCTTGGTACCATTCCCCTTTCGGGAAACATACCCATTATGCCAGTCATTAATCGAACTTGGGACCCCTAGGCTAGTAGCCAGGTTCACTGACTAGGCCTACTATACCACAATTCAGGTTTAGACTTTGGTATTGTGCCAAGTCAGTGAAATAACTATTTTATCAGATAGGACATAGTAACATTATTTTAAAGAAATTCTTAATAACTTTTCTGGGCTTTCTGTCCGACACCCTAGGTAGCGTGTAAGTCTAATTAGCTAAGGGTTCCAGGTTAGATTCAAGACATGGTCGAAAATGTTATCGTCGATAAAATTTTGGTTTCCTCTCTCACAGTGATGAATTAATGGCCGGGGGCTGGATGTTGTGTCTGTTCTAGATTTAATTTAGTTTACAAGTCGTGTGCAGATTAATCAGTCGGTTCAAAAAGTGCACATTAAAAAGGCAAAGAAAGAAAAAACTTTCTCTACTGCATTAAACTTATATCAATAACTAAATTACTATAAATTTTATTGATGATGAGAATATATACTTTATTTAAGTATAATACTGAAAAACTAGAATAAAAATAAGATAAAATTAACATTTTCAGAAATGTTATATAGTTTTTTTTTATAAATCCCGCGGTGACCTGGTGGTCTAGGGGTAAGGTGTCAGACTTCTGTGCTGGCGGCCGGGGTTCAATCCTCGGTCCCGGCACAGATTTATCTGATTACCAAACCCTTCCTTCACCTCTGACAAGACATCTTGTGAATGTGGGGAATGCCAGGCCTCCACCGTGGTTCGGATTCCACGTTAAACTGTAAGTCCTTCATTTCATCTCACAATCACCCTACCATTACATATTAGCGTAAGTGTGTATAACCTGAATGGGTAGTAAGACGCGGTGCTAAAATAATAATAATATAAATCCCGCAATTATATAGGTGTCTTACTAACTGTGCCAATATACAATTAAGGTAGCCTATAGGTGGGGATTATCTCTAATTCACGCTTACCCACTTAATACCTATATTTATTTCCTTACTGCTAGGTTCACAAGGCAACTTCAAATCATTGAAATTTTACTATTCCCTAAACTCATAAAAATACTACTTTGTTAATAGTCTGGTACAATTAGCATCATTTTATAAACAAAGGATCATATAACGAATAGCCCACACACACACACTACGGTGGCCGCATGGTCTAGGGCATCAGCCTCGCAACAGACTAGACTGCTGATGATGGAGAGATCGATGTTCGAATCCCAGTTGAGCGTACTGAGGGTGGTTTTTCTAAAACCGTGTTCCACTATTTATCCATGCAAGTGCGGATACACTTCATAAAATATAACCTTCCTCATACATAAAACCAGCGTAGTTATTACATAAACATGTAAACCGAACGGGTAGTCGGCCGCAATGCTAGAAAAAATTACACAGAAGAGTGCTACCCTAATGTAGTGGAAACAAAATTTTAACTCGGCCGTCTTCCTTTACTAGCCCATATGCATGATTATATGTGGACATAGAAGTGAATCAGAGACTGACCTTGATGTGTGGTGTGGGACACGTTGCACTGTCAATTATTAAACAAAGGGAATGTGCTACTTAATGGGATGAAAGTAATCCACTTTAATATCCCATTTTCAAGAAGAAGATGATGTTCCACTTGCTGGAAACCAACTCTTCCCCGCCACAAACGAAGAACGTCAGACATTGGAAGCAGAATTTAACTTCTGAATGAGTGGCCCAACCGTTCTAGACCCACTAGTTTAGCTTTGCGCTAAAGCCCACACATGAATGTGCAAATTTTATTAAATCTAACCCACCATGGGGCTAACCACGGGTGGTAGCTTAGAGAAGCTCAGGAGGGTGAATTAAGGAGGAAAGGGGATGGATATGGTTAAAACTGGAAGGGTAGATGGAAGGCTGCTCTAATCTATTATCCTTCAAAGCCGACCTACAAGCCGACAACAAATTTACATGGAAACGAAGTCGTATTCCCTTAATCGCTTTCTCTTTATATACATCTGCTTCTCTCTGTCCATCTAGAACCCAGACAGTAGGTATTCATTCATTCCCATATGTCCTGCATTCCCAACAGATATGTCTAAGTATGATCCATCTATTGATGGAAGAAAACCTAAATCATTAATATACACAGATTTTACAGTATAGCAATAGAGTTTTGATAAATTTTCCAATTAGCTAGGCAGTTTAATACATTTATTTTCAGGTTCACTGACTCATTGATTTAATTCTAAGTAACTCATGCAAACATAAAATTGTAACTTCGAAAAATACGCCTACTCTGAGTGAATTCATAAATATAGTAATCAGTTTCAAGGCCAGAGGAGTTTAGTTTAATTCTATTTAATGTTTGTACAATATAATACAATATATAAGAAACCCCCATATTATCAGAGAAGCCAAAAGAACCTGACTGTAGGTCTACAGGAAACTTATTTGGTTGTATATTGAGCCTCTCCAATATAACATTATTTATTATTATTATTATTATTATTATTATTATTATTATTATTTAGCACCGCGTCTTACTACCCGTTTGGGTTATACGCTTAAGTACTAATTACGCTAATGGATTAGGAATTGTGAAGGTTGAATTAAAGGAAGTGAACCCACATTTGCGTGGAGGGAGAGTGGAAAATCATTTAGGAAAAACCACCCCAGTTCACCCGACCGAGATTCGAACCTCGATCTCCCCGTCCTCAGCAGTCGGGCTCAACACGACTAGCGTGTTAGTCCAATATAAAAATAGTCTTGATTAACCTATATGTGGATCTGTAGAAAGCACTTTGATTGCAGATTTAAACTAACCAGTTTTAAATAGGATATCTAATAGCATTACAATTTAAAAATACAGTTTTTATAAAACTTCAAAATGGATAAAGTATAAGATGCTCTTATAACAGATATAGGTGAACCTTGTTTCGTTAGTTATAATGTTAAGAAATTTTAAAAATAAAATTTTGCTTAACCTATAAATTGGATTAGTAGGCCTATTAGGTGTTCTGATTACAGATGTAGTTGAACCTGGTTGGATTACATTAAAAAAGGAAAATGTTGACACTGGAATTGAACCCAGTGTATATTTATTTGCGTAATAATAAACTACCACTATGTTTACTCATGTTTAAGGCCTATTTTCACATGTATTTAAGTAATGTAAAAGTCCTGGGCTCGTTTCCCATGTTTATGTTATTATTGTTCACATAACTTATTAGGATTCTAGTATCAGGAATGCTCCTGATGTCAGATAATGATGTATTTCACATACTTGATTAGCCTGGTTAAATTCTATGTAAACGAAGCAATCGAGTTTTAACGAGCCTTTCAAGAGACTGAGAAATTAGCAAAGCTGACTCCGGTTCAAATTAATGCTTCTTCAGGCCAATACCCTTTCTTGATGAAACTTGACAACTGAGTGTGCGGGCTCACCTTGCGTACTATAGATTTTTTTTTTCCTTCTTGCGTCTTACTAAATTTTCAGGGTATACACATTCATGGTAATTACTATAGGGTTAGGAATGAGGGATGAATCATTTTAGAGGTAATCTATCCTCACATGCGTATAAGAGGAATGGGAAAAAAATTAGTAAAAACCACCTTCAATACACCCAGCCAGGATTCGAATCCAAATCTCCTCGTCATCAGTCTAACACAAGAGTGATACATTAGACCGTTCGGCCACTGAAGTGGGTCCCATCTTAGTTATTTGAGTGAAAACAAATACGCAAACAAATAGTAAATATATATTAATGAATTAGATAGCTGAAGCTATCATCTAACATTTTAGTGAGGCTTAACACCACTTAGATATCATATTCTGAAAATTTAAAAATGACACCTGGACACGGGAATCGAACCCGGGACCTTCGGCTTAGATCGCCAATGCTCTTACCACTGAGTTATCCAGGACTCTGCCTTAAAATATGAGTGAAGAATGACCATGGGCACGGGACGAATCCTGGATAGCTCAGTTGTAAGAGCATTGGCGTACTAAGCCGAAGGTCTCGGGTTCAATTCCCGTGTCCAGGTGTCATTTTTCAAATTTCAGAATAAAATAGTAAATACCTTTGTCAGCCATCACTGGAATCAAACCAAGATCCCCTCAACTTTTGGACTACCATTCTACTCACTTAGCCCTGGAGAGGAGTATAAGTCATAAGTTTTCTCATCCCACTCTTAACAAACTAGAGTCATATAAATGCTAGATTGTATCGATAAGCATGACTCAATAAAGAACTGAACTCAAGGTTTGTACATGCCTTGAGGCTTCAGTGTATCTCCAAGCTGTCGCCAAACCATGTAGATAAGACCAAACTTCACACCAGCCCCCTTCCCTATCCGATCCCCCTCGCTTTGCCGAGAAGGAGGAACCAAGCAGTAATAATTGGCCAATAATTTGTAGGTTGTGACATGGGACCGGGAGGTCAAGTAATGGCAAGGGTGAGGTAGGGACGGAGCTGCAGATCAGTTTGACTAGACAGACGGTTAGAATTTCTCGCTTGGAGCGCTGCTGCCAATTCCTTTCTTCATCCAGATAGAATTCAGTTAAGAAACAAATACGTCACGACAGTCACTTGGTCCCACATGGTTATTAACAGAACTCGAATTTTAATGACTGAAAATTGTTCAAAACTATTCCTATAGATTGACACAAAATATTCATTAAAATGACTTCAAAATTTAATAATAGAAGATGAGACAAAAACTAGAAATGAACGCACATGACTAATTTTTTTATTACCGCATCTTACTACCCGGTCGGGCTATACGCCTATGTACTAATTACACTAATGAGTTAGGGATTATGAAGGCTCAACTTATATCAAATGCACCAGCATTTGCGAGGAGGGAGAGTGGAGAACCATTTAGAACAACCACCCTCAGTGCACCTGACAGGGATCTAACCCCGATTTCCCCGTCTTAAGCAGTCTAGTCCAACTTGAGATTAGCATGGCAGACCACGAGGCCACCAAAGCGGGTATTAATAAATTAAAAACAAACCTTAAAAATGGAAACTAATATGACTGTATTAAATTAAAAGCTTTTTAATCACTAGAATCTTGCATTTTAATAATTGTAAAATGAAATTCACAAACAACTAAAAGATTTAAAACCACTCACACAACTCCCATTTTCATATTAGTTGCGGAGAGTTGCAACTAGTAAAGTCGATATTTAATAAAGTGCAGAGAGTACAAAGCTAAGTTCTTTGTTTTTTTAGTACCGCGTCTTACTGACTGTTCATGTTTTACACATATGTATTAGTTGCAATAATGAGTTAGGGATGGCCAAGATTGACTTTAGAAGAAATGTACCCATATTTACGTGGAGGGAGAATGAAAAACCATTTAGTGAAAACCACCCTTAGGACACCCGAGGGATTCTAAATCCTATCCCCCTGTCATTGGCAATCTAGTCAATTGCAAGAGTTACAGGTTTGACCATGTGGCCAGCGAAGCAGGTAAAGTTAAGTTGAAGCCTACAAGCTTGGTGAAAACATTATAATCGACTATTCCATGCAAATATAAAACATCTATCACATTTAAATATAATTTATTCATAATAAACTATCTAATAAAGACACATAGTAAGAATATATGACATAAAATTCTAAAAAGACAAAATATGTCAAAGAAAGAACTAAGTTATAATATAAATTTCAAGGTGTTGTTAAATTTCAATTGGATACGAGAATCTGAAAAAACACACAATAATTTTAATCTATATATCATAGTGGTAATAGAGTTAAACCTAGCTTGGTCTTGTTGCATCAAACATTAAATTTAAAAATCATGAATAAGAAATAAATCATTAAATAAAAATAATAAGAAATATTTGTTTAGTTCAAAATACATTTTGTCATAAAATATAACGCGTTTAGTACTATATTAATGAAAAAAAATTCAGCGTACCTATGCGCATTTATTAGTAATACAAGGAAAGTATTGTATCAATATAACTGATAAAAGCTTTATAATAAATAGCCGTGTGAATTAAAAAGTGCCTACCAATAATTTAATTTAATTTCTAGCATATAAGATAGTTTCAAGGTATGACTACTACCGTTAAGGGCTAACGGAGTGTGCATAATAATAAACGTTGGAACCTAAATTAAAGAATAACAAAAGCGTTGAAAGGCTAGTTATCACCAGTCCTTAATTAAGAAAAAGGTGGTAAAAAATGGAACTATTTTATCACAGAAAACAACATAGACACAAACGCAATTAAAAGTTACGATTGTGTGACTGTCATACACTTAAAAGTTGACGTAGAGTTATAATTAGTGTTATCTCTATTTTTGAGGAATTATTTGCGGAATAAACCTAAGGGTCCGTTTGACTGCCAGAGTGTTATTTTAAATATGTTTTAAAGTGTATTTATATTAAAAAAATACGTTTGGGTTGATACTTCATATTTTCAAAATACTATGAAATGCACACTAAAAAGTGTTTTTCAAACAAAACATAAGGATAAACATTTCTAAGAAAAATGTATCTTGATAACGCTAACATAATTTCATTTTAGAGGTTAAGATATCATATTTAATATACCTAATGTAATAGTATCATTTTATTCAGAAGTTTACTTTGTTTAACTTTAAAGGTGGCAGTTTTACACTGACCGATTATATTATTATGGCTACATAATGTAACCTTCACCTTGTTGGGAACAAGAAAGGTAAGCTTACACTATGTTAAGGTTGCCGGTTTTCAAACTCCATCTCAAATTAATTTTTACTTGCTCGCTATCTTACAGATAAAGAAAGTATTGTAATCATCAAAAAATCGAACTCGAGATTAGGAAGAATTTTGACGTTTTATGGCCCCCGAATCGAAATAAGTGGTTTTTGACTTTCCGTCTATCTGTACCTCCAACTAGAAAACTAACATTTTTTACCGATCGGGCTAGAACTTGGTATCTAGGGTTTTCATAGGGTTGCCCCGAGGGTATTTTGGAATTGGATATCTAACCTTAAAATTAAGGGTAGTTTAATGAAGGGCTAATAGAGAAAAAGTAGATTTTCTCAAAATCGGCTCTAACGATTTTGATTAAATTTCATTTCTAAGCATTTATTAATATTACAAACAAAATGAATTCTCTCAATATTTCGGAAAAATGACTTTAAGGTCTCCGGTCTGATGCGTAATTTTTTTTTTTTTTATAATATCTCTTAAACTATTTGAGATATGAAATTACTTATTGTTACAAATATGTAGGTCTTTTAATAATACAAATATTTTATAAGAAGCATATTTTTATAAAACCAATAACTTTAAAGCTATACGTAAATATATATAAACTTTTTGAACACAAAAGGTAAAAGTATTGCGACCGCAAAAGAAAATCTAACCTAAAATGTTGATGGATGTCGATGTCTTAAGACCCCCTAAACCCTAAAAGTGGTCTTTGCGATGACGTCTGTCTGTGTGTCTATTTAAACTTAAAATTAAGAGTAGTTTAAGAAAGGGCGAAAAGAGAAAAAATCGATTTTTTCAAAATTGACTAATGGTTTTGATTAAAATTCGTATCTAGATGTTGATTAAGATTATAAATAAACTGGCTATTTTCATTTTACCATGAAAATGAATTTTAGGGTACTTTACAGAAGCAGAAACTTTCATATCTTTGCGACTATTTTGAGATACTAAATAACTTATTATTGAAAAATTGTAGTACTCTTAAAAATAAAAAACTTTTAAATGAAATATATTTTCATAAATCCAACAGTTTCTGAGATATTGGCAAATATATTAATATAATTTATATAGAGCTTTTGTTGTAAAGATATATTATTTGAGTTTTAACGCAATAATTCTCCAATGCCATAGAGTAATTAAATATAAGTAAGTCTCTAAAAGTTTATGTTGTTTTTCCTTAAACCTCTTAGAAGAAATGTTTGTACAACAATAATTTATATCCATTTTAGACTAAATAGTCAATATTAACATTTTTCATTGGTAAAAATTTATAAATGAGGAATTTAATAACAATGCTATGGAATGAAGATTTGCAACATTTGAAAAAATGTCGGCAATTTTAACTGGAAGTTGAAATTTTAATACGAAGTGTTGACCCTTGAGGACCCAACATTAATCTTTTTTATCGGTCCAAACATATAAAAACAACAAAAAAAAATTTATAACTGGGACTAAAAAAAAAAAGATTTACATGAGTATAGTGCAATTTATTCTTGGGTTTGCTAGTGTATATTATTTCATTTCACATATATTACGAGTTTTGAGTAAATATCTCCAATTTCAAACTATAGAACGAGAAAGTACGTGCGGATTTCCGTACCATTTATTAATATAACTATTAGTCGAAATTAATCTGATCTGGTCGGTGACCTGGTGGTCTAGTGGTAAGGTGTCAGACTTCTGTGCTGGCGGCCGGGGTTCAATCCTCGGCCCTGGCACAGATTTATCTGATTTCCAAACCCTTCCTTCACCTCTGACAAGACATCTTGTGAATGTGAGGAATGCCAGGCCTCCACCGTGGTTCGGATTCCACGTTAAACTGTAGGTCCTTCATTTCATCTCACAATCACCCTACCATTACACATTAGCGTAAGTGCGTATAACCCGAACGGGTAGTAAGACGCGTTGCTAATAATAATAATAATAATAATAATAATAATCTGATCTGCTGTAGCATGCAAATAAGGATGAATTCTAGAGGCACAACGCTTCATACTGTTTTAATTCACATTTAAGTTAGTAGAATCATACCATTTATAAGCTTACAAACGTAATAAATATACGAAAAATATCAGAATTTCTATCTAGTATTAAAAATACATATTTAAAACTACTAGTAGTCAGAATGATATTGAATTTTAAGGATATGTGCGTATCGCAATTCTTTGACAACCCAATAAACACTCCTCTGCACTTCAGTATACGCAATAGCTGAGAGAGAAAAAATTATAACATAAAATTTTTGTTTATAATTAGGAATTCATCAGTTGTCCCGTAAATCAGTAAGCAACAAAGAAATAAATCTATTCAAAATGTGACGCACCCACCACGTTGGCGTAGTTGGATAATGCGCTAGTTTAGTGTTGAGCTAGACTGTCGAGTACGGGGAGATCGAGGTTAGAATATCGCTTGGGTGAGGTGGGGGTGGTTTTTCTTAATTGGTTTTCCACTCTCCCTCCACGTAAATGCAGGATCACTTCCTCTATACTTGACCTTCACAATTCCTAACCCATTAGCGGAATTAGTACTTAAGCGTATAACCCGTTTGTATTATATGAATGTTCACTCATTAGGTAAATATGTTAGGAATTAAACACATCATCGTAATTAATTCATCACGTAAGTCCGAACAAGTTGTAAAAAGAAATCAATTTTTTTTCTGTTTTTTAAACATAAAAAATAACCGTATAATTTTCAAATAAATGATAAACAATGTTTACTATAAGAAACATTTCATTATAGAAGCTTAAAAACTTTTGAAAAATATACTTGCAAAACAAATTTCATTGCCAATTTGTTAATTATCATCCTTCAATATTTTTTAATTTCTATATTAGTACGCTAAGAATATTTTCTCTGGTTAGTTTTTAAAAAAAGGTGTTACAAAACACTTTTCACTTTAACACTTTAAAGTTTAGTCTAATGAAATAAAACTAGCTCTAAGTGTTGTGACGAAGATGCAGAGAATAATTATCTTAGTATTAAATAAGAGGCAAGAGTTTTCACACTTTTGCGTGAGAATACATTCAAAGCCATAAAATCTGATGCACGGTAAAAAAACAAAAAAAAAACAAAGGGGATTTCTCATTGGTAGAACGCTAAGGATGTTACGGCCCTGAGCACTCTAGACATCGCCGTGACTCAGCAAAATAGGATAAAACTCCTTCTCATTGGTTAGAGTTGCCATTAAACTGTTATAATAAAAGAGGTTGATAGATCTAAGCTTCAATACGGCCATTTCGTTGGAGCAAGCTACAGTGTTTATGTGAATAACAATTCACAAAAATGTTTTTCTACAATTATTCTTACAGCTGTAGTCTCCATAATGTATGATTAAATGGCAGATTTCTCGAAAAAAACTCTTGAGTGGGTATACAATTATTTATATGCCATTACGTGTTTAGTGAAACTTAATCAAGACTCATTGAATAAATAGTACGTCAAAATCGCTCAAACTTTCTCATATTGTGTATTATCACTTCAATGGAAAATTTCAAAGATGGATTTTCAGGAAACTACCCTTAAGTAAGTGGTCCTCATTAAAACAAACCCCTCATAATGTTAATCATATCAAAAACTCAGTATATACAAATTTTAAACCAAATTGTTCAAATTTTTTTAACAAATCCCAATTTTTCAAAATTGAGCTATTTTGAACCTACCCTAAAATACATTGTAATTTGTAAAAGTAACAAGTATTATTAATTATCAGGAAAAAGGTTTTCCCGGATACCCATTTGGAACTCAATCTTGGATCTTCAAGGCCAATCTTGAGACATTTCAAGTTTTATAAGATTTGTCATAAGTAAACTACTTACGCTTTAATTAATTTATTTTAGAAAAATTTAAATATTTTATTATTGATAGTATAAAATATTCCACTGATTTTGAACCAAATTGCTAAAGATATTTTAAAATATAAATCAAATTTTTCAAAAATCAGTAATTAGTAAATTATTATAAAATTGAATTTTCTGGAAAAAACAAATATATGTTATTATTTATAATGTAATAACCTTATATACCTATTTTGAAACCAATCGTATTTGCCATTGCTTAAAATATTCGAATTAAAAAAAAGATCACCAGTTAACTACCATAAGGCAATTTTCCCTAAATAAAACTAAACAGTTTTATTTGTCATGTTAGACACTACCAAGATATATATTTTGAACAGGATAGTTAGAGCATTTTCAAAATATTTTAAAATTTTCAGAAATTCTTCATCATCAAACTACCATTTAAAGAGTTTATATCAGAAAATCTAATATACAGTGTTATTTGAGAGCTAAAATCCGCTCCTTAAGTTACATTCTAAACCAAATTGTTGAATACATTTTTTAAATATTTGTAATTAATTAATCCTTCAGCAAGCTAACCTTGATTTTAGGGCTTGGGTCAAAATAATAATAAAAATAAAAGTGTAGCTTAATAAAACTTACATATCAAGTTTGAACAAAGTCCATCAAAACCGTTTTGGACAAGGGAATTATTATAAAATCCCCCTTTTTTGTTATGATACACATAAAACGTTGACTCATCATGCTCTTGAGGCCTAAAATGTTGGCGATTACAATACAATAGGCTACCCGATTTGAACCAAGTTGTTTGGAGACATTTTTAAAATAATTCATTCTTTTGAAAAATAAGTCATAAGTAAACTAACCTTAAACGAATATTTACCCCAAATACAACTAAACAGTGTAATGTGTCGTGTCAAGCACTTCCAAGATACCCGTTTGGAACCAAATTGGTGGGGCCATTTTTATAAAATGGTTCAAATTTTTGAAAAAAAACAATTGTCTGTTAACTATCCTTAAATAAATTTTACCCCAGAACTAGTATCCCGGCACAGTGTTATTTGTGCCATTTGTAACCAACTCACTGAAGCCATTTTTTAAATATTTAAAATATTTGAAAAATATGTCATTTAAAAGTGCAATTTGTCATATTAGATACTCACAAGATACCTATTTGAAACCAATTCGTTATAGCCATTTTAAAATTATTTTATCATTTCTTAAATCAATAATTTGTAAACTACCCTTAAACAAAATTTAATTCAAAAAATAAGTTTGCAGTGCAATTTATCATTTAAGAAACTCCCACAATACCAATTTGGGTCCAAATCTTTAAAGACATTTTTAAAAAAATTATATTTTTGAAAAATTATTCATTAATATACCACCAATAAATCAATTTTTACCCTAAAACAAGTATAGTGTTATTCGCAATGCCACACAATCCCCGGATATACATTTTATATAAAATCATTGTAATCATTTTTGAGATATTAACAAAAAATTCAAAAATTTCCAAATAATAAACTACCCTTAGACGAATTTTCTCCCAAAACCTGTATAGAGCCTACAGCTATTTGTCATGACAAAAAAATTCTAGTTATGGATTTAAAAAATCGTTAAAGTCATTTTCGAAAAATTTGGAAATCAAAAAATTGGTAAACTATAGCTTTAGTTTGGGCGCTAGGGTCGAAATTAAAAAAATCCCAGGTATAGTCCAATAAATCTAAGTATCAGGTATCAGGTTTA
Organism: Timema cristinae; assembly: GCA_039000515.1. Taxonomy (NCBI): domain Eukaryota; kingdom Metazoa; phylum Arthropoda; class Insecta; order Phasmatodea; family Timematidae; genus Timema; species Timema cristinae. Next base: position 49,074,344 of record JBCFYV010009882.1, read on the forward strand.
AAACAATCCATATCATTGTTTTGGATCCGGGTACAGGAATAAAACAGACTTACAGACGGAGAAGATAGAATTGAAAATTGTTTTCTTTGGGGGGGGGGGGGAAGGAGGGGAGTGTTGTGTTCTCATAAAATGTAAAGATTCATAATAATCTGGAAATCAATTTTTTTAATGATTATAATAATTATTTCTCTTGATATGAGAAAAAGTAAACATGTGCTAGTAGTTGAGTATAGCCTTACATTAAAACAATAAAATTCCGTTTTAATACTTGGTTTCCAAAAGTAGACTAAAAAGATTTAAAATAAAATAAATAATAACTTTCAAACCTATTATGAAAACTGAAAAGAAATTATTCTTTTGCTATTAGATCATATAATAATATTTTAAGTAGCTAACTAATAGCCTAAAATTGAATAAATTATTCTATACAAATACATACCCTTGCTACCAGACCTACGAAAATATAAATTAATATTTTGTAGCCAAATTTCTTAAATGTGTGTGTCTGACGTAAAAAAGATGATTAGATTCTCACTTAAAATATATTTGATTCAACTAAATAGCATTAATAATCAAATAGCCGAAGCTATTACTGTGCTTTTAGAGAGGAATTCTCCATCTAGATATCATATTCCTAAAATGGAAAGATTACACTTCGACACGGGACTCAAAACCGGGATATTTGGCTTAGTACGTCAATGCTCTACCACTGAGCTATCTAGGAGTCGTTCCGTGTTCAGGGTCATTCTTCACTCATATTTTAAGGCAGAGTCTATGATGGACGTGCGGAAATCATCGGTTTTATTCACGAGCTATCAGATAACGCAGCCATCTTCGACTCGGTAGTTGGCTTATTACTGCCACTTGTACAATTATTATAATTGTACAGGATTAAATATTAGGAATCAAATAACCGAAGTTATTATTGTGCATTTAGAGAGGAATTCTTCATATAGATATCATATTCTGAAAATTGAAAAATGATTGCGTTATATGATAGCTCGTGAATAAAGCCAACGATTTCCGCACGTCCATCATAGACTGCCTTAAAATATGAGTGAAGAATGACCCTGGGCACGGTACGACTCCTGGATAGCTCAGTGGTAAAGCATTGATTGTCCTACTAAGTCAAAAGTCCCGTGTTCGATTCCCGTATCAAGGGGTCATTTTTAAATTTTCAGAATAAATAATATTAGGTGGGTAGTTTAAGAATTTGCTTAAAGGATCTTGGCAAATACTATAGTATTTATATATTTTTATTAAAGATACATTTTACCGTTTCAGGAACTAGACAAGAACTTAAGAATTTAAATAAGATTAATTCATAGTTTTTATAATAATATTTATTGGAACATAGGTTTATCCTATCCTTAATGAAAGTTTGAACAATGATAAATAATTATTATAATTAATATATATATATATATATATATATATATATATATATATATATACATTATTTAAATTTGCTAATATTAAATTGAAACAGTTAAAATAGGGATCATTTCAGTTTTCATACAGATGTTGCTAAGTACATTATTCAAAACGACCCAACATTTAAAAAAAATCTTATCATTACTGATTGCCAAACCCTTCTTTTACCTCTGACAAGACGTGTATTAATCACAACTTGTGAATGTGGGGAATGCCAGGCCTCCACCGTGGTTCGGATTCCACGTTAAGCTGTAGGTCCTCCATTGCATCTCACATTCACCCTACCATTACACATTAGCGTAAGTGCGTATAACCCGAACGGGTAGTAGGACGCGGTGCTAATAATAATTATCATAAAAATAGCTTATTATTAGATAATCAAAGAAAAAAGTAAATGTACACTCCTTTTATCCTGAAAGCAAGCGATCTTGTCAGGATGAACGAAACTATGCCCTCTTTTATAAGCTGAGCAATAGTGGAACCTATCAAGGAAAGCTTTCTACCTTCCAGAGTAAACGAAGTGTGTACTTTCCTGATGCATAGGAGTATACATGTTTCTAATTAATAATGTTTCCCCTTATATAAACATAAAGAAAATTAATGAATGCCGTTACAATCGATATTTATTAATAGCACTCAATAATAAAACAACAAATAACTCTGATACATTTTTTAAATAAAGTAATATTAATAAGTCATTGGTCTTTTAACTAAAAAGTATGTCCAAGGATTTCGCTTTTATTACATTATCTAATTCTATTTCTGATTAATTATTTTGGTTTTATGTCCATAAGATTCTATAGTTATTTGACCAAACGAAAAGCTTTTCGAGACCATTAAACTTTCTCTAACCTCTATTTGTGATGTGGGTTCAAAACTCGTATATGACAAATTACAACTTACTCTTTGGAAGATCTATCAAGTGTTTACTATAGCGGTGTGTGTAAGTCTACACATAAAGAGTTACTAAACATGTCTAAATGTCCCTATCGTAAATCGAACCTTGTATCTATATTTTCTCCGCACGCGTTTTATTTGCAAAGGAATCAGGTGTAATGCATGTCAGATGGTAGTAACATTTGGTGCGTGAACGTGGTAAGTAACTGTAATTGAAGATACACATTTCCATGGTGAGAAAGACTGACAGGTGTTGTACTAATTAGGTGAGGTCCGTTTGTTAATTACGTTTCCCCACACATTTACCAAACACTTGCACTCATCAATGTGAGGAAACCCTGCATGAAAGATCAAGGTGCTGATAGTGGCGTGGCAGATTGCAACAACGTCCTAAATCGCCTGAATTTGCGTGGTAATAAATAAACCATTGAATCAAATCGTGATGAGAAAGTCATGAATTTTGTGAAATTTACGAGAATAGGCCTTGTCTTAGTACTCGTTTGGGCTATACGCATTTATTACTTGATACTTTAATCAGGTTAAGGAAGGTCGAGTTTTGAAGGAGATGTATCTGGTGATCACGGGATCTCTTAATAGACTTGACAGTTGATAACGGATGATTGGAGTTCAAATCCCAGTCAAGTGCACTGAAGGTTTTTTTTAATACATAGTTCATACTCTAGCTCCACGAAAATGCGGGTAAATTTCCTCTAAGTTCTAACTACTTAATCCCTTTTCTATCAACTTAATAATAATTATCATATTAAAAATATTAAATGCTTACAACTAGGAGTGTACGAGATCGACATTTTTGGTTCGAGACGAGATCGGGAACAAGACTCAAGAATCGGGACGAGATCGGGAACGGGAATTTAAGAATCCTTTACTTCAAGACGAAAACGGGAATTAAAGATGTAAAACTATTTTTTTCTAGATTTGCTAATATTACTTACCTTAAAACACTGACAATATTTAATTTGTTAAATGAACACGTAGGCCGTAATAGAGTAAATTTAAACGATAATATGTAAAGTTGAAAATTTTAAGCAATTTTTATACTTTTCCTTTAACTTACTTAAACTATAAACTTTTATGAAACACATATTAAATCTAAATTTACATCTAGAATAGTTTGACATACATAATTATATTTAAATAACAAAGAAAACATTAAAAGCAAGTTTAAAAGCAATTTAAATATGGAAAAAAGCAACTCCCGAACTTTTCCCTACATTTTCAGGATTATAGAATATGTTTCCCGACAATTGGGTCAGGAAGGTGAAATATTTTTTCCCGCGGAATCCCGAAATTCGGGAATCTCACACACCCCTAATTACAACCCAAATAGGTGATGAGACCCAGTGATTATAGACACACAGTTTATTTTATGCTTTGTGCAGGCCCTATGAGAGGGAGGGGTGTAAGGAGTACATGGTACTTGGGCCCGGGGGTCTAAAATGGGCCTGGGAATTTCTTGGGATCTCAGAAAATGTTTGCATTATTAAATACTACATTATACTATATTATTAAATACACTACTATTACTATTAATTACTTAATTATTGGTATAGGTATAATATTTATGTCTGTATGAATTTTCTTATTTTTTTTTAAGATACACAAGAATAGATTACATATTTTTTTGGTCTTATTTCTTTTCTTTTTTTAATAAGATTTATTTATTAATTTATTTTTGTATTTTGACGGGATTAATGTAAAATGGAAGGGGGCACGAAAAAGCTTTCCACCCCCTGATAAAATTCCTCTCAGAAACCAAAATCGGTGGTCGACGAGTTGCCAGCTATGATCTGGCAATAGATTAGATACCCGCCTCGGTGGCAGTTAGCTAACACGCTAGATTCGTGTTGCGCTAGACTGCCGAGGGCAAGGAGATAGAGGTTAGAAACTCGTTTGGGTGAACTGGAGGGTTTTCTATTGTTTTCCACTCTCCCTCCACGCAAATAAGGGTTCACCTCATCTGTATTCAAGCTTCCCCATTCCTATCCCATTAGCGTAACTAGTACATAGGCGTGTAAACAGAACGGGTAGTAAGACGTGGCGCTAAAAGTTTTTTTTTTAATAGATTCGATTGGTAGTGATGGGGAAGCAAAGTTTCGACTATTCAGCCTTGTGTAATGGAGTAACCTTTCAAATGTGGATTTTGTCCTCCTCTCTTCTCACTTAAATGTGTGCATTTCCTCTTAATTACCTAAATCACCATTACTTTTTGGACTAAGCCCATAATATGCTATGTGTTAAGTATTAAAGCAAAAATCCACATTGTGTAAAAGATGAGTTAACCATTTAAGTGAAAATACACCTAGGAGTTAATCCATTGTACCACTGAACTGTATACTTACAAGCAGCTTAGTGTGGAGATGGGAGCTAGAGTAAACAACCTTGATACCTCTACATTGTGGAGGTATGTCTGGATGAAACCTGAATATTAGCATTATGACATTGTGGAGGTATGACTAGAATAACCTGGGTACTAACAGTTTGAGATTGTAGAGGTATGACTAGAATATCCTGAATACCATACATAATAGCAGTGTGCCGGGTAGTAAGAAACGATAGTAAATAAAACAACAACTTTTCATTATTGCTGTAATGTTTAAAATAGTGATGGTAAAACAGTTTCCTTGCTCTCAATTCTACTCTTTTATAAAATAGAATATGGAAAATCACACCACCAAGTGACTTACGTTTGTGCTGGACTACCTTATTTTAGTTATCTTTTGGGTGATAGCTTTTAAATAACTTTTTAAGTAGGGAAGACTAAGCATTCCATGACAAACACCGGGAAAACCATAAAATTATGATCAAAGAAGGACACCCTATATTAAAATACTCATGGAATCTGTAGGAGAATTTTTTTATGAATGAACATATCTGGCAGCTAGAAAAAGATATTATATCTACTTTCATGCATTCATATTTCAATTCATTTGACAATCTGTCAGTTTTGATAAACATCTATATTATTATTATTATTATTATTATTATTATTATATTAATATTAATGATATTAATAATATTATTAATATAATTATTATCATTATTACTATAATTATTATAATTATTACTATTATTATTATAATAACTTTGACTACTATTATTAAAACAACTATAGGTATTTAACGTGCACTTACTGAAACGACTGATTAAACCAATACATGATTAATGAAATAAATTTAAAGACAGAACCAACACAACACCCAACCTCCAGTAGTCAGGTCATCCACGTGAAAGCAGAAACGCATATTTCACCAAAAATTTACATTTGTGCATCTCCGGGAATCGAACGCAGCACTCATAGCTCAATAGGCAGACATGCTACCGATTGAGCTAAGGTGTCAAACCGAGTAACTAATTAAAATATTAGCCGAACCCACGGTGTAGTGATTAGCGCACCTGTATACGAACATAGGGGTCCTGGGTTTGATTCACAGCTGGTACCATGTGTTATTTTCCTGAAATGTGAACTATCCCAAAATCCAACATGGTTTGGTTAGATAGGCTTAAGTTAGGTTTAAGAGCTTACACTGGTTCCACCTCCTCAAACTCACTATCACCATAATCACATCTCATCGGGACATGGAAAGAGCTACCACGGAATGGATGTTCAGTACAATTAGTACATTTGGGTGTCCCGTGGGCAACGGTACATTAATACTTGCTAATTGGGTCCGGGGTTCAATCCTCAGTCCCGGCACGGATTTAGTTGATTACCAAACCCTTCCTTCACCTCTGACAAGACGTGTATTAATCACAACTTGTGAATGTGGGGAATGCCAGGCCTCCACCGTGGTTCGGATTCCACGATAAACTGTAGGTCCTCCATTTCATCTCACAATCACATTAGCGTAAGTGCGTATAACCCGAACGGGTAGTAAGACACGGTGCTAATAATAATAATACTTGCTAATTATTTGGCAAAATGGGCTACGATTGATGTAATAGTATATATAAATATATCAGTGGCGTGTCGTGAAGTGTTGCCCGGTTAATAAACATTAGTTTAAACTGTACCTATGAATTGTTCACACCCCTCAGTAGAACACTCATAGGTCAGGCATTGAGGAGAATACATTCCCGTGTGAAGCATGCAGAGTAGAGCATATATATATAGGTCAAATATGTCCTGATTGGGCGAGAAAATACAACAGGTACAGTTTTAACAGGGTCTGCTTCCCTTGCAACACTCCACGACACGCCACTGATATATATATACTACCATGGTATAAATGACATTAATATATAAAAAAAATTAAGCATCATTAAAGGGTAAACCAAAATATATATAATTGACGGAAAAAAAATGAAAGAATATATTTTGTAACAAAGGTTTATTCGAAACTGAATTATAAAGAACTTTATTTTTAGGTAGATATATAAAGTGCAATATCTTTAAGGAAGAGGAAAACTGACCAAGTTGACATAACAATTTAGTCATACATATTGGTCAGTGTTTTGACATAAAGAATGGTCGGGGATTTAGGGGAGGGACAGAGGGCAGATAAGTCAATTGAGTTCTTGGAACTCGCATTGGTGGCCACACTGTCTATGGCATTCTTCTTGCAATAGACTAGACTTCCAGTAGTGGAGAGATTGTGGCTCAAATCCCGGTCACGGGGGCTGAGAGTGAATTTTCCTAAAATGGTTTTTCCCTCTCACTTCATGCAAATTCAGATAAACTACTTACAAATTAGTACATAAGCGTATAATCCAAATGAGGAGTAAGACGTGGAGCTATATGTAGTTTTTTTGAACACATTTGTGGTGATTTCAAAGTGTGTGGCTATTCATGTCACAAGCTACACACTGCCATAATGAATAGGCCTTGTGATACAAGGTTACGGTTAATCTCGTCAGTCCTAAGTATTTGGGAATTAAATGTGTTTGGCATGACTAGTATGTATTCATCTTTATTGATTTTCTCGTGAATGGAGCACCTTTTAGAATTTACATATATATTTCAACATTGATAGAATATTAATTAATGTATATATATATATATATATTAATTAATTTATATATATTATAAATATGATGCTTATATTTTTGTATAATAATGCCATTTATACCATGATAGTATGGGAGGGATATCTGCCATTTTTGGTTCTTGTTTGTTTTACCACATAAACTCTGACTGAATACGCCTTAAGCACTTTTTTAAAAACATATGTTTCACTACTAATATATTTAGATTTTATTTTGGCAGTTATTGTTGTTATAATTTATCTAACTATGTGAAATTTAAATTCAAATCAAACTAGTAGTAAGATGTAATGATAATTAAAGAAAAAATTACATCTCAATGATAAATACTGCATTCGCAATGTAAAGGTACTTAAAACCATAAGTTTAACTCATATTATATTTATTCCAAAAATAGTGACCTCCTATGTAAAATGCAATATAGTCAAAATGCCAATGATGTCAATTAAAACTTTATTTGATAAAAACATACTTGATTAAATGTGAAATAAAATACGTTTTTTAATAAACTCCAATGACAAAACTTTTTAGGGAAAGTCAATATAAATTGGGGGGTTTGAAAAAAAGGGTTGATTTAAATGTATACGTGAGTCACTGGCTTAGAGGACATGACCAAACACAATTTATTAAAACACATTTTCGTGCAACAAGGCTGTATTAAACTTGAACCTACTTGATAAATATCAGGAAAATTATGTTTGTGGTCAACTCTGCTAAAAATATAATCTACAGTAAATATAGTAATTATTTAATAAAACCTATCACTCAACTCTCTAAAAGAATAATATTCGAGAAAGGTTATCAGAGAATCCACTTCATTAAATTTTAATAGGCCATTATTGTACTTTTTCAAATATGATATATTCTTGAAGGCTAGCTAACATCTGTGCTTTAGCTTTTAAAAAATTGTATACACTACCTGATGTAATTATAACACAGAAGACATGCGAAGCGTTGACGGAAATGTCTTTCTGTAGGTGTGTCCTTGTTTGCGTGTGTGTTTGTGTTGGTTTCGTGTGAAATAAAGGTGGCGATGGGCTGTTAGTTAGACTTTGTGGCCAAGGGCTACCAGCACAGACAAAAAAAAAGTGTTGGTTTTACAACCATGGTAGTTAAACAAAATGAAAGCATGGGAATAAAATAAATCTATTTTTAGGTCAATTTAAGTTAGGTAGGGTGGGCAGTGTATCTTTTCACACAGTTGGTAAATGTTATAAAATGGTCCTTGCCCGTCTTTATTCCTGGTCTTTAAGTAGATTATTTATGAAGGGGTTTGATATTTTTAAATATTTTTTTCACAAACATGTATGCAAGAGTTCTAACAATTTTAAAATATTTCAAGTTTAAAGTTTTTTTTATAAAATGTGTCATAACTTATATAGAACCCTTCAGGTTAATCCCACATAAGCTTTAACTTTTATTTTGTGAACCCTTTAAAAAATTACTTTATTTGATAAAGGAAAGCTAGATCTAGTTTTCTAACATTTTGCTTTAATCTCAGGAGCTTACATTTTCGCATAGGCATAACTTTTTAATACATTTCATGTTTCTTGTCAAACAAAATCCTTTTTTTACAATTAAAAAAGAACGATATTTAGGATTTAGAAAGTGAAAGTGATGTTAAAATTGTGAAATTTTGATTAATATGATTAGCCCGAGGGTTATTAAATATTCGAACTAATGTTAAGGAATAAGGCATAGTAAAGATAGTTGACCAAGCATAATAATGTCATGTTTTAAATTGACCATTTGGCATTTCGTTTGTATGTCTGTTTACCCGAATGCTTGTTCCACAATAACGGTCAAATACCTTTGTAAATTGTAACTAAATTTAGCACTGACATTCTTTGACCCAAAGCTTAACAAGGTATGCATATGGATTTTATTCCTGTTATCCACTTAAAGATAGTGGTCACTCAAACATATATATGTGCCTGTTTACTCTGAGATAACTTCCAAATGCTAGATGAATGTTAACTAAATTCAGCAAAGACATTCTTTTAATTTCAACCAAACAATGTATGCACGTGGGTTATCAATCTAGTTATTCGTTTCAATATGGCGGCCCCTCAAATAGTTTTTCATTTAATAGCACATCCTAAGTGATTTGAAGTTAAAATTCTAGGTATATGATCAATCAACTAGATAGTTGCGTATAATCCGAACGGGTAGTAAGATGCGGTGCTAATAATAATAATAATAATAATAATAATAATAATAATAATAATAATAATAATAATAATGAACTAGATAGTATTTAAAAGAATTGACATGAATCGCTGGACTGAAATCTCGACTCACGACAAAAATAGTTATCCTTTATTAGTATAATCTACCTTTTAACACGGTACTCTAGCTGTCTAGCTTTATCACCAGAGAAAAATATCAACTTAAATTCCAAGAAGAAATGATAGGATAAGTTTCAACTTGGAACCCATAGAGAAATCTTAAAACTGTAGTAATGATAATAACATGGAAGGATCGAAGTATTTTGATCACAGAACTACTAGTAAGACTGAAGTAACGATAATAACATGAAGGAATCGAGGATTTCTGATCACAGAATTATTAGTAAGAATGTAGTAATGATGATAACATGGAAGTAGTGAGGTCTACTGTTCACAAAACTACAAGTAAGACTGAAGTAACGATAATAACACGAAGGGAGCAAGGTCTTCTGATCACAGAACTACATAAAATAATGTAATAATGATGATAACATGGAGGGAGCTAGGTCTACTGTTCACAGAACTACTAGTTTATAAAAACTATCAAAAGTATCTATTGAAGAGAGAATGATGAAACTACTTCTAATTATTCCCAGTGAGCTACAAACCAAGATAATTCCCGCTTCTTTATGTCCAACTCAGAAGCATTGACACTGGGGGGCGTATGTTATTTAGCAATATTTAAAGTTAGATTTAAAAATTATTTATTTTGTGTATTGTTAGTAAATTAAGATTACATAGTCTATTTGTATATTAGGTTTATTAATATATTTTCTGAAACCATCTAACTTCTATTCTACTGTTATAATAATAATAATAATAATAATAATAATAATAATAATAACAATAACAATAACAATAATAATAATAACTTGACTATTCAGAGATCAAATAATATTTTGTGAACGAGTTTTTAAAGATCGTTGAAATTTTTATAACAATTAACTTACACAATTAAATATAATTATAAATAAAGTTTAACTAACTTTTAGTTTGTTCAGTTAGATTGAATATTTTAGAATCATAGTTACTTTGTTTCATTAAGATGATAATATTATGAGGCATTAAGTCTTTTCAGGAAGTATTTTTTTTCTCCAAGTCTTAATACCTGTATGTGCTATCCTAATAGTTTCAATAATATGGTGGGTAGGAGGAAGATAAAATTGATATGTATTGTACCTTAATTTGCGTACACCGTTTGTAAAAAGTGCGCCCAAGCCCACTAACCCGATAACGCGTGTGGGAATTTTATTAACATTTCGAAGGGTAATTTGATCTATTTTTAGTAAATAGTTTGGTTGGTACTCTTATATTAGTTAGAGTGTAAAGTTCTTAAATTTAAAGTTTGATTCATTGGTTGAAAATACTTGATTGTTAATTTAAGTTAGTAGATAAATATCGCCACAGTTTTAACTTCACGTCAATATACATTAAACAATTATTAATTAAAAAGAGAGCTTACAGAAAATACAATATATTGACTATACATATTAATGACACAAAAAGGTACTTACTTTTTCTCTCGTTTACCCGCACCTGTATCCCTGAATCCCTTAGCAAAAGGGTTGTTGTCAATTTTAAGTTGCGTTATCTGAAAAAAGAAAGTTTTAGTAGAAGTTTTCTTGTACTCAACTTGTGGTAGATTTTAATAGAAAGGCGGGTTGGGTAAAAGGTACTTGCTTTATAAGAATTTATTAATATTGTATTTATTTTCTGAGAAACAAGAAAATAATTTATTTTAACTAAATATCTTTACATAGTATGATGTATAATTTCCAAGCACATGTTTTCAGAAAAAACGATCAAACATGATTGGACTAGAAATATGATGTAGGCCTATAGAGACTAGCTTCTTATCCAGACAAGAAATTGAAAAAAAATTGAGGTTCTGCCTTTAAAAGTAAGCTTTGTTATAGTTTCAGATTTATCATAAAGACACCAAACTACTTATTTTCATTGACAATTTTCAAAGGAAAAAATATCCATACGTTGAATTTTGTAATACATCTACAGTGACCATTATTCTTTGTGAATAACATGTGTGCGCTATCCCTTTCATTACATAATATGGGTTTACAAAAACAAAGCTAAATTAATGACAGTTACATATCAAAAGATTGAAGATGTTGCATAAACAATCCAATTCTAGATTCCAGAGTTTAGAATGAAATAGTGATTCAAGTTATTTATGATAATCATTTGTTGAAATAATTTAATAAAGTAAAATATATACATACGGTTCCTGCCCATTCTTTTTTATTCTTTAAATAATTAACAGCCATGCGTGAAAACATGATTTTTTTTTTTTTTTTTTTTTTTTTTTTTTTTTTTTTTTTTTTTTTTGCGTGACATGGACCGAAAATGTAGAGCAGACGTGAACGTCAATCTTACCTTTTCGTTCTGGTAGGCGGTGACGGCGATAAACTCGGTCTCTTTGAACACATACGTCCTAAACGTGCTGTAAGGAAGTTTCAAAATGTCATTCGCTCGAACAAGATGAAACCTTGGCTGGTATTTGTGCATGGAGTTTAGGATCGTCTGAAAAAAAAAACAGAGTCGTTATTAAAAGTGTGACTAGGAATGAAAAAAATTAATTAAATCTTAGAAGGAAAACCTTTTCTTTTGACTTAAATTATATTATAAATAAGGTTTACGTTCTAAAATATCAAAAAACATTTTTAATGGATTAGCAAAATGGCACAGAAACGTCCACTAAAAGACCCATGCTACTCTTCTGTATAAAGACATTTAAGCTAATTTGTATTCACTAATGTGGAGTAAATATGAGTGGTAGATATTGTTAGAAGATACAAGGAAAGATATATCATCAAATGGTCATACGTTTGTCAATGAGAATATAATAGTTTAACATCCATTTGGTTCCTATACGAATGTTCCTGGAACCTAATAATTGAACATATATTTGGTTCTCGTTTGAATGTCCTTCGAAGAAAGCAAAATAAAAAATATTTTAATTCATAACGTTTTTAATAAATCATTAATTATTTATCAATCTCAATTTTTCAACCAAAGTCAGTCTCACTCCATGGTTTGTATGCTCAAAATGATCATAAAACTGTGATATATTCAGTGGCTAGTCTTTTACGACAGTTTTGACCAGATTACTCTATCCATAACTAAAAGAAATGTTTAAATACTCTAATACTGTAATAATCTGGCTCGTCATGCGGGCTCATGGTTATAGTTTTAGTTTAGGTTTGTAGCAATTTCTTGGAAAAAAAACTACACAAAATGTTACTAAGAACCACCAACATCCAATTTTTGTTTTTTATGAGTTATCGAACGATGTTAAGAGAAACTTTTATAAACAAGAGCTTTCCAATCCCAATCCAATATCTATTTTAAAATTTGAAATTTCTAGCAGAAATTCTATTTGTAAATTTTAAATCTAATGATTTTTATTTATAACTGCCGACAATATTTTTACATATTGATTCCCAAACCAACATGGGGTTTTAGTTCTATTTAAAAAAATTGTACAGTGCACCATAAAGACTTTCCCGCTTTTAAGCCTAAATATGTGGATATTTACTTAAAGTTTGGAGGTGATTGGAATGAAATAGCTTACATTGTTACAGAAACATAATAGAAAAAAGATCACATTTCACCAAAGAGCATAAATAAAAACAATAGACACTGCAACAGAAACTTTTTTTAATCATCGTTTTCCAAAGCGCTTAGCAGCTAACTGCACCGTGTCTATAAAAGAAGTCAATTTTAATTGTTCTTTACCACTAACTATACACTAGTTTTTCTCTTCATTTTTAACATCGTAATCAATAAACTAAGTCATCCCCTTTTTCAATTAAATTTAAATGTGTTGTTCTACCATTAATAGAATTTTAAATTTTATATACAAAATTAGGATTTATTACCTCACCCAGAATAATTTCATTATTTCTATTAATTTTTTAATTTTCTAAAACCCACCTCTATTAACCAGAACCATACTTTTGATTTCCTAATTTTAAAACGTTTCTGGTTGTATAGTGTGTATTAGCTCTGAAATTGTTCAACTTCCTATTTCCCAAACTTCCCTTTAAAAATATGTATTTGCTTATAGCTCAGAGACTGTGGGTTTTATAAAATATATTTAAGATTACATTTTCTAATTTTAAAAGTCCTACATGTTTCTTAAGATAAGTATTTACAAATCTCGAGAAGTTGCTGAGAAATTTTAAAAATTGGAGACATCCATCGTGATAAAGTACCCTCTTCATTTACCTAGAAAATAATCAATATGCCATTTTGTTTATAATGTTAAACTGTGTCTAAAGACATATTTGAAACATAATCGCTAAAGTCAGTTTAGATAAGTTTTTATTATTTTATCTCTAGGTAAGCTACCCTGAATTTTATGGTTGGATAGGTAGTTCCAAAAATTCTTCTAGGTAACCTTATGGCAACCTTTGATATCAAATTTTAGCCCAATCAGTAAAATAATTTCAGCTCTAGACCGAACAACAGAAACACTAATAAACAGTCAAGACAGATGGCAATGTGAAAACGACTTTTTTGTAATGAAACGTTGACATCATTCAAAATATCAAATTCGATTTTTTTTTTTTTTTACTTCTTCGCTCCTTGGGGTTGAAAGAAAGTAGAAATAGGACCTTATACAAATTAACGGGAAATAATATTACTGACAATTTTTATATGTCTGACACTAAATACGATCGATACGCTCGATCAGAAAGATTTTTAATATCTGAAGCCAGGCCGCCACCGTGGTTCGGATTCCACGTTAAACTGTAGGTCCTTCATTTCATCTCACAATCACCCTACCATTACACATTAGCGTAAGTGCGTATAACCCGAATGGGTAGTAAGACGCGGTGCTAATAATAATAATAATAATAATAATATCTGAAGCTATACATTTTAAAATATAGTGTGGCAGGGTTTTAAACGTTGGACCTTCCACTTATGTTGTCACTGTTCTAATAACTTTGTTAGATTGTTAGACATTTTCTAAGAGTAAGACGCAATCCTTTAACTATCTATCTATATCTCTATCTATCCATATCAAAATCAAGGCTCCAGATCCATTAGTACAAACACCGGTTACTAAAGCACGCTGATTAATTCTTCAGGGACATTTGTTAAGAGACTTTACTGTGAGCATGACATTAGGACAAACATAATGTGTTATAGTTGCCCTACATACAAAGAAGCCAAACAAAAGCATGAAATTATTTATTTGAAAAATATGCCTATCAAAACATTTAAGCCATGGGCCTTTGTGTTAACATTGACAATTTAGTCTCGGGAGAGCTTTGGGGTGTATATTTCTATGGACACAGGTAATGATCTGGATTGCCAACCAAATCATCGTTTTAGTCCTTGAGTCCCTGGATTCGCTAAACAAATGTACAGTACATAATAGATAGTCCCTTATTAAATAAAATTCCACAATTATAAGGTTTAATAAGTCCTGGCAAAACAGCATTGTATGTATTATTTAATTTCAGTGAATGTTTGGACACTATTATAGTAGGGTTTCCGATGTAATATAAGGGTCTATGAGGTATACACAATAAAAAAGAAATGATCTGTAGATTTGCACAAAAATCGCAAAACGCATGAATTGTATGTTGGATTTATTATAATCTTTGTGATTTGGACAAACAGAGAAATGATCCCAGTGATATTCCACCTGGTTACGACAACTAGGGATACATTAATTGGAACTATTGGGTTTTTTGAAGAACCCAATTTAATTAATTGGCTTCCTAAAGTTGCTATAGTGGCTATAGTGCAACCTGCTATATTGCGAGCAACTTATTTTTTCTGCTCCAAGTCTTATTTATTATTATTTATTTAATTATTTAAGGTATTTAATGCGCACTTTCTGAACAGACTGATTATATCAGCACATGAGACTTTCTAGAATCGAGAGCTAACGGGCCTACCAATTTTGCCGAAAAAGGTATTTTCACATATTTTCAATGATTATTTTACATGCCACAATCGACATGGGACCAATGGCTTTACTTCTCTTCAAATGGAAGTTGTGCTACATATTTTTACTGTCCAGTAAAAATCCATCGACTCTAACAGGGTTGGAATCCACGAACAACGGTTCCTGATTTGAGCATTTATCCCAAGACTACTGAGGTTGACTATTTTCAAAAATGATGTTAATGTTACAACAATTTGTTTCAGCGTAGCTCAAGACCAAAAAGATTGATTTCAATTAAAACAATGGCAATAGGATCTTTAAAACAAATGGTGTGAATGTTGGGCCTAAATCTTATGCCAAAGTCATTTAAATAATTGTTAACAAATATGTTAATGTGAGTCGATACTTCTCGGGTTTTGAGATGTATTATAAGATGAAAAACAACCGTGAACATGATTCACTTTAGTGGCCACATGATATGACGCGCTACTCTCGCAGTAGACTAAACTGCCGATGACGGAGAGATCGAGTTTATAATCTCGGTTAGGAGTACTGAGGCTGGTTTTTCCAAAATGGTTTTCCACTCTCCCTTCACGCAAATACTAGTACCCTCCCTATAAATATAACCTTTCAAATCCTTATAACCATTAGCGTAATTAGTACATAAGCGTATAACCTGAATGGGTATTAAGACGTTGTGCTAAAAAAACTGTCACCATACATATGTGCTGACAAACATTGCAAATTTGGTGCGCAAATACCTTTTTTTTAATGGATTCATGCCGAAGAAATAATACATATTTGGTCCACTAACCTCATATGCAATAGTTCTACAAATTATGTCAAACTCCCAAATATTATATTCTAAATGTTTTACTTGCTCAACGTTTATAAAAAGAAGAATAGGGTTTGGTCGTACGATGGTTCAATCATGGATAAGCTGGCGGCCCAAGGCCCATGAGATTGCCATGGTTGGTCTAATGTGTCCAGCTACATATTTACTGGGCTGCTGAAGACGAGAAAGACAGAGTTCGAATCTTGGCCCTATGCATTGTATGTGAAATTAAATTAGTGTTTTATCGTTGTTTCCTACCATCTAGACCTGGTGGTCTAGGAGTAAGTTGTCGGACTTCTGTGCTGGCGGCCGGGGTTCAATCCTCGGTCCCGGCACAGATTTATCTGATTTCCAAACCCTCCTTCACCTCTGACAAGACATCTTGTGAATGTGGGGAATGCCAGACCTCCACCGTGGTTCGGATTCCACGTTAAACTGTAGGTCCTTCATTTCATCTCACAATCACCCTACCATTACACATTAGCGTAAGTGCGTATAACCCGAACGGGTAGTAAGACGCGGTGCTAATAATAATAATCCTACCATCTACTTTTACGTTAATGTGGGTATACTCGTATTTGATCTAAGATAAGCTTCCAATTCAAATGCTTTATATTTAGTCACTAATACTCTTGGTGTTGAACGAACTAACTCAAAATTAGGATACATAGTAGATATTCTCTTATTAGGCATAATTATGAGTGAATAAAATCATTAGGAGACTTTTATAATGCCTAAGGTTAGTCTGGACTGGCCTCAATCTAAACTAGCTAATATAGGGACATGGCACTGTGTAGGGTTAATTTTAGGGTAATACACTTCCAATCCCCTAATCACCTAGAAAAATAATATTAAAACAATAATTGATAAACCATCCCTGTGATATCAGGTGCAAAAATGTGGCTTGGTGAGTGATACAATGAATTAACTTTAAATGTAATTTAAAATATATATTTATTACAAAGTGATTTTAGAAAAAAAAACTAGCCCAAAAACAAGAAGATACACGAAAACTGACCTACATTTACCATTTGAAAATTTACAATGTTTGTACTTAATAATTATTTCATAATATTTTGTTGTGTTTCTCTTATTTATTTTATATTTAATAAAAAAAATATAACTACACAACCTATAAACTTGACCTAAGACAGCCACCTAATACTTAGCATTCCACCCTAAAATTTACAAATTGAATAGCAAGACGAACCCATGTACAGTACAAGAAGAAAATATATTTGTATGGGTTCTGCCGTAATTGAACCACATTTCCCTGGCCTCGTGGGCAATTTCTTCAACTGTCTAGTCACGTGGATAAATGCCACTTTGGAGTTTTGCACGTAATTTGAAACATTTAATAAATCTTTCAGTGATAATTTAAACAAATATCTTAATTTAAAAATATATTTTCGCACTCACTGAAATAATTATTTAGATGCTTCAAAGTGGGCTACAAAATAAGTAGTTTAATTTAATTATTTTTCTCTCCGCCCAAAGTTTACTATTTATTTGAATAAATATAGGAAACTTATTAATTAAGCACTCGTCTACATTTTAAAATTTGTTATATTCTTATTTTTATCACAACATCTTAATAACTGTTCAGGCTATACGCATATGTGATAGTTACACTAATACGTTAGGTATATGAAAGATTGAATTTAGAATAAATGTACCCGCATTTTCGTGGAGGAAGAGTGGAAAACCAATTTAGTAAAATCTACCCTAGGTACAGCTGACCAAGATTCGAACCCAATCTCCCTGTCATAGGCAGTCTGGTCTATAGACTACGTGGCCACTGAAGCAGGTAAAATCATATTAATAAATATTGAAATTTTTTAATTAAATTTTAATGCGCCCTAATTTTCTTTATGTACCATGCTTCCTCTGAAGGCTATTAAAATTAACTATAGTTATGTATATTCTGGTACCATGTAATTATATATTTACGTATACCAATCTAGTCGTATCAAGTTAAAGTAATGTTAAAATTCAATTATTATATTTGGATTTGTAGTTTATACATATCCAAAAAAAACTGATAATACATAAATTATATTTAATTATCCTTATTTTTTTCAAATGAATCAAATAAATAGCAGCTAAATATTTTTATACTTTCCATCACTAACTTAAATGTGCAAATTAATACTTTTTTGACTTGGTCAATAATAGCAAGCTGTTTTCAATCTATGATGCTAGACTCTTTCTCATCTTTTTTGGATTTAACACTTTTAAGACGTCAATCTAGAAAAAAAACTTTAAAAGTCTCACCTCAATTAATGAAGATGGTTTAAACGATAACCTACCTATAATCTTTTTTTTTTTCATTTGAACCTTCCAATATAACCTTCAACAACAAACCAATAAAAAAATATTGAGGGACAGACCAGTTCACTTGGTTGACTAAAAATTTCCGGTCGGCATTTTCTGTGACGATCAGAGAGTCGACGCCGACACTCCTAATTGCCTTCTAGTTTAGACTCTGTAGCTGTTTGTTAGAACTCCAAGTATAGGGAGCCTCTTGCTCCCGCAATGAAAAAAATATACAAACCTTTTGCTTCCACCCCACCCTCCCTAAAAACCAAATTTCCACTAGAGCTCTCAACCTGACTATTCTCCACACCTAGTGGTTTGATAAAGAAACAAGCGTTTCTATCAACCTCCAGTTTTAGTTCCAAGAAGCTGTTATCAGCGAATTCAATCGACTGGGAGAAAAAGAAAGAAAAAAACTGAAATACATGTTATCGTTTTATTTATTTGAGTTAAGAAGGGTATAAGGGACTAATAAGATCAACTTTATTTTAAAATACAGATATAAATAATACATAACAAAATTAATATTGGCCAAAATCTCTCAGAACAGGTTAGCTGTAATTACAAAAAGCTTTAAATGAATGAAATCTTACTTAAATTGGTGGTCACATGGTCTTACAAGTCACTCTCACAGTAAAATTAGTTTCCAGATATGAGATCGATGTTCAAATCCCACTTGGGTCTACTGAAAGTGGTTTAAATTAAATGGTTTCCCACTCTTTTCCCACAAATGCAGGTACAGTACATTGGCTACAAACTATATCTTTTTCATCACTGCTTCACCTCAGAATTTTACTTTTATCATTCCTAAATCATTAATGTATAGATATGAGGATATCTTGAATGGATATAAAAGCACGCTGCAAAAAAAAATCTATATTTGTCATTTGATAAATTAATTAATTCGAAGAGAATAGTTAACGATTTGGTTAAATTTCTGATATGAAAAATCCTTTAAAAAAAATATGTTCAACTTTTTCCTAAATGATTACAAACAGAATATTATCATTACAAAAATTTAGTGCTTTTTTTTTCATTAAAACCTGCAACTTTTTTGGTTAATAAACATTTAATCCAAAGTTTAAAATACAGAAAGCTACCAGAGTAAATGTGCCCGTATAAAAGTAGAGAAAGGATTGAAAAATCTCAGCGATAAAATCGTATTTAAGAAAATAACCTAAATATAACCAGCCAAAATTCGAACTTTGATATCCTTGTCATTGAAAAGCAGCCAATAGCAAGCTTGGCGCCTTAGACTGTATGGCCACCGGTTAAGGTGTAAAATAAATGTCTAATTATAGTTAATTTGTGGAAATCAACCCATACCAAATAAAGGATCAATGTGATCCAGTAAAAATAGTTTATTAAATCTGTGAAACTTAGATTTCTTGTAGGGATTGATGTTTTCAATCCCTTACCTATAAAATAGCACCTCTATCAAAATGAATGGATAACCTTTCAAAGTTTGGTTTATCGTCCTATAATAAATACAAATAAGACATCTTCACATAACTAAATAAATATCTGGCTATTATTATTCAACCTTAACCTGTTACACCTCCATCCAATCCCTGGCCTGACACCCACCCTTCTTCAAATATGTTTTAACATTATCCTACTAGCAACGTTTCAGCCACCCAATTTTATGAACGCATGGTCAAAGGCGTTACTCTCGCAATGTAGTAGACTGCCGAAGACGGGTAGATTTGGGTTCGATCCCGGTCAGGGGTACTGAGGGTGGTTTATCCTATTTGGTTTTCCACCCTACCTCCACGCAAATATTGGTACATTTCCTTTGAATTCTACCTTATTAGTCAACACATTAGTGTAATTAGTACATAATATACGTATAAACCAAACAAATAGTAAAAAGCGGTGCTAAAAAACAAAGTTCTCAGTCTACTAGGGGACTTGTTTCTTCAGACCCCAAAAAAATGTTGTGTTCACGTCTGTCATCACCCAAACGTGCAACATGACCGCACCACCTCAGCTTACGTGCCTTGATTGTCCCTCATATGTTTGTGGATGCATACAAAACATCTTCTAGTAATACTTCAAATTTAAATTCTCATTTCAAGTGTAATCACGGTGCTGTGACATGTTCATATATCGACACTAGAAAACTTTAACTGGTGGATGATTGAACCGGCCATTTTTTCCAGAAGATAAGACATATTAACTGAAAATATTCATATGTAGAACAAGCGAGTAATTTTTTGGGGGGTGAAGAGGGGGTAGATGATGGATTCAGATAAGTTTAATCGACCATTCACTGGCTATTGCTCGTTCTGTTTGATGAATCTAAGATTATGTCTCACTACAACATATTCTATTATTAGTAGGCTTACCTTTAACACCAAGGTTATTAATGACTTAATCTAAGAGGTAGAAATGATAGGATGTTTTATATCAAACTCCTCTGAATTTCAGTAAACGGCTGATGGGAGACAAAAAACTTTTGTGAAAACACTATACCCGCATTGTTGTTAAATGGACTGAATGTCGACATTATCTAGTAGGCCTTCCATATTGATTTGCAGTGAAGGAGAGATAGGTCAGAGTTCGATTCTTATTTGGGTGTAGTGACGGTAGCCCACTTCAATTGCCGAATGGTCTAATGCATCACTCTCATGTTAGACTGGCCTGCTGATGGTGGAGAGATCGGGGTTTGAATATCGGTCGAGTCTACTGAAAGTTGATTTTCCTAAATGGTTTCCCACTCTCCTTCCTTGCAAATACAGACAGGTTACCTCTAAAACACTTCCTTCTTCGTCCTTACCTCATTAAAGTAACTATAATGTATGCGTGTAGCCTGAACAGGTAGTAATACACGGTGATAAAAATGTATGTGTATATATATATATATATATATATATATATATATATATATATATATATGTGTGTGTGTGTGTATATGTATATATATATATATATATATATATATATATATATACACATATATATATATATATATATATATATATATATATACACTAATGGTAGCCTCTCCTAAATGGTTTCCCACTCTCCCGCCATGAAAATCTGGATACACGTCGTTTAAGCTCTACCTTCATCAACCGTAACCCACAAGCGTATTTAAATATGGATAGCCCAGATAGAGCGTAAGACGTAGATTAAAATAAATATACATGTTGATATAATAAAATACTTTGTATTCAAAGTCAGAATTAATCAAATTACGCGTTTAATCTCATTTCAATAGAGTGGTGTTGATAAAACAATGAGATATAAAATATTAATGCCACTAAACCTTTAGTGGATGTGATCAGAAGATGGTTGGTTTATCTATTTTACTTAGTACAGGGTGACCTGGTGGTCTAGGGGTAAGGTGTCAGACTTCTGTGCTGGCGGCCGGGGTTCAATCCTCGGTCCCGGCACAGATTTATCTGATTATCAAACCCTTCCTTCACCTCTGACAAGACATCTTGTGAATGTGGGGAATGCCAGGCCTCCACCGTGGTTCGGGTTCCACGTTAAACTGTAGGTCCTTCATTTCACCTCACAATCACCCTAACATTACACATTAGCGTAAGTGCGTATAACCCGAATGGGTAGTAAGACGCGGTGCTAATAATAATAATAATAATACTTAGTACAGATGCGGTTTGTTTGAGTGTTTTATTTGTTAATCTTGCCACCACGTTTGAGTGACAACATTTTTAGTATTGTGTACGTGTGATTTATCATTCATTATATTCAAATTGAAATCAATCATGTCATATCAAATAATTATTTGTTTAATGTTATCACTGCTCTGTACAAAGTAATTAAGAGACCCGATATCACATGAACTTAATTACATTAAAACAGTTAAGTTATATGCCCGACGCGAAGTAACCATGTTACCTTCATATATCTCAGTCGAGAGTTTAATTGATTGAATTTAAAATATTCAGTAAAAACGCCCGAAACGAATTATTTGTGTTACCTTTACAAGATGTTGGCCAAGAGTGTCTCTTAGCTTCTTCTCACTAAGAAGCCGTAGTACATCAGAGAACTTTACTTTCTCAAATTTTCAAAACTACGCATGTTATGTGTTGCATTGAACCACTCGCTCCTTCCACAAGTGTTTGTTTGCAAAATGAAAGAATTATTAAATACTTTTAAATATATTGCAACTTTACAGCTTAATAAATAATAAGTATTATAAAGTTTTTAATATATTAGGGTTTTACTTTAGTTATGTAAATTTAAGGGGCTGGTAAAATTCTACAACTTGTTCGTACTCTATGTTTACTTTGCTTAGTGAACCAAGTTTTAAAATCCGAGTATGACTAAAAATATTTTTTTAGGGAAACTGGAGCCTTTTTCTTTCAATAGGATGAGTTAATTCAAGAGTGTCAGGATGTTATGTATGGGTAATGGTCTAGTAACGCTATATGTCTTGTTATTGTAAAAGTCATTTGGTTTAGATAGATCTCATTTACCCTCACTGAAACATAACCTAACACATACAATTTCTACGCTTCACTCATTCTAATTACAAAATAATTTTAGTTCAAATGACCTGCCTTCCTTATTCTTCTTGTCACAGTGTCTTACTATCCATTAGGATTATCATGTGTAATAAATGTGCTAATTTATTAAGGATAAGTAAAGTTTAATTTCGAGGAAGTGTCCACTAATTTTTGTGGAGGGAGAGAGGAATTTTTTTTTTATAAAACACTTTCAGTACAGACTACTAGTAATTGAACCCCGATCTCCCCGTCATCGGCAGTCCAGTCTATTGCAAAAGTGACACCTTAGACAATGTGGGCACTGAAGTAGGTCACTTACCTTCCAACAGAATGTAACACTACCCAATGTCCATCAGTTTACTTATCTGTTTCCCCAATATGTAAATTGTCTGAGTGCCAGACCTAAATTGAGTTATTACCGATGTTATATGAATGTTCTAGGTGTATTCTCGTATTCTCTCTACATAAGGATAACTAGTAGCGCGTGTAATAAAATGCCACGTTTAATAATTAGATTATGGTGAGCATAATTTATTATTTTATGTGAAAACATCTTTGTTTAGCAAGAGCAAAGCCATATTTTATTTTAAATAATATATTCTCTTGGATTAGATTGATCTCTTACAACTATTATATTTATATTGGGCCTGCACTGGCAAGGTTAGTAGTACTTTACTCGGATCTTAGAAGCGGGATGATTCGAGTGTCTCTTCCTAAGCGATCACTATCCAACTTTCCCACGTATACTGTCTTCCTAGATAATTATTGTCCGTCTTTTCCACGTAGATTAATTTCCGACATGATGTGTGTCTAATCTTGCCCTCATTGATTATTTTTATTCATTGGATGACCATTTTCTTTTCATCATTTCATACATCTACTTTTATTTTAGTCTCACATTTCTCACTAATATTAAATATTTAACTTCGGGAATAGTCTTGCATTCAAGATGTGACATATATCATGTTTAAAAGTCGTTTAGAATACCGTACAATCACTCAGAAAACTGTACATACAACCTATATTACATAACTAAACCCAAACGTTAAGAACAAATTTAAGATGAGTGAGAAAAAGTCATTGCTATCTATAATAATGTACAATATTACTATATTGTATAGTGGTTGAACTAACTAGCAACTAGATATATTAATTTTTTTTATCCAATCCAAATCATTTTAATGATGCATTAATTTATTTAACAAATCTGGTGAGAAATTAGGAATAAAATCAGTCTGGGAAATAAGTCTTATTTTGAGAACTGTCCCTAAAAATATTGTTCGTATATCCACCCTATGTTAAATACATCTTAATAGTTCCTTTGTGTCCTTGTTGCTTGATACCTTACGGTTCCCGGTCCAACTAGTTGAAGCGAGCCAACACATTTTGTCTGAACACCGGCTACTGGACATAGCCCACTTGGGCGGTCTAAAGCGAGACAAAAAAAAACACTTTCTCTCTCACGGACCGATAACACTTTCACGTTTTATTTACAGGGGACAGTAACCACAGAATACACTCACCAGACTCACACTACCATCAACTTATTTTTATTTCTTTTTCAAGTTAAGTATATCTAGGAAAAAATATATTCTGAAAAGGCTTGGTCCCTTTTGGATATTCAACATATTAAATTAGAGCTAGAGACGGACCATTTATAAATCATCGAGCATTAAAGTGCTGTAAATTTTTACTAAGTTTTTTTCTAACAAATTATTGTCATCAAAAAAAGTTAATTTGTTCTACAAAACGAACTTTACTGATCAGAATGTCAGCAAGATCTGGTAAGATAAACGCATATATTACAATTATATACTTAGGTTAAAGTAATTCATATATTTACTCGGAGTATTGAATAAAGATGATTAATTTTTTTTAACTTCCAGCATATAGTTTATTAACAATTTTATAAATGCAGTAGTGACAAGAAGGGTATCCATTATGAAATTAGATTCAAACCCCGACTTCTACGTCAAGTCAATGGCAATTAAATCTAGCACGAATCTTTAAGCTCTGTTTCAAAATGTCATATTATATATTCAATAATGCTTATTATTAATAATATTATTATTATGTGTTTTGTCTTACGACAGATCAATTCCTTTTGTCAGTGAAACTTAAATCTCTTAATGCACCTTGTCCTTCAAGTCATCTAGTATTTGAATCCTCCTTCTTCCTAAGGTCTTATTTCCCTCAACTTTTCCTTCATTGATGTTGTACAGAGCAGAGGATAGGTTCTCCTAAGGATGTGTCCAATCCAGTTTGCTTTGCTCCAAAGAATCACATCCAAAATGGATCTCTTCTCACCCACTCTTCTTAGGACATCTTCCTTTGTCATCCTGTATGTCCACTTGATCTTCTCAAGTCTTCTCCAGAGCCACATTTAAAAGTTTCCTAAGTATTGCTATTCCATCTCCCTAAGAGTCCAAGTTTTTGTTTCATACAGTGCAATGCTCCAAATGTAGCATTTCATGAGTTTCTTCCTCAGTTCCAAACTCAACTTGTTGGTCAATATTAGCCTCTTCTTGTTGAACGCTTCCTTGGCCATGGTGATCCTTGACCTAATTTATTTCGTGCAGTAGGCATCAACAATGCTACTAACAAATAATTACTGTAAATTAAAAGAAGGCGTTTGGCTTAGTGGTACAGCGCTCTCCCCAATGATACACCCATGGCAATCCTTTATCAAGTACTATATTTACAATTCAGTAATTTACAAAAGAGTTTATCATGAAAGGTGGCAGACTTACCTAACCTGTTTCCACTATGGCCTAGCTAATAAGATAGGGCCATAGTGCATTCCATCAAGGAATGACTGCCACCTCTCAGGGTAAATAAGTTAGTTATTATGCATAATGAAAGGTTATTTTCCAAAATAGCCGACATTAGTGGTTAACGTGATTAGATACATGCAATTTATTATTTTACCCGGATATCTTACATAACTACAAAACCAGTTTAGCTGAAGTGATAAATTATAATAATTTGAATGAGAGGTTAGGTGGGGTTAGGTTATAGGAACAACTTCCATATCAAGATAACGACACACGTCCGCACTCAATAAAAGATGAACCTCAATTGATACGCTAAACAGAAGTCATGTATGACTCAGACAGGAACTCAGCCAGGTTCAATCTTGCACAAACGTGAGATTTATCACTTTAACCAGAGGGTTTTGATTACTATACATAATAACATATTGATGTGAATAATGTGACAACATGTAAGATTTATCACATTCACCAGAACTGTTGGTTATGATACATAAAATCCTGTGATTACATATATTAATCTGATTTATCGAATTAACAATAACATATAGAGTTTATGTGATTTACTTGGCGCACTGCGTTTTACTATCCATACAGGCTATCTACCATATTTACATTAACTGGGTAGTAATTTATAAGGTAGAATTTAAACTAAATGATTAATAATTTCTGGAAAACCACTAAGTTAAAATCACCCTCAGTACACCCGGCTGGGATATGAGCCCCAACCTTCGCATCAGCAGCAAACTAACAGAGATGAGGTAGACGCCTTAACCCGCATGCCCAAAGGCGTGGGTGTGTCATTTTAAACAGATATTAGAATTATATTTTTGAGAGTAACTAAATTTATAATCAATACTGACTCCACTATAATGTCAACAATATTTTAGCTGCTTCAGTGGACAAAGGTGTCGGTCTCATCTGATCTCATTCAACGCTAATCGGTTGATCAGGATTCGAACCCTTAGTGGGCGTACTTATCTGTTTTTTATAAAATATAAACCCCCCTTCCCCGCAAAGTTAGTTAGAATATATTTCCTCCAAAATCTACCCTCCTCATTCCTACCCCATTAGTGCAAATTTTATATTTATGTATTTATGTACGTATATATATGCTTATGTTTTTACGACTTTTATCTCTCTCTATGTACATATATGCCTACTCTACGTAAATATGTATATTTGGGCCTATGTGTTTTTATATATATATACACTTTACTGATAGTTCTTTATGATATATAATGTAATACAATGTACTATTACTATTACAGTAGCCACACCACATATATACTGAGAAGGGACATAATAAACATGTATATATATACAATACAATACAATACAATAGGCATTTGTTTATTTATACATATCATTTAAAAAATATTAGTATCATTAAAGTAGTTAGTTTTCTTAAGCTTATCAATAACAGCGATCCCTTTAAAAAGTCCCTGAAAGTTCTCTTTCGCATTCCCTCCGGCGAAGATCTAAGGTGAAGGTCAATCAAACCACTCGAACAACGTGGAAGGTAGAAGAAGAAGAAGTTCTGGAAACACGGGAGAAGAATGTGAAGGAGCCGGTTCTAAAGCGGTCGATATTTCTCACTCTCAACAGTGTCCTTTACGTGACGGCGGTGTTCTTTGATTGTTGGGGACCATTGCCACAGATTTACACCCCGTAAAACCAGACCTTGGACGAGATGGCGAGATGGGAGAACCAAACAGAACGGCTCTTGTTTGGTGAGGTTTTCTAACGTTTACATCGGGGAACTCCCTACGTGGCCGAGTGGGAATGTGGTATCACTGGTGGGTCGGCCGGATTCTTCTGCTACGTTATAATGGCTCGTCTAGTCAGTCACACCTACTTGTCGCATATGTACAGTGCTTGTAATATAATCTGTCTACAAAAGCACTCATAATATTGTATCTCCGCAATAATAGACGTAATATTGTTTAACTATAATATTACTCGTAATATTGTTTGTCTACAATACCGTACGTGATATTGTATGTCTAAAATAACATTTGTAATATTGTCTA
Organism: Timema cristinae; assembly: GCA_039000515.1. Lineage (NCBI taxonomy): Eukaryota > Metazoa > Arthropoda > Insecta > Phasmatodea > Timematidae > Timema > Timema cristinae. Next base: position 49,102,260 of record JBCFYV010009882.1, read on the forward strand.
GCTACAATAACACTCTTAATATTGTGTGTCTACAATACCACTCATAATATTATCTGTCCACAATATCAAAAGTAATATTGTCTGTCTACAATAGTACTCATAATATTGACTCTACAATAACAGACGGAATATTGTTTGTCTATATTAATATTCGTAATATTGTATGTCTACCATAATATTCATAATATGGTTTGGCTACAATATAACACGAGATATTGTATGTCCAAAATAACACTTGTATTATTGTCTGTCTACAATAACACTCATAATATTGTATGTCCACAATAACAGACGTAAAAATGTTAGTTTACATTAATACTTGTAATATTATGTCTACAATAACATTCGTAATATAGTTTGGCTATTATATCATTCGTAATATAGTTTGGTTACAATATCACACGAGATATTGTATGTACAAAATAACACTTGTAATATTGTCGGTCTACAATAGCACACAAATTATTCTCTGTATACAACAATACACGCAATGTTGTATAGCAAAACATATGTAATAATGCTTGTCTACAATACAAACCCGTAATATAGTATATGTAAAATATCTTTGGTAATATTGCCTGCCTATAATAACACTCGTAATATTGTATGTCTGCAATAACACTCGTAAATATTATTGTTTGTATACAATAATAAGTGACATCAGGGATGCAAATTAGCAGATGACTCGGGCTTCTAAATTATTTCGTTGGGTGCCTAAGATTCCAATACATTTTCTCCAAGAGCCAATGCACGTCTGGTATCTTATTATTATTATTATTATTATTATTATTATTATTATTATTATTATTATTATTATTATTATTATTATTAGCGCCGCGTCTTACTACCCGTTCGGGTTATACGCACTTACGCTAATGTGTAATGGTAGGGTGATTGTGAGATGAAATGAAGGACCTACAGTTTAACGTGGAATCCGAACCACGGTGGAGGCCTGGCATTCCCCACATTCACAAGATGTCTTGTCAGAGGTGAAGGAAGGGTTTGGTAATCAGGTCTGGTATCGTTGCGTCGAGTGACAGTCGTCGGAATCGTGAGTAATAAAGAGAATACTGTTTTTAACGCGAAAGTGATTATTGATTTTATTGCATTTTGCATTAAATGTGTTGGTTTTATTTACTTTAAGGAAGTTTTGATCTATTTTTTATTTAAAAATACTGACGATTTGGAAATTGCCGAATTCTGAAAAGGATGTAATATCGTTCTTAGTTTAAAGATAAATTTTGTTACATTGTGTTTCTTAGATAAATGTATTTATGCATTTCTAAGGTTTGTTTATATTGAACATTGCAGCTAGAAGATAATTTGTTGATTTGGGTATTTTCACTTAATCATTGGCAGCAACAGAATGCATTCAAAACCGGTTTGTCAACAAATCACGCCAGCCTTGCTATAAGCAGTAAATCAGATAAGAAAAGTGAGACTGTAGATTTTTGGTGGGCCTCTAAATACTGTGCTTATTTGCAAGCCCACGTAATATATTATGTCTGCATTAGAATTCATAATATTGTCTGTCCACAATAATACGTAATATAGTATGTCTAAAATAGTACGTGTAATATTTTCTGTGTACAATAGCAAATGAGAAATATATGTCTAGAATAACATACGTAATATTGTTGGTTTACGATAGTACGCTGTATACAATAAAACCCGTAATATTTTATGTCTAAACTATCATACGTAATACCCACATCGGTGGAGTATTTAGCTAACGCGCTAGTTTTGTGTTGGTCTAGACTGCCTAGGACGGGGAGATCGAGGTTCGAATCTCACTCGGGTGAACTGGGGTGGTTTTTCCTAAATGGTTTTACACTCTTCCTCCACGCAGATGAGGGTTCACTTCCGCTATATTAAACCTTCTCAATTCTTTACTTATTAGTGTAATTAGTACATAGGCGTACAACCCGAATGGGTAGTAATACACGGTGCAAAATAAAATAAACATACGTAATATTTTCTATCCACGGTAATCCACGTAATTATGTTACAATATAAGTTATATAACACACTCAAGCAAGTGTAGTCATGTGAATGAATTGGTGGGCTAAATTATCGAAAGGAGATGGGCAACGTTTATAAATTAAAATCTTAAATTTAAAAAAAAAAAACCTTGGTGACGGTTTGCGGCCTGATAAGTTAGTGAAGGAGATGGGTTGAGGGAGGCTGCACCTAGCGCCTAGTACATAAATACACAAAAAGTCTTCTGAAGAGTAGAACTTGTTACCACCATTCAAAAAATGCTAAGAATATCATGAAATAATTAAATTAGGTTCTTATCATTACTACAGCCTTAATATTTCTCTTTGTATATCAATTTAAATCATCTTGTTAAATGGTGTTTTTTGTTTAAACAGTATGTATGTACGTAAGTATAACTGCCCAGAGGATTCATGTACTTCTCAATGAGCTAATAAGCTAAAATTTGGTGGGATTTAAGAGAAACCATTTAAAAGGTGCTCAAAACTTTCAAACTTGAATATTTTTTTACAAAATAAGAACTACAAAAAAAATCTTCTTTTAGTTAATAATTTTAATCCTTTGACATGTTATTTGCCCGTCAAAAGCAAAGCTAAGCTAGAGTAGAAATTTCAATCTCAAATCTAAGAAGAAATTTCAGATTATGATACATTTATATGTGTTTATATATTAGAGTAGTCTATTACTAATATGAATACGATATATATGTATCGTATTCATATTAGTAATAAACTACTCTAATTAAAAGGTATCTGGAATAGGAAATATTGTGGAAGGATACATTGACATTAAGAAGATGTTTTGGTGAAAAATCAGCTTGCTTTCATTTGCATATTTGGTTCATCTACTGAGCCTAAGAATCTGTAAGAAAATTTATTTGATATCATCATGGAGGGATTTGATAAGAAACGCAGTAATCATACTCCCTGGTGTTTTGATTGTTAGGTTGGTTAATATTATAATCAACCTGTACTAAACCACCCAAAAACTAGTTTCCTATTAAAGTATTCTTTAGGTTTGAAGTTTATTATATTTCCTTGGTGATCAATTTTGAGGGAAAATCAAATAATACTCTATTCAATAATATATTATATTCATTGAGAATAATATTAAATGTTAATTGAATTCCAGGGGAAGGGGGTGTGATTGATAAGGCTTTGATTATGATAATCAAGTAAAAAAACATCTGGTCTATAACAGATCCTAAATTAGTGATATCTACAACCACCAAGTGCTCTATTCTATATGTAAGTATGATAAGAGATCGGGAATTATTGTGGTTTGTGCTTTATTGGAATTCATTTTATTCTGTTCTTGGTGTAAACCACTTTAAGATAAATTAAAAATGGGCTAGCTCTATTGCATGTGATACATTTAGATTGCTTGAGTTTTTCCTGCATATATAAAATTGATACATTTTTAAAATGTGTAAAAGTTTGAGTCAAAAATTAAGTGAAAGCTTTCCGGTGATTTTTACTAAACTGAAAACTTTTCATTTCTTTTCATTTACTACTTCTACGTTGGATAACAATATTTCCTAAAATTGCTTAATGCCTTTAACTGCTGTGCCCCTTCACCAACTTTTAGTGGCCTTACTATAAAATTTTGTTTAAACAGTTTAGTGTGCTTACATTAGTGGTTGAGTGAATACTGTGCTTCACTATGCCTCGAAAGTGTGAAAATGATTTAGATAGTTTTTGTTACGTGTGTGGAGACTATACTATAAAACCTATCCACAAGACTATAACACCATTGATTAAGAAAGCATATGAACTCTACTTTGGGTGAAAAATAGGTGACCAGGATAAACCTTGGGCTCCTCACATTGTATATAGCAATTGTGCAGTGTATTTGAAAGTATGGTTGAAAGGGTCTCGGAAGTCTATGCCATTTTCTGTCCCAATGGTCTGGCGAGAACCAAAAGATCATTTGACTGTTACTTCTGTTTGACGAAGATATCTGGAATTTCCTTGAAATCTAAACACAGTAGGCAAAATCCATCATTGCCTTCCGCCATCAGACCAGTGTTTCACAGTCAAGACCTATCAGTTCCTTGAGCACCTGAAACATGGACCATTGTTGATGACAACGATGGAGATGAGCCAGTCCCTATAGAACAGGACATAAACGATCCAGACTTTCAGCCCTCTACATCAAATGAACCACACCTTATCTCACAGGGCGAGCTCAACGACTTAGTAATGGACTTGAACTTATCTAAGAGTCAGGCTGAATTGTTAGGATCACGATTACAAGGCTGGAACCTGATAAATAAGAAAAAAAAATTAAATATTTCGCTACCGGCAAAAATATATTACCCAGTATTTTGCTACAGCTGGTGATTTTTTTTTACTGTACAGATATTGATATAGTCATGGCTGCAGTAGGACAAGATCACAATACAAATGAGGGGCGACTTTTCATTGATTCATCAAAGCATAGTTTAAAAGCAGTTCTTCTTCACAATGGTAACACACATCCATCCATACCAATTGCTTATGCAATGCACATGACGGACACTTATGAAAACACTAAAAACTTTCTTGACAAAATAAACTACAACAATCACTGTTGGAACATATGTGGTGACTTAAAAGTTATAGCAATCTTGTGAGGCAAGCAATTAGGATACACAAAATATTGCTGCTTTATTTGTGAATGGGATAGCCGAGCCAAGGACAAGAACTACTCAGTGAAACATTGGAATAAACGTCAGAAACTGACCCCAGGGGATAAAAATGTTGTACACGATCCTTTATTGGTTGCCATAAAAGTAATCTTACCACAAATTCATATAAAACATGGTTTAGTAAAAAGCTTTGTCATAGCCAATAAGAGGGATGGTCTTGGTTTTTTATATCTGCAGCAAAAATTTCCCCATTTGAGTGAGGCAAAGATAAAAGAGGGGATTTTGGTTGGTCCACATATAAAGAGACTTACCATGGATAAAACTTTTGATTCTACTCTGAATGAAGTTGAGCTAGCAGCTTGTACAGAATGCAAAGATGTAGCCAGCAGATTTTTGGGAAGCAATAAAGCAGACAGCTACCAGAAAATTTTGGGAAAACTGCCTCAGTCATATGGAACAATAGGATGTAACGTGTCACTTAAGATTCACTTTTTATACTCGCATTTGGATTTTTTTTCCCAAAATATTTTGGTGAAGTTAGCGACGAACGAGGAGAGCTTTTTCACCAAGACATTACTGTTATGGAAAAACGGTACTAGGGAAAGTGGAGTATTAACATGCTGGCAGATTACTGCTAGTTTATTATCAAGGAGATGCGTGAGACTATTTACAAACGGAAGTCATCATCTAAATTTTTTTTAAAAAGTTCATAATTATTACAAAGCAATATTTGTTTCATCTATAAATAAAATGTAAGTTTTTGAATTACGTATTTATTTTTAACCTAAGGTGATAGAAATATTCTGAAGACATATATATATAAACAGCATAAAAACACAGTTAAAAATGATGTATCACACATAAGGAAACTTTGTTTGTATAAAAAATTGTATTTCAGTGTAATCATGTAACGAATTGGAGAGAAGGCATCGGCTACGAAATTAGAGAAATATCTATGGCATGATTGATAAGAATGAAAATTTGGTAACAGAATATGGCGTGAACCATTATAAACTAATAAATACATACATAATTATTTACTTAAATATGTTGGGTGCAAAGCCCGAAAATGCTAAATGGACGGATTTTTTTGCTCAAAGCCCGAAGTTCCAATAAATGCAGGGCTTTGACTGTCTCCAAACAGTAAGATCTAGGGCTGTGAGCTTATACGACAAAAGCTTGAAATAACATTTTGAGATAGAATTTTAGTTCGCTTCTCAACCAAAGTAAGTAGATAGCACGTACCCAATTTTAAGCAGCCACACGAATTCAAGAGGGTAAGTGGATATCATTGATACGCAAACAGAACCTGTCAAAGATTTTTTTTTTTAATGGTCAATACTGCCTGACAAGATTTATTTTTGGAGTCTAACCTTACATAACGTAATCTAGCCTAACCTAGCCTAAACTGATGACTGTATTTTCAACTTTTATCATTTAGTAATAGCACAATCCTTGGTTTGCGTGTTTGTGAACGGCCAAAGCCCCAAATTGAATAAAACTTCGGGCTTTGGTAATTTTAAAACGTTCAATCCTAGTCCGTCCATTGGCCGTTTTCGGGATTTTTGTCTAGCACACACACACACACACACACACACACACACATATATATATATATGTATATATATATATATATATATATATATGTATATAACCACATACAATCTCATTCTATTAAATTCATTTCTGATATGTAAACTTCATATAACTCAAATAATATAATTATATTGGTTGAAGTTATTTCTCCTCACATTTCATTCTAGATATTCCTTTTATAAGTAGAAAACCAACGCAATACGTCTTGCGAGTGCGCTTGCAAGTGCGCTTACGAGTGTATATCCGATAATTGGTTGCGATTCATTGTAGATGAGACAATAAAAGTGAGCCCACTTCTGTGGTCAAATAGTATAAAGTTAAGCCGGTTCCATACTTTTATCATATGCTGGTCACGATTAGGGCTAGAGCGGGTTGACAATACACGTGACACGTTTGAGAGAAAATTATGGCACATCCTCAGATCCTCGTTCCGTCGAGATCTTTGTTGCGTTCCATATTTCAATCAGTCGTGTGTTGTGGTGAAGCACGTCCAGACATGCCGTATCCTTACCACGTAGTTTCCTTTGATGAGACGGTGAAATACCGACTAGTAGCAAGCAGGTCGCAGAGATTTTATAATGTGTATCGTAACGATGATACTTCCAAATTGCCACGTTCAAGAAATGCGTAGGGGCTACGTTACAAGGATCTGATACAAATGCAGACCCAGCATAAGGTTTTGTGTCACTTTCACCTAAAGAATGAGTACTTTCCAGTTCAGCTCTTAATAAAACAAGTGAGTGCACAGTAATAATTCAATACATATTCTAATCATAGGCGTTTGTAAGGGGTGTCACCAGGTACACCCTAGTGTCTAGGAAAGTATATTTACGTTTAATTTAATAATATGATATGATCTTCAACTTTTAAACACATATTTTATGTATTAAGAATTAATACGTTTCTCTCAATTCTGGTTATCTCATTAAATAATATTTTAAGTTTGTATTTGTCACGTGGGATTTGGTTATTAATTGAAATAAAGATAGGCCTACAGGTCTAGTTAAGGTTTGATTAATTTTATTTGATGGACACAAATCAATACTTGGTAAGTTTACTTTATACTCCTCAATCCCCTCCCTCCACCCTATTACCTATTACCACCCATATGAGTCATAATATCTACGGCCGAGGGCTCCATTCAGGGGTCACGCTGTATAATTCAGTAATGCACCAATTATGAACTGTGGTGCTCAAGCCTATGATTATTATTACGACTATAAAAATAACATCGTGTTTAAGCTAAAATATGAACATTTATTGGCGATAGTTAAAACGCTAACTGAGCACAGTTTAGACCAGTGTTTCTCAAACTGTGGTCCTTGAGCTGCTGGTGGTCCATGGTGGCCTAGCAAGTGATTCACAGAATCCCAAGACGCTTAGTATAATAAAAGAATTCAGGATTTTCTATCACATACAACACAACAATTGTAAAAGCATAAAGTTAATATTAAATGTACACACTATTATGAACTCATTTCTTTTCTCGGTGGATACAAATTATATATAAGAGGAAATCTATATCAAATTCAAGTCAACAAATCTAAATAAGTAATTGTAAAAATTATGGGTCTTAGAGTGTTAAAAATTATCAAAAGACTATTATTTAATTATTCAATTATATAATATGTTTCTACAATCTTTTGAATAAATAAATTATTTTGTTGTTTTCATACATACATTTCAAACAACATCCCCTCCCCCTTCTTACAGGACCACTATGTTTTCCAGTGCGCATAGCTAGCATTTGGTTGTTCTCCATCACCAAAACTTCGAAAAAACACTGGTCTAAACCTTGGTTATTAGGGTTACTATTTTATAGTCCTAAAATAAATGTATATGTTGTATACAGAATAATTACAATATGAATATTGCTTAACATTTTGGATTGTTTTAATTTAACAATTAAATATATAAAAGTTCTAGCTCTGTGTCTTGTTTGGTTAGGTGTTAATAAGTTTTTAGCTCTTATAGAATTATTAAATCAGTAAAGTATTTAGCAATATTGTTGTATTGTTTGAAATAGAAGTAAAAATTTTTTTTAAATAGCCTCTTGAACATACAAAATATTACGCTTGATAAAAAATATAATTTCATCTTACATACTCATCTCCTTTTAATTTCTTTCTAATCTTTATAATTTTTCGTATTAGTCAATGTTTAAAGCCCCCCCCCCCCCCAAAAAAAAATTCCCCCTACTTAATAATCCTTCATATGATACTGCTAGAAAGTATTTTACTTTCTCGTGACCCCTTTGGTAGGGGAAATATTGTGATCGCCAAAAGAATGTAATTCAAGAATTTGATGGTAGAATTCAGTTTCATAACTCAATTAACCCGAAGAAGTGATTTTCGCGATGCCGTTGTCCGTCTTTTTGCATCTCAGACTAGAGCAGAAACCATTTTACTGATCGTGCTAAACCTAGGTATTTAGGGTTTTAATAAAGTGGAATTAGATATCTAATCCTAAATCTAATGTTAGTTTATATGTAACGAAAAAAATCGATTTTATCAAAATCCACTCTATTTTGATTAAAATTCGTATCTAGCCACAGTTTAGCGTAACAAACAAAATGGCACATCTCATTTTCTTATTAAAATGACTTAGAGGTTACTTAACTTGAGCATACATTTTTAGTTTTTATCATATCTTCGCAATTCCTTGCGATATTATTATTATTATTATATTAGCAACACGTCTTACTACCCGTTCGGGTTATATGCACTTACTCTAATGTGTAATGGTAGGGTGATTGTGAGGTGAAATGGAGGACCTACAGTTTAACGTGGAATCCGAACCACGGTGAAGGCCTGGAAATCCTCACATTCACAAGTTGTGTTTAATACACTTCTTGTCAGAGGTGAAGGAAGGGTTTGGTAATCAGATAAATATATGCCTGGACCGAGGATTGAACCCCGGACCACCAGCACAGAAGTCCGACACCTTACCCCTAGACCACCAGGTCACCCCCTTGCGATACTAAATAACTTATGATTGCATATTTGTAGGACTCTTAAACATAAACATATACAACTCTTATTTGAAAGAATATTTTGGATAGTCAATATTTACCGGGCTACATGTAAATATATATTTTTTCCAATAGAGATTTGAAAGTGCACAATAAAATTAATATGTTTCTGTAACAGCTTATATTATTTCATTTATACTCTTTGGTAGAATGCGAGGATTTTTTTTTTACACCTTAATGTTTCTATATCTGTGTGTTATCTCGTTTCAAATATCTTACAAATTTTGAAAAAATGTTTTCATTTTTATTAGTTAAAGGAGTAAGAAAATCAATGTGGTGCACTATATCATTTATTTAATTTACTTATTTAACATTTACTTTCCAAGCCCACATATTATATCAGCAATTAACTTCCAATATAGCTAGGCCAAGAATAGCACGCCATACATTTAATTAGTGCATAATTATTCACTAATTGGACACAAAAATGAACCCGTATAAAAATAGTAAATATCTTCGTTCACAAAACAGGATTTGAGCTCAGGTCCCCTAAATTAGTGATATAAAAGTATTAACACAATAAGGTTTTTGATTAATAAAATATCATCACCCTATGTAGTCTAATGGTCTAAAGCGTCACTAATGCAATACACAGGACTGCTGATGATGGGAGATCGGGTCAGAATAACAGTTGGGTGTACTGAGGGTGGTTTTTCCTGAATAATTTTCCACTCTACCTCCACGTAAATGAGGGTAAACTTTCTCTAAATTTAAACTTTCTCTTCTCTAACACATTTGCGTAATTAGTATATATGCGTACAGCCTACCGTAAGTGGGTGTCAAAAAACTATGTCAACAGCTAATGAAATCCTCAAGTGTAGAAATGATGTTGCTTTGTTTGTGTGAAAATGGTGTGGAAGAGAAAGAAACAAAAACACAACTCTTCATATTGATCGAGCGCCCTCCCCTCTCCTTTAACAAAAATAGCACCATATTTTAGCTGACACTATGAGATACATTGGGACAGTTTTAGATTCTCCCATTCGCTCTGCATGTCCTGTCCAACGTAATTTACGAGACTTGATTAATTATCTTATTAATGTCTTGTAATGAGTACGGGGAATGTAACTCATCAATATATAATCTCCACCACTCTCTTGTAGCCTCATCCCTTTTTGAACCAAATAATTTCCCAAGAACCTTATTTTCTAACACCCTAAATTATTTTTTGTCATTTAAAATAAGAGACCATGTTTCACAACCATACGATTTAAGTTTAAATTTTTTTATATATAACCTTATTCTTATCTGAAGAAATAATTTCACACTGACTTTTTACTTTATTTCTTCCCCTAGAAGAGAAACGTATTACTATCGTCGAAAAATTAAAACTAGCAATTTTAATAAATCTCGACGTTTCATGACCCCCTGAAACAGAAAGGTTTTTTTTGCGATGCCGTCTGTTTGTCTCTTTCTCTCCGTCCGTCTGTACTTTTGATTAGAGCCTAACCCACTTTACTGATCGGGCTAAAACTTGGTATCTATAGATTTCATAAGGTTTCCTTAAGGAGTTTTTGGAACTAGAAACCTAACTAACCCTTTTAAGGGTAGTTTACTGAAAAGCAAACAGAGAAAAAATTGATTTTCTTGAAATCGGCATGTATAAAGACACTGTTTAACATTACAAATAAAATGTCAATTTTAAATTTTTCACAAAGTTGACACTCAGGGTACTATACATTTGCATACATTTCCTACTTTGCTATATCTCCGCGACTTTTTGAGATATGAATTCACCTTTCATTGTAAAGATGTAGTACTATTAAATATAAAATCATTTTGTTTAAAATATATTTTTATAAAAGCAATAGTTTCTCAGCTATAACCTATATAGGGTATTTTTTTATTCAATTCTTATAAAATGATATATAATTTTTGACACAGATGTTCCTCTTTTATTAATTGTTCTGAAACATCGTATTTTTTTTTATTTATGCTCTTTGGAGCTATTTGATCCTGTGTTTACTTTGTCTTGACCCCTCGAAGAATAAAGTATTGTGAATGTGATAAAAATACAACTAGAGATTTTTAAAAAAACATATCGACGTTTAGTGACCCCTTGAAACCGAAAAGTGATTTTCGCGATGCCGTATGTCTTTTTGTATATAACTAAGCCTAAGGCCGAACCCATCTCACCGAATATACTAAAACTTGGTATCTAGGTCCTTAATAAGTCTCCCCCGAGGAATTTTTTGATATAGATTTACAACCCTAAAATTAGGGGTAGTTTATTGAATGCTAAGAGGAGTTCAAAACTGATTTTCTAGAAAACCACTTTAACAATTTTTTGATTAATTTTTTTTATCTACGAACTGTTAAACATTACAAATAAAATGGAAAATCTCTTTCACCCCATGAAAATGACTCTAAGGGCACTTTAAAGAAGTGAAAATATTAAATTTTTATAATATATCAACATCTATTTGAGATACGAAATACGTTACTATTTTAATAATAATAATACCTAGCACTGTGTCTTACTTAACTTTCGGGTTATACGCTTAAATGCTAATCACGCTAATAGGGTAGGAATTGGGAAGGTTGAATATAGAGGAAGTGAACCCGCATTGGTGTGGAGGGAGAGTGGAAATCCATTTAATAAAATCCACCCCTAGTTAACCCTAGTGAGAGTCGAGATCAATACGAAACTAGTGCGTTAGCTAACTACGCCACCGAAGGGTGTAACTTATTCTTGTAAAGTTTTAGTACTATCATAAGTAAAAAAAACTCTCGAGATGTATTTTATAAGACCAATAGCTTCTGAGCTATAAGCAAACATATATATGGTTTATGGAGTACTTTGAAATATGAAATCGACTAACCAATTTACAAATGTAGTGCTCCTACAACGTTTATGAAAAGACGAATTGGGCCACATTGTATTTTTTTTTAGCACCGTGTATTACTTAATATCCGTTTGCGTTATATGCTTATGCACTTATTACGCCAATGTTTTTAGGTACTAGGAAGGTCATAGTTAGAGTAAGTGTATCCATATTTGCATGGAGGGGAGTGGTAAACTTGTTTTGAATAAAACCACCCCCAGTACACTCGACTAAAATTCTAACTTTGATCTCCCCGTCATCGGCAGCAAGAGTGGTGCATTAGACTCTACAGCCACTGAAGCGGGTCATGGTCTGTTGATTCATCAAAAGTTACGTGGGCCGCACAGAATCATGAATCGGGCCACATGCAGCACGCGGTCCGCAAGTTTGACATGCCTGCTCTAAGGTAGCACTATCGCAATAGGCTTAGCTGTCGATGATGGTGAGATTGGGAATTGAATCCCCGTAGTGTTTAATTAGGATGTATTTTACTTTATGGTTTTTCACTCTCCCTCCACGCAAACATGGGTACACTTCCTTAAAATCAACCTTCCTCATCACTAAAGGCCACACTACGCGTAACAACTTCCCCATGAGTTTATTTGAGATGTGCTTCCTCATAGGGAAGTTACTCACTTAATACAACAAATCCATGTGGGGAAGTTTAAGTCGACTTCTTCACGAATGTCCGCATGGTTGCCTATTTTTGGAAAGCACATGGGGAGGGAAGTCCACGCGTATAATAGCAGTTTGTATTACTCCACGTCATTTTATTCTATTGCGCATGCGTCAGTCTCCACAGCCACGTGTTTTTCGAGCGTGGTCGCTTTAAGATGACTTACTGCAGCCGTTTTTTTTGTGTTCTAGTTGTTAATTAACGGAATACTATTTCTTTTAAAAAGTTCAGGTACGTGTAATAGGTATCGACCTCCAGCAACTTCCCAATGACCCACTTCAGTGACTGAACTGTCTAAAAAGTCACTCTTGTTAGACTGGACTGCTGAAGACGGGTAGATTAGGGCTCGAATACCGGTTGGGTCTACTGAGAGTGTTTTTCTTGAATTGTTTCCTACTACCCTTCCATGCAAATTCGGGTAGATTACCTATAAAATGCTTACTTCCTCAATCCTACGCCATTAGAGTAGTTATTATAATTATATACTTTTAACCTGAACTGGTAATAAGACGCGGTGATTAAATAAAACTTCTCGATTAGGAAGCTCAGCTCAATAAACCCAAATGTAAATTTGTGCGTGTAATTAAGCCTTAACAAATTAGCGTAATTATTGCATATACGTAAAAATCCAAAGGGTAGCTAGACACGGTTCTAAAAGAAAATACATATAGCGTAAATAATGTTTGAGAAGTTTGCTGGTATAATTTGTATGCTCAGAAAATGCTCGTGATAAAAAAAAATCCTTTAATTTTTTTTATTTGTATCCGCTTTTACTAAGTCTGTGTCGACATTAGGCATTGATACAACCGTTTCGGATAGCAGTCGAAGCTTCTTTTATAAGAAAAATATTTTGGCTGTGGCCGGTCCAACATGGGCTACTGCCCGGAAGAAATACAGTTTCTTATCAATTGAATAGACACTCATGAAGACACACGCTCAAAGTTGAAAAAATTGGGGGTGGGCAACAAAAAAAAAATCAACTGTTTGCCTGCGGAAAAGGTCTCAAGGTTGGGGTACAAAATAAAAAAGGACCTAAAAAAAAGACAAAACTAAATTGAGAGAGAGACAAAAGAGAGAGAGAAAGAAAAAAAAAGACAAGCGATAGGAAAGGGAAAAGGCAAAACGTTTAGTATTCGTAGCATCAAGCCAAAGCTTCTTTTGTCACCGTGAAGTGTAGCTGAAACTACCATCCCCAACCCCACACCCCCTTTTATTTCAGAGTTTTTTCGTGACGCCAACACCGCCTTCTGTAAGTGTGAATATATATGTATGTATGTGTGTGTGAACTGTATCGCACCCTTGATGGGAGCGTAAATGGCAAAGAGTCTTTTGATATCCCCATCTTACTATCCCTCTCAACCACCCAATTTTTTTTTTCCTTCTAATGAAAAGTTCATCCCCTCCCAATCCACCAGCCCCTAGTCACTAAACCTCCCCGATCTGAGCCATTCATTTCTACTCTTTAAACCGCTTTACAAATTACATCTTATGAATCAGAAATAGGGAATTACTTATTGTGCTTGGTAGTTAAGAAGACTTATACTTATGAAACCACAATTAAATATAAATAAAAGCTAATAATTATTTAAATGGATAGTTTTAGCGCAAGTCACAATAGTTTAGAAGAGATATGGGCAGTTAATAATGACTATATTATGTCTATTTATATCATATTCTTAATCCAACAACCTGAAAGTTGGTTTGATGTGATTTATATCCTCCCGGTGCTGGACATGCACTCGACCTTCGGGTGGTTGGTGCTGCCTGCACCATCTGATAAATATCACATGTATTATGGAAGTGCATAAAGTTTGAAGGTTCTCCGTTGCCTTCTACACTGAATTTCTATGAGCGAGCGTGAAAGGGCTCACCAATTCTGCTGTAAAGCTATTTTTACATACCATCCAGGGTTATTTTACATGTCATAATTGACATGGTACTGTACCTACGGCTTCACTTCCCCTCCGAAGTAAGTTGTGCTACTGATTTTTATCACTCAAGATAAATCAATCAAACTCAGTTGAGTTTGAACCCATGACATTGAGTTCTGAGGTGAGAACTTTACCCCAAGACCACCGAGGTCAACTATATATATTAAAAATATGTTTGTGTTTCGCGTCTTACTTTCCATTTGAGATATCTACCTATTCACTTCTATGGAAAGGACGAGGAAGGTAGAAAAGTTTAAGTTAAGCGTAGCCGAAGTGGTATAAAGAAAGAGCGAGAGACTATCTCGGAGGAATATAAAACAACTCATACAGCCAACTTGGATTTGAGCCCCTACCTCCTATTATAAGCCCAACCAAACAAGACGAAGCTGACGTCTATATCCGCGCGTCAACCGGTGCCTTTTTAGGAGATGGTTGTATCACAGCTGTATATATTATTTTTCACCACGTTTTAGTAACCGTTAGGGTTGGACACAAATGTTCTAGTTACGCTAATATGTTAGGGATGAGGAAGGTTGAATTCCTAGAAAGTGTACTCTTATTTTTGTGAAAGGAGCGTGGGAAACCATTTAGGAAAAAAACACCCTATAACGTATAAAAATACCTCCAGTGCACCCAGCTGATATTTGAACAATTAGTCTAGTCAAGATCTAAATTTGTTTGACGTAAATTAATGTAGCAATTTATTTTTTTCTGCCAAAGATTATAAATGCACATTTGTAAATATTTAGGGCACCTTAATACCATGAAATATTGAGTGTTGAAATGAAATGATATTATGATGATGATTAATAATAATTAACATCTATCAGTAAGTCAGTGATTATTATGATGTATTACATAAGTCAATTTTGATTTAAAACCTCGTTTATTTAAAACGTTAAATTTTTTCCACCCTATTTTATCTAAAAATATAGGCCTACTTTAGTAGAATCTATGACTTTTATTTTACAATGTAAACAAGCGCAAATCAAAGGATGGCTTTTTTATATTTAAAAAAAGCTAATATAAAAGTATAGCTCAATTTTTAATGATTAAATATAACCTAAATAATTTTTAATAAATAGCCTATCCCTTGAAATGGATAAGTTTTACGTAGTTAACTAATAAAGAACCAAATAGATCCGCTTAACAATATGGTAGGAATCTGTCGACTTATTCATTATCTATAAAGGAGTAAAAGAGACACAAGAATTGATGTGGTACAGGATTATTAAAAAAGCATAGAAAAAATATTAATGCAGGAGTTTAATTACACTTAAACATAAAACCAGTCACTATTGGCAAAAACAATTATAAAAATATTATTGTATTAGAAGATTGAGTATTTAAAGAATGATATCTTCAAAATTAACTAGTAAAGCCGTGCGCAAATTGCTGCAATAGTTAACAAAACGTTGAAAAAACATGGGAAGAGGTCTGAAAAGGAGTGGGGAATATTTACTTAGATGCGTTCGGTGGCAAGAGAAGGTGAAGGGGGCTAGGAGAGGGGGGGGGGGGATTTTTTCAGACAACGTCTTAAGGGGTATCGCCACCCGAAGATGGAACCAATAGCCCCAGTGGTTCCGGATATGCGCCTGGGGGAGAGAGTGGCGGGGATGAACATTTCCGGTAAAATTTGTTGTAATTTTAATAGCTGTTGCATATATTCAGGGCAACGTATTGCCTTTTAAGTCCTCATTTTTCAATTTAGAGTGATAAATAGGTCGACATATTCGGTATAACAAGAATATACACTTTGGTAGTATTAATCTTACATCCCCATCATCGGCACACCAAACCAGATGAGACCGACGACTTTATTCACGTGCTCACCGATAAGGACTCCCTCCCAAAATTACTAGAAGTCCTTTAGTTTTTTTCAAAGCATTTCTATTAAATATTTAATAAAAAAGCGGTTCATTGAGGGTCAATGCTTTTCACTAAAGCAACATGTACGTTGTGGAAATAAATCAATAACGAAGCGTAAATTATTGTCAAACATGAAATCCATGCTCCAATCAAAATCATCTACTTTATATCATATATTAAACAGGTTTATTTTCATCTGGCTGGATTCACTGAGAATTAATTTAAATTCTCAACATTTAGATTTTTTAAGGATCCCATTATCTATCATTTAGATAAATCTTGTTATATACAAACATGTTTTTCTTAAACATAGGAACAATTTTGGTTTGTAACCTTCATCTAACCTGTAAGGTAGCAAGTTTAACTTGCAAGCTTCCAACCACTAAGGCATAGCTTTAAAATAAGGCCATAGTGTAATCCACCAAGGAAAAACAGCCACCTTTCAGGGTAAACGAAGTGTACGAGACGGAAAAAAAAAAAAAAAGAAGTTGACAAATTCTTGATAACCATTACTAACCCAAAAAAAAGAGAGGTTTCAACTTTTTTTTTTAGTAACTTTCACCAAGTTGGTCTAGTAAGAAATAAAGAAAGAAAAGACGGGAGCACGGTGGAGCTTGGGAGTTGCTATATCTTGAATCCATGGGAAAGAAGAAGGCAAGTCAGCAAATTGTGCTGATACACCCCGCTTGATTACTTGGGCTGACATGGCACTGGCACCGAACCACCAATCAGACACGCCAGTTTACGCTTTTTTTATTCTTTTTTTTTATTTTACTTGTTCCAAACTTTTTTTTTCGCCCTCCTCCTAAATTATCCCTTCTTTCTTTGAAAATCCCTCTTCCACCCACGACCGTAAACCTCTCCAACTGAATTCGAATCATGTATCCATCCCCCTGTGCTAGTTAAGGACGGAAATCGACCATCACTAGTAGAGAATATTTGGCCACAAAATCTGTCATGTCACATGAACCCGACACTTTTAGCGGATTATGACATCCCCAATGCCCTTTGTTTCCCGTTCTTCCCTTGACCCTATTCCTTTTATAACTGCTTTTTTACAGCCACATTTCAACTTGCATAATATAAACCTTCAAAAATTGCGTCTTAACCTGAAATGTCTAACGGTCTATATATCAAGCTAATTTAGTCTGGTTTGCTGGTAGATTCCCAG
Source organism: Timema cristinae (assembly GCA_039000515.1). Classification (NCBI taxonomy): domain Eukaryota; kingdom Metazoa; phylum Arthropoda; class Insecta; order Phasmatodea; family Timematidae; genus Timema; species Timema cristinae. The sequence goes on from JBCFYV010009882.1 coordinate 49,119,986, forward strand.
TAAGATGTAGGTCCTGAGTGAGGGTGGTTAGACCTAGAAGATTTCACACTCTCTCCCCACTCAATTTAGAGTACGTGTCCTCTAAACTCTTCTTCTAAAGTCAACAACCCGAAGGTTGGCTTTATGTCATTTCCATCCACATGGAGCTGGGTGGGCATACACTCAGCCTTTCAGTTGGGAAGTACTGCCTGCACCATCTGGTAAAAATCCCATGTACTAGGAGAGTTCAATAATTGTGGTGGTTTCCCGTTGCCTTCTACAGTGAATTTTTATGAGCGAGTGTGAAAGTATCTACACATTATGTCGGAAAGCTATTTTCACATTCCTTTCAAAGTTCTTTTACAAGCAACAATCGACCTGAGACCAACAGCTTTACTTCCCTTCCGAAACTAGTTGTGCTACGAATTTTTATCGCTAAAAGAAAAATCTGTCAACCTGATCAGGGATTGAACCCAAGAAAATTGAGTCCTGCGAGTGAGCACTTTAATCCAAGACCACCGAGGTAGACAATCTTATTAAGTTATATATCCCTAATTGCTACCACAGTAGCGTAATTAATATATATGCATGTATCCCAAACGGGTAGGGGGTTGCAGTGACCAAATAAATAAATGCGTCCGTCTTGTTCTCACCTTGTTAGTCGGTGACAGGCGGTCAGGAGTCCAACCCAGGCCGAGTGTTGTGAATTTTTTTGTTTTCTTGGTTTCTCATTATAGGCTATCTCCACTCGAGTGAAGGTGCATTTATTCCAACTGTTTGGGTATTCAGTAATGGTAGTAATACACGAAGAACCAAAACCAACTTAGCTTTATAATGAACTAGCTAGTGTCACGGTTCTTCAAACGGAGAATATAATATAAAGTATCTTTGTTATTTTAGTATATAAAATTAAACACAGGGAATAGTAAATAGATCTTAAATTACGTTTAAATATTAATCCTATATCTGTTTAAATTTTGTTACAAAACGTGAAAGTAGGCTGATTAATACACAGTGTCAAAATGTCAAAATAGAAATCGAAATTCTTTGAACTCTTCCCTGTTGGTGCTAATAAAAATGAAAGTAGAGGGTCACAGCATAAATAATTAGTTGTTAAAGGGTTGTGATAAAATCCAATTAAAATTATTTTAGCGTATTTTTACTGAATCTACCCCGTTTAACTTTTTTACTATGTTTACACACGTTTACACGTTGATAAAAATAGTTGTTTTTTCTGTCCACCCTTAAGGAAACTACCCTTAATCTTAGGGTTGGATTTCCAATTCGGTAAAATAATTTTGAGTTCTAGCTCGAGGTACAAACTGACGGACAAACCCACAGATGGCATTGTGAAAATCCTTTTTTTGGGGTTCGGGAGGCTATTAGAAGTCGACATCACACAAAATCTCGAGTTCAATTTTTACTTTCTCGCTATCTTATTTTTAGCATATTTTTATAAAATCAATAACTTTCGAGCTATACGCGAATATTTATATTTTTTAACTTTTCGAACACAAAAAGGTAAAGTATTATGACCGTAAAAAAAATCTAAACTGAAATGTTGATGGTTGTCGACGTCTCATGACACCCGAACCCCAAAAAAGTGGTCTTTGTAACGTCGTCTTTCTGTGTGTCTGTTTAAACTTAAAATTATTAGTAGTTTAAGAAAGGGCGAGAAGAGTTGAAAAAATCAATCTTCTCGAAATCGGCTTTAACGATTTTTATTAAAATTCGTATCTACGCGTTTATTAAGATTATAAATAAAGTGGATATTTTCATTTTCCCGTGAAAATACCTTTTAGGGTGATTTACAGAATTGGAAATTTATGTATCTCGGCAACTATGTGAAATACTAAATACCTTATCATTGCAAAATTGTTGTACTATTAAAATAAAAAACTTTTATATCAACTTTATTTTTACAAAACCAACAGTTTCTGAGATATTGGTAAATATATTTATACAATTTTGTGAGCTCTAGTTGTAAAGAGATACTACTTAAGTTTTAACGCAATAATTCTCCAATGCTATAGAGTAATTAAATATAGGTAGGTCTCTAAAAGTTTATGTTGTTTTTCCTTAAACCTCTTGGGAGAAATGTTTATACAACAATGATCTCTCTCCATTTTAGATTCAATAGTCAATATTTACATTTTTTATTGGTCAAAATTTATAAATGAGGAATTTAATAGCAATGCGATGACATGAAGATGTGCAACACCCAATGAAATATCAAAAATGTTAAGAGAAGTTTAAATTTTAATACGAATTGTTGACACTTTTGAACCAAATATTGATCTTTTTTTATCAGTCCAAACATACAAATGAAGATATTAATAATCTTTAAAAAAAATATATTTAAAACCATGACTCAAAAATGGTTTACGTAAGTATAGTAGTACAATTTATACTTGGTTTTGCTAGTGTATATTATTTCGTTTCACATAGATTACGAGTTTTGAGTAAATATCTCCATTTTTAAACAATAGAGCGAGAAAGTTCTAGCGGAGTTCCGTACCATTTATTTTTACAATCACAATACTTGCTATACTTGTAAGGTAGCGAGAAAGTAAAAATATAGATATCGGGTTCCCAAGGGTCAACACTTCGTATTAAAATGTCAACTTCCTGTTTAAAATTTTCGATATTTTATTAGGGGTTGCACATCTTATGGCTATTGCATTGCTATTAAATTCCTCATTTCCAATTTTCGCCAATAAAATAGGTAAATATTGACTATTGAAACTAAAATGATAGAGACAGATCATTGCTGGAAAAACATTTCTCCTAAGAGGTTGAAAGAAAGAGAATATACACTTTTTGAGAGACTTAAATATTTCTTACTCTATAGCAAAAGAGAATTATTGCGTTAAAACTTAAGTAGTATTTCTTTTTAACTAAAGCTCACAAATTGTATTAATATATCTGCCAATATCTTAGAAATTGTTGGTTGTATAAAAATATGTTTCATATAAAAGTTGTATTTTTAATAGTACTACAATTTTGCAATGATAAGTTGTTTAGTATCTCAAATAGTTGTGTAAATACGGACATTTTCGCTTGTGTAAGGTAACCTAAAAGTCACGCTCATGATTAAGTGAAAATATCCAGTTTATTTATAATCTTAATCAACGCCTAGATACAAATTTTAATCAAAATCGTTAGAGCCGATTTTGAGAAAATCTATTTTTTCACTTTACGCTTTTTACTAAACTACCCTTATTTTTGGGGATAAAAAGGCACAGATATGGCATTGCTAAGACCAAACGTTGGATTCGGGAGGTTATGATAAGTCGACATCTATTAAAATTTCGAGTTAGATGTCTTTTACGGTCACAAAGTCCGAAAAGCTAAAATATATATATATCTTTGCATATATCTTGAACGATATTGGTTTCATAAAACTATATTTCGAATAAATTTTTTGTATTATAAATAGATATACATATATGAAATAAGTAATTTCATATCTCAAAAGTTTCGGAGATGTAATAAAATTGAGAATTTACGCTTCAAACCGGGACCCTTAAACTCATTTTGACGAAATATTTAGAGTAGCCATTTTGTTTAGAATATTTATTAACGTTTAAAAATGAGATTTAATCAAAATCGTTAGAAACAATTTTGAAGAAATTGACTTTTTCTCTTTTTCTCCTCTAGTAAACTACCCTTAATTTTAGGGTTAGATATACAATTTCAAAAAACACTCGTGGCAACCCTATAAAAACCCTATATATCAAGTTTTAGCCTGATCCAAAAAATAGTTTAGGTTCTAGTCGGGGCACAGACATACAGACGGAAATTCAAAACCACTTTTTCGGATTCGGGGGTTATGAAATGTCGAATGTCATCAACCCTCGAGTTCGATTTTTTAGTCGATCACAACACTTTCTCTACCTGTTAGATAACGAGAAAGTAAAACTGACCCGGATCATAGGGTGTAAACAGTAATGTATGTATTATTATTATTATTATTATTATTATTATTATTATTATTATTATTATTATTATTATTATTAGCACCGCGTCTTACTACCCATTCGGGTTATACGCACTTACGCTAATGTGCAATGGTAGGGTGATTGTGAGATGAAATGAAGGACCTACAGTTTAACGTGGAATCCGAACCACGGTGGAGGCCTGGCATTCCCCACATTCACAAGATGTCTTGTCAGAGGTGAAGGAAGGGTTTGGTAATCAGATAAATCTGTGCCGGGACCGAAGATTGAACCCCGGCCGCCAGCACAGAAGTCTGACACCTTACCCCTAGACCACCAGGTCACCTAATAGTAATGTATGTAAAGTGATTGATAATATGATATCAACAAACCTCCCCTTTTTCCAGGATCCCATTTAAAATATGAAATTATCAGATAGTTTTGTTATTTGGTGTAGTCCCTTAACCATACTGCTGAGTTTAGGGTCCATACCACCCTCGTAAGTGGTTTTTTCCATTAAATTTGATAGTTTTAAGCCCTACTGCTCCATTTTACTAAGTCAAACTGTGAAATTTCAAATGTTATGAACGGTTTGAATATTTAGAGTGGTACTTCTACCACCCTACCTAATTTCAATATTCTACCTTCCCTAATGGTTTTTTTTTACATCTAGATTCCCCAAGCCCACCGAACTCCCAGTTCCCAATTTAAAAACTTCCCAATTTTAGATTATTATATCTAAATGAGACACTCTCTCTACCATCATGACACGTTTCCTGCCCAGTTAAAGTTTTTTCCACTCTTGTAACTCAATTTTTCTATAAGTAATGAAAGTTTTGAATCCCACTGCCCCGTTTCACAAAGTCATATTTTGAAATCTAAAATCTTAAGACCGGTGTGATTATTCGGAATGGTACCTCTGCATGTTTGTCAAATTTTAGTTTTCTACTTTTTCTAAAAGACTTTTCTCATTGCCCCATTTTTTCAAATTTCCCGGCAGCCTTCCACCCTATCCAGAAAAGGTTAATTGTTTTCTGGACACACACACACACACACATACACACATACTTACTTTCTGCTTTATATTTAGAGATATAGATGTTATTAAGCATCGCACTAGGATTATAGCGTGTTTAAAGGTAAATAAAAAAAATTCAGCTCCTAATTCATATTTTAGAACGTTTAAAAACAAAGAATTTCTGGTCATTATAATAAATACATCTCATTTAAACATGACTATATAAACATTCAATTTTGGTACATTTTGTTAAAATAAAATGGGCCTTTAATTAATTTTTTTAAATGTGGATAGTACCTGATCCAATTTCCAGTTAAAAGTAACCGAGCAAAGATACATCTTAATTTATATTAGGCTATATTCATAATCATTAACTTTGTTTCTTGAAAATAAATATGTTTTCATAGTCATCTTGTAGATTTGAGAGTTAAAATATATTAATAGCACTTACAAAATATAACTACAAACTACTAAAAACAAATATAGCAAGTTTCACTACTACTCGTCTTTGTGTCCATTCTGGTTTTCCTTAACCCACATTAATTTAAGGATGAAGGATGATAGTGATTATCAAGCAAATAAAACCTATGTAAAGATAATAGTATACCACAAAGAATCTATAATCATATGGAAAATAATCCCTAAACGCACCGTGCTAAAATTTGAACCTATTCCCAACTTCCCGGAATAAAGTTAAGCCCAACCATAACGTTCGATGGAACTGAGCCAGCCCCATCAGCTATAAATATATTTACTCGTGACATGTTTATCAAGTCAAGTGTTTGAACATGTGACGAAGTAGTATCAAGCATGTTAAGTAAGGTGACAAATATATTCTTAAAACGGATGCAAAAACATAAGCGTATGTTAGTTTTATAAATTGTAAAAACGACATATGTACACAGTAATTGAACCCAAAACCCTTAGCTTAGTGCTGAATAGCTCCGTGGTCCCGGATTTGATTCCCTTGTTCAAGTGTCATTTTTCAAATTTATGAATTTGATATTCGATGTGGTTATATTAATAACCTTTAAATCATTTGGATCTCCCAAACTTCATTATTTATGTACAAGTAATTGTAAAAGTTTTATATTTCTCCATTGAGTACTTCGGCAATCGATTTAAGTATCGGTTTCTCTTTCAAAAAGCTGGAAAAAATGTTTCAACACTATTTAAGCATAACTTTTGTGATCAATTATCAAGTAATTGAATTAAGGTTTATTCTAAGGATATCTAACAAAGTTTATATACTAACGCCTGGACCATTTTCCACTAGAGTGATGTGTAATTATATAGACGCGATAGTTATAACATGTTCAAATAATGTACTGTGCAAACATCATGATTAAAAATGTTAGCAAAAATATTCGTGGGGCCATAGACCATAATTAAGTGTAAGAAAAGGCGCTGACCTTAACTTCACCCAAATAAATATGTTTTATTATTATTATTATTATTATTTTTATTTTTATTATTATTATTATTATTATTATTATTATTATTACTATCCTTAAGGTGGTATGGAAGGGAGAGTGAGCCAAGTTTCCAATCTGTACCTTTTTAATAGCAAAAAAAGGGGTTATCTTTCAAATAAATCCAATTTACTCCACTAGATAAGTTTAGTATAGTTTTCTACATATTATAATCGCAATTTACTGTTATTGAATTTTTGTCTTGGGCATCGTAGAATTTAAACATGAGTTTAAATTTAATTGGAGTAGTTTCTGTTCAAATGCCATAATGCTCCTGAAAACAATTAGAAAATTAATAAGATTTCTATGTGTATAAAATTAAATTAAATGTCTCTACAAATCAATTTTTATTTATTTTGATCAAATAAGTTTTATTTTATATGATCTGTCAAATTACTGGCGTTAGCTCCTTCCTTTTCTCCTTGTATTAATGATGTTCCAAGTGTAGTTCTTGGCAAGGGGTAACTGATGAGTCCACGACTCGGCCTAAAAGTGTACAAACAAGTCTTGAAATTGAATTTAGAGATTTATTTTTTGTTTGGAAACTCTTTTTGCTCTCTGATTTTTTTTTATAAATATTGTTTGATATTTCACCTAATATTTTCATCGCTGTGCAAAAAATACAATCACATTTACTTAAGTATTGATCATTAATTAAATAATAATACCTCGATAAACTTCAATAAACAATTTAGAATAATTTTCATATCAATAAAAGGGTTAGGGAAGGTACTCAACAATATTTGTTCAAGAAAAATATTTGCTGATCCCAAGAACAAATTGTTCTCAATAAAAATAATAAAGCACTAAGAACAATATTGGGCAATGCATAATCATAAGTTGTATACCTTGTTCTCATCACAAGACATTGTTAGGATAATCAAGTCTCGTAGATTACGTTGGGAAGGACATGCAGCGCGAATGGGGGATTATATAACCTTGTTAAGGTTACTGACTGTCAAACCCAATGGAAAGAGACCATTGTGAAGACCTAGACGCAGATGGGAGGATAATATTGGAATATACCTGAAAGAGATTGGGTGTAATGAGGTGGACTGGATAGAATTATCTCAAGATAGGGATAGGTGGAGTACTTTTGAAAGTACGGCAATGAACTTTCGAGTTCCTAAGGTCAATATGTTATCCATATAATTCCGTAAAGATGTTAATACTCATTTTGAAATTGTGGTACTTGGTAAAGTCGTAGTATGATGTAAAAAATCTTATATTATAGATCTAAATTTTAGGGATCACAGTCAAATAAAGAAATTCCTCTAACTTGCACTCAAATGCTTATAAATCGCCTCTATAGTTTCTAACCTGTAGAAAAGGTTAATATAATATATAATACAAGATAAATGTTTTCTAATAAAGCCTGTTGTTAGATAAGGGCTTTTTCCCCAACCAGCCACTGGCTTGGCTAGTGAGCATGTAAATAATATATATCAAAGGTGACAACTACTGATAGCATAAATTGATTTATGAGTATATTAAAATTGTATTTGTAAGTATAATAACTAGCAGTTACTGTTCTTCATTAATAAAAGGGTATATCAAATCTCATTATATTTTTTCTAAAATTTAAAAAGTGTATGACATGTCAAACTTAACAGTTGTAGATCATAATTCTTGGCGCGAATCTTTATAAAAGTGAATTTTAGAAAAATTGAATGGTGCTGTATATTAAAGAAAGATCTCTATGCATACCAGACATTATCGTAAGAATAATCATGCCCAACGTCTGCGAGCAGAGTCTCTAATGTCATTGTAAAGGGAAATTTAGGGCTAAAGTAATAATTTTTGTGTAGATTCAAATTATTATTATTATTATTATTATTATTATTATTATTATTATTATTATTATTATTATTATTATTATAATGTATAGGAATATATTTAATCTGTATAATCCCTAAATATTACTATAAACATATTTTTTTTATTATTATTTTTTATTTTTATTTATTGCTATCACCATCATGTTTAGATATGCATACTAAATATGTATGCCTAGTATATATGACATGTGAATAAGTGTGATATAATGTTGTGTTTTAAAATTTGCTTTATATCTCTCTCTCCTTTACTAAGTTCTTCACTCCTCACCTATTTTACTTTAACATGACCATAAATGTTCAATTATTTTAAGAGTTATTTGGTATATAGTTTACTATAATTATAATTATATCACAACTTTTTTTGTACACGTATTATAAATTAGTTTTTATCTATCATATTGATAGCAAACGGGTAAAAATATGAGCAGTCTCTATTATTTAGGGGCTAAGTGTAAGAAAGTCACTGGCCTTAACTTCACACAAAGAAATACGATATTTTTATTACTATTATTATTATTATTATTATTATTGTTGTTATTTTAAAAGTATGACTCTAGAGAGCTTAGTCTTGGAGCTTTATTCTATGGCAATGCATCTGATCATGGATACTCATATGGCTTTCAAACTAAACTAAAAATATATCTGGCTAACTCGAATCTAAATTCACTTTTTAGTATCGCATTGAACAACGAATGTAGTATTTAAAATATAGTTAGGTTAAAAGGTAAATAGTGATTATACGCTCATTAGGGTAGTAATCATTCAATAGACGATAGCTGATGACCTGTGTGTTATTATTATTATTATTATTATTATTATATATTATTATTATTATTATTAGCACCGCGTCTTACTACCCATTCGGGTTATACGCACTTACGCTAATGTGTAATGGTAGGGTGATTGTAAGATGAAATGAAGGACCTACAGTTTAACGTGGAATCCGAACCACGGTGGAGACCTGGCATTCCTACCTGTGTGTTAATGAGATTCAAACATAAAGTACTAACACGTTGGAAAGAAAAAAGTGGCGGAATCTTAGCTATACATCTAAGAGACAAACTAAATGATGACAATGTTAATATCGATTCTTTATGGATCTATATTGGCTCTCTTATTTCAATTAGCTTTTTTTCTTTAATGTAAAATGCCTACATAATATTAGGGCCACAGACGTATTTTAAATAAACGTTCTAAAAATTTGGAATCTACACTTTTATTATTATTTTTAACAATTATATGTGTATGTGCAATGCATCCACCCGACAGATGTATTCGAATATTTATACCAGTGGGGTAAGTAAAAGAAAGATAGAATTTAGAGGAAATCAATCCTAATATTGCATAAGCGAAGATTGAAAATCATTTTGGAAAAAAATTAAAACACTGGTAGGGAAATGAACCCCTGCTTCCCATTCACCGATGAACTAGTGCAGACGAGGTTGCAGACTTGGTCCAGATGAAAGTTATTTCAAAAATAAATAAAATAGTATGTTTGGTTTTTTTAACACCGCGTCACCACGTCTTACTATCCGTTCGGGTAATACGCCACTGGGAATGCCAGGCCTCTACCGTGGTTCGGATTCCACGTTAAACTGTAGGTCCTTCATTTCATCTCACAATCACCCTACCATTACACATTAGCGTAAGTGCGTATAACCCGAACGGGTAGTAAGACGCGGTGCTAATAATAATAATACGCCACTGTAATAATTACACTAATGAGTTGGGTATGAGATATATTGAATTTAGAGCTATTGTACCCACATTCATGTGGAGGAAGTGTGTAAAACCATTTTGGGTAAACTGCCCTCAGTACATATGACTGGGATTCTAACCCTGATTTATCTGTAATTGGCAGTCTCGTTTAAAACGACACCTTAAGGCATGCGGCCACCGAAGCAGGTTTTCAGTTATTTAACTAAGTTTAAAAAAATACTTAATATTTTTTATGAGTCCTGAATCACCCGAATACCCTATGAATACTCTCCATTTAAAGACACCGAAATTTATTCGAACATGGACTCTCTGATACCTTTGGAGTTGGAAAGCCCTTCTTAGTAGCCTAGTTTAACCCTTGGCGTCGTGCAATCCCTACCTAGTAGCTCTTGGAGGTCCCTACTTAGCAACCCTTAGAAGTGTGAAATCATTACTTGATATCCCTTTGAAGTATGAAATCCCTACTCAGTAACTCCCGGAGGTGTGAAATCGCTAATTAGTAACCCTTGGAGGTGTGAAATCGCCAATTAGTAACCCTTGGAGGTGGGAATTCACTACTTAAAAACCCCTGGGGGAATGGAATCGCTAATTAGTAACAATTAGATGTGTTAAATCACTACTTAGTATCCCTTGGAAGTGTTAAATCCCTACTTAGTAATTCTCGGAGGTGTAAAATCGCTATTTATTAACCCCTGTAAGTGTGGAATCACTACTTAGTAATACTTGAAAGTGTAAATCCCTACTTAGTAAATCTTAGAGTTGTGAAATCATTGCTTATTAACAGTGGAGGTGTAAAATCACTACTTAGTAACCCTTAGAGGTGTCAAATCCCTACTTAGTAATATTTGTAAGTGTCAAATCTCCACTTGGTAGCTCTTAGAAGTGTAAAATCCCTACCTAGTAGCACTTTGGAGGTGTGGAACAGCCATTTAATGGACCTAGAAACGTTTTAACCTTTACGAACATAGTGTAACCCTGGAATTATAAAATAAGTTTTATATATATATATATGTGTGTGTGTGTGTGTGTGTGTGTGTGTGTGTGTGTGTGGGATGATACATTTTTTCTTAGTTTAAGGTGTTTTATTCTGTTGAGTGTAGTTAAGTCGATGTTCTAACAACTCAAAATACCAATTTTTAATGTCACATTTAATATGGTAAGTGTGGTCTCCAAAAAGGGAATTAATAATGTTTTCATGATATTCCTCATTTCCTAGTTGACAGTTTAAGTTATCGATTGATTTTAAATGAGCAGACTAGTGGTACAACCAGCTTTACTCAATTTGGTATCGAAGGTTCCATATTTAAGATGGCACATTACACCATAAATGCACAAGCGTACCGTTAGTAAATATCTACAAGCTATTTTTTGTATTTATACTAATTAGTGAATATCAACACACAGGTTGCAAATCATTGTAATTATGGGGATGTCCAAATAGAATAAACCACAATTCAATTAATTCAAACTATTTTAAAATTTACACTCGGGCATGGGACTCGTTCGTGGTAACTTTGGTTTAGCGTAACAATGTTCTACTACAGACCTACCCAAGAATTGTGCTTTCCTCTTTAAGTATATTATCGTAATTAAAATGATTTGAAATCTGTGTGCTATTATTCATCGAAATTTCACTTTAATTACAATATTGTATTTAATACTCAGCAGCATAATATCAGCCCTCTCGAGACACAGATGGCTGAAGCTCGTGATATTAAATGGCGATTCATATATAGCTGACGATTACCACACATCCATCATAGACTCAGCCTTAAGTTATTAGTGAGGAAATATCCAGAGTACGGGACGAATCCTGGATAGCTCAGTGGTCGAACAATGACGCGCTAGCCCACTTCGGGGGCCGCGTGGTCTAACGCGCTAATCTCGTGTTGGACTAGAGTGCCGAGGATGGGGAGAGAGGGGTTTGAACCCAATCGAGTGTACTAAGGGTGGTTTCCTTAATGGTTTGCACTTTCCCTTCACTCAAATGAAGGTGCACTTTCTCTAGATTAACCCTTCCTACTTACTAACACATTAGTGCAAATAGTACATAGGGGTATAGCTCGAACGGGTAGAATGATGTGGTGCTAAAAAAAATGCACGCTAAACCAAAGGTCCTAGGTTCTATTTTCATGTCCAGATGTCAATTTTAAAATAATTTAATTTATTTTTCTTAATAAACTAATTAATCTAATGACTTACAGGAAATACATCAGCGATAAGACCTGATTTGGTGGGCACGTGGTCTAAATGTCAAGCTCACTTAATCAGGTATGTTGGTGACGAGGAGAGTGGGGTTAGAATCCCGGCAAAGAGTACTGGGATTTTTTTTCTATTTGGTCCCCCACTCTCCCTCCATTCAAATGAGAAGAGTAATTGCAATATTTGTAGCCCAGACGTGAGATTATACATTGCGGGAAAAATGTAAGTAGCTAGGCATTAGGGTTAGGCGTTTTTATTAGACATGGTATAGATAATGTTAGTTTGTAAATAGTATTAGAGGTACTTAGAGTGTACAAGATAAAGCTGTCAAAAGAAATATATTAATATATATTTTAAATAAACTCCATGACCTAAGCCGGCAATCGAGCTATACCATCTGAGCGGCCACCGTCTGTTGGCAAAGATAGTGTAAGCTTCTGTGGATAGAGGGTGTCATGTGATCAGCAAACCGAGTTCTCAATCCACTAATCTCAGTATTTTATACTGGAACCGCTACTTTTTCATTCAAGTATTTACTCATTTGACTTTACGATGCTGAGCGGACCCCGTTCCAGACCCGCTGCTTCACGGATAATCTGGTAGCGCCAATGATCAAACCCGGGTCCTCTGGATCTGTAGCCAGGAAAACTGACCACTAGACAACAGATGGGATCTTAACATAAATAAAGTAATATTAATCCCAGTCTCCATCCAAAGTGAGCTATCGGTCTATACCAAATTAATACATCACCCATATCGACCGGAAGACACGTATCGTTTATTCTTGAAAAAAATAAAAATAAAAGATAAAGTTTGGCGCGCGGTGCGGTCAAACGAATGACCGACCAACGACAGACAACAGCACACATTGTTCCCGTCCATCCGTTCATCATCCTCGCACTTTGACGTATGCGTAGTACGCATGTCAATGAGAGTGAGTATTCGCGTGTTGCGTGCGTGTGTTCTGGCCCCCCCACCGCCCAACCACCCAACCACCCATCCTCTAGCGCTTGCTACTCCCCCACGCGCTGCATCACTACCGTCACGCTACCCAAACATTTTGCGCAACGAACGTGAGGGGGACAGGAACAAAAACTAGGAAAGAAACAAGAGAAAGGGATAACAAAATAATGACGAAGTAAGGAGACAATGAAAGTCAGGAATGGGTTCACATACTTTTCAGGCTTAGTGGATACATTTGGTGGGGATTCCAATTGTTTTAATAGGCGAGCAGCTATAAAGGTTGACCACTATTCAGTGACCCGCGTTGATTGTCACGTGTAATATATGTTGGGCTTCAAATCCCAGATGGGCACGCTAACTAAATATCAGGTTTCTAATCCCAGCCTTGCTCACGGTCTAAATGTCCAGCTTCAAACCCCAGATGGGCAGGCTAACTAAATATCAGGTTTCTAATCCCAGCCTTGCTCACGGTCTAAATGTCCAGCTTCAAACCCCAGATGGGCAGGCTAACTAAATATCAGGTTTCTAATCCCAGCCTTGCTCACGGTCTAAATGTCCAGCTTCAAACCCCAGATGGGCATGCTAACTAAATATCAGGCTTCTAATACCAGCCTTGCTCACGGTCTAAGTGTCAAGCTTCAAACCCCAGATGGGCACCCTGACTAAATATCAGGTTTCTAATCCCAGCCTTGCTCATGGTCTAAATGTCAAGCTTCTAACCTCATATGGGCACGCTGACTAAATATCAGGTTTCTAATCCCAGCCTTGCTCACGGTCTAAATGTCCAGCTTCAAACCCCAGATGGGCAGGCTAACTAAATATCAGGTTTCTAATCCCAGCCTTGCTCACGGTCTAAGTGTCAAGCTTCTAACCCCATATGGGCACGCTGACTAAATATCAAGCTTCTAATCCCAGCCTTGCTCTTGGTCTAAATGTCAAGCTTCAAATCCCATACGGGCACGCTGACTAAATATCAGGTTTCTAATCCCAACTTTGCTCATGGTCTAAATGTCAGCTTTTTAATCCCAGTGAGACATGTGGTCTAAGTGTCAGGAGGCTTCGAATCCCAGCCTTACTCATTGTCTAAATTTCAGGTTTTTAATCCCGTTGGGATATGTGGTCTAAGTGTCAGGAGGCTTTGAATCCCAGCCTTGTTCATGGTCTAAATATCAAGCTTCGAATCCCAGCCGGGCAAGTGATTTAAGTGTCAGACCTCACATCCCAGCCTTTCATGAGGTCTAAATGTCAGGCTTCAAATCCAAGCGGGGCACGTGGACAAAATGTAAGGTCTAGAATCTCAGTAGGGTTTATGGAGTTTATTAATTGTTTTGCATACCTAGTTTACAACTATTAATTTATTCAAATGCTAACACATTTATAACTTACATATCCCTACCCCATAACTGTTGTTAAAATGCCTATAGCCAGGACAGGTAGTTAGTAGCATGATGTGGAAAATAACAAACCTTTGCGCTAGGCCCTGGCTCTGTGCAAAGTAGGCTATTCCACGTATCACTATCATCCGTGATATCTTCAAATTTACACTTATATACAAGGAGAAGATAATAAATGAAGATCTAATGACGAAATGTACCAGTACTTATGTTAAGAGAGATTGGAAGAACAATTATTAGGGGAAAAACCCTCATTAAACCAAATCGAGATTCAATCCTTGATTTCCGCGTCATCGGGCAACCATACAAGACGAGAATGACGCCTTTGTCTGCGTGATCATGAAGTTATAATGAAGTAGGTTATGTAGACCTAGTATTTGCTATAAGATTCATCCTGTTATAAATACATTTGAGTAATGCTAGGTGTGTGATTGTAGTTTTGGGTCCCGTGTCCAAAATTACCAGAAGGATCAAGTCACGTGCACACCTTAGCTCTGATATCGTGTCTGTATTCTGCCCTAAGTATCCCAGGCTTGATTCTCGGCATGGACCAACATTTTATTATTGAAGAACTATGGGTTTCCCCTTTCACAGTAATGATTTACTGGCAGGAGGCTGTGTCGTGTCTGTATTAGATTTAAGTTAGTTTAGAAGTATTGTAGTGATGCATCCAATCGGTTCAGAAAGTGCACGTTAAATATTTTAAATAAAAAGGTATTATGCAGATGTAGCTCCAAGCTAATAAATTTACGATGATCCTTTTATATATTATTAGTAGAGAGGTGATTTTTAATTAGTATTTTTTAATGTTTAACACCAAAGGCAGGGAAAATGTAAGTATTCAGTGTTGTCCATGATAAATTATTTTAGTTTCATAATTGCAGTATATGGAAGATAATTTTAAAGTTAGTACAGTTAAATACTGCGTTGCCCTGGGCCTTATTATAAATTGCTTCCAACACAGCTTTTAATTAATTTTAAACAATCTCATCCAAATGTTAAGATTCCGGCTTCGAGTTGCACATGTTCGTGCCCAGAGAATACCAATTTCAGACCTCTGCGTGCGCTAAATCGCGCAAAGCTCGTGGTCGACAAACAAATTCTTCATTTTATTAAAATAGAAAATACTCTTTGTTGGTCGATGGGTTTCAGGTGTCAACTCTGCATTAGACTTGATTATTGAATTGATATAATTTGGTTGAAAAATGACACTTGGACGGGGTAGTTGGACTCGGGATCTTTGAATTAGCTGGCCAATACTCGACCACTGAGCTATCCAGAATTCATCCAATGCTTAGGGTCATTTTTCACAATATTTTAAGACCGAGTCTGTGAAGGACGTGTGAGAATCATCAGCTACATATGAACGAGATCGATTAATATCACGAGCTATCAGATAATACAGCCATCTGTGACTCGGGAGGACTGATATGCTGTCGAGTATACAATACAACATTGTAATTAAAGTTAAATTTCAATGAATATCAATACACAGGCTTCAAGTCATCTTATCTATGGGGCTGTCCTTTTTTTTTTTTTCATTTTTTCACCGCGTCTTACTATTCATTCGGGCTATACACTTGATGCCCTTATAGAGGAGACCACAATTCAAGTCTGCACCAACGTTAAACCAAGCAAAGTAAATTTATTATCCTTTGGGTCAAACGAGGTTTACATTCCCTACTTTCTCACCCCCGTTAGATCCTAAGCTATCATTGTAAGGAAAAAAAGATTCAACCACCTCGGTGGCGTAACTCTCGCAATAGACTAGACTGCCAATGATGGGGAGTTACGGGTTGGATCCTGTTTGGGTGTATTGAATGGTTTTTTTTTTTCCTTAAATGGTTTTTCGCTCTCTCTTCACGCGAGTGTGGGTTCACTTCTTCTAAATTTAGACTTCCTTATCCCTAGTTCATTAGAGTAATTAGTATATAGGCTCATAGTCCGAATGGGTAATAAAACACGGTTTTAAATAAAGTTTAAAAGAAGCCAACGAAAGCTGACTCATTGCTCTTGAAGGTTGACCATACATAAAAAGAGCCTATATATATATATTAATATTAATATATTAATATTGGCACACCCTAGGGTTGAACTAGTGACCAGTCTAATGTGTATGGGATACCGTGGAATAAAGGTTTATAGCGTTAGATGAGTATGTGATAGATTCTCTCTCAAACACTCCCGTTTTGTGGTTGTGGTCGAGTTTGAAACTCCAGTTTATGAATCTCCAGTATTTGCAAATGGAAGCTCTTCTCAGAAGAACTGCAAAGGGGCCCCATCTGAAGGTGACTTAACTATCATGTCCCTGCATAGCAGATAACATGGATGTAAAGCCAGCTGCTTTGAAGAAACAAAGATTACATCAAATGCTCTTTTTCTAGAGGCAAAATATATGGATATAAAGCTAGTTTCTTTGAAAAAACAAAGATTACATCAAACGCTCTATTTAGAGAAGCAAATAACATGGATACACAGCCAGTTGCTTTGAAGAAACAAAGATTACATCGGACTCTCTTTTTCTAGATCAAAACAACATGGGCATCATGGATATTAAGCCATTTGCTTTGAAAGAACAAAAGTTACACCCAAGGTTCTTTTTTAGAGCTAGAGCTATAAACTTTCACTTGAACTTTATAGGGGAAAAAGCTTAAAGTGTCATGTAAGGGTACGTCTTTAACATAAAACTTTAGTTAAATTGTTGTATTACTAAAATCAAATAGAATTATAGGAAAATATTATCTCATCTTTGGTAACCACATAATACAATATCATGGGGTTTCATGACGATATTAAGGTTATTAAAAATATTTATCTGTAAGGAACGTTTAGTACAATACATCTGACTGTTTGGTCAGGTCATATTTGTTAGAACCTCTACTAAGGTTACCTCAAAGCGCAACAATAATGAGTGCTTAGTCGGAGTCTAGTGTTAAATAAAACTTTATAAAGCTTAACGGCATAGAATGGCAAGCCGGAGACAAGTATTTCAATGGAACCTCAGCTAGACTGACCGTATGGTGAAATAACTAAGAGTAATATGCCATGGTTCAGTGTTAGTAACAGTATCTTAACTAGATTGACCGCACAGTGGAATAGCTAGAAGTTCTATGCCTTGGTTCAGTGTTAATAATAGTACCTTAGCTATACTGACCGCACAGTGGAATAGCTAGAAGTTCTATGCCTGGATCCAGTGTTGCTAACAGTACCTTAGCTATACTGACCACACAGTGGAATAGCTAGAAGTTCTATGCCTTGGTTCAGTGTTAATAACAGTATTTTAACTAGATTGAACACAGTGGAATAGCTAGAAGTTATATGCCTTGATTCAGTGTTGCTAACAGTACCTTAGCTAGATTGACCACACAGTGGAATCGCTAGAATCTTTATGCCTTGGTTCAGTGCTAATAACAGTACCTTAGCTATACTGACCACACAGTGGAATAGCTAGAAGTTCTATGCCTTGGCCCAGTGTTGCTAACAGTACCTTAGCTAGACCAACCACACAGTGGATTAGCTAGAATTTCTATGCCTTGGCCCAGTGTTGCTAACAGTACCTTAGCTAGATTGACCGCACAGTGGAATAGCTAGAAGTTCTATGCCTTGGTCCAGTGTTGCTAACAGTACCTTAGCTAGACTGACCACAAAGTGGAATAGCAAGAATTTCTATGCCTTGGTCCAGTGTTAATAACAGTACCCTAGCTAGATTGACCACACAGTGGAATAGCTAGAAGTTCTATGCCTTGATCCAGTGTTGCTGACAGTACTTTAGCTATACTGACCGCACAATGGAATAGCTAGAAGATTTATGCCTTTGTTCAGTGCTAATAACAGTACCTTAGCTAGATTGACCGCACAGTGGAATAGCTAGAAGTTCTATGCCTTGTTCCAGTGTTGCTAACAGTACCTTAGCTAGACCAACCACACAGTGGATTAACTAGAATTTCTATGCCTTGGCCCAGTGTTGCTAACAGTACCTTAGCTAGATTGACCGCACAGTGGAATAGCTAGAAGTTCTATGCCTTGGTCCAGTGTTGCTAACAGTACCTTAGCTAGATTGACCGCACAGTGGAATAGCTAGAAGTTCTATGCCTTGGTCCAGTGTTGCTAACAGTACATTAGCTAGACTGACCACAAAGTGGAATAGCAAGAATTTCTATGCCTTGGTCCAGTGTTAATAACAGTACCCTAGCTAGATTGACCGCACAGTGGAATAGCTAGAAGTTCTATGCCTTGATCCAGTGTTGCTGACAGTACTTTAGCTATACTGACCGCACAATGGAATAGCTAGAAGATTTATGCCTTTGTTCAGTGCTAATAACAGTACCTTAGCTAGATTGACCGCACAGTGGAATAGCTAGAAGTTCTATGCCTTGTTCCAGTGTTGCTAACAGTACCTTAGCTATACTGACCGCACAGTGGAATAGCTAGAAGCTTTATGCCTTGGTTCAGTGCTAATAACAGTACCTTAGCTAGATTGACCGCACAGTGGAATAGCTAGAAGTTCTATGCCTTGTTCCAGTGTTGCTAACAGTACCTTAGCTATACTGACCGCACAGTGGAATAGCTAGAAGCTTTATGCCTTGGTTCAGTGCTAATAACAGTACCTTAGCTAGATTGACCGCACAGTGGAATAGCTAGAAGTTCTATGCCTTGTTCCAGTGTTGCTAACAGTACCTTAGCTATACTGACCGCACAGTGGAATAGCTAGAAGCTTTATGCCTTGGTTCAGTGCTAATAACAGTACCTTAGCTAGATTGACCGCACAGAACCTTATGCCCTATTGTCGCCGCAGAGTGTAAGGACATGTATTTCTTGGAAGAAGAAGCCGACAATGCAAGGCTACTCACACTCTTGTTCTCTTTATCTCTTACAGAAACACAAACATGCGAACACACACAGGTGACAGGGTTTCAGCCTGGGTTCATGCGGGCCAGTATAAATATATACATACATATATTCAGCCTATACGACAAGCAAGGATTCTGCGTAACAATATCACACGGTTTTTCATTTGGAAAAACGTTCTCTGAAAACATTTTAGTTGTGTGGGTACAAATTTGACTTATTATTTATTTGCTGTTAAGAATAAAAAGAGAAAATGTACTACTTAGAGATATGTTTTTTTCCCCAAAATAGTTTATAGTGTAAAAGGGAGTTCAGAGTTTATACTATAATTCCTTACAAAATAGTAAAAACTATAAATGACTGAGTGTGAGACTCGGTTAACCTCTTCAAAGAGACACATAGGGGAATAGGCGATGCCTTATAGCCATTCGTTACTGGTATAATCCATTTATCTCTGAAGATTACACGATGGCCCTATTTTATAAGCTATATCATAGTAGAATTATTTAAGGTTCTGTTCTTTAATTATTAACTTACTCTATGGCATTAGGAACCCAAAATTTCATTGCCGCACTTTAAAAAGTTATTTGCCAATCCTTATCTTGAGCTAATTCTATCCATTCCACCTCATTACACCTACCCTAATCTTAAGCTAGTTCTATTCAGTTCCCCTCATTACACCCTATCTCTTTCAGGTTCATTCTAATGTTATCCTCCCATATGCGTCTAGGTCTGATCTATGATCTATTCCCATTGGGTTTGTCAGCTAAGACTCTGAACAAGAATCTAGATTCTTCCATTCACGCTGCATGTCCTGTAGTAGGCTACCGCAGTCTACAAGACTTGATTATCCTTGCGCTGTCTTGTGATGGGTACAGGATATGCAACTCAACATTATGCTATCTCCTCCACTCTCTAGTATTAGTAAAATGCAGTGAAAATAGTAAAAATAATATTGTTTCGCTTGCTCTAAATTTAAAATATTTTTTCTCTTCTAAAGGCGATTCCACTATAAATTCAAAAAAGCTACATAGTGAAAAGGTGCAACCAAAACTTTTAAAAGAATGTGGAATATTATTATTGGCGCTTCCCAAACCTTTAAAAAAAAGAGATAAAAATGTAGCTCATTCTAATTTATGGTTCTACTTGGAACGTCTAAAAATAAAACATTGGATGCTGGCTGACCCCCTTAGCAATTGAAGAAAGTGTAAAGCTGTCAGTAGAAGATTTGTCTCTTTTCTTCGGTAGACGCCTGCCTTCCTGACGACAGTCCCGTCGGGATGTCAGAATGCCAGGAAGGCGTCTCGAGTTAATGTGAAACCGATGTGAGATGAGATCGCACTCTACCTTATCTTGTCGAGAACAAGTTTCCCTCTCCTAAACCCCTCTTTCAGTGGTGGCTAAAATAAAGAGATAAAGGGTGAAGAGGATGGAAGAGGGGACCTAAAGCTTGTTAGCTCTCCTTTGTAGTAATAAAGATTTGTGAACAATATAATTAAAGTAGTCAAAATATATATTTTAATCCTCATTATGTTATTTTTAAACATATTCTTGATATATTTTATTTTATTTAAATTTAATTTGTATATTTACGCTTGATGTACCCGTTCCTAGGTTATACAAATATGCAGGGTGTTCCGGGATTAAACAAACTTTGGGAAGTGGTTAGGAATCAAAAAACCAACTCAAAATATCCTTTCGATATTAGCTCATTTTCGGGTACGAATAAAGCCTATGGCCTTTAGATAGGCTATAAAGGGCAGTCACGGACAGTCGATAGGAGTTCCTCGGTAGTCTTGTGGTAAAGTACTCGCTTCGAGACACTATGTTCTTGGTTTCAAACCCATCCGGGGTTGATGGATGTTTCTTATGCGATAACAATCCGTAGCACAATTTCCTTTGGATAGAAAGTAAAGCCATTGATCCCATGATGATTGTGGCATGTAAAAGTACCCTGTACGTTATGTGAAAATACCTTTACCGTAAATTCGTAGCCCCTTTTGCTCTAGCTCAAAGAAATTCTCGTGTACTGGTATAATCAGTCGGCTTATAAAGTACACGTTAAATACCTTGAATAAATTAATAGATAGACGATAGGGCTGGTCCTCCATCTTGGAGGTAGGGCGAGGGCGTGTGATGAGCTCTTATAGAAAAAAAACCCATCAAGAAACACCCAAATGTTTGCTGTGGCTGTTTCTGGGGTAAAATATTCCAGAGATAGAATTGGACATAACTAGCTCAAGATAGGGATAGGTGGCTTAATTTGTAATTGAGGCAATGCGCTTTTGAGCTCTTAAGGCCATAGAGTAGGTATTTATAAAATGTATTTAAAGTTTTTAGTCAAATAATAACCTGGCTGTTCTGTGACTCACATATCTCAATGGATGTTTAGTCAAGGATTCCTTCTAGGCTAAGCAAAATATCTGAACAAATGAGGAGGATTCTTAATGATAATTAAATGCTGCACAATATTTATTCCAGATTTTTTTATAAACATAATTCTTCTAAATATAATTTCATTTTTTATTCAGAAAAAGTTTTTATTTAGATTTTTTTTTTTTGCATGAAAAGAAAGAGATACGAGCCAATCTCCAAGTAACATTTTGATTTAGTATTTTATTCCCTACCACTTCCCAAAGTTTGGTTGTTTAATCCAGGATATCGTGTATACTAGGGTATGTGGACCTCTTAGAGAGCTCGTACCTAATTTGTCGATGTTTTCAAAGATATTCTTTCAGGTGGGTATGAGAATTTTGAAAATCAAAATGAAATATGCTTGTATATCCTCAATATTATTAATTATTTTAGCTTATTAAATTGAAAAAAAAAATCACAACGACGGAGAGCATTTTTTTTATGGTATTGATTTACCTTTTGGGCTACATGCAGCAAAATATTCGAAACCATTCTTAGTAAATTTGTGTAGTTAGGCCATGATTTTTTAATGTTTTAAAAATGTGTGTCCTTAGAATAATTTGATAGTAATGAATATCTGGTTGTTTATGAAAATTAATGGTAGCAATAATATTTATTATTCACATTTCAATACTGGTACGTAACATGGCTAACGTACCTACTAGGGGTAACATAACTTGATCATTTATCAATAAGAGTATAATCGCACTTTTGGTCACGTGGTATAAGGTCCCAATATATTAGAATAAAAGGTATTTTCGTTGATGGGAAGCTCAACGGTTCAAATCTTGGCTGAGTACACTAAGGATGATAAATCTGGTTAGATTCATCACTTTGACTTTTATATTCTCCCCGTTGGTGCTCTTCTCTCAAATAGACATCCCCGTCCTTACTGTTTAGATAAAACCTTTAGAGACATGAAACTTTTGCTACACATCAGTAGTCACGCTGAAAAAACTTTATTCAGTTGGGGTTTGACTCACGGTTGGGTTGTAGTTGAGGTATTACTTCTCAAATGGTTTCTCAACCTCCCTACAGCCTACAGGCAAACTCAGTTACATTTCCTCTAAATTTTACATTATTCATGGCTATTATACTAATGTGAATATTAATGTGGATAGCCTGGACGTTGAATGGAAGCCAAAATATTGGTTTTTGACCTTGTTTGAAAAATAATTACTATTTAAGAAATTGAAAAGTAATTATTAAAAACCATTTTTAAAAACGCCAAAACGTGGCCTTTGAATAGTTTCTCTCTCGAGGCATCAGATTATTAATTGGGCAAGGGTAAGGCTTGAAAATTAAGCTCATATAATTAAGCACCACATCTTACTACCGGTCCGGATTATACACATAAGTAATAATTACGCTAATGGGTTAAAGATCAGGAAAGGGGTATTTAAAGAAAGTTCACCAATATTTGTATGGAATAATCGTGGAAAACCATTTGGGAAAAACCATCTAAGTAGATCCAACCGGGATTCGAGCCCTGATTTTCCCGTCTTTGGTAGTCTAATCTACTTTGAAATTGATGCCTTAGACTATATGGCCCCCGAAGTGGGTGACCATTAATCCCATTGTATTCCACACCACACTGGTGATTGACCAATACAATAGTGAAAAAAATAGAAAATAAAGGATGTACAAGTATGTATTGCATGATTTGAAATTTTAAAAACTGGTGGAAGGGGGACAATTTGTACTTTTTGTTACCAGAGTGATTGCGTTTCAGGTCTTCAGCCCAGAGTTAGACGAAGTTTAATTTGATGCAATAGCAGATGGGTTAAAAGTGTTTCGGAGCTCACTCAATACAAAGGAAGACCCAAGCGCTAACAAAGCCAAATGTTCCTGAGAGACTACAAATATACGTACATACCTTATATATTTGGTTTTTTCTAACTATTATAAATGGGTATTGAAATATATTCGGATGAAATAAGTGATAGAGGAAGTTGTTTATTTTAAATTTATTTTATAATAGATATTTTTTTATCATCGTGTCAGACTACTCGTTCGGGTTATATACTTATGTACTAATCACACTGATGGTTTTAGGGATAATAAATGTTATATTCAGATGAAGTACACCCGCATTTGCTTATAGAGAGTGTGGAAAACCATTTTGGTAAAACCACCTTCAGTACACCAGACCAATATTCTAACATTGATCTCCCCGTCATCGGCAGTCTAGTCTACTACGAGAATAGTGCCTTAGACCATGCGGCCACCGAAGCGGATAAAAGAGTATTATTAAATCTTCCCTAACTTAATTTACTAATAAATTCCCACTATAAATTGGGAAACTTAAATATGATTAATACATTCTTTGTGCATAACGGGAATCGAACCTGAAACCTTCAACTTATTAGACAGCTGCACTACTGATTGATCTAAGAAGTCTACTTTTGCCCTAGAGCCTCGGTGTTATATTAGGCTACTATCACTACCAAAATAGACCGTAGCTCTACTCTCCAACAATATTTCAATAGAATTTCCAATCCAATTTGTGATTGTTTGGTGGCTACTACGTGTGTGGCACATTTTAATGTGGTCGACTCAAAACGGGAGTCTAGCTTTTTTTCTTCTTGGCCATGATTGGAGTTCCCCAAGCACGAAACCATCTTTTGTCGCCATTTCTGGTCCCATTGTCAAAAACCTATGGTTAAGGTCTGTCTAGACGTATTTATTTGGGCAGAACTAATCAAACGAAATGACCCAAAATATTGTTCCCACTATCTCAAAAAGTATTATTACTCAATCCCTAGATTAGGTACTGAAACATCTACGTTTTAACAAACGAAAAGTATCCTCACTGAACAAATATGGACAAGAAGGGCCACCCCAGAAAAGATTACTAGAAATAAAATACCAAGTACGTCAGGAACAATATTTGTTCTGAATTGACTGAGAGTTAGACGAATAGATTTCTATTTCTTTCATTACTGACTTGTTGGAAAATAAAGTTTACAGCCAGTTCTTCCACCCCGAAAACTGACCTTTAAATTGGAAACATGTGGGATCATAAAAGAAAAAAGAGTGGCCTCCTAAAAACATTTTAAGTTTCCCCATCATAAAATAACATTTTAAAAGATTCAATCCTCCTAAAAAAGAAAGGGACTTCCCTAAAAAAAAAATCCAAGTAACATGAATAGTATTTAAAGGCAAGTGGTATTTCTTTTCTAAATAATTCATATAAATGAAGGCAAAGTAATATTGAGAAAAGAGTGAGACAAATACAATTATTGTAATACTTTGTGTGGATAGTACTCGAAAGCAGTGATGTCACTCACCACTTTCCGAACAATTAATATAAAATGTAGCTTGACTTTTTTTTTCAAATCATACTAATTAAATACCACCAAAAAATCTAGGCTAGTGACTTAATGCAATCCTTTAAATTATCTAAAGGCGTCCCCTTTCGTTCCCTTCTTCTACCAGAATTGGTCTTCCCCCTTTCAGCAAGCTCAACCAACCAATAAGTCATCCTCTCCTCAACAAGAAAAAGCCCGCTTCGGTGGTAGAATAGACTAACGTGCCCCTCTTCCATTAGACTGGACTGTATATTATAGGGATATTAGCTTGTGAATTCCAGTCAATTTTACTGAGAATATTTGTTTTTGATTAAATGGTTACCCACTCTACCTCCACGCAAATGCGGATACATTTCCTTTGAATTCTACCTACCCCATTCTTACCACATATACATCTAACGGATAGTGAGACGTGAGAAAAAAATCTAAAACAATTAAAACAATAAAATCCGATATACTATAAAACTAGAAATTGAAACAATATATTTTCCATTTGGGCCCTTATAATAAAAGTAAAACATGTCTATTCAAACACTTTTTTCAGGCTATACGTATATATGATAATTACTCTAATGGGGTAGGCATGAGGAAGAAAACAATTAATTAGTAATCTACCAGATTTGCATGAAAGGAGAATGGGAAAATATTTAGGAATACACCACCCTCAAGCTCAGTACACTCAACCGGGACATAAACTTGGATCTTTTCATCATCAGCATTCCAGTATTACATGATAGTGATGCCTTCGACCATTCGGCCACTGAAACGGATGACACTGAATACATCCGTGTCTAAGTAACATGTTTGATCATATACTTTGGTTAAGTTTTTTTTTGTGGACGATACGTAATTTAAACCTCAACCTAATCTAAAAATATTGTGAGAAATTTTTTTTCTTAATCAATTAGTTTGTCCTTCAAACCAATAAAAAGAGTTGCTCGACCTTTCACTCTAACAAGTATAATTTAATACATTGTGTTCTTAATTGGAGTAATTGTTGAGCAATTATATAAACAGTGTGTGTAACCGGCCACGCCTTTAATATGTATACATAGCAATTTGTTTTACATTTCTATGTTAAACATTATTGCCTGGATTCACTAAATAGTGCATCTAAAAACATTGGTGAGTTTTTGAATAATGGTCTTGAATTTCTAATCACTGAAAATAGCAGGTGAAATTTGAGATCAAATTTGTGCAGTTTATTTGCGCTTCCTCGACAGCATTCAAATCATGTAACTTAAATAAATTTAAATGTCCTTGATTGGTATATGTTTATAGTTTTATATAAATAGGCCTACACTAGTTTATTCTGTAAAACTTGGTGTTGGAATATCAATAAATGGTTAAACCTTGTATTTTTTTTTTTAGCATCGTGTCTTCTACCCATTCGCGTTATATTCTAACCTTGTATTTAAAATATTTAGTGTTATTGATATTGTTAACCTGTTGACTAAATTTAATCTTGATTTTAATATAACTCAGGTGACAATAAGTTACCTGTATTCTAGTTATTGATCATTGTAGTAAGTGAATTAGCAAAGGTCTCTCGAGCATACAAATTATTTTTATCTAGAGAAGACTATAGTTATAATCAATTTATTACTTACTTTTAAATTCACTTAAATAACACGCAATGGCTTTTATTTTATAATTATAAAACAAAACAACAAATTGTTAAGTTTCTACACCTTAGCTAAGCAAATCCTGGCAATTAAATAGCTGAGTTCCTACTAAAATAGAAAAAAAACTAGTTGGTAAAAAGTTTAAATATAATATTAATATTGTCGACTAGCAACTAGTAATTCCCAATAATTTCGATCTTTTTTTCTTAACTTCAGTCTTCTTGTATATATGTTTGAAAAACTTTCGTGTCCTACGAAAGAGCTATTTTATTAACAATATACAATAACATTAATATATAAAACCAATATATAGGGTCAATTAAATGATATCCAACTTCTCCGATTTCAATGAGTACTTTTTAGTAAAGCCGTCCCCGAACCAGAAAAAAAGTGGTCCTCTTAGCTTAGGCTGGCCTGTAGGCTGTACCCAGACACGATGGTGATCATTTGGACAGGGACGAATTCAGAAGGAGAGCCAAACGGTTTTCCACTATCCTCCCACTATAGGATTGTGCATTTCCTCTAAACTCCAACGTCTCTTATTCCTAGCTCATTAGTTTAATTTCATTTTCATTTATTTAAGGTATTTAACGTGCACTTTTTGAAATGACTGAGTACATCTGTACACGATAATTTATATGAACGAGAGAGAAAGGGCCTATCAATTTTGTCAGGAAAGGTATTTTATCATACTTTCCATGGTTCTCTTACATGCCACAATCAACAGTGGACCGAGTGCTTTACTTCCCCTCCAAAGGAAGTTGTGCTACGGATTTTTATCTCTCAAGAAAAATCCATCGACCCCGGCAGGCTGTGTTTGAACCACACAAACACCGAGTCTTAAGGCAAGCACCTTACCCCAAGACCACTGAGGTCAACAGATCATTAGTCTATTGTAATATGTAACAAGTCTAAAATGGTACTAAGACTTGGTGCACAGAAAAAAAAAATCGAACATATTCATATCCATTGACTAACCTTATTGTAATTGCAAGTTCTTGTTACATTAAAAAAAACCAAAGAATGGAGGGAGTGCATTCAGACTGTGTTTGTATGTATTGTATTGAATTATATTATATATAATATGAATATTTTATGCACGAGAATGTGTTACGGCTAAAATTTGGATACCTCACCAAATTTTCTTAACTCTTCGCACATTGGCCAACCGATACAGCCAATCATGAAGTATTAACGGTGGCTGGGGGCGAGGGGGAGAGGGTTTTAATTCGCGTTCTGGCCAGTAAAAGCACAAATTTAGTATGAGACTATGGCCAGTGCCTGAAGTGCCCCTATAATTCATGTGAATGCGATAGGTTGAGACGTGTTTATTTAAGGCTTCCGATATTTTGATTCAGTGTAGTCAGTCACTGCTCTAAGCTGACTTAAACTAACATATCCTAAATCGACCTTGTCCCCGTTCTAACCTAATATCTACATTATATGATGTGTTAAACTGTCAGAAAATGATTATAATTACATATAATATGATTAGTATAAAAAAATAAAATTGTTTACTTTTGACAGTTTCAAATAGCCATAACTGGCTGGCAAATGCCCAAATTGCTGATGTTTCGTGTTTTTACTGTTTTTGGTGGTCAAAGCTGGAATCAGCCAGAAATTTAATGAACTCGCTAAACTTCGTGTTTTGGCCGTGACATAAATGTATTATACTCTTATAAAGCCACATGGCTGACTCACTCAATGACATTAATGTTTACCCACTTCCAGATGAGCTAGAAACTTGAAATTTGGTAAATTAAGCTTCTAGCCTGTAACAGACGTGAAAATTCCAAAAAGTTAAAAATTTTAATTAACAACCCCCGAAAAAAATTCAAAATAGTGGAACAACTTTAAAGTCGGTGCTGACTTTTCTTTGGAGGTATCTTGTGGCTAAACAGTAGGACGTAACAAAAAAAAAACACTGCAATTACATTAGTTTACATCCACTTTCAAAGAAAGCTCACTTGTATTTTGGAGGTGAGCCCCCAACGAGCAAAGCAAGTGTCTATATATATACACACAGAGAGAGACACTCTATTGTGATGGTAAACTGAGTAGCGAGAGTTAATTAATTGCTGAGTCTAGCACTGAAGGTCTACCCATGCACATTATATTGACTGCAACTAATTAGGTCACAGAAACATTGAATTGGTGACGTTCCATATTTCTCCTTCATTAAAACTCCTCCACCAGCATATAGCCAAAACGGGTAGTAAGAGGCGGTGCTAAATATAAAATAATTAAAGCTCCTCAGTAGAGTCCACTAAGCGGATTTAAGTTATTCGTACCGTATTATAAATTTAATAAGAAAAACTAATATATCTTTTAAAATTATTGACAATCTTTTGAAATTCTATATTCAACTAGATAGCTGTTGCCCGCGGCTTTGCTCGCTTAGAAGTTGATTATATACAAATACGAAAATATACATATGTATTTACAGATTAATTTAAAATATTACGTTACGTTGATGACCATAACTTGAACTCAGATCAAAAATAATGCAAGTCCGATACAAACTTTCACCCCCTTTTTCATCCCTTATTAAATAAAATTTCCAAAATTCCTGAAACACGTATTTATTTGTTTTTACGTCAATAACCGAAATACAAAATTTTGTTTATGTAACTTTCAAAATGACTTTCATACATATTATCATACATATTATCATCCCCTATTTTGACCCCTTTGGGGTGGAATTTTCTAAAATCCTTTCTTAGTGGGTTCCTACATAACAAAATGAATATACAGTCCGAATTTCATGCTTGTAGCCTTGATAGTTTGCGCTCGGCGATGATGAATCAGTCAGTCAGGACATGTCATTTTATAAGTATAGATTAGTAGAGCCATTCAATAGTTTATTAAGTTTTCAAGTAAAAATTAGTTAATGCTTTGCTCAATTTATTTGATAAAAAACTAAATAAATACAATATAATCATTTTGTAAAATGTAGTGTATTTAAAAAAACAAATGTTGAATGGTTGGTTACCTTGGTTTAAATTGAGTCAGTCAATACCTGTTCATAATTATTGGATCATCACTCTTGCGATTGGTTTGATGGAGCTATGCACTTTTAAATATCCTGAGCATTTTTTATTTTATTTTTTTACACTTTTGTACCTTCCTCTGCCAACATTGTCGTCTATCTGATTTGTGTCCTCCAGTCTTGGTCTCTCTCTTGAATTTCTCCCTTCCACATCTCCTTCTAAACTATTATTCGTCAAACTATCATGTCTCATATGGTACCATATTGACTTTTATTTGTGTATATCTTTCCAAGGTTCCCTAACTTCCTTTCCTTTTATAACTTTTATGTGTTTGATACAGTCTCCATAACTGATACTTTTAATATTCTTCTGTAGTACTACGTTTCAAATTTTTCTAACCTTTATTTTATCAATTGCGCCAATGGCCCATTCTTCACATCCGTTAAGTGCAACGCTCCAAGCATAAGCCTTCAGTAAATTTTTCCATATTTCCCAATTTATGCTAGTCGAGGTCAATAATGTTTTCTAGTTATGAAAAGTTTTACTCACTTGCACTATTCAACTATTAATATTTTTTTAACTTTTGTTATCTTCGGTTGTTTTACTTCTTAGATAGCAGAACTATATTACTTGGTTTAGCCTATTTTCTCTTAGTTCTTAATTGTATAAATTAAATATTGGATCATTACCCATTTTATACAACAAAACTTCTGATCCCTAGGGAGTCTCTCACATATCCCAGAGGTAGAGACAGGATTTAATGTAACCACGATCTATAACGTGGACAAGATTGTCAAACCCGCTTCAATGACCGCATGGTCAAAGGTGTTACTATCGCTGTAGACTAGACTACCGATGGGAAGATCAAGGTTCTAATCTGAGGGTGGGGTATCCAAAATTGTTAACCACTCTCCCTTTACGCAAATGCGAGTATATTTTTTCCTATTCCTAATCCCTAAAACCACTATTGTAATTGATACTTAGACGTATAACTCAAACGGGAGGGGGGTTGGGGGAGGGAGGGGAATTAGTTTCAATGTGCGTCAGACGAAATGCAACACTCAGGCAGTAAAACGTTACCAGTAGGTAGGGTATTGGAAATTCTGAGTGTACAACGAGGGTTATCACAGGAGTTAGGTACCTCTAACTGTGTTAAACGCTTAGATATAATATTTATTTAGCACCGTGCCTTACTACCCGTTCGGGTTATACGCTTTAAGTACTAAATACGCTAATGGATTAGGAATGTTGAAGGTTGAATTAGAGGAAGTGAACCCACATTTGCGTGGAGGGAGAGTGGAAAACTATTTAGGAAAAACCACCCCCAGTTCACCGGACCGATATTCGAACCTCGATCTCCCCGTCCTCAGCAGTTGAGCTTAACACGACAAGTGCGTTTAAACGCTTAGAGTAATCGAATAAATTTAAGGTGCGGCAGAAGGGAGCGCGAGTAATTTTACAGTTTTATGGAATTGAAATTTTTTTTTGCCCAAAATAAATCAAATATTTCTCCAGTAGCAACATAGAGTGTAGCTTTCTGCACATGCTAATATCAACAGGTCTTCAAATTTTATAAAAACTTTTTAAATAAAAAGAAAAGGTTTGGACAAAATTCTTCGACACCCTTGACATATATTCAAGCTCTATTGATATTAGCATGTGCATAAAACTAAACTCTATGTTGTTACTGGAGAAATATGTGATTTATTTTGCCCCCCCCCCCCCCAAAAAAGAAAATGGAATTCAATAAAAACTGTAAAAACACTTGCACTCCCTTCTGCCGCACCTTAATTGGCGGGCTGCTTTAAAGACTCCTCCCATCAATAAGTTATTTCTCGGTTTCATTAATAAATCTAAGTACCAGTAAGTAGGTTATTGGAGACTACGCTAGTTTAATCCCAACAGCCAAAGCCAAAGAGAGGTCTAGGGACCCTATCCCAGAAATTGTTTGAAAATCTTTGAAATTTGGATGTTCATAAAAGCTATTTAAATTAGTACTCATATGGAATTTTTTTATTTAAACTAGATGCCTCCAGAAGTTATTTGTAATAGTAATCACCTGATTTAAAAAAAAATAAAACTAGATTTCTCTAGAATCTACTATATGGAATTGTCTTCATCTGGAAATTTATAAACTAAATACCTCTGGACCTGCTTTTTTCACCAGTCGAACAATGTTCTTGCCAGCCATACCTTGGTTTGAGAGCAATAAAATACGGTCCTAATTATGTTCAGAGTGTCTCGTGCTCTAACTCGGACCTTGGGATGTCACTTGGAAGAAGGTATAATACATGTGGTTCGGATTGCAGAGTCAATACGTGGGCACCGACACAACCAGTGTGTTTCTATTTGGCAGTGTAGCCGACACCAACCAACTTTTATTAATGTCGGTGTGTCGTGCTGATGGAATAGATAAATATATTATTTTTATCCCAAAGTTTATAACTGATTCATTTTAAGAAAAGGGGCATTAGAAGAGTAGTTTAAAAGACGTGTATCCGCATTTACCTGAAAGAAACAGGAAAACAACAGTGACAGATCGCATGTGTAGAATCGTCTAAGATCTAACCTGCTTCGGTTGCCATGTGATAAGACAACAATCGGCAACCCTCAGCTGGTTGTCCAAATCCAGCCCACTAACTGATTTAATCTGATCCGTGAAAGATTTAGCAAACACACAATTGGATTCATAAAAATATAAAAATTACTAATTAATATGTGACGAATATAAAGTGAATATTTTTTTCTCGATGTTTTTATCAAATGGCCGCAATAAATTTATTTTTAAACCCAATCGACTCACGGTATTCAAAAGGTTGTCGACTTCTGGTCTATGTCATTACTCTCGTAATAAACTCGACTATCGATGACAGGGAGATGGGAGTTCAAATCCCAGTCTGGTG
This sequence comes from Timema cristinae, assembly GCA_039000515.1. Classification (NCBI taxonomy): domain Eukaryota; kingdom Metazoa; phylum Arthropoda; class Insecta; order Phasmatodea; family Timematidae; genus Timema; species Timema cristinae. The sequence continues at coordinate 49,152,601 of JBCFYV010009882.1, forward strand.
CACAAAGGGTGGTCTTCCTAAATGGTTTCCCACTCTACCGATAAGAAAATGTGGGTTTACTTCTCTAAATTCAGCATTACTCATTCCTAACACATTAGCGTAATTGGTACATAAGCGTAAAACCCGAATTGTAAGTGTGACGCGGTGCTAAAAATATTTATACCTATCACCTTCATTATTCGTAACTGAGATTTGAACCTTTTCCTTTAAGACAATAGCCAACCGTTCTATTGTGATCTTACTCTTTAAACCATCTTACTCTCGGTCCGGGTTTGTGTTGATTATATAGTGCTCCGTTAATTCGTTACAATAGACTGAGTAGAGTAAAAAAGGCACAGTTGGTCCATATTTTGTAAGGCACGTGCGGGGAGGCCATTTTGAATTTTAGCAGCCATTTTGAATTTTCTGGAACATATTTGATCCTTTATGGTCATTTCTGAACATGTTTGAACATGTCTGAAAATATTTGGACATGTCAGAATATGTTTGATCATGTCTGATCATTCCGGATTATGTCTTGACAAAACCCGTGAGGGCCCATCAATCCAATATGGCGGAGTAATCCAGGATGGTAGATCAATCAAAGATGTTGGATTCAAGATATCCGCCTCCCTACCCAACCCCTGTGTTAGCATGTCAATTACGTGTCAATCAGGTCTGAACCTGTCGAAACCTGAACATGTCCGATGATGTCCGACTATGTCTGACCATAAGTAATCCTAACCGATCCTGACTGATCGTTACCGAACATGTCTTAAGACTGTCAGGACCTATCGACCTAGTTTCAACCTAAAAAACTTACAGCTTTATGTGGAAATTTAAGGTGGCCACCATATTCAAGATTTAAATCCAACACCCAGACCCCATAACTGTAACTCCACCCCCATATTCTTGTAAGGTTATGCAATTTACTCCCTTTTACTTCACTTTGTTTCCATGTCACACAAGTTTTTGTTGTCGTTTCAATTTTTTGGTAAAACTAACTTTATTTTTGACGTAAATACCCCTGGATTTGAATTTGTTTGAACTGGTTTGATGACTGCATTTACTTGGACGGCTATGCCTATTCTTTCCCATTGCCTCCCTACCACACCAGTATTTTGTGGTAGGATGTCACCTTCCATACTATTACTGCACTTATATGACCCCGTTCGATGACATCATTTCCTCATAAGGTTCAAGACGTCAGGACCACCCCCCTATCTGGATCTCCGGTGATGTAAATATATATCAGGGCTTACCAATCTGTGATGAGGTCACAGGACTACCACCATCGTTAACTTCCTTCGGTATACCTCCCAATCCTTAATCCTGGTAGAACTATCAAACGTACGCTGAAAGATTTTAGCATGTCTCAAACCTATCTGGAAAAGGGTAGCGTGTAATAAGTAATAAACAACATGAATATAGAAATATAAAACTTATTAATAAAATACAATAGATGACGCATAAGCCCATGAGTTATGTGAAAAGTCAAGTCATAACCATTAATCATAAGCTTTATCTCTCACTTCTCTAAGGTTTTTCTGCACAGGGGATACATCTAAATAGGACATCTTCTTCAGCTTCAGAGAGTATATATAATCCTTCAAGTATAGAACTACCCCTCACACATTCAAGCAGGTATGTTCTAATGTTCGTCATGACGATTTTACCTTAATTAAACTCTTCTTTAGACCAGTTTTATGTCTATATTGATATTGATTTGTATTGTTGTATGTTGAATAATGGTAAATCTTCCTTTTCTGGAGGTCACGAAGTTGTTGCAGGACAGAGCGAACCTGTTTTTCTAGCAAGTTGACCAACAAACTTCCACCAACACTCCCCCAGCATGCTTCGTCAATTCTATAGTGTGTTCAAAACACTCTTTTTATCAGGGGCATTCAACGTGTACTTTATGAACCAATTTAATATACCAATTCAATACTTATAAATGTATTTAACTCTCTAACAGACACACCACTCTGTGCCCTACAGATAATTCATTACAATGAAAGAAAAAGGAGCAATGTCCACTCTCTATGTTCTATCTGTTCGTCCACCTAAATCACTTATCTTATTGAATCTCCTATCAGTATGCAACATTGCCAATCAATGACCTCAAACCTCCAATAACCGTGGGGGAAAAAGGAAGTATTGATTCAAACATTCTCTATATAGAAATTTTTTAAAACCCATCTCTCTTCATTTGAGAAAAATCATCTTCGGTACAACTGTCCAAGATTCGAAACCTAATATCCCCCAAGCCCTAAAGAATCTTAACAATTTACAAAAAAAAAAAAAAAAAAAAAAAAAAAACTGACAAACAAAATGTAACTTGAGTAGTTTTTCTTTGTGCTGATTGGGCTTTGAGTACTTGCCAATAGAAGTTTATTGGCGCTACAAAATAAAGTGTTATAAATAGATCACAAAGTTTGGTATTCACGAGACTTGAGGGGAAAATCCACTAATTATGAAGCTGTCTGCCCATAGCAAAAACATTATTTTTAATATCACGTTATACACTTCACTTCAGTAACTTGAAAGTTCTGGTCAAGCTAGCAATCCTAAAGCCTTGTTTACATTGGTTGAGTGAAGTGGGCGAGTAAGTTGGGCCCAGTACTCGGCCCAGGTCTGTGCTCGACCAAATTGGAAGACACCATTCACATGCAGCTTTAAAAAGTATGACAGTTATTTTGCAAGCTCAGTTGATCTCGGTGAAATGGCCATCAACCGTCATCGCTGTACAGTGAAAAGGTGTTTAAAAAGGATTTTAGTTATATTGTTGGAAGAAGTAAGTGAAGTTTTAAAAGCACGATTAATAGGGAGAAACGATTGTGGGTAAGAGATTGGATTCAGAAAATCATAGGGCATCTGCACTCCTTTTGAGGGGGCTAGTCACAGTTGATGTTAATGAGTACAAGTCGTTTTTGAAAACAACTCCTGATAACTTTGACATATTTTTGGACCTAATTACCCTCGCAATTAAGTGAAGAGATACTCAAATGAGGAGGGTTCATCAAACTCACTCCTCAAATATGTATGGTAATAATTAAATTTAAAACTATATCAATTTAACTTCCATGTAGTTGTATACTAGACCCTTATTTACTTTTTTTGTTGTATTTATAAAACAGTTTGTCAACTTCTCCAGTTCTTATTATGTAGAGTTATTTGAACCCCTACTGCCCCTTAGAATGGCCCAGATTTTATTTTCATGTCAATTGTGTTAACACTGTTTGCACTTAAAGAGTGGTAGAAATAATTAATTTGAACTTGTAAAAAGGTATTTTTGATCTTTTGTGCACAGATAATTGCTAGCCAAACAGCGACACACAATTCATAACATCTGGAGCATTTCATTTTTATGTTATTTCACCACAAGTTTGAATTTTAATTTGTTTTTTAATTTTTACAAAGAAATGTTTAATCATAAATGTTAAAAAATTGAAAATAATTATCAGAATTTTGTTTGACTAAAAAATTAATTTACATTAAATAAATGGTACGGTGCAATGCACAGACTTTCTCCCTCTTTTATCTTAAAAAAAACTGTTATAAAAACTAGTAATTTTTGTGAAACGAAATAATAGGTGTATAAATTGTTGCATAAACACTACACCAACGATCATAAATGAAATAATATACGCTGTTACTTACTCTAGGGTGACCTGGTGGTCTAGGGGTAAGGTGTCAGACTTCTATGCTGGTGGCCGGGGTTCAATCCTCGGTCCCGGCACAGATTTATCTGATTTCCAAACCCTTCCTTCACCTCTGACAAGACATATTGTGAATGTAGGGAATGCCAGGCCTCCACCGTGGTTCGGATTCCAAGTTAAACTGTAGGTCCTTCATTTCATCTCACAATCACCCTACCATAACACATTAGCGTAAGTGCGTATAACCCGAATGGGTAGTAAGACGCGGTGCTAATAATAATAATACTTACTCTAAGGCATTAGGAGCTAGGAACACTGTTACAGAAAAATGTGAAAAGAGCATAAGCATCAAATTCAATTTCAAAGACCCGATCTAAAAAATATATAAATTTGATTACAGCTCCAAAATTTTTGGTTATTAAAGTATATTTAGAATAAAATAATGTTTTTATTTAATAATACTACAACGATACAATGATAAGTTAGTTCGTATCTTAAATAGTTGCGGAGAAATGACGAATATTTGAAAATTTCATCACTCACCATTTCACCTCAAAGTCATTTTCATGAGAAAACGAGAACTGACATCTTTTTTTATAACGATAAACAGTGCTTAATATAAAATTTAATCAAAATCTTTGAAGGAAATGTCGAGAAAATCGATTTTTATATTTTGTCTATCGTTAAACTACCCTTTAATTTAGGATTGAATATCTAATTCAAAATACACCTCTGGGGGACTTTATGAAAACCCTATATAACAAGTCTTAGGCCAATCGGTAAAATAGTTTCGTCTCTAGCCTGAGGTACAGACAAACAGCATTTTTAAAACAACTTTTTCGGTTTCAGGGTGTCATGAAACGTCAACATTTACCTAAATCTAGAGCTCAATTTTTTGACGATCACAATACTTTCTCTCCGAGGTCTTGAGAGAAAGTAAAAAGGTTGGTTCGAAGATCCCATCTCTCCCCTTTCTCCATCCCTCTCCGCCATTCTCCTTATTTGCAAAATTGTGGGAAAATACAACATGGGATTGAAAGTCACGTCCAAGTAGATTTTGAGATTATCGTAAACGCTACTACTGTGTTTAAAAATACGAGGGTAACCTTTACGTTAGGCCATATTTACATTAATTTATGTTACGTTACGTTAAGTGAACGGGAAGTTGATCTTTATCCTGGCACTAGGTCTTTTTCTACCTTAGATCAAAATCGGCAGTCACGTGGTATAAGGCTGCAAAGCTCAACATATTCTGGTTTCCTAGTGACGGGGAGGTCACCAAGGCATAGAGTCAACATGAGACCTATCAAGAGGATTTTCCCCCATTTCCTCCCCATGATAAAACGAATGCATTTCATCTAGCCTACATCTATATAGGTCTGTCAGCAACAGGCTGAAAAATTAGGATCAAAATAAATTATATTTTTACATTAGCTGAAAACGCACACCCTCACTAGGTGTTTTCAATTCATGAAAGCTGTAAGAAAATGCAATCAGAAAAACATAATTGTATATTCAACTTCGGTTTTTTAAAAGCCCCCTCTCCATTTTTGGGGCAAAACCAATGTGAATTTTTGGTCACCAAGCATTCCTGGACTATCTTGGGTTAGGGGTTAGATTTCTAGATCTTCAGAGCTTTATGTTAGGGGCTACCTGCCTTCAAAATGTCAGATTTCTAGGTCTTCTGAGCTTTATTTACATTATTTTTTCCTTAGAATTCACACAACACCTCCCATTTTTAGGGTCCTAATTGGAATTTTCTGGCAACAAGTATTCTTACATCCTTAATGGTTAGGGGTTACCTGCCTGAAAAATTTCAATTTTCCTATATTTTCTGGGCTTAAGGATTTTTTAAACCTTGATTTTTTGAAAACCTCCTCATTTTTGAGGTTAATCCCATGAAAAATTCTGTGACCATGTAGGGTCTATTCCTTCACACTTTTAGGTTAGAGGTTACCTCATTGGTCATTTAAATTTCCTTTTTGTTCTGGTGAATAAGATTTTTTCCACTTGGTATTTTTGGAACCCATTCCTCTTAGAGCTCACATAGTAATTTTCAGTCAGGAAGTATTACCCCACTTATTAAGTTTAGGAACTGAATGCTTTCAAAATTTCAGCTTCTTAGGTCATCCCAATTTTAAGATGTTTTTGACTTTAGTTTTTGATAGTAAACTTGGGTCGTTAAAAAAAAATAGATCCCCTACCAAAACGAATGTCAGTTATTCACTTAATGTTAAACCTTCTCGTTCTATCCTTTTTGATTGGTATAAGTTGTGTTTTGCCATGGACGCTTCGGGGACAGTTGTAATAATAAACCTTTTTTTTTTGGAGCATTTAACTCGTCTTACAACACGTCCAAACTTTACAAATATTTACACTAATAGCGAATGAATAAGAAACTAGAATTTAGAATAAATGTACCTCAATTTGCTTTGATTAATAGTAAGAAATAATAATTTGAGGAAGATCCTCCTTAATACACCTAATACGAATTTGATATCAACTTCTACACTGGACGAGACTGACGCCTTATTCGGTACACTCAAAGTGGTGGGGCCAACATAAATAGGCCCCATCACAAAATATATAAATGCTATACGACAACACAAAGAGTTTTCTTTTAACACTATAGTAAGCGGGTTGGATGAAAATACAGGTTTTGTTATGTCTACATATTCTAAAAGATAGGCAATCGCTTGTGGAATAGTTTACGAGCCACATTTATTTGTAGGACCTACCACGTAGAACAAAGAGATTTACCAAGTTCCATAAATAATGGTTTCATGTTCTCTTCGAAGGCGCGAGATGACATGTCAAGAGGTAACAAAATGATACCAGAAAAATACTGTCTGGATCCAGTGCACTTAGACCTACTTAATTATTTGTCATGTATATTGGGGATTTATATTTCGTAATAGGTACAATTTTGTATCATTTTACTATTTTATTTAGATAAATGTCTTATTACTAAATTTATATTGATTAATAGTTTTTAATTTTACTATTAGGTTTGGTCTATAGCATTTGGAACTCGATTTAATTTTAAGGTTTAAATAGGCACTTAGGCATTTAACATAGTTCTTAGAGGGTCGTTTAGTTCGTACGTAAGATTTATAATAAGTAGATTGTAAAAAGTATTTGGTGCTAATTTTTTTAACACAGTGCCTTACTACCCGTAGGTATTATACGCTTATGTAATAAGTAAGCTTTAGTTTTAGGGATTAGGAAGGTTATCCTTAGAGGAAGTATACCCGCATTTGTGTGGAGAGAGAGTGGAAAACTATTTTGAATAAAACAATCTCAGTACACCCGAGCGAAATTTGAACGTCTATCTCACCGTCATTGGCAGTTTAGTCTAATGCGAGAGTAACACTTCAAACCATGTGGCCACAGAAGTAAGTTTTAATCATAGTTAGTTTTTCTTTCGTCCTATTATAACCCTGATTTTGGTCTATACTTTGAAGTAGATCTTTGAAAGTAAGGTTTGAGTACAAAATTATTAATTATATACAAGAGGTGAATAAATAAATTTTTAAAAAAATGCAACTCTTTTCACCCACATAATTCAATTAAAGGCAAACTTTGGTTTGGTGGAACACTTTTTAATTAGGTACTTTATTACAAACAAGGTACTGTATCTCCATGACACTTAAAAATAATCTATCCTAATACAACAACTTAAAACTAACACAAACCCCCAGGTCAAAACCCCAATAATAATATTTGCACCTACCCCGGTGGGCACGTTGACTAAGGTGTCAGTCTCGTATAGCCTTTATTGCAGGTTACGGTAAAGTGAGGTTTAATATCCTAGTCAGGTCTACTGAGGGTGTATGCTAGTAATTAATTTCCTAATCTTCCTCCATGCAAGTGCGGGTACTTTTCCTATAGATTCTACCTTTTCTCTCTACCATGTTTATGTAAATCTGCGGATAACTGGATGAGTTATAGAGTTAAAATTGAAGCATTAGAAAAATAAACATTTTATTAATCTGAAAAAGAGGTTAAAATTAGATTACTTTATGCACAAATTTAAATCGAATTCTATTCCCCAATAGCTATAGTCGACCACACTAGAATAAACCTGATGCTCATTTTTATAGGTATACTCTAGTTAAAATGATATCACAAGATATCTTGATTAGTGGTAAGAAAAATGTTAGGATTTCCTTAAATACAAATTTATATTTAGGCATAAGAAGTATGCAAAAATACGTATATTATTAATTACAAAAATAAAAATATAGCAACATTTCTTCTTAAACTTTAAATATCTGCTTTTTTTAATCACTTCATTTTAGTTCTTTTTTACAAATGGTTTTGGCTCGCGAACCAAGAACTTCAATTGGTAGTTGGAATTTTAAAAAGAAAATTGTAATAATGCAATCGATAATAAATTTTTCTGGCAATTTTATCCCATGAAACTAAACAATAATGATATAGACTATTGGTTGCATGTAAGAGTCCTAATAGTGGATTTTGTGAAATTATTCAATTATGTTCTATTTCATGTTTATATATTATACACTTAAAAATGCTATATTGAACTTGTGGAAATGTTTGGAAATCTGTTTTACACATATCTCGAAATTTTGTGTGTCTTCCTATGAGTAAAATACTAAACTGGCCCCATGGTGTAGTGGTCAGTGCACCTGGCTATGAACCTAGGGGTACAGGGTTCAATTCCGGACTGGTAACATGGGTATTTCTCTCCTGAGGGGAATGATCCCAAAGGTCATCAGAGATTGGTTAGTTAGGCTCCATAACTTCATAATAACTATAATCACATCATCTGATTGTGGGTCTGACGTGTATATGCCATACAAAAAGAAAAGTAAAATACTAAGCGCAACGAATAGAATGTGTCAAATTAACTAATCTGTCTATGTAATCCCAATGAGTGAAAGGGGAAACTGGTGAAAAATGTCTCGTAGAACCACAGAGCTGCCTTTAAAGTTTTGCGAATGATGTGACCACACAGGGCCCTGCGAATAGAGGGGACCCGCGCTTGCCTAGGTGGCAGAGGGAAAACATAAGTCGTAGTGAGAATTTTTTAATAATTATGCTTTCTTATATTAAGCTCCCTGTATAAGCGATATAACAAATTTTTACAGAGTGTAAAGACAAATAATAACATAATGATGTAGTTTTATTACTTGAATGAGTTAAGTGAATTCTCGGGCTTAACACCACCGATTTTAATTTATTAGTCTGTGATATATGTCTCAGGATAACATTTAAACCTATTAACCTTTTTTTTTTTTTAACTTGGCACAGCCAGTCTCTGAACATTTGTACAGCTCAAGTTCGTTGGGTAAGAAATTCTAACTAAGGATTTGGGCAAAATAAGCCCTTACATATATAAAGTCACGGCTTCTACTATTAATTATTATTAAATAACCTTTTAGGGCATTTCCTGATTCCTTATACAGATTAAAACTGATATATAGGTATTAAATACTGTAATAACATTAAACTAAAGATAAGTTTTTAACAAGTTTTGGGCAAGGGAAGGCAAATAAATGATGGCCTCACAAATGAAGTTTGGCCAGGGCCCCACGTCTGCTAAGGGAAGAAGTGTAGAGAAAATTGTGACGTAGAATGAGTTGAAACAACCTGAACAATGGTGGATTAGCCCACCGGGACATCTTCAGGTTTATAGAAAAACCAATCTGTTTGTTTGGTCCTAAATGTTCCATTTTCCCGCATTTTATATATATCGAAAGCACCAACACAGTGCGGCACCTGCTACTCCGCTTTTGATAGTTCCATTGTAACCATCTAGTGTACTATGTAAACTATCTAATTATAATAATATACCATGTTCTGTGAACGCTGAGATAAAAAAGGACCTAATAAAAGCTTAATTTTTATGTTTAATGTTACATTTTCTATACATATTTTTATTTATAGACCTTAACTTTTTTCTAAAATGTTTTTAAAATTCAATATGTAAATTTGTTTTGTAAATCATGTTAAATTACCAGCCATTCTGGATTGAATTTCTTATAAAATGAGTAATATATTTGTTACATACACGCCGTTATATATATATATATATATATATATATATATATATTTAATATACATTTTTGCACTCCAATTATGATGAATGCTTACAGTCTTAGATTGACGGTCTCCACTATGACCTTATATTAAAAGCTGCTCCATAGAGGATAAGGCTAGTTTCATATATATGCAGTCGACCTCGGTGGTTTTGGGGTTAAGTGTTCGCTTCAGGACATGATGTTTGTGGGTTCAAAACCAGTCAGGTAGACTGACTTTTTCGAGCAATAAAAATCTGTAGAACAACTTCCTATTTAGTGGGAGTAAGGCTGTAAGTCCCATGTCATTCTTCACATGTAAAATAACCCCGTAGGGTATGTGATATAATACCACTCCCGGCAAAATTGATGGTCCTTTCGATCTCCATCAAAGCATTGGGCTGATATAATCAGTGGGTTAAGAAAGTGCACTTTGAATATTTTAAATAGATCATTAATATACATATTTATGGACCATGCTAATCTAATGGTGATTTGGGCATAGTATATAATACATAATAAGTTAAAAAATACTCTTTACTATAGCACTCATAACTTAAACATAGTCAATAGTGTATAGAGCAAAAATCATAAAGTTGATATAACTTTTACACATTATATATGGACTTTAACATAAAGATACTTTGGCCTTGAGACATAACAGCCAATGAGTATGTGAGAATAGGCTCAAGTAAATTAAAGCCCTGTATTCAGAGAAGATTGAAAACTCTTCTCTTAATGTTTGAAATGCCTTGTGGTAGCTATACTCATTTGGTACTAACACATTTTTTTTATCGGCCATAATTAATTTTGAGAATATATTTAAAAATAAAGTGTAAATATAATATGTTTGATTCTTTTATGGAAAAAAAGAGCTTTGAAATTTTCATGTCATATAATAAAATAAGAATCAAGTTTAAATAAAAGTTGATCCAATAGAATTACACATGATTATGTTAGTTTTATGTTTCATTATATACTGTTTTAGAATATAAGATTTCAGTAAACTACCCTTAAGTAAGGTTTCCTCAAAAAAACATAATAAAATTTATTCACATTTGAATTTTAAACCAAATTGATTACATGTTTTTAACAAATTTCGAACTAACTTAAAATTATTTTTAATTTAAAAAATAAAATCTTGATCTAAATTTTAAAGAAATTATTGAAAAAAAAATCTAATTTGTAATAAGCAATATATGTTTAAATTAATTTACTTTATAAAATAAAAAAATATATTATTTAACATATCAAATAGACCCCAGGTACAAATTTAAAAAAAAAAAATCAATTTCTTTTTGTTTTCAAAATTCTGTCATTATTAAATTAAATTACAACAACAAAAATTAGGAGACAAAAAATTTAACATATTGCAAAATATTTACTATGTATCCATTTTTAACCAAATCGCTAAAGCCACTAAAAATATTTCTAGTTAAAAAAGTAATCAGTGAGCTTAATTTAAATTATTCTTTTTTTCCTGAAAAACAATTATAAAGTTTTATTTGTCATGTCAAACACTCCCTAGATACCATTTAAAACAAAAATGTTAAAACCTTTTTAGAAATACATAATATTCTAAAAAGTCCATTATCAGTAAACTATCCTTAATTTAAGGGCTAGGGCCAGATCAAAAAATGTCCCTAGGTATAACCAACCATATAATAACTAAATATCAATTTGTCCAAAATTCATCAAACCGTTTCAGACACACATAAGGACAAACCAAATATTAAAATCTACTTTTTTAGGTATGGGGAAACATTTAGTTTAAAGATTCGTTATATACTCGAAGTTGAAATCTTCATGATAACAGCATGTTCATAACTAAATCATTGTATTTTTATGATAAATTATGTACTTTACGCTATTAGCTATGCATCATGGATGAATATAAAGTCAGTATAATTGAAGTGTACACAAAAAGTTTAGATAAAAAGGAGCGATATATGGAATTAGAAGTAGCCCGGAGAGATTAGTTTCCCCACCTAAGGCAATAGCCAGAATCCAAATCTGAGCCAGAGCATAATTTAATATACTGATAACCGCATCAGTGGCCACATGGTCTAAGGTGCTACTCTTGCAATATACTAGACTTTCGAGGGCAGGGAGATCAGGGTTCAATCCCTTTTGGGTGTACTGGGGGTGGTTTTCCCTAAATTGTTTCCCAATTTCTCTCCACGCAAATGTGGGTACATTTTCTCTCATTTAAAGATTCCTCATCAGTAACACATTATTTTAATTTAGTTCATAGGCTTATAAACTAAACGGATAGTAAGACGCGGCGCTACAAAAACCAAACACTGAGAACCTAATTTCAGGTCACTCAACGTTACGAACTAAACTGTTCAGTATTGGGACGAGATGGAAGTATTTTAATACTTTTAATTGATATTTTAATCTCAAGAGATATAAAATATCTAAATTTATAAACTTGGAATAAGGAGAATAGTTTATAGGAATTGCACCCGCGCTAGCAGGTAGATAGGACGGAAAACTACTGTTGTAATCATATAGGCCCTATAACATGGAGAGCATGTCCATGCCACTATGGGGGTGGATATGGCAGACATCTATATATTCCGCATAAGTGAGTAGGTGGTTGGTAATTTTAAAATTTAATTCAATTCCGAGTTCAGGTGAAACGTATAAACATGTCCTTTTGAGTTTACAAATCTACATTTTAGGTAGTATAAGTAAAATAATAAATTCAAAGATGAAATTAGATTCTTTTCAATGAAGCTTAATGCGAATCTTCGAGGGATTTAGATCAAAATAACTGGTTCTTTATATATATTATAACCAGTTATTTATATATATATACCCTACCTTCAACAAAATGTCACCATTTAATATTACAAAAAAAAAAATGCCAAAATAATTGAAGAATGTATTTTGGAGCTTCAAAACTGCCCTTCATTTAATTAATCACGCTAAGTGAAAGATATTTTACTTAAAGTGGTCAGTATCCTCAAGAGTCCATATCACTAAATATTGATCGGGGCATTAGATACACGGCTATACACGAACCAGAAAACGTAACGAAGTGCGATTTTATTCTTCCTTTGACAATAGTGAAATTGGGTTAATTTTTTTAAAATTATTATTTAAATTTTTTTTAATAGGACGGTTTCACTGGTCTGATTATTATCCTATTTTTTAAAGTTTGAAATGTGTGGTATTTTTTGGATTAGGGAGGCTATATCTATAGGAAGTTTACCCATATTTGAATGGATGGAGTGTGAAAAACCACTCCACTCTCAATACACCCAACCAAGTTTCAAACCTCGATCTCCCTGTCATCGACAGTCTGGTCTAGTATGAAAGTAACGCATTAGACCACGCTTACACCGCAGTGGGTCGAAATGTATTACCTATCTAAATCTGTTCTTATTCTAACACCCCGTCCTAATAACTGCTCAAGTTTTACGCAAATCGGGTAAGGATGAAGAAGTAAGCATTTCTCTTAGAGGTAATCTACCTACATTTGCATGGAAGGAAAGTGGGAAACAATTTTTGAGAACCCACCCACAGTATACCTGGCCGAGATTTGAACCCCTATTCCCCCATCATTAGCGGGCAAGTCTAACACCAGAGTGACACCTTAGACCAAGGATATGAAAAACACGGCCCACAGGCCATATCTGACCCTCGGGACATAAATGACTGGCCCTCTTGTCTGCAACACAATTATATTAATATCCACCCTTCAGTCATACATGCACACAAAACATGATAATTTAAATAGTATAGACCTCTATAAGTGGGCACGGGGACTAAGCGTCAGGCTATTCTTGTCTATTTTGCCAGTGTAGGGGAGGTCAGGGTTTGAATTCCAGCCGGATTTACATAGGGTGGTTCTTACTATATAGTTTGCCACATTCCCTTCAGTCAAATGTGGCTACATGTCTTCTAAATATCTTTATCATATACTACCTGTTGGCGTGATTAAAAAAGCATAGTCCGGACGGGTAGTAGGCTAAGACGCTGCACTGTCAAAAGTAAAGAATATATTTTAGTAGATGTCTCTCTATGTTGTGAAAAATAATACGCCCAAAGTTTGTGAATCTAGCTCTTCGACTAGTCTGAGTTTGAGACCAATTCCCTACACCTGAAGTGGGTTTAAGTTTTATTTATTTTAGCTCCACATCTTACTAACCGTTCGGGTTAGACGTTATGTAGCTACCAATTACACCAATGGTTATAGAGATGAGTAAAATTCTATTTATACAAAGTGCACCCACATTTGCATCGAGGGAGAGTCAAAAACTGTTTTGGAAAAACTACCCTCAGTAGTCTACACCCAACCAAGATTCGAACCAAAATCTCCCCGTCACCTGCAGTCTGGTCTACTGTGAGAGTAGCGCGTTAGAACACGCGGCCACCGAAGCTGGTCTGTCTGTTATTATCCTTGGAGTGACCAATTTCAAGGTAAGTCTGACGCCTCTGATTACGCTACTGTTATCTCCAGGTGGAAAATCAAGGCTCAATGTGGCCTCCTTTACCTCTTCAGTGACAATTAAACTTTCCACTAAAAGTCACCATGCGTTTCATTCTGTCATAACATTAATCACGTTTTACTTTATAGATCACTCTTATTCATTGCTTCTAGCTGCAATAAAAAGTGCCCCCTTTTTTTTACAACCTTCTTAATAACACTCCCCTTTCCTTTAACATTCCCAACACACTAAAACACACTTTCAGGAAAGTCTACTATTCTACGCTATGTTTTATATTGGAACTAGCCTTAAACATTATAGTAGGTCCTACATTTTGAAATGAAACTTTCATATTGTTAAATAAAAAATCTTATTTTTTTATTCCTAAAATTTGTAATTTTCTTCTCCTTCAAACCCCACGGGGAGGGTAGTATATTAAAAAATATATTGTCTTTTGTGTTGTTTTTTTTATTCCTGGGTTCAAGGAAATAGCACAAATATTTTCACGAATCTCTTAAAAAAGAAAATATCTGAATCCTTACTCCACATTAGTAAATCTGTATATGTATTTAACGGACCGACCAACAAGACGGTCTCCTTAAAGATAAGACGCGGACCCTTAAAGGGGAGTGGAGGGTGAAGAAGAGGTGATGTGGAAAAAAGAAAAGAAAAAAATAAATGGTGACACTGTTTCAAATTACTGGCGTTTTCTGTGGTTAATTAGCAGAGTAAACGCCGCTCTGTCGGCGCGGCGCGAGATTTCAGGCGGCATCTCATGATGATGGCGTGTGGGGTCGCTAGGTCGTCCAACTCAACAAAGGCCCTGATTCAGTGGTAGCTCTAAGGGTCATTGCAAGGGTTGTATATGATATCCTAGTCTCGCTGGCACCCTTAAAACACATTCCTTGAACACACGCCAATAAAACTTCTACGTGGATAAATGAACTAAATCTGGAATTTTGAAGCTACGAATTTAAACATAATATTAGGGGGGAAAGGTCAATTTGATAAGATATTAAAATTAACATTATTTGTTGAGGATGATTTAATTTAGGGCTTGGATGACCAACATTTTGAACTAAATCTCATTAATTCAAGTATATCTGAAAAACCTTCATATTAAAACAATAGGTATATTGGATATGATGCATTCTTTTATTGCCGCTCGCTGTTTTGTTTGAAACTACGATTTAAACAATCAACTGGCACTTGCATTTATCTAAGTTACATGAACCACTTAAAAGAATCTTACACTTAAAACACTTTCCCAGGAAATCTATAAACATTATTTATAAAAATGTAAAATGATTCAAATTTTTCCTTATTAGTGTAAACGCGTGTTATGACGCAAGTAAAAAATATTTTTTTCTCTAAAACATACATTAATTTATAAAAAGTTTTACATACAACGTTGAAAATATTTCAGAGTCGTAAGCTCCCCTCTTCCATGCCATTCCATTTTTTTTTTACCAAACATCAATATTTACTTCTTCAAAAACTTCGTGAATATTTTGATATTGGAGTTAGCTAATGAAAGATTGAATGGGTGTATAAAGCCGATCTAATACTTTAGCATCTAAATATAGTCCCACTTTATTTTAAGCCACTAAAAAAAATTGGAGTGTCATCAAGGTTTCAACAATATATAACTTGAGCAAGAAATATTCCGTAGTTTATATTTATTTTAATTTGAACGTTAATCCTCTTTCTGTAGGCATGACCATTGAGCAGGATCGTTCAAAGGTTTTGGATTCAACATACTCCTGGAATACTTTAACAGTTTGAATATCAAATGTTGAGTTTCTTTTTATGGGCAGGGTGATTTAAACATTTCGGATCCAGCTCACTTCTTAAATACTTGGAGAGTCCCAGAAACTAATAACCCATAGTTTATGAAACATCCATTAAATAAGTAAAAAAATACTAATTGAAGTTATATTTGGTGCAATTATATAATAACACAAAACAAGAAGGGCGTATTTTAATGAAATACTGAATAATGCACCTGGGATGACGGTTAGAAATCAAAGAGTGAAAAAAAGACCAGTGAGCCCAGTTGTCAATTCAACCCAGACATTTTTCTTTGTATACTTGGCAATTTTAGGGACATACATGAATTTTATTCTAGTGTGAAACGTTTACATTACATTTAAATCAAATCATTTGAATTGCACTAAACCTCGTATGCAGATTTAGAAACATGTATATCTTATATGTTTATCACATGCCTGTAAGAAATATATTCAAGTAGCCAGATTTTAGCGTGTAGTATATTTTTTGTTAAGAATAACAGTTATTATTTTTATCAGCGCGTCTTATTATAGGTTATACGCATAAAATAATTGCTCTAATGGTGTAGGGATGTGGAAGGAAGAATATTTTTAGAAGTAATCTACCCATATTTGCGTGGAAGGAGAGTGGGAAACATTTTAGAGAAAACCACCCTAAGTAAACCCAACTGGTATTCGAACTTCATTCCCCTGTCTTCGGAAAATCAGTCTAACACGAATATTACGCCTTGGAACATTTGGCCACTGAAGCGGGACGTTATTTAACACCAAATTATAATTCTTTCTCATAGTCACATAACTTCTTTACTAACAATTTTCCACGCGGTTTCACCCACTTCTATTTTATTCTAAACTAGGTTAGTGCAGAGAAGTTAAGCCAAACGGGGAATGGGAAAACGTTACCACCTCTCAAAAACTTTCATTCGCTCATAAATTCAGAGTATACTTCTACTCCTCCTCCCCAGACCTTTCCCGCCCTTTCCCCCTTCCCCTGAACCCTAACTCGTCAGTTTAAACAAACAAGCAATATGTTGAGAAGAATGTGGGTTGTGCGAAGCAACCAGGATATATGGACTTGTGAAGAAGGTTGCATTAGTAAAAAAAAATAATACATTTAACGAGAGGTTATTATCGATTTAATCTAGGGGAAGTAGCAAGTAGGGAACACACCAAGGTAACTTGTGCTAGTATTTGCTTGGAGGAATATTTTAAAAATGTAAAGTTGAAAATAAAATTAGCCAGAATATAGGCCTACTGCCGTGTACCTTTTAGTAATTTTTTTGGTAGCGTATCAGATAGTATCACTTACCCTGGTGAGAAAGGCGAGGGAATTTCAGCCACTTTTCAACCTATTTTCTTTACCACAGCTAAAATCCCTTTTATTTCTCAATATTAACCCTCCAGTGGTACGTTTGTCCCATTAAATAATTTAAAAAATTTGCCCTAAGATTAAACCAAAACCAGTCCACTCGTAGCTCATGAAGCTGGGCTTATATTATCTTCTTAAGTATACCATTATATTTAAGGGGTGTTCAATAAAATTAAAATAAAGATTTTAAGGAATTTTTTTTTTTTCGAAAGTTAACCAAAAGCGTTTAAATGAGAATTCTTTTACTTAGGACTATCAAGGGCCCAGCGTTGTCCAGCTCAAATTAGGGGTCTTGTGACGTGTCTTGTCATTTAGTCTTGAAATTGTTCGTTGGTGATGGCATTTTGATTGAGACAAGTCGCTACTATATTTAACAGCCAATATTGATAGTGTGCAAAAATGAATATATTTATGTCATCAGAAACCGATATACACTTTATTGAAGTCATTAGGCTCCTAATATCCATGAAAGTAAAAGTAATAAAAACCAAGGTTAACACGCTAAGGTTTCCTTAAGTAACCCGCCTCGGTGGCGTAGTTGGCTAACGCGCTTGTCGTGTTGAGCTCGACTGCTGAGGACGGGGAGATCAAGGTTCGAATCTCGGCCGGGTGACTGGGGGTGGTTTTTTCTAGATGGTTTTCCACTCTCCCTCCACGCAAATCCGGGTTCAGTTCCTCTAATTCAACCTTCCCAATTCCTAATCCATTAGCGTAATTTGTACTTAAAGCGTATAACCCTAACGGGTAGTAAGACTCGGTGCTAAATAGTATTATTATTATTATTATTATTATTATTATTATTATTATTATTATTATTATTATTATTATTATTTCCTTAAGTAGGAAAGCGTATGCAAAATTTAAGCTTTTTTTTTTCGCGATTTCCCCAAATTGGTAGTCAAGTGGTCTAAGGGGTCGGACTCACAGAATATATATATAATATTAGTACAAGAAAATACGCTTTGGGGGCATACCCTCAAGTTTCATTACCTTTCAATATTTCATTTTTGGATATTTTGGTGTTACCCGCACCGTTTGTCAAACTATTTGAGGCATCAAGTAAGAAAATACGACTGAGATTCATAGCCTGTATCTACCCCAAGAAGGTAGGCTTGAGGAAAGTTTGAGATTTCTATGTTTCTTAGTTTTGGAGTTTCCAGAAGATGCAATCTCATATTATAGGGTATCATGTTTGCCATGGATGTAAAAGTAAAAAGAATTACACTCAATCTGTTGTTGATTTTTTAAAGAAATCCTTAGGTGTATAATTATAATGAAGTTTCTTTGATTACATATGCAAAGTTTAATTTTTAGGTCATTCTATTTAGAATTTAACTATACCATAGGTCACATGATTTAGGGCGTAAAGCTCAAAATATGTGAAAGGTAAAAAAATAAATACACCTAATGCTTTCGCCCAAAGGTTTCCTTAAGTAAGTAAGCCTACGTTAAAGCTCAGTTTCTTGGTCAATGAGCTTTCCAAACCAGTGGTCAAGTGGTCTGAGAAGTTGGGATCTCAAAAATAAAAATGAACGCTCAAGGTTTCCAACCTCGGGTTTCCTAAAATTATTATGTAAACTTTTATCTATCTAGATTGTATGTAGTTGGAGTTACCTGTGTTAGTGGTCAAGTAGTATAGGAGATAGTTTTTACTATGAAATAAATAAATTAATAAACTTGAGGTGACCACCTGTAAGTTTTCCCAATTAATTAAGTAATGTCTCCTGATCTTGATGTTACAGTGTTTACACACAAATATACGTTGATTTTCATTTATGTTTATGGTTAAGACTTAGAAACAAACCTAAGATTAGCAATAGAAAAGGGAAAGTATATAATACTGAAGAATTTACTAAAAAATTTAAATAATATTAACAAGTTAGATTTAAATATACTTTAATATTGAAAAACACATTAAGCTATGCTTTCACCAAGCATAAGATATGTGAGATAAAACAGAATAAAATAAATAAAACTATATTAATGGCATATAACAATAATTACCAAGTCAAATGATGACCATCAGTCAAAAAATACATATACAACATATTAAAATAATTAATATCAGAACATGAGTTGAGGATAATACACAGTTAAAATTCAAACATTGAAAATGAATAGTTGAATGAAATCAAATTAAGTGAAAGTAGTGATTTACAAGTTGTAAAAATAATGTGAAATAAGGTTGGAACGTAATAAGCTATGATAAATAATCAGTGTATATGTAAATAATTGAAGTCTTAATCTAGTTCGGTCCCATTACTCCTTGGACAGGTAATCAGCAATTAAAATAAAGCCGATTAAACTCTGGCCGACATGTTTCGGTACAATTATACCATTATCATGGCGCAAGATCGTCGTGCGAGTACACAAGTTAATGTTACGACTTAAATGTTGTGTTTATTTCCTTTGCTATTCATAGAGAGTGCATTGTTAAGGACATACTACCAGGTTAGAATCAGACGTTCTGACTGCTTATGATTTTATTTAAAATTCATAATTTTTAAACTGTTCATGGGTAGTCTTTGGTATTACTAGAACTATAGTGTACTAATATAACAAATACAAAACATAGGTTTATTGAATCTATATTTATGATTTTATTATAAGCATTCAAGTCAATTTCAATTAAATTAGAGATAAATATAAATCTAAAGGATTGTATGATTCAAATTAAAAATAAGCTAAAGCTGTTTAGAAAAAATACTATAATTTTACGGTGATCTACTATTTGGTTATAGGAGACCCTTAGTCATAGTTCTTTCCTTTCCTCTGGAATGCCTATTTCTTTAAGATGATCATTATTACTCGTTGGACATTTCTTTATGGAAGCAAATATTTTTCCAGGAAACTTAATAACTTGTACCGGATATAAAACCTTATGTAGTTCGGACGATCGATTTAAGAAAACAAGGTTTTGTTGATCTTTTTTTTTTCCTCTTTTCTTTTTTATTCCTAACTATATTTTTTATTGTTCCCGCCCATTTATCACACCTAACATCAGAAGCTCACATAGCCTTGGGCTTCTTATGTTGATGTACTAGTGCGAGAGACAAACTCATTTCCTATACAACCTAATTACTATCATGCAACAGCTTGTATAGTCAGTTACAAAGTTATCTAACACTTCAGTCGTCCACAAGGAATAAAACACGCTGGTCTATGAATGAGAGTCGACCTCGGTGGTATTGGGGTAAAATGTTCGTGGGTTCAAGTCTAGCTGGGGTCAACGGAACTTTTATTGAACGTTAAAAATTGGATGCACTACTCTCTTTGGAGGGGCAGTAAAGGCATCGGTCCCATGTCAATTATGGCATGTAAAAGCACCCTGGAAGTTAAGTGAAAACATATTTCCCGGCAAAATTGATAGAGCTTTTCGCTCTTGTTCATAGAAATTCCCGCGTTCTGATATAATCAGTTGGTTCAGAAAGTTAACGTTATATACCACAAATCAATAAATACAAATTTACTAGATTCTTTTTGGCTTGTACTTTTAGGGATATTAATTTGATCTTGATGCTATATTTTTAAAGACGATTCAGTTAATCTACCTTTTTTCTTTCAAAATAATTTGAATATTTTACGTACCCACATTAGTGGTCGTACCGTCTAGGGCGTCATTATCAACATTGACCAGATTGCTGATGACGAGAATTATTATTATTATTATCACCACGTCTTAACTACCCGTTCGTGTTATACGCACTTACGCTAATGTGTAATGGTAGGGTGATTGTGAGATGAAATGAAGAACCTACAGTTTAGCGTGGAATCCGAACCACGGTGGAGGCCTGGCATTCCCCACATTCACAAGATGTCTTGTCAGAGGGGAAGGAAGGGTTTGGTAATCAGATAAATCTGTGCCGGGACCGAGGATTGAACCCCGGCCGCCAGCACAGAAGTCTGACACCTTACCCCTAGACCACCAGGTCACCTCTGATGACGAGAAGACTAGGGATCTAATCTCAGCAAGGCATTCTAAGGGTTATTTTTTCTAAATTGTTTCCCACTCTCCTTCCAAGAAAATGCGGGTAGATTAGCGCTAAAATGTTTCCTTCCTCATCCCTAACCCATTAGAGTAACTACTATATATGAGTATAGCATGAAAAAGTAGGCCTAGTAGGTCTCTGTGATATAAGAAAAACATTTTTATAGCAAAAAATTGTGGAAGATAATAAAAAGATAATAAAAAATGTGCACAGTTAATTTAATGCTATGAATAATTAAAATCAAGCTTCATTCGCCAGTGCACAGTGATTATAAAGTGAAAAACTCAAAGTTGGGAAGTGTTAGTAAATACAAATATATTTTCTTAACTTGAATGATAGAACTTTTGCATTATAATGGCCTAAGTATTTAAAATCTAGATTCAGAGCCCACCGTGATTGATTGAGCTAATTTAGAATAATATACGTTAATATATTCTCTAATAGTTTAATACACAGTATTATATGAACTAAAATCCTTCATTTTTCTTAAAGGTTATTTATGAACTTTTTTTAAAAAAATATTTGATTTGTTCATCTTCATTTATTATAAATAAGATAAGAGTTTTTGTTAATATATTATCAGACTATTTCTGCAAAAATAAGGAAAATTTTACATTATTTTTTGATGAGTCATAAATATATCTCAGACAATGGATTGCAAATTATTTTTTAGTTTTATTTTGAAATGTAGAACTTCATCATAATTCTACGCTCATATCATCCAACTAAATATATGTGTAGAATTAAGGTTTATAAATTTTTACTCTTAATAGAGGTAGATAAAGAATATAAATATATAGAAAATGGTATTTTGATTTTTAGTAGTCTAGGTTTAGATATTTTACTGAAATGACTCTATTTTTTTATAAATATGACACTTCAAGAATGTTCAACATTTAAACCTAAAAATTATAAACCTTTCAAGGTGACCTGGTGGTCTAGGAGTAAGGTGTCAGAATTCTATACTGGCAGCCGGGTTCAATCCTCGGTCCCGGCAAAGATTTATCTGATTTCCAAACCCTTACTTCACCTCTGACAAGACATCTTGTGAATGTGGGGAATACCAGGCCTCCACCGTTGTTCGGATTCCACGTTAAACTGTAGGTCCTTCATTTAATCTCACAATCACCCTACCAATACACATTAGCGTAAGTGCGTATAACCCGAATGGGTAGTAAGACGCGGTGCTAATAATAATAATAATAATAATAATAATAATATAAACCTTTCAAAACTGTTAGTGAAGACAAAGAAATAAATGTTTTATTCAACAATATAAACATTTACGACAGTGGCTAGTGAATGTTTTTGAAAAATAGAAAAGTTGTATCTGGGTGGTGAGGAAATACAAACCTATCCGCTAACCATCTGCATTTTGGGGACTACGTTACAAGATAAAAATGCGTTTATGTCTTAAATAGTTCCTAAACGAACATATGTAGGGCTTGCGTTCTATTTCTCTTTTTTATTCATACCAGTTTTTATTCACGTTCTTCATTCTCACCCTATTCGCTTTCCATTTCTAAAAAAAAATAAACTGGTTCTGCTAAGCCCATTACAGACATGAGTTCATGTTTTCAAAAGCCCTTGTCTTATAATTATAAATTCAAATATGAAACTTAATGTTTACTTAGAACTAGCTGGTGGATCACCGCGAGTAAAGAATAATTAACTCAATAAAAAAACTCAATCCTAAGTAGTGTTTCTTAGGTTATACAAAGGTGAATACAATAATAAATAAGTTAATTTGACCCAAATTTGGTAATTTTTTATCTCTTAGAACTTTTTATTTTACTAGTTAGATAGGAATAATGAAACTCTAGCTATAAATATATATTTACTAGCGTGAATTACCTCTTCCATTACCTAATTTTTATAACCACAACTTACCCGCCTCGGTGGCGTAGTTGGTTAACGCGCTTGTCATGTTGAGCTCGACTGCTGAGGACGGGGAGATCGAGGTTCGAATCTCGGTCGGGTGAACTGGGGGTGGTTTTTCCTAAATGGTTTTCCACTCTCCCTCCACGCAAATGCGGGTTCACTTCCTCTAATTCAACCTTCCCAATTTCTAATCCATTAGCGGAATCAGTACTTAAAGCGTATAACCCGAACGGGTAGTAAGACGCGGTGCTAAATATATATAAAACCACAATCCTACACCTCTGAAAAGACATCTTGTGAATGTGTGGAATGCCAGGCCACCACCGTGGTTCGGATTCCACATTAAACTGTAGGTCCTTCATTTCATCTCACAATCACCCTACCATTACACATTAGCGTAAGTGCGTATAACCCGAACGGGTAGTAAGACGCGGTTCTAATAATAATAATAATAATAATAATAATAATAATAATATAACCACAATGGCGGTCGCATGATTTAACCAGTCACACTCGTGTTAGGCTTGATTGCTGGTGATGAAGATAGATATTGGGTTTTGAATTCCTGACGGGGGTACCGAGACTGGTTTTTCATTACTGTTATCCTTCTCTCATCCACGTGAATGTGGGTAGATTACCTATAAAATGCTTCCCTTTTCATCCTTACCCAATTAGAATAATTAATATATATGCGTTCATCTTGAACATGCAGTAAGATGCGGTGATAAGAATATTCATATTTAAATATTCCGGGTTGTTGGAGTCAAACATGCCAGTCGAATAAGTCAGATTTAAGCTAACTCAGCCAGTCTTTTTTAGTACAGAATATCACTACCTGTTCTGGATATACGATTATGTGCTAGCTACACTAATGAGTTTAGGGTTTAGGAAGATTATATTTAGAGGAAGTGCAACCGCACTTGCGTAGAGGAATATTGGAAAATCATTTTAGGAAAACCACCCTCAGTAATTCACCTGACAGAAATTCGAGCCTTGATTTCCCATACATCAGCAGTCTACTCTACTGCGAGAGTAGCGGCTTGGACCATACGGCAAAAAAAAAAATGAGTTGATAATAATTAAATTAAAAGCATACATGATTGTCAATTTGTTTACATGCAACACGTTTTACTACCATACGTAAATATTATTTATATATTTATTTATAAATACTCTACAAATTTCAGCTGATGGGTGGTCTACAATTTGAGAGTTAGTTATGCCAATATTACATACCCTCAAAACACAATCTTATTTATCCCTACAGTACATACACGTATAGCCTGAACCAGTAGTAAGACGTAGTGCTAAAAAAAAATCTATAAAATTAAATTTAATAAATGGTACGTTACTCCGCACGGACTATCTCATTTCATTGTTTAAAAGTGAAGATATTTACTCAAAGCTCGTAATATATGTGAAACGATATAATATACACTAGCAAACCCAAGAAAAAATTACACTATACTTACATTAAACATAATTTTACTCTCAGTTTTAAATGTTATAATCTTATTTTTAAAGATTTAAAGTCCTATTAAAGGTCGTATTAAAATTTAGGCTTCAATTTAAAATTTTCGATATTTAATGAGGGTTCGCACGCACATCTTATGGTTATCGCATTGCTATTAAATTCGCCATTTATAAATTTAGACCAATAAAAAAGTTGAATATTGACTATTGAGTCTAAAACGATAGAAATAGATCATTGCTGTACAAATATTTCCCCTGAAAGGCTAAAGGAAAAATAACTTCAACTTTTTGAGAGATTTACTTATAATTACATACTCTATGGTATTACAGAATTATTGCCTAAATATTAAATAGAAACTCTTTAAAACAAAAGTTCACAAAATTGTATTAAAATATTTGCCAATATCTCAGAAACTATTGGTTTTATAAAAAAAATTCAAATACAAGTTTTTTTATTTTTAATAGTACTACAATTTTGCAATGATAAGTTACTTAGTATCTCAAATATTTGCGGAGATACGGAAATTTTCACTTCTGTAGGGTACCCTAAAAGTAATTTTCATGGGAAAATGAAAATATCCATTTTATTTTTAATATTAATCAACACCTAGTTACGAATTTTTATCAAAATCGTTAGAGCCGATTTTGAGAAAATCTTTTTTTTTTCTCTTTTCGTCATTTTTTAAACTACTCTTATTTTTAGGGTTAAACAGAGAGAAAGACGGCATTGCTAAAATAACTTTTTTAGGGTTCGGGGAGGAGGGGAGATCATGAAACGTCAACATCCATCAACATCTCAGGTTAGATTTTTTTTACAGTGGTAATACTTTATCTTTATTGTTCTAAAAGTTAACAAATATATATATATATATATTTGCGGATAGCTCGAAAGAAATCGGTTTTATAAAAATATGTTTCAAATAAAAGACTTTTATTATAAATAGACTTACATATTTTCAATGATAAGCAATTTCATATCTCAAATAGTTATGTATATATGATAAAAATAATTAGAATTTACGCATCAGACTGGAACCCTTAATGTCATTTTGACGAGAAACTGAGAGTTGAAATTTTGTTTGTAATATAGATCAATGCTTAGAAATTAGATTTAATCAAAATAGATAGAACCGATTTTGATAAAATTGATTTTTTCTCTTTTCGCCCTCCAATAAACTACACTTAATTTTAGGGCTAGATATCCAATTCCACAACCCCTCTGGGTAACCCTATGAAAACCCTACATACCAAGCTTTAACCTGATCGGTAAAATAGTTTAGGCTCTACTCCGAGGTACAGACGGACGGAAATTCAAAATCCAACTTTTCTGATTAGGGGGGGTCATGAAACGTCAACATTCATCAAAATATTGAGTTCAATTTTTTGACGATCACAATACTTTCTCTACTTGTAAGATAACTAGAAAGTAAAAATTGTTACTCTCCTTGGTCTTAAAGACTTGTGGTATTGTACAAATAACAATACCCGATAAAAATGTCTTTAAATACCAGAATTTAAAAGACCGAATAACCAAATAAAAGCACAGTTTCACGAGCAAGAGAGTTAAGGCGCAAGTATTAACTATTTGTCTCTCTCTCAAATGTGTCCAAAATGTTCAAGACTTCAAATGAAGGCTAAGTAGGAAATCCTGAGTGGTGACAGTATCACTTAGATCAGGATCACCCAGGTGCAAATAACCCAAAAGGGCGAGGTGCTTAGAAATAAATTTTGTGTCAATATATGCACACTTTGAAGTTGTCACATAAGGCTAATGATCTTTGAATTATGCACAACATAAATAAAAATAATTACAAAAAATACATAAAAAAATTATTGTGTGTTTGAGTGTAAATAAAAGTACAAAGGGAGAGAACAATAAAATATATGTTGATGAGATATATTTAGAATGCAGGAGGGAAAAGGAAAAGACAAAACGCCAAATTTCATTTTCTTTATTTCCTTCCTCCTCTTTTCCCCCTTGCTAGATTCTCTTGAAAGAAAAACTAACCCACCCGCCCCCCCACAGAGAGCTGCTTGTTGCAGGGGGTCTTGGGGGGAGTGGGGAGGCGTGGCCCAACCTGTCAAACCTACTGGGTTAATTTATAGAACATGCTACCTGTAATATTTTCGAATGTTTTATTTTTAAAAACCTACTCTGGTGGGAATAACAGAATAAGCAGTTCATCCTAGACAATAATATAAGCGGTTTTTGGCTATGCTGCTCCCTCCCCTAATTCCCACTCACCCCCACACACATAGATATAAACATATGGTTAACCTTTACCTTGCAGGATGAATATCGAATATAGAAACTAAAAAAAAAAACAGGAAACAAATGGTTACAAAGTAAAATAGAAATGTGTCTAATTTGTCTACGTTGATTATTAATAGGTCCTACATCACATTTTGGTGGTAGTTTCATTGACAGAACATGTGAAACAAACACTATTATTATTTATTATTTATCTTATAATAGTATTGACTAGAGGCCACTACAACTCTCTAGTCTAACGGAACTACGAGAGTAATGAGTATAGACGAAATTGTCTAGCCTAGAATAAATATAAAAATATGGACTAAGTGAATTAAACATTCTAGCCTAAGAAAACTATGAGATTAGTGACTACAGCTGACTAAAACTGTCTAACCTAGAATAACTGAGAAAGTATGGACTAGGTAACTTAAACATTCTAATCTAAGAAAACGATGATAATAGTGACTATATATCACTAAAACTGTCTAGTCTAATAATAATAATAATAGTGATAATAATAATGGCATGGCTAGGGCTAAGTTCATTGTAACTCAGTTTGAGGGAAGATTAGCTAGTACAGATCTACCGTTGCCCAAGGGACGCCCAAATGTACCACTCTTACATTCTTTCCGTAGAGACTCTTTCCATATCCCGATGAGGTGATAGGATGATAATAGTGAATATGAAGGGGGAAACCAAATGAAGATCCTAACCTAGCTCAAGCCCTATTAAACAAACCCTAATGGCAGTGGGAATTGTACCCTTTTCAGGATAAATACTCCGATACAAGCCGGGAATTGAGCCCGGGATATTTAGGTTAGAAACCAGAGGCTTTGATCACTATACCACGAGACTAAGAGAACAAATATAATGATCAATTTTTTGGAACTGTAAGCTCATATTCTTGGAAAGCTGATGATAAATGTCAATTAATTAGTATAAAGGGTAGAGATACCACGTTCACTTAAGACCACCGTGATTAAACTCAAGTCTATTAATAGTTCATTTAACCAGTGAAAATAGTGAGATTTTTTGTTTGTTTTTTGAAATAATTAGGAAAAGGGTAAAGATGATTTTCAAACAAATCGTTCAACATACATTTGTAAATAAACAACTTTTACCTTTAAACCAAACTAAGTAATTTAAAAAAATAGTTTGATTGTCAGTTTCATCATCTGTGCACTCTGAAACCTTATACCATGTGGTCACCGAAGCAGGTTACTAAATTATTAATGTCATTTTATAGTTAGTGGTATATATTAAAAGTTAAAGCTGTAGTTCCCATGATTTGACCTACGAGTACGTGAAAATAAATTTAGTAACTTTTTATAGCTATCAGATATGTCCATTCGTAATAAATTTGGGGTATAAGTGCCCCTCTTAACGGGATGTTTCATTTCCAAAGTTCCTTATCCTCATTTCTGGATATAAATTGTTATATGAAAATTATAAAAAGTGTCCAAGTAGAAGTATTTGGAAAAGTTTAAAATACAATACAAATACAATAAAACAGTTCAATAGTAAATCGCGAATGAAATATATTGGAACCGAGTTAAAAGTATTGACTGGCAAATCTATTGGGAAGAGATCATTGGGAAGACCTAGACGCAGTAGGGAGGATAATATTAGAATGGATCTGGAAGATATAGGGTGTAATGAGATAGAGTGGGTAAAACTAGCTCAAGATGGGAATATGGTGTAATGAGGTGGGGTCGAGAGAACTAGCTAAAGATAGGGATAGGATGTAATGAAGTGGACTGGATAGAACTAGTTCAAGATAGGGATAGGGTGCAATGAGGTGGGCTGAATGAAACTAGTTAAAGATAGGGATAAGGTTTAATGAGGTAGGCTGGGTAGAATTGAAGATAAGGATATGGTGTAATGAGGTGGACTGGATTAAACTAGCTTAATAAAGGGAGAGGTTGCCTACTTTTGTAAGTATGCCAATGCACGTTTGAGCTTATAATGCTATAGAGTAAGAAATACTTGATTACACAGAGTGCAATAAAAGCCAATACGAATTATGTTATTTCATCTGTTCGAGTTCTTAGCTCATTCTGTTATGAATCTGTCTACTCAACTTAAACTTCCTGATTTGACACCAGGCATGGCTGGAATCTTTTAAAAATCACAAAGTTGGCATTAGGTCAGGGATTAGATATTGTGTTCGTGGTACAATTCATTTTGTTTTTAAGTCGCGTGTTGATAATATACTCGGCAGTTTTAGTTCGTAAATGCAAAAAACTATTAGTATAAGTATACTTCTGTAACAAACTTAATCGCGTCAAGAATAAATTAAGGGCTTAGGCCCATATGCAAGGACGATGCTGAGCTCAGCCAGAGTACAGGCAGAGTATGAGCCTCGTGCTAGTACGATTTATGACGCAATAGCTTGAGTCTCGCCAAAGTCTGGTCCCGGGCTTGCTCAGGCTATACTCTGCCCGTACTCAGAGGATATTTCCACAACATGGCGCTGCGCGCATGGCCGATCGAGACACCTGTTTTCACGACAGGCCACATGCTCTACTAGTGCTCAGCCTGTACTCTGGCCGTGCTCAGCATCGTCCTTGCATACGAGCCTTAGAATAGCTAATACTAGTTTTAGTTAATGTAAAAAAGTAACTCCCTATGTTTCTGATTCAAATTTATACAAAAGCACGATGTATAAAACGGGTTGATATAAAATTATGTTACTATAACGTACTGAATAATATTAATGTACAATAATTTTAGAAACAAATTGCATCAAAGAATAAGATATAATATTTCAATGTCACTTTATAAACGATATCATATAGTGCTTATGTGCCTTCTAAATTTTGAAAATCATTTTAAAAATAATTATTAAATTAATATCTCATTTATTATTATTATTATTATTATTTAGCACCACGTCTTACTACTCGTTCAGGTTATATGCATAACTAGTAATTACGCTAATGGGCTAGGAATTGTAAAGGTTGAATATATAGGAAGTGAACCCACATTTGCGCGAAGGGAGATTGGAGAAACCATTAAGGAAAAACTACCTCAAGTTCACTATAGCGAGATTATAACCTTGATTTACCCATCTTTGGCAGTCTAGCTAAACACGAAATAAGCGCATTAGCTAACTACGTCACAGAAGCGGGTAATCTAATTTGATGAAGTGGATTATTATAAGTGAATCTCAGAGCCGATTATTCAGGAAATTAAAATCATAACTACGCTCGAAACAAAAATAGTATCTAAGCATAGTTTTTCTTTAATCTTTACTTGACAAAAGCGAATTTGGAATCAGTAAAATAATTTTATCTTTTTAACGTCTTTTCTCAATTTTATTGTATTTTTTAAAAAAATTGTAGAAATTGTTTCACTTGTTTAAAATTCACTACCTTCCATTAAATACCACATAAAACTGTACTACCATGTGACAGCTGGTTTGATCTTTATTACCTTCATAAGTTACATTCCATCCCAGGGTGAGACAGGGTAATAGGTGCCAATTGAGAATCGTTCACAAGATATCGCTATAAATCGAACTACTGTATTTACTCTTTAATTTGTTTAGGCATTAAATCACATATAAATAACACAATCAAGCAAAGTTTTTTTTTTGTATTATTATCTATGGATTTCACACTTTCGATTAATATTTCCACATTTAACATTTGGTTCAGTATGGGTGGATTTTCTTTATCACTATTTTAGTGTTTTAAAAAAACACATATGTATTGTGTTTTTTTAACTAACAGGGTAACAAATTATCTTAAATTAATGTTAATTGGTTGAATATTCATCAAGATATTTCCAAATATTATTACTTACTTGCTTTATGGAATTAGGAACTAGTAAATTTCATTGCCACACTCACAATAGTACGCAACCTATCTCTATCTTGAGCAAGTTCTATCTAATCCAGCTCACTACACCTTATTTCTTTCAGGTTCATTATAATGAGCCTAGGTCTTCCCAATAGTTTCTTCCCATTGAATTTGCCAGTCAGTACCTTGATCAAGGTTCTAGAAACTCCCACTCACACTGCATATACTGCCCACCGTAATATATGAGACTTTATTATGCTAACAATGTCTTGTGATGAGTATATAGTATGCAACTCATCATTATATAACCTCCTCCACTCCCCTGTAACCTCATCCCTTTTTGGACCAAATTATATTCCTAAGCACCTGGTTTTCAATCACCTTTAATTTGTTTCCGTCATGTCCAAACATTTTTAGAGCAAGTAGTGTCAATATTATTTTGACTTAATAAAGTTTATTATTTAATTAATACCATTTCATCGTTGAAACATAAAAATAATATTTTACTATCGTCAAGATAAAAAACACACTATAAAATAGTTTCGCTGGGGAGTGATCAATTGTTTCCTAAGATTAGAGAATACCTCCACAGCCACTCTGTCATGTAGATCAGGTTAAGAATAAAAAACTTATTAATTTTTGGATAAGTGAGAATATTCCTTATAAAACTCATCTGTAGAGTATTTCCAGTTTCAACTTTTGCAAAACATGTTAATGGTTAAAAACTTCCACTTAAAGCCCCATAAATAAGTTTTAAATGTTCCACGGAGAAAGAGTAACGGTTAAACTTAACACATACCGTATTTTTGTGTTTCACACTGTTTTATTCTAGAGACATTATTTTCACTGCTTTTGTTTCAGGCAAGTCAGTGGTATTTTAACAGACGAGTCACATTACACAACATTTTACAGTCAAGTACAGGGTTGAGCATAAAAATTGTATTCAAAACCCTTTTTATACACATGGCTTACAGTTCTTGAATATAAATGTTTGGTATGGTAACATTAGGTTCTTTTTGGACCACTCAAATAATATAATAAATAACATTTCCCCCTTCAGAGAGGTGTTAACTTCTTAGTAGCAATTCTATTATCCTTGGTGACTCTGGTACTTTTGTTTCTTTGTTCCAAGGCTACCAGCCTTCCACAATAAAAGGAGTCACAGGAATAATAACTGGTAATTTAGCTCTCTACACTTCTCGTGTTCTTTCTTTACACCCACTAGCTTTTGTTTGAGCATAACTTGATATTACACTTCTACTAGATACCTGGGTTTTAAGTACGTTCCGGCCGTCAAGAACTAAAATTACGGCGAAGCGGAACAGCCAGCTATAACGGAAAATTTAAATACTTTCTGAGATAATTTATAAAGTCTTTATGTAAAAAATATAAATCTCTCTGTCACGTTAACTAGGCAAACAGTGTAAGGGAAAGAAGACTTATTTGCCCTTCTTATTTTCATCTTTAGAAAGAGATAAAGATTTTAAAGAACCTAACAAATATATTAATTATATGTAAAGAACTTCACTTGAATGAATGATGAAACATTTCCAAATGAATTGATCAGTACTATTAGAAGAGCAATGAACTTAAGTTTCTCTCCCCTACTGTAATATTATGATTATTGTACCTCGTTTTTCTACCCATCCGGGATATGAATATGTATCAGGAAGGATTAACTTATAGGAAATGTAGCCTACTAGTATTTTCGTGAAGAACGATTAGAAACAATTAAGGGGAAAATACCTCATAATACTTGGAGGAGATCAAGTTCAATTTCCCCATCACAAGAAAATAACACAATCAGTGTAGATGTAAACCATTTTAAAACTGGTAAATTGTATCTATAGAATCACGTGTGATACAATAGTTGTATAGTGAGCAATGTCGTGTTTTTATAATCAGGAGCATTTAACTTGCACTTTTTGAACCAAATGATTATGTCATTATTCTAACTAAAAACTAACTTCATTATAGTACCGACACAGCACCCTGTTTCCCACTGTGTGTTTATCATATATATAGGGGAGATTCCAATAGGTATTAAGAGTAAAGAAATTACATCTTTCACCCGATGTCGTAAATCGAGCTCACGGCCCTGGTGCACTGGCTGAGCTAGGAAGTCATATGCCATGAATAATGGTGTCATTTATGTTTTAGACAGTTCTTAAAAGTGAGAGTCAACCCGATTAACAAATAATAGTCCTTATATTAATATATTTAAGGGGCTTCCTACCAGAACGCTCAAACACGTTGTAAGCGTACAAGAGGATTCCACGTTATTTAAAAATTAGTTTGTCATTTAAAAATATGGCTCTCACCAAAATGGAGGAGGGGTGAGGGGGAGATATAAACTAGCCTATATCGGATTAAATCCTTAAATTCTAGGTGTCATAGTTTTAATAAAAAAAAGGTGAAATCCGCTCATTTCCAAATATGTTCCTGGACTGCCGTTGACAGGGAGATTGGGGCTTGAATTCCAGTTGGGTCTATTGAGGGTTATTTTTCTCTAAATTGTTTTCCACTCTCCTAACACGTAAATGTAAGTACAATTCTTCTGAATTTAATCTTTCTTATTGCTAGAACATTTGTGTAATTTATTACGTATGCGGAAAACTAAAACATGAAGTGGGACGCAGTTACAAAAGAAAAAAGGTAACATTATAATTATTAAAGCCTCAATTTGAAATTGTGTGATTTCATGATGTTCAGAACTCAAGTTCATTATTAATGCCACAGGCATAATACAAACAAGCTATTTAAGTAATTTCACCAAATTTTCACCCCTTTTGGAAGAGAGACAAAGCAATCTAGATTCCAATTCTTGAAAAGACACAGAATATCTTCTCAGAACTGTTTTCTCTCTAACAGCTGAACAATGAAGACATGCATTTAATTTCAATACAGTTTTTAGTACCCAAGTACTACATTTGAACTCAAAAACCTCTCATTAAGGAGATATTGTACAAGCAGCTCATTAATATTAAGTATTATATATGTTAAATATTAAGGGCACCTCTTTCCTAAATGGAAATATCACAATCTATCTACTAGCTCGGGTTGTTGTACTCCACTCAATTATATTATATTGTTATGTTTTGACCTAATTAAAATACTTTATTTGTTTTTAGAAGTATAGATTTATGTTATTAACAATTTACGTTGATCTCTAAACAGCAAAATTTCGAATTAAATAAGACATTTAACCGTTTCATAATTTTTTTTCTAAAATCATAAAACACAAGAGACAAGTTTATTCCTTTAGAATCCAGTTTGGCATGAATTATTTTTGAAATAATAAGCAATTTCTTAATAACACGGAATTTCTGTGTTTGCAAAGTTTCTTAACGCACTAATAGGTGGCAACCTTAAGTTCATTCCCTTATCCAAAAGGAGTATCGCCAACTCGCTTAGGCAGTACAAAATTGATAAGTCGTTTTATCGTCGAATGGAGAGAATAATCTTGAATATATTTATAGGAATAAAATAACATTTTTACTGGCAGAGCTAGCCAAGTGGTTCACGCACCTCCCTCGAGGACTCGAGATAACAGTATTCGACACCAACCAGCTACACTGTTGAAGCTTTATTTCAAATGAAGGTTTCTATTTTTCTCCTAAGTATTAATTTTCTTTGTTCTACTCCAAGGGGGATTGTAACATTGTCACTGAGTCTAATTCCTGCTATTGTTACTCAAGAATAGGATATAACAACAAAATAGTTCATTAGGAGTGAACTATAGAGCCTTTTTTTCATTTTATAATCAATGTTCGGTTATGACATTAGTTGTACTTTCAGTTTTCTTAGTTTTATTAGTTTAAAAACCAAGGTTATTAATGACCTTACTTAAGAAACAGGGGGTGTAAAAGTATTTTTTATCATCACGTCTTACTCCTAGCTATGGTTATACGCAAACATTATTATTCCTCTGATAGGGTGGGGTTGAAGAAGGAAGAATTTTAGAGTTAATCTACGCACAATTGCGTGGAAAGAGAGTGGGCAACTCTTTAGTAGACCCAACTGGGATTCGAGCCCCGATATCCCCATCGACAGCAGGCCAGCCTAACATGAGAGCGACGCCTTATACCATTCATTCACTGAAGCAAATGTGTAAGGGCATCTTAGAGAAAATGCAGCAGCGTTAGTGTGGAGAAAGGATGAGACAATTACAAGGAAAACAATCATAGGGTCAAAATTATCTCCAAATTACCCGGAAGAGATTTGAGCCATGACTTTCCCATTTCATATAATCCAGTCAACTGCCAGATTGATTTAATGTACCGTGTGACCACAGGTGCTTGTGTTTTCAATGGATAGTCTTTACAACTATACTGCATACTCCAGGTAGATTTGTGGTTCTATAATAATACATAAAATTTTTCTAAAGTTTGGAAATAGCCTACTTTGACAAGATGACATGGCTCACAATACCCAAGTATGTTTATATATAATCGTCCTAAAACGATATTATGTTTGTAAAATAAAATATCTTAAAAATAACGTTATTTGTCGAATATTTTGAGCAATAACGTTGCTATTTTATAAAAATTGTACGAACTGTTCTGGCCGAAAATGTATAACATAATTTTATCTGACTCTTGAAAAATTGGGTGTGTTTTGAACATACCATTTATATGTTTAGAATACGTGTCAGCAACTTTCATTCGATCGTGAAGTGAAACAACATCATTATTACGATCTTTGACTCCTTTAATTTCTCAAATATATCAAGTATCGGTAGTTTAAAATAATATTTGAGTGTGAAAAAATAATCTTGATTGATCAAAACAGTAATGTTATAAGGAACTTAAATAATTTCCATAAAACATTTTGTTTATTCTATATCTTTTCCTAGAAAGTTTAAAACATAAGTATTTAAGAAAGTTTGATTTTGAGGAATATGTATAAGATTTATCGACAAAAAAAAGTCAAAAGTATAATGGAGAAACAATGTTATTTTTCTTAACACTTCGTCTTACTATCCGTTCGGTTTATACGCTTATGTACTAATTACCCTAATGGTTTTAGGGATGAGTAAGGTTTTATTTTGAGGAAACGTAAAATCATTTGCGTGGAAGGAGAGTGGAAAATTATTTCTGGAAAACCACCTGAAGTAGTCTACTGCATGAGTGATGCCTTAGACCATGCGTCCACTGAAGCGGGTTAAGAAACTATGTTAATCACGGTACCTTTGATAAGTCTATAAATGGATCGGGGTGGGAAAAGGTCGCCCATCTCTGCTTTAGATTATAATAGAAAATTTTCAGGGAACTATTTTTAATAATGGATTAAATAACAAAGTTATTTTATTAATTAACTACTGTTATAGCTGCATCAAGATATCATATTCCTTAAATTTAAAAATGACACCTGAACACGGTTTAATTCTGGAATCAAACTCGTGTCCAGATGTAATTTTTTAATTCAAAGTATATGGGCATTTTTTGTTAAAAGTAATCAGTGACAAGCACACAAACTCATTAGCCGTATTGCCCTTATCATCCTATATCCAGGAGAGAGGCAAACATAAATGAATGGAGAATAGAATCATAAACACTTTTTTCAAGAACTCAGATTACAATCCACTAAAAAGGAGTTTCCTGTCTATTGAGAACCATCCTAACCACCAAGTTACAACGAAATGGCTACCGACCCAGAACTAACGCCATATTTCCTTCTCCTGTGTGTAGAATGTAGACAGGAGCCAATAGTAGCAAGTTTGTTCGGCACCTCTCTCTATATATCTATCTGTCTATCCATATATATATATATATATATATATATATATATCCCTCCCTCCGTTTGCAATACGATGTGCTAAGAGATGTTGAAGTGATCAGAGCAGACACCACGATACAAAAAAAAAAAAAAAAATGAAGTGAAGATATTTTAAAAGAGCAGAATGGGTGGAGATAAAAGGAGGGTTGGAGTGAATGTGAGAAAGGGAGGAAGAGGGTAAATTTATCTGGGTACATGAGAGATTATAAGGTGATTCATAAATTGATGCATGTGAACAGAAAAGGTGTTAATTTAATATACAGTTTGAATTGTATTTTTTGTTCGAAAATAAAGCTTATTTAATTTGTTTTTATAGTTCCTAAAATGACTGTGATTTAGAAATTAGAACTTGCTTTATCACTAAAGGAATTTAAGAGCATGCATTTCATGCCAATCAACCCTGTGATACAGTCAGATAGAAATCGTAAATTTACACGCATACTATTATTGCACGTGGATCATTTCTGATTAAACATAAATGGAGATAAATAGAGGCTCTAATACTGAACATTGTTGAAATATTAAATGATATTTGGATACCAACTGCAGTAAAAAGGTCGTTTTTGACCATTTTAGAATGGCTTCACTGATAAGCATTGTGCACAAATATTCATTCTCTCATAATAGGGACATACTCTAATTATTAACAAGAAATTGTGTAGCGTTGTCACCCATCGTCAATGCGGAAAATTTCAAGTAATAATTCAATTTATAAATGCTCGGCACACATTTCTGGCGTATCTTGGTATTTTTTTCCCCCTTTAATTTCCATACCTCGTGCGAGCCGGGAGCTTAGTTGGGCCTGCTGTGATGAACGCTATTAATAGCCTTTGCATCTTAGGAACAAACTTATTACCCTCAAACCTAACTTACAAAATAATTTGGCTGTATTTTATTAACGACAACCAATCCCCTTTACATCAGTTATCAAATTTTAAAAAAGGAAGCTCCAGTTTCATTGATGAAATATGCATTTGACACCCACTTTTAAAATCGAATATTCTGAGGCGTCACTCTCGTAATAGACTAGCGTGTCAATGACGAGAAGCTCGGGATTCAAATCCTGGTCGGGTATACTAAGGATTTGTTTCCTTAATGCTTTTCCAATTCTCCATACACGCCAGGGCTTCATCTAAATCCATCTTTTGTCATCCCTAACCCATAATAATAGTTTTATTATAGTACCGCGTCTTACTACTCATTCTGGTTATACGTTTATGTACTAATTACGCTCGTGGATTAGGGATGAGGGAGATTTAATTTAGAGGAAGTGTACCTGCATTTTCGTAGAAAGAGTGGAAAATCATATATTAAAACTACCCTCAGTACACCTGACAAGTATAGAACAATGATCTCCCCGTCATCGGCATTATATACGTACTATTGCGAGAATAGAGCCTTAGATCATGCGATACCAAAGCGCGCTATAAGCATGGTTATTACATAAGAAGTGTGCAGGGATAAATGGGTCAAGTCACATTTCATACATTTTTCAGTACCAAAACATTTATATTTCAAACGCCATAAGGCAAATACTTATTTGAATAATTTAAATAAGATCTCTTTTAACAATAGACTAAAAGGGTGTATGATTGACTAACGGATGGAAGCATTAACTCAGTTTGAGGTAGAAATGTACTTTCCCCCTATTTCCCCTATACCCTTCATATGCATATAGTCCAAACGGGCCGTGACAAAATAAATATATGCATCTCACATGACTTTTCCAAAGCAGAACCAGTTCATATAATAACATTCAAACTATTTGTCTACTTATTCTGACTTAAATATTTCTGTTTTAATACCCTGGCCAGTCATCGAACTTGAGCCACTTGAACATCTCAGCTACGGTGAATTCTAATGCTGTGTACAAGATCTTTAAGGAGCTAGGACTTCAAGTAATTCTCAACAATCGCGAATGAACGTATGGGTTTTAAAACCTATGGTTTCAAAGCTTCACATGATGCTAAGGCAAATGAAGAATGAGTGATTTGAAAAATAGCATTTTTAATCAAATTTAAAGATAAATATAAAAAAATTAACTTACACCATAGCTTATTTCAGTTATTATTAAATATAAATCTAAAATAGTTTATTTATAACACATACAAGAAACTTATTGTAGATTTAATAACATTTCAAATATTAAACTATTAATATGAGATAGGATAAATCAATAACATCACCCCATAGGCCGGGAATTAAATGTTCAAGTAAGAACAAAAAATTGCTAAATTAATTACATACGTGTAGCTAAAAGCGCCAAATAATAATCGCAAATTTGAAAATGGACACTTGTATACGTTAATTGGGCCCGAAATCAGTATTCTATGAGCTATCCAGGGTTAGTCCCAATTTAAGGGTCAATCTTCACCCTCAGCTAAGGGCAGAATTTATGATTGACAAGTGGCAATCATCAGCTACAATGAGATATCATTAATACCACAGCCGCCGGCAACTCGGGGTTTGGCTTTATGCTGCCGTTTGTAGAAGGAGTATACATTTTACTGTACACGACAGCAAATAACATGTAAGAAAGCTAACGCTTTTACACTTTTTTTTCCATGAAAGGTAGCAAGCTTACTATTCATAGTTCCACTATGATCTTGTTTATAAGATAGTGTCACAGAGAAATTCGTCGAGAAAAGCCTGTTCCCTTTCATGTGAACGGAGTGTATAAATAAGTATGCACGAGTGGCAAAGCTCGGGGGATTGAATTGATATGTATGTTACAGATACAGCCGAACCAATTATCATATTTATAAATTTGAATAATCACGCCTAACCAATAATTGAAGCTTTATTTATTTTTTTATTTTTTGGAAATGTTATTAAAGTCCTACACTTCCTTAAATTTAAAACAACACAATGATCAGACTCCAGTATGTTAGTTTAAAACCCACACGTTCAACCTTTACTAATGGTCTATCTCGGAACCGATAAATATTTAAGCAGACTTCTACTCACCTAGTTAAGGTATTAGTTTAAATAGATTCATTATAAATGTTTAATTAGTACGTTCCACAAAATTGTTACTAGCTACTTGAAATATGGTTTAAGGATGAAGAAGTAAATATTAGTGCAACTGCACAAGTAGTCCAACACCTTGGCTCAATTGGAAGTGTGTCTTATCAATTAGTTAAGGGCCCCAGATTCAATAACCAGCATACCCGCTTCTGTAGCCACATGGTCTAAGATGCTACTCTCATAGTAGACTAGACCACCAATGACAGGAAGATCAAGGTACGAATCCTGGTCGGGTGTACTAAGGGTGAGTGTTCCAAAATAGTTTTCCCCTTTTCTTCCACGCAAATGTGGGTACACTTCCTATAAATATAACATTCTTCATCCCTAAAACCATTTGCGCAATTAATACATAAACGTATAATCCGAACGGTGTTAAAAATGGAAGAATATCCGAAAAACTTTTGATTTGTGAAATTGATGTTTCCCCTTTCACAGTGATTAACTAACAACCGGGTGTCTAGGTGTTGTGTATATTCTAGATCTAGGTTAGTTTAAAGTCCTGTGCTAATATGTTATGTCAGTTCAGACAGTGCATGATAAATACCTTAAATAAAAAATACCGTAGGAAAACATTTATTTTTAATCTTAGGCTTTCAATGTATGTGTAGGCCTTAAAACACAAAAGATTGATATCTGGACGAAGGGTGGCACGTGCAAATTAAGAAAAAAAACACTAAAAGACAATACTTTTTTGTTTGTTTTATTTTCATTCTTTTATATTAATATGTTGTTATTTATATTTTATTAATATTTATGCCCCCAAAATGTCGCGGCACCCCCTAAGTGCCAAGGCACACCGGTTATGAATCCCTGATCTACATCCTCTTATCCTCGCTTCGTTCCTCAGATTGATCAAGAGCCATACTTGATTTTTAATAGTGCGTTAAATGAACTAGTTCATAATTTAAGCAGCAAGCCAAACTTTTGGACCAAGATTGCAGCAGTGGAACTTGGTGCCCAAAGACTCAAGAATACCCATCTTCAGAAAAAGGCACGAGAGATTTACAATCCAATACAGTTTTATTTGCGTTTGTAATGATATAAATGGTTTGATGGAAGAGTTTGGATTTCAGCACAATCCAAAAAAATTGAGAACGTTCATTAACTCGTCAAAACTAAATTTGAAAGCTATTTTGTAACAAAATGGGTATGTAAATGCCTTCATACACATTGATCATTCATTTGATACGTAAGAAACATATTAAAGTATGTCAGTCTTAAAAAAGGAAATAAATTAAAAAGATTTTGTTAGCAAATTTATGAGGATTTGAAAGTGATTGGACTTTTACTTAGACTGCAGACAGGAATTATAAAATACAGTTTGTTTTCATGCGTGTGAGACAGTAAAGCAACTGTACAACATTCAAGATTATAGGACTGGCCACTAGAGAAGATTATGTTCTAGGAAAACATAATATAAGGAACGCTCCCTTGGTGAATCATGAAAAGTAGCTTTTACCTCCGGTGCACATAAAGTTGGGACTTGTGAAGAAGCCTTGGAGCACATCAAATTAAGGCCTATGAAGAATCCTTGGACAAAAGTAGTGAAGGTTTTCAATATTTGACCAGAAAACTCCCAAACTTAAATTATTCCAAAGTTTTTTAGCACTCGGTCTTTCTACCCTTTCGTGCTATATTCCTATGTACCTACTGTGCTTACTTCCCTTTAGGGCTTTATTCCTATAGGCTACTTTGTGCCAGGGATGAAAAAGGTTGTATTTAGATCAAGTGTACCCACATTTGTGTGTAAAAAGAGTGTAAAACCGATTCCAGAGTTAAATAAGTAATCTTTCGGCCCACAAATAAGAAAAGCTATGTCCGATAGAAATTTTGAAATAAAACTCCAATCAATTTAATTGGATGTATGGCACTCATTTAAATTAGTGGTCAATGGTTTTAGGGAAACAAATAGCAAGGCAACTACCCTGAAACTGTACAAGACCTACTACATAATTACCAAAAGCTAGGATGGCAAATGCAATTAAGAATCCACTTTTTTCATTCACACCTGAAATTCTTTTCTGAAAACCCAGGAACCGTTAGTGAAGAATAAGGGTATCGGTTTATGAGTACATTGCTAAAATGTAGCAACGGTATCAATGAAGGTGGGACCCATAAATTACAATTGACTACTCCTGGTTTATTCATAGTGAGGAGAACTTACAGATTAACTTACAGCTACTTTATTCCTTTATGGGTTGTTTCTCCTCACTATGAATAAACCAGGAGTAGTCAATTGTAATTTATGGGTCCCACCTTCATTGATACCGTTGCTACATTTTAGCAATGTACTCATAAACGATACCCTTATTCTTCACTAACGGTTCCTGGGTTTTCAGAAAAGAATTTCAGGTGTGAATGAAAAAAGTGGATTCTTAATTGCATTTGCCATCCTAGCTTTTGGTAATTATGTAGTAGGTCTTGTACAGTTTCAGGGTAGTTGCCTTGCTATTTGTTTCCCTAAAACCATAGACCACTAATTTAAATGAGTGCCATACATCCAATTAAATTGATTGGAGTTTTATTTCAAAATTTCTATCGGACATAGCTTTTCTTATTTGTGGGCCGAAAGATTACTTATTTAACTCTGGAATCGGTTTTACACTCTTTTTACACACAAATGTGGGTTATTATTTTGCAAATAAGTTCTAATCACTAAGAAATCAGTCAAAAATTATTTATTTCTGTATATTGAAGGTTGTCTTTACCTATTGTCAAATATGAAATCTATGGTTAACCCTTTCAAAAGCTCAAACCTTCTTAACAAATGCAGGTAATAATATAAATTTTTTAATAACCTAGGTTTTTTAACATAAAAACTGTACGTGATACCAAGTTTTACTTATCATTTTGTTGATCAGCAGATCCAATTTAGTAAAAAAAAAAGCTCATTTCATCCATGTTATCGAAAAAAGAATGAAATTCGTTGTCTAAATTAATCGACTACATAGTTGCATTGAGTGCAAATCTCTATTTATTGACAAAGGTCTATTTGTTTTATCTTTCATCTAATTAGAAACATCTGAAGTATATTTAAGCAACCGAAATCATCAAATGTCTGAGCTAATTGTCACAATATTTTTTTAAGCATCCTATAAGACACCATAAAGATAGCTCAACAAGGAAGAAGGAGGGCCACACTATGGGAGCATGGGGAAAAGAAATTTAATCTTTTAGTAGCGGAGCATTGAAGTAGGGGGCGTGGAATGATGTTTTAGGAAGAGGGGTTGAAGGGTGGCGTACAGTGGATCTATACGACCCTAGCGCGCACACACACACACACATACACACACCAATCTTTCCATTACTTTCACGAGTAGGGGTGAAAAAGTGTTGCAAAGAAACATCAAGGAATTTCAAAAGAAGGCAAGAAGAAAATTTGGTGAAAATATAAGAAAGAAAAGTGTGAATAAAGGGAGTAGGCTATTTCCTTTAAAAAATGGGGTAGGGGTTTAAAGAAACTGTGTGAAATTTATCAGCAAATTGAGTATTTTATAATTGGTGAGAATATCAACCCCTTTACAACCGAACGTTTTATTATTTGAATAGTGTTATCTACATTTATAAGGCTCCTGGTGTATAATAACATTAGGCCTATATAAGGTTATCGCTTATTTTTTAGAGCAAAATTTTGTTATTTTTGTTTCAAAGTATAGCGTAAGAAATAAATTACATTATTTAAAAAAAAATTGCCAAATTTAAAAGTATGGGCTTACGAGAGTATATAATATTTAAATAACTTAAATACATGCTAGTTAATAAAAAATTATTGCAATTAGTTTATGCAAGCTATGAAACAATGACATTATTGATATTCATAAAATAAGTTAAACAAAAGAATTTAAAAGCAGATCTAGTAAATAATCTAGTATTTTCATTAAGCCAAAGCGATTTTTATTAAGTCAAGAATTATTTCATACAAAAATACAATCTAATCTGTCCTTTACACACGCTTAAAGCACACATACTTATTTGAACACTGAAGCACACAAAACACATAAGAATAATTATAAATAAGGGGTGAGTAATAGTTACGTTTATACTTGACTACGGTAGACATTTGCCAAATGTCAAATCCAACCAAAAAAGTAAAAAATCCGTATTCATTATGTTTGATAAAATATTTATAACATAATTCAAACGTTTATAGTTAAATACATGGTCAATTAAACGCTTCTCTCTACATTATATAAACGGAACCTTAATATTCCTCGCCATCGGTAGATTTTTGTGATCAACCAATCATCGAATACAAATAGGGTTAGTTTTCTCATTCTTAAAGATATATTTAGGCAGTGTTATGGGAAGGTGGGGCTAAGAGTTTTTAGAATTTTACTAAAATATGTCCCAAGGTGCTTATTAGATTAGTGGAAATAGCTTGTAAGACTATCACATTTAAATATATTTTTTCTAATTTTTGAAAAAAAAAAAGTCAGCTTTTACAGCTCTAAGTCCAATTTTGATAAAGAATCTTATCTGGTCACTAGAAAAGTTACTAGATCTAATGTTAAGTATTTAAATGTCAAGCCATGTAATTTGCAGCAGTAAATTTTGATAGATTTAACACAAATACAAAAGTAAAGTGGCATCAACTTTAGCTGCAAAAAAGTTTGCATTTTCTATAATAACCTCTTTGTGAAAATTAGACTGTGTATATAGTGATTTTTTTTTAAGTTTTGAATTCCCTAATTTTATTTGTATTCTACAATAAGATATGGTGAGATTAATGTTCATTGTTCTTTATTGTGATAAATCAGTATGAATGTATGTTTATAAAGTACTATTTTTATGTGTGTTCCACATCTTAGTACCCAACCAGACTATTCGAATATTTACACTCATAAATAAAAGGTGAGAAAGGTAAAAATAAAGTGATTGAACCTACATTTGGATGAAGGAAAGGTGTAAGGTCAATAATTAAAAATACACCTCAGCACACCTGGCTTGAGTCTCACCTAA
The DNA here is from genome assembly GCA_039000515.1 of Timema cristinae. NCBI lineage: Eukaryota > Metazoa > Arthropoda > Insecta > Phasmatodea > Timematidae > Timema > Timema cristinae. Next base: position 49,197,045 of record JBCFYV010009882.1, read on the forward strand.
TTACTCGTTAATTATTAAAATAATTTATTTCGATTAAACAAAATAAAGTTATTAGTACTATCTATTGAAAAAGTGTAGACCACTAGATAGCGCCTAAAATATTCCTCAGAGACCATAATATTCATTAGAATATAAATCCTTAAGATAATATTGAAGATTACTTACCAGAACCTTAAAATGTTTCTTTTATTTATTTAAATGAAATTTAAATTCATGAAACAAAATAAATAAAATAATTTTGCTGCCACTTAAAAGTGATGTGGTTATCCTCCTTCATTCTCCCTAAATTTGCAATGATTATACCTGACACATGGACTAATACACCATCTTAATTTAAGGGGTAGATATGAAGAGGCTAGTTTAGAGGAAGTGCATTCCCATCAGTGAAAAAAAGAATAAAGGTTGGGGGGGGGGGATGCCGTTTGAAAAAACACCCCTTAGTCTACCCTGCCTTTATCTGCCTAAAGCTCCCTCTTTAATGGCGAGAAGGCTTTCACTTAAAATAAACGACTGTTTTTAATCTCTGGTATGACTTTATCCCACTGTTGCACTAAGAGGGAAGATGAGTTAACTCCAATTTAAGTCTCCACGCCGTTTCCGTGTGACCTCGACTTGAAACAATGCTTTGCCCCAAGGTGAGAAACCAGTCGATAGCACCTAAGGACAACGTAGGGAAATATAAATCCCGTTCTAAAATATTTGATTATTTTTAAATTAGTTATCCATTCAAAGTATTTAACCATGCATTTAAAAAGGGTTGTGTCGACAGTTTTTTTCTGTCTCCACGTCTCACTACCCATTCGAGCTATACTATCATGTATTATTTACTCTAATGTGTTAGAGATGTGAAAGGTCGAATATAGAGGAAGTAAACCCACATTTGCGTTGAAGGAGAGTGAAAACCATTTAGGAAAAATCACCCTCAGAGCCCCCGACCGAGATTTTAGCCCCCAATAATACCGTCATTGGCAAGGTAATCTATTGCAATAGTGACGTCTTAGACCATTTGACCACCCAAGCCAGTTTTAACAAATTCACATAGTATTGGAAAACCAACTTCATTATTAGGTTTCCTAAACTTCAAAACCCAATGGCCAAGGCAATGATACGACTAATTTAAATACATACAATTTATTATTTAAGTAGCTGCCACACCCGCTCTAGTGGCCGAATGGTCTAAGGCGCCATTCTAATTTTGGACTGGCCTGATGAATAGTGGGAGATCAGGGTTTTAATTCAAGTTGGACCCACTGATAATTGTTTTTCCCAAATAGTTTCTAATTTCCTTCCACCCAAACACAAATAGATTGCCTCTAAATTGTTTATTTCCTCATCCCTAACCCAATAGAGTAATTATCATATACGCGTATAACCTAAATAGGTAGTAAGACGCGGTGAAAAAAACAAACAAATTAGGTGCATAAACAATCAAGTTTATGCTTGTCTGTAAAAGACACGGATGTTGCGTTTGTCTATTGGTACAAAGGTTCTGAACTCAATTCATGTCACCTACCTTCCTGTCAACGGGGACAAAGTGGAGTGTGATAATAGTGGTAGCATGCTGATATAATAACGATAAAGTTATATTAATTCAATACTTACCTACTTAATCTACGGTATTGGGAACTCAAAAGTTCATTGCCGCAGTTAAAAAGTACACCACCTATCTCTATATTGTGCTAATTCTATCCAGTCCACCTCATTACACCCTCTCTCTTTGAGATCGATTTTAGTGTTAATTTCCCATCTGCGTCTAGATCTTCCCATGGGGTTTGCCAATCATTACCCTGAACAAGGTTCAGGAATCTCCAATTCACGCTGCATCTCCTGCCCACCGTAATATACAAATCTTGATTATCCTTAGATCCTTACAATGTCTTGTGATAAATACGAGGTATAAGTCATTCACGAGCTAGGTTTACCTGGATGACAGCTCGAAATGCTACTATAAGAAATCCCTAAAACATCAATACGCCAACAGCTGACATCACTTTGGATGACTGTAATGAAGACAGATGGTAATATATTAATGTGATAGTTAACCACAGTAATTTAGGCCAATATTATTTATATATTTATTTGAGGTCGGACACAAAGTCTATTTATAGTTTTATTCCCCTTAAAAAATATATTAACACCACTTTCACAAAAACTTTTAACGAACATATCTTTAAAAGGGTGACTAACGAATCTAAACAATATGATTGAATATAATGGTAAACAAGTTTTTAACAATAATGCAGACACGCAGTTGATGAAAATATTTTATTCAGTTAAATATTTCAAAATACGATAAAATAATCATAAAATCATTTATTGTATGTAAAAAAAATGACAATAATTTTCTCTTTTCCAAGTAAATACGATGCCTGTATTAAAAGATATTGATGTGTGCACTATATTATACAAAATCAGTAACGTTCCAAAACGAAAAATAAGTACTTTTAATTATGTTTAAAATATTGTTTCGAGTTGGATAAAAAGAAATTATTAAAAAAAATGAAATAGTATGAGAAAACTTAGGTTTACGTTATTTTAAATGTAATATATAACAGGTAATTAAAGATCTCTACATTTATGGAAACCCAAAACCTAAACATATGATTTTCGAACTATCATCCAGGTAAAAACCTATCGTGAACGGAATATAGGTAACTCATCATAAAGTAACCTCCTACACTATCCAGTATTTTCATCCCTTTTTGGAACAAATATTTTCCTAAGCACTTTGATTACATAAGCGTCCTTAGTTTTTTTCTTGCCATGTAAGCCATTGTATGCCAAAAAAGTGATTTTCTCTATTTTATAAACTCACATTCCTACCCCAGCTCTCGTATTCTTAGGACTATATGTTCCATTTGTCGTTTGTAAGATAGTAAGTTGGTATCACTGGTGTCTAACATGGATTTTCTAATCAACAACACAAGACCCACCAACTAACTTAATCTATAGATATGTCTAATAAGCCTACAGCCAGTGGAGCAACCAGATATTCACAATGAAGAAAAGGGTTTTAGAATAAATTAATTTTTTGGGGATATGGAGGAATTCTAGGGGTCACAATTCTCTAATTGCTGGAAATCAGGTAAATGAATGGATACTATATGCCTCGAGAAATTGTTTAGTCGTGCTTCTCATTTTTACTATGGCTACAATTTAAATGATGTAAGTCACCTTACATATAATGAATGTATTGTAGCTATTTGAGTACTTTTTTACAATTGGGAATTCTTTCAGAATTTTATATATGTGTAATGGTGTAGTTTGTTAAACTACCAACTGGTCTTAAAATATAGCCTTTTTCTTAGACAAAACTTCAGTGAATTAACTTATATTCTAGTTTTATTTCATACAACCTAGGGTTTTATTGGAATTATTTTCAGTCTTGGGAGGGGGTAACCGCCCCAATTGGCACCTTATCGGTGCACTCCTGCTTTAAACACACCTAACCATGGCGACTATATATTTACCGATCAAAAATGCATGATGAAACCTTATGTAAGGAGTGTATTAGCCATTACGTCTCAGATATGAACTAGAGACTCCTAGAATCGTGGATAGCAACTTTAACCACTAAGTCAGGGAAAAGAGGACACGCTAAGTCACTAATAACAATCCTGTCGGTTATTAGACCCTTATATCAGGTGTTATCTGGGTTTTGAACAAGGGTCTTAGATACATGAAATCAACCTATCCTCAAACGACAGGGACGACCGTGGACAGCGGATAAACTCATTTTCATCCGTTAGGTGAATAATTGGAAAAACAGCAGTTTCACATCTGTTCCTTCCTGAATTATAGCATCCCCCTATTACACGGCACCCACCCACCCACACATACTTACACACACACACACAACACAAACAGACAAGGTTGAGCTCCATATGCGTGCTGGAACCAGGTTTGAACTAGCCTTGTCAGCTATTCCCCTCACGCTAAAGTGTGAAGCCCTCGTCAAAAACTCAAGGTGTGAGTCAACGTCACGCTCCAAGCGTTATATCGGTGTAGTTTGTTGTAACCTGTGGGCCTCGTCACTTCCCCTCTCTGTGTGCCCATACAGTGAACTATTTATTTCAACTATTTACTTGTTAGAAGAATAAAAGGTGAAACAAAAACCTGTCCGGCTAGAACTCGGTCGGGTGACACTCGCATGTTTCGGAAGTAATAATTTTTATCGCAAGTTTCAAAACCATGATAGAGGTCCTTGGGGAAAAAAAGACTCATGTTCACGATATTAATTATTAATAACCTGTAGGGCTTTCGACTTACGGATAGCACACCTCACACTGACACCTAGGGGCTGGAGTTTAATCCCTGACAGCTGCAAAAACGACATAACATAACATTATTACAATTTGCACTCTCTCCAGGTAGTGCAGTTCTTCTGAATTTCTTTTACGACTCTTATTTTAAGAAGGTTTATCTCAAGACAAAATCTATTTAACATCCTTAAATATTCGGAAGAGATTATAAGGGTAATTTAAAAAAATACAACCGTATTTGAGTGACGAAGGGATGTCAAAACCACAGTGATAAAAAAAAAATCTGTTCCAATAGACCTGACCGAAATTTCAACCTGGACCACTCCATAAATGTAGATCCAGTGTCCTGCAAACTTGACGCCTTAGACCATGTGACCATTTGTGCGCGTCCTTATCAAGACCATTCTTCCTCATGTGAAATATTTATTAAAAAATTAATACGGTTAACATAAGTTCTCTTGACGTCTTAATCTAATGATAAGAGTATTAAAACAATAACTAAGAGGAAATAGCCAATCATTTGTCACGAAAAACCGTGGAACACAGCTTTATAAAAACTAAAAAAGTGCACTAGATCAACATTTTAACTCAAGCTCTGGCCTCCTGAGAATAAGGCATCCCAGTCAAACCCAAGGGTGCTGGGTGAGCTCCACTGACAGTTTTGTTAGTCTATTCGACACAGAAGTTGTGGTATCTGACAGATGGCAGAAGATTTTATCTAAAACATTGGTTGAAAGTCACAAATGTTAACCAATGTATAAATAAGTATTATATTAAAATTACTTCTTTTTTTGCACCCCGTCTAACTACCCGTTTGGGCTATACGCATATGTACTAATTACACTAGTATGTTAGGGATTAATAAGGTTTAACTTAGAGGAAATAGACCAGCATTTGCGTGGAGGGAGAGTTGAAAAGTTTGTAAAAACCATGTTGCGTCTCAACTATTTTAATGCTTGCCTTCCTTGGGCAATTGATTAATTATCTTGACACAATATTTCACACTTGAATAAAATGTATATAATTTCTTCTTCAACTGAATGTTGGCCTTTTTATTGTTGTAAGTTTAATTTGTAAATACAGTAAATAAACACATTGGCACATATGCACTATTTTATTAATATATATTAGACATGTTTGTAGATACAAATTAAACAATTAATATCACATGTCTACTCCCAAGAATTCCCATTTTCTCTCTCTCTCTCCTCTATTTACTTTCCATGGCAATGTAAGTTTGTTGAAAATCTTGTTTATTTTCCATGGCAACTCAGCTATTCACCCTTACCACAGCACACAATTCACCTATATCTCCTTGTAATCATATTCATATAAAATTCAAAATACATCCAACGTTGACTACATCAACCACCCTCAATGCATCCGACTGGGATCGAACCCCAATCTCCCCAACTTTGGTAGTCTAGTCCAACACTTGGGTAGCGCGTGGACACCGTGGACACCGAAGCGGGTAATACTATAATATATCAATCAAAAGTATTATCAAATGCTTATAATAATACTTCCCATGGGATTACTGTATAATTGGCTTTTCCGTGGCTTATCTAAAGAACAAAATATATTATCTAAACTATAATTTTTTGTTTGGTTGTGGCAACAAGAGATATTAGAGTACATTGAAAGACTAGATTAAAAATTATAATATATTCACTTTAATCATCTTATAACTGGCCACCAAAATAAAAAAAATGTGTTTTTATAACTTAGGGAAAGAGCCATACAAGATATTAGTTTAAAAATAAAACCGGTTTATTTTGTAAGCAGATGCGCATTATCACAGGTGAAATGGTTCATATGACGTAATCAACGGTATTCATTTCACCTGGTTCGTTATCTTACTTTGTGAAGAGAACGCAGCCTTTTTGGAGCCTTCGTTTTTAAAGTATTTATAAGTAAACCACAGAGTGCTCTTAAAAAAAATAAAAAATAAACCTTCAAATGGTTGTTTACATAAGTTCGTGTATCATTAATGTAAAAACGGTTAAAAGAATAACACAATTAAAAACAGTGTTTGTTATGAAAGTTTGGACCGCCAAAATTGACAACTCAATATTATGGTCTTGTAGATTTTATGGCCGGATACATAATTAAATACTTTTCCTATTTGTCACACCATTTCCGTCTCAAGTAGCGAATGAACTCTAGATAGGGTAAATTGTCTCCTAGAATTGGTGTTGTGCCTCTGCGAGACGACGATGATACTCCTGGTGGGGTCACTTATTCCTTATAAGGTGTGAAAAAATAGGTGTAGGAGGTTTGTAGGTCACTCTAGTATAATATCAAATATATATTTTTGTCAAAGCATCATATTACCGGTTTGTGTTAATAAGCGTATTTACGAATTATGCTAATGTAATAGGGATGGATAAGGTTGAATTTAAAGTAAGTGTACCCGCATTTTCGTGGTGGGAGATTTCCATAAATTCTACTCTTCTTACTAAATATGAACAGTGGAGTGTGTAAAATGACAAAATTATAATTTAAAGTGTGCAGGGATTTAAAAGTATTATTTATGTTGTCTAATTGGATCTTTGGATAGAGAACATTACTATTAGTTGGTTTTATCCCTATTGTGCCTTAATATTTTGTATGGTATTTCTAGTTAGTGGTTTTAGCAAGTTATTACTTTTCTTTGAGCTAGCATTAGAATTTTAGGAAAGAATAGTGGTTATCAGCTGAGATAGTTTGTAAGTATTGTGCTGCTATACATTTGTGAATGGCCAATACATAAAAATAAAAGTAAATACACAACTTTACACATACGATTTCATATAGTGTATTGTTTATAAGTACTAAAGTTTCAAATGTTAGATATCTGTAAATCACAATTAAATCATATTTTCTCACAAATAACACATATTATTTTGATAATTATATAAAATAATCCACATGTATATTTTTAACAAAATAGTTATCCCAGTTTTCCAAAAAGATTCTAAATTTAAAAACCATTATACATTAAATTCACCTAAAATTATTATTTTATGGAAGAACTTATATATTTCCAGATACTCCATGAAAACCATTATACAGTGCTATTTACCATGTAAGCCACTCCCAAAATATCCATTTTTAATAAAAAATTTAATATATTTTCGAAAAATTAAAAATGTACTAAACAATCAGTAATTATTAACATTAACCTTAATTATTAACATACCCTTGATTTTAAGGATAATATAAAAAATATTTACCTTTGGGTATAACCAACCATATAACATATCATTATTAAGTTCAAACGAAATCCATCAAACCATTTCATCATAAGCCATGGGTACATTCATACTGAGGGATGTACGGACAGACATGAGGATGGACAGAACTGTAAGACCCACTTTTTCAACTTTAGGGGTGTTTTATATATATATATATATATATATAATATAGTTGTACAGGGCCTAAAGTATATTATATATAGCACCCTTATATTAAAACATTAATATCTATCCAAATATTCAGATATATATATATATATATATATATATATATATATTTAATACAAATTTACATCTATTACTGTTTCCAGCCTATTGCCTGGGTTAGTTTTTTAATTCAAGTCATATATTATTTTCCACCACCAGCTGGCAAGGCCTGACTTAGCTTCATATACCTTATAATCAAACTTAACACTAGGACAGGCACAACATCCAGTCCCCGCCAGTTAATTTATCAATGTGAAAGGGTTAACCAATATTTTCATCAACGATATTTTTTGGCCATGCCAGGAATTGAATTCGGGACCCCAGTACAGTGTAAAGACACGCTACCAACTGAGCTAGGGTGCCGGACCATATATACATTATAATATTATATAACACCCTATAGTAAAACGTTAATATATATCCTAATATTCAGCTCAAAATATAATATATATTTTATACTATGTATAGTATATTATAAACTATATATAATTATATAATATGTAACACCACTATATTAAAAAGTTAATATCTATCTTAATATTGAGCTCAAAATAAACACAACAATAATGTATCTATTTAAAAGTGATAATCGTAAGGCATTTATGTTGGGAGATGCACAGCAGATAACCTTTTGTATGTGTATGATACTTTTCATACTGACAGTTCAGGCCACCTTAGATTGACAAAAACTTAAAATCACAAGTGCCTACGCACCTACATTTGACTTAAGATATTAAGAACACCTAAACATTGATCATCACTAGAATAGATTATGCCATAAATGTCGTCCCAAATGTGTACGCCGGTTTTATCCTGACTGTAGTATAAGAGAACTCCAACAAATACTACCCCGCGCCCCCCTGTTTCCCAATCTCTCTATGTCACACGCAGGTATTTATCTATTTATCACCATTAATAATATCCACAATACGGCACAATGTGTTTTAATATTCCATATGAGCCTCGGTTAGAACACAATAGGTCTGCAAACAAAGAGTTGCATCATATTTAGTATGTTTTCCGGTCTGTAACTTGCTTTTAGCCTCACCACCCTTCCTGATATTCAGTAAATAGAGGAATGGGAATTCTAAATGGTACACATATCTCCTTGAAACAGTTATATACTCATAACCTATCTCAAGGGTATCTATACCCATTGGAGTTATAGGAACAAAATACTAGGGGTATAGGACACATTCTCTCAAAAACAAAAATCCCATTAGCTATACCCTGATTTTCATAGGAAGCCATTTTAGGAAAAAAAATCCTTCGCGACCAACGTTTTACTATATTATCCGACTCCTAGCTCAGATGATAGCACGTATCTCTACTGAGTTAAGGGTCATGGGCTCAATCCCGGCATGAAAGAAAATTGTATCATTAGTGAAATGTGGGTTAACACTTTCACATTGATGAATTAACGACTGATGACTGGATTGTATGACTCTCCTAAACTTAAGATATATTATAAGGCATATGAAGCTAGGACAAGCCTAGCAAGCAGTAGTGGAAAATATATGACTTGAATAAAATACTGACACAGAACATAGGCTGGAAACAGTAATGAACGTAAAAGTAAATGTTACCATATTATTATTGTTATTTTGCAGGTATCAATAATATCTACCAAAAGTGACAGTCTTAAATCATGTGACTTGACGTGTGAATATGTCAAACGTCATACTGCGGGCTTTCTATGAAAATCTAAATAGGCCCATAGATTTTGTATTTGGGATTTGTTATTTTTCCATAAATAATATAATAAAATCGTGACTATTTTCTTTCAGCTATTTAGTTTCTAGCAATATCTATAGGGAGAGTAAAATAATTCTTCTGACATGTTTTGAAATCATACTAATACCTTATAGGACTTGTGATTGTGATTGTGATGATGATGTTGATGATTATTTCAACAATCTGGAGATAGGAGGGGAGTATGGGAACATCTTAGGCAATCCATTGGGGGTCTGTAATCTTAAAAAGGATACGAGCCCCTGGCTTAGTTGGATAGGACTCGTTCGATCCAAGTCCAGGTAATAAATTATTATCTGCATATTTATATATATTTGTCAAATTATTTTGGTTTTTCTCTAGCTCTGCACGTCTTACTACCCATTCAGGCAACCATAAATCTACACTAATCTAAAACACAATAAAGAAGCTGAAGATAATAAAATTTTAGATTCATTTTAAAGAGTGTGGAAAATCCATAAAGAGAAACAACTAAAATAAACCATTAATAATTAACCTACTAGAAAATCAAACTGAATTCTAACCTCTCGAGTCCAAGCTAATCAAGCTAGTCGATCTTAAACCCTAAGGAATAAATGCCTTAATAACAAGATAACCCACTTGGTGGTCTCATGGTCTAAGATGCTACTCTTGCAGTAAACTATATTGACGATGACGATGAGAGTGAGGTTTGAATATTGGTCGGGTGTACTGAAACGGTTTTTTTTCCAAAAGGGGTCTCCACTCTCCCTCCACGAAAATTCTGGTACACTTCTTATAAATATAACCTTCCCAATCCTTAAGACCATTAGCGTAATTAGTACATAAGCGTATAATCCAAACGGGTAGTTGGACGTGGTGCTACAAAAAAAAAAAGATGTTGATCACTTCGGTTGTCACAAGGTTTAAGGCATCATTCTTACATTATACTGGCCTGCTAATGACAGAGAGGTCGGGATTTGAATCCAGCGTGTTAAGCGTGCTTTTTCCTCGATGGCTATTCACACTCCATCCAGGACGATGTGGGTACACTAACTCTATTTTTAACCTTCTTCGTCCCTCACACATTAGCATAATTGGTATAGACACATATAAACACCGAACGGGTAGTAAAATGAACTGAAAAAAATATTTCAATTTCGGGGTTCTAAAATGAGTTGTATAGTATTAAGGTACTGGTGTCCCTGGTTAAACTAGCTTAAAAAATATTTGACGAAACAAAATCTCTACCGAAAAGAGTTATGTAGTAGGTTTGAATATTATATATATATTCAATCCTTAACAAATTAGCCTAAACTGGTATTAATGAATTTGTGATTTTTCATTTTATACCAGGTTGAGTTCTTGAGAATTTCGTTGTAAATAACCCCTAATTTTTATACATATATTATTAAATAAAGCTGTTGTTATTTTTATTATTATTAGCACCGCGTCTTACTACCCATTCGGGTTATACGCACATACGCTAATGTGTAATGGTAGGGTGATTGTGAGATGAAATGAAGGACCTACAGTTTAACGTGGAATCCGAACCACAGTGGAGGCCTGGCATTCCCCACATTCACAAGATGTCTTGTCAGAGGCGAAGGAAGGGTTTGGTAATCAGATAAATCTTTGCCGGGACCGAGGATTGAACCCCGGCCGCCAGCATAGAAGTCTGACACCTTACCCCTAGACCACCAGGTCACCCAAAGCTGTTGTTAGTAGCCACTATTGGCATTAGAGCATATTACTAATGTTCTATTATTAGTAAATAATAATAATAATAATAATAAAATCCACTTAGATGGTCGAATGGTCTAACGCAGTCGTATAAAACTCATTTGATGTAAGAGCCACATTGAAGAGTATAAATACTGAAATGGTCGCATTCAAAAACAATTAATGTTATCACACTCTTAAGTTTAAAACAATCAAAATTAAAACTCTGACTATTAAAAAAAATTGATATAATTTTGAGATTTAAATTATTAATCTTGTAAATAAATGGTAATGTGCACAGCACATATTGTATCTTTCTTAAAAGAGAGATTTTACACACAAAAAAAATTGCAAGATTCAAGATTTTCATGTAACGGAATACATTGTTACAGAAATATTGAGAAAAGAGGAATTTATCTGTCCAACAAAGAACATAGCACTCAATTTTCCATATCGAAAAACTCTATGAATATATATATATATATCCATATATAGCTTGGTTTTATGAAAATATATTTCAAATAAAATAATTTTATTTTTAACAGTACTTCACATTTAAAATGATAAGTTATTTCTTATCTCAAATCGTTTCGTAGATATGGTAAAAATGGTATATTTCTGCTTATGTAAAGTACCCTTAATTCATTCTAATGAGAAAATACCAGTTGTTGTTGTATTGTGTGTAATGTTAAAGTGCCTATGTACAAAAAATATTCAAAGTGTTTACACTGGACTTGGAAAAAAACGTTTTCGCTTTCTGTACTTCAGGAAACTCTAGCCCACTTCAGTGGCCGCATGATCTAAGGCATTACTCTCGCAGTAGATTAAACTGCCGAATACGGGGAGATCAGGTCTCGATCTCGGTTGGGTGTACTGAGGTTAGTTTTACCTAAACTATTTTCTATTCTCCTTCCACCCAAATGTGGGTACACTTCCTCTTAATTAAACCTATCTAATCCCTTACACATTAGTGTAATTCGTACATAGGCGTATAATTCGAACAGTAATAAAACTTGGTGCTTAAAGAAAAGTAAACTCTACTTTTTATTTTAGTGTTCGATATGTAATTAAAAACTCCTAGGGTGAACCTTATGAAAACCCTAGTTACTAATTTTTAGTCTGATCGGTAACAAAATCTCGGCTCTAATCGGAGAAACAAACACACAGACATACAAACGGCAACGTGGAAACAACTTTTTGGTTTCAGGTAGTCATGAAACGTCAATATTTATCAACATCTCAAGTTCGAATTAGTTTCTAAGATCACAATACTTATCTCTCCAAAGGGTCAAGTGAAACTAAAAAGAAGAATCAGATTGCATTTTATATTGTTTCAATGGATAGAGCAAAAGGTTTGACATGCATTGGTCTAGGAAGGCATCACTCTCGATGAAATGTGGACTGACGATGACAGGTAGATCGGGGTTTAAATCCGGGTTGAGCTATTGAGGGAGATTTGTCCTAAACGGTTTTCCACTTTCACCTTACACAGGTATGGATACATTTATTTTAGATTACACCTTATTCCTATTCTATTCATGTAGTTACAATTCGTATAGCCTGGGGGGTAGTAAAATTTGGTGGAAATTTTTTTTTAATATTTGTATTAGCTTTAAAAAGCCTAGCGTTTAATAATAAATTAAAATTATTTCTCATATAAGGTAAATATTAAAATCATTTATTTGTATTAAAAAAAGTATTGCTTATGTAAGCTTACCTCGCATTTTCACTGACCAATACGTGTTAAGAATAAACAGAACATACAAATAATAAAAACAATCTTTTAATCAAGCTATTATTACGAGTTTATTAAATTATTTATGGGTCGTCCTAATGGCGGATGGTTCAGGTTCAAAGCCTGGTAAGGTTTACTGAGAAGGGTTTTTCCACTCTACCTCTACGCAAATGTGGATACACTTATTCTATTCAACATTCCTCATAACTATCAAATAATCTTAATTAGTTTTTAGGTGTGTAACCCGAACAAGTAATGAGAAACGGGGACAATAAAATACGTTTATCAGTTATTTCCAAAAAAAGCATTATTCTTTATAAAGTACCTATTTATATTAATAGCCATAAGCTTTTGTTGCAATATTAAAATTTAAACATTCACAGGAACGTTAAAACCTATTTTAACATTACAATAGTCTCGCCATATGTAGTGACAACTATGTCTTATTATTTAGAGGAATATGTTAATCCCACAAATACTCTTTGGATCCAGGAAAATACTAAATAGTTTGTTTTATTTTATATTGTTTCGTTTTATAATAATGACATAAGAGGCATGTCGAAAACCAATGCTGTATTTCTAAGAAGTTTGCCATTTTAATTCATATGTTTCATTAATGGGGTATCGTTATCTAAGTACATTATGAAGCACTACCAAAATATGCCACCGATTTAATTTAAATGATCTAATTTATCTTTTGCACGTGCTCTTAATAGGGCTGAAATTAACAGCATAAATCTGTTTTCAAATTGCGCCTGATATTTTTAATGAATATGAAACCAGATACATCGTTCTAAGTTGCACCAGTGCATTTATTTGCACCTTTCAGTAAACCCTGGACCATGATTGCTAGTGTTTTCCAGCCAGTTTCTTAGTCATAATTAGTAGGTAGATGTCGCCCTGTATTTAGTATAGCGCCGCACTTTAGTCGTACTAGGTCTTACTATGGAACTGGCTCTTAGTATATTATTTGTCACTAAGCATCCCCCTTTTCGATTTTTCTCTCTTTCCAATCAAGAGATAAACTTTAGGGGTGGGAAGAATAAATATAAAATGTTGTTTCTTCCCCCAACATTCAAACAAAACTTTGTAGTAGGTCTTTCAAGAGGTGAGGAATGGGGCTAATTTTTAAATTTCAATAAACCCCATGGAATCTAGTCAATTTTTTATCCTGTTCTTTATTTAAATAATCAAATGGCTTAGGTAAAACGGCTACCTTCAGGGTAAACTAAAGAGAAAATCATATAAATTTAGATAATGATTGTATTGATAAGGTCTCTATGAAGAAAGGGGTTTTGATTATTTAGTAAAAAAAACAAAACTTTTTTGGTAATTTTATTTTATTTTTCGATCTACTTCTCAAATACTCCGAAGAAAAGGCAAAGCTTTAAGAAAAGGCCATCAATCATGAGGCGATATGGAGGAGAGGGAACTTTGGATTGAAGAGTTTTCAAAAGTTATAGGAAATGGGAAGGATGGTTATCATTCTCGTCTAGTACTTAGATGTCAGCAGTGTCCCTCAAATCTTCTTTACTTTTTTTTATACAAACAAACATCTAATTAGTAAGAAAAACAAACTTGAATGACCTTCCAAATAAAGTTTTAAAGACTATGGTTTTTCTCGGTTGGGTATTTCAAAGGAAAAGGGTTGAAGTTGAAAGATATAATAGGGTAGAAGCAGCTCTAAACCAAATGAAATTGCACCTTTGGCTTCTTCTTCCCAGTGACGTCTATAAAATCCATATAAAGAGAGAGAACAAGAAGAAAAATGAAAAATGACCATTTTCCTAATTTGCTGTGGTAGCTTTTATTTCACTAGATTCCTTGAGAAATCTTAACTTGAAAAGGTACTTTGAATAAATAATTAATATTGGTTAGATTGGCTTTTAAATTTTAGGTACATTATTTGTTAAAAATAAATGTAGCAACCCGTGTGTAGGATATATATATATATATATATATATATATATATATATATATATATATATATATATATATATATATATATATATAAGAGAGAGAGAGAGAGAGAGAGAGAGTGAGAGAGAGAGAGATTGTCTTTTAAAACAATATTGATCTCACATGGTACTGTTATCTCTTTCTTTAAATATTTAACTGGCTTTTACAAGCACTTTCGGTATTCTAAAATACTGTAACTTGTAACATCAGTTAAACTTCGCTGACAATATATTACAATGTTACGCTTAAAACCTTGTAATTTCACTTATAATAGTATAAATCTCTATCAATTTTAACAAAAACATTGAAAATAAAAATACTGTATGGAAAGGTTTTTTTAACACCGTTGACCTCGGTAATTTTGGGGTTCAATTCTCGCCTCAGGACCTAATTCTTTTAGGTTCAAACCCGCCTCGGTGGCGTAGTTGGCTAACGCGCTTGCCGTGTTGAACTCGACTGCTGAGTACGGGGAGATCGAGGTTCGAATCTAGGTCGGGTGAACTGGGGGTGGTTTTTTCTAAATTGTTTTCCACTCTCCCTTCACGCAAATGCGGGTTCATTTCTCTAATTCAACCCTCCCAATTCCTAATCCATTAGCGTAATTAATACTTAAAGCGTATAACCCGAACGGGTAGTAAGACGTGGTGCTAAATATATTAATATATATATATATATATATATATATATATATATATATATATATATATATATATATATTATATATTTAAGGTTCAAACACAACTGGGGTCAACAGATTTTTCTTGAGTGATAAAAATCCGTAGCACAACCTCCTTCGTAGGGGAAATAAAGCTTTCGGTCCCATGTCGAGCGTGGTATGTAAAGTAACCCTGGAAAGTATGTGAGCATACCATTTCCGACAAAATTGGGAGGTTATTTCGCTATTGCTTATAGACATTCTCGTGTACTGATATAATCAGTCGGTTCAGAAAGTGTACGTTAAATACCTCAAAGATATACATATCAAATAAATAAATTTAAAAAAGACCTTTTCAATTAAAATCTATTGAACCAAATAGTAGATAATGAATCTACTTCTCTTCATATCGTAGAAATTTTGGTTAAAACAAACAATTTGGATTTTTTTTTTGTTCATAAGCCTATTGATTTCACATACGTGAATACCAGCTGGGTCCACTGGTGTGGATTATCCTAAATGGTTTTCAACTCTCCCTCTACACATAATACTATTACATCTCCTATAAATTCTAACCACCTCATCATTCTTCTAGTGTAAAATATGTATATAGTCCGGACGTGTAGCAAGAAGTGATGCATTAAATATATACGAGTAAAAATGTACTTTTGTTTCAATAACTACTTGTTAATATATACTTTTATGTTTCAGGTTTCTTCTACATTTATATATTTTTAATCCACATCAGTGGTCAAATGCGTCACTCTCGCAATAGACCGGACTGCTGATGGCGGGGAGCTCATCCCATTTGGATGTTATGAGGGTGGTCTTCTTAAATGGTTTCCAGCCATCATTCAGGAAAAGTGGGTATATTTCCTCTTTCTACTTTTTCCATACCTATTTGTTTAACGTAATTAATGTATGCGAGTAACTAAGATGGGGATAATTTTTTTTTAATACATACGTATCCTTCTAGCAATACAGTATTGCACTTTCTTATATTTACTATCTCATGTTAAGAAAGAATTTTAAACATAAAAAAATCTACCTAAGCCAATGATGGAGATTGGCGTTTTTTGTTCCCCTAAACTCGAAATAATGAATTCTAAAATTATATTTGTCCACACGTATATCTGTATTACTGACTTTAGTTTTTATGTTTGTTGTGTGTGGGGTTACAACCATGTATGTAATGAATGTTCTATCGTCCCAATTAGAGGAGAAACCATTATTTGAATTATATCCTTAAAATTAATAGTCGCTTATAAATGATTGATTTTACAAAATGGCTATCACGACTTTTTTTTAAATCTAATAATTGTCAAGTGTTTTATATTATAAATAAACTTGTTTTAATCAATAAAGTGTAGAGTACTGTTTATAGATTTATAAATAAAAATAAAAATTGTTTGAAAATGGCTTTAGATATTTTGTTTAAATTTGATATCTGGATATGTATTTTACTACAGGACCTAAATAATATTAAGTGGTTGATTTTGGAGAATAATTTATTTGAGCATTATATAGAGAAGCCGATTTTTTTAAAATTATTTCCAAACTATAATAGACTGTGAGACAGTAGGTACAATACGATCTTCCCAATTTTATTTTCCTCAAGCAGTGACTTTATGGAAATTATGTTGCTCGAAAACATATTAGTTTTGGAGTTTAATTTTTTGATAAATTTAAAGAACATATTTTCATATTGATTCAAATATTTTTTTCTAACAACATTGATAATATATAATAATTGGCTTTTTATATCTTGAAAGTATTTAGGAAAGGGAATTTTTATTTTTCTATGAGCGTAAACATGAACAAATACTTAACATGTGAGCGAAATTAAGGTCCAATTTTAATAGAAATGGCATTTTGTAAAGAATTAAAAAAATCGTTAGATATTGAGTACTTTTTTTTTACTTTTAGTATTATCTTAGAAGAGTCAAAATATGTTTGCTACAGATAAAATGAACTGACGTATAGAAATATCTAATAGCCTTTGTAGCTTAGAAGATTGGACTGTATTTGTATACGGAGTTCAAATTCACTTGGTGACGCCATAGACCACCTAACTACAGGTATAATTTACCAACCACGTTTTGTAACAAGACATCCTTAGGTTAAGTCTGTTGATAACAGAAAACACGATTTTACGATGAATAATATTGTATCCATTATATTTTTGTTCAAATATGAAGATCATTCTCATTAAAAACCTTTTAAGAAGTGTTTGAGTTCTAATGAAATATACTCATAAACAAAATTATAAAAAACCTTATTTAAAAGCAGTCGCGTTTTATCAAGGCAAGTTCATTAATAAAGCGAAGTCAAATCGATTAAACTTTGAATGTGTTTATCACGTCTCATTAGTTATCCTGACCGTTTTAACTTTGTTGGAAAACAACTCTTTCCCCCCAAAAAAACACATCTAGTTAAAAAAAATTTTTTTAGACCTTTCACAATATTTTCATTTCTATATAAATAATTTTCAAAATTCTTACTAAATTTTTTTTAAAGAATGTTTTCAAAATTGTTTTAAAAGCAATTAGAAATATTTTGTAAAATCCTAAAGGACGATGGTTTTGAAATTAGTGTTATTATTTTCAGGCTTGGTTAAAATTTTCAGGACCAGTTTCATGGTAAGACTTAGTATGTCTCAAGTGCGATCATATACAGAATAGAGGATAAAACCTACCTAAATCAGAATGGAATGGGCCAGTTTCATATGGGAGACTGGCCCATTCCCATCTTGTAGGTATCCTGTATTTAGTAAAGCTCTGTACCTGAGGACTACCAATGCACTTGAGGCATACCAAGTCTGATTACGAAACTAGCCCTTAGAATTTGATGCTGCCGCTTTAAGCTTCTTCAAAGTGATATAAATTGCTGTGGTAACGTCACATACTGCAGTACCTCCAGGATAGGATTGCCACCTTTCCAAAAATAGAACATGTATTTCTAAGTGATGGGATAAAGGATATCTACTCTGGAGAAATAGTAAGTAAGTATTACATGACTTCAGAAGCTATTTGAGGTTATTTATATGTGTATTAAGCGGGAGGGTATGATGAATGTAACTGACTTAGATTTTTAAAGGTAATTTCAAGATTTGGATCTAAATAATGTCAACTTTAATATTATGATATTTTTAGTCACCACGTCTCACTATCTGTTTGGGTTATACACTTATCTACCAATTATGCTAATGCATTAGGGATTAGAAAGGCTGAATTTAGGGGAAGTGTACCAACATTCGCGTGAAGGTATAGTGGACCAACTATAGGAGCAAACAGACTTAGTACAACTGACTACTGCCGTGCTCCCATAATTGGCAATCTAGTCTTTTGCAAAACTTCCGAAGCGGTTGTTTTAAATGTTCAAACTTGTTTTAGTCACATTTTAAAGTATTATAAACTCATGAACATTCAACACCAGGGTTGCTAAGAGACAACTTATATACAAATGAAATAGTGGAGCGTTTATAATAATAAAAGTAAAACGTAGGAAAACAACTAAAAATTAAATTAGAATATTGTTGTAAAAGTAGTAAACAATTATTTTCACCTTTCCAACCCCTATGTTTGAGGATGTAAAACAATAACATAAAATAAAATGAGTATCAACCCTACTCCCAATTGAGAGAATGGATGAGGCCGCCTTTGTGCGGCGACCAGACAATGTCATATATATAAAGTGCGGAATTGTCAAGAGGGAAGTTTGCCCCGCGGGCTCACCGGCGGTTGCATCGAGGCCAGTTGAACCAGGCTACAAGTTGATAGGGGCAAGCGACGAGTTGACATGTGGCGGCGATACGGGATGCTAGCGGGCAGCCAATTATCACCCTGAAAAACCTGATTTTCGACACACTCGAAGGCGCATTTCTACACCAGTTAATTATCAGTTGTTGTTGGGAGGGGAAACGAGTCAATGTCCAAGTTAAAACCACCTGTTGGTTTTGTATTCGTACTCTAGTAGTGGTAATGGTTAATTAGCATTTTACCTGAGGGAACAGGATGAAAAAGGTGAATAATTCTAATGCTGGTGATCAACCACATAAATTGATACGACCTAAGGTTACAGGATTAATAACGTGATTAATTTTAATGCTGGTGATCAAACACATAAATTTCTACGACCTGTGGGAACAGGATTAATAACGTTAACAATTTTAATACAGGGGATCAATCACAAAAAATTCTATGACCTGATGGAACAGGATTAATAACGTGAATAATTTTAATGCTGGTGATCAACCACATAAATTGATACGACTTGAGGGAACAGAATTAATAACGTGATTAATTTTAATGCTGGTGATCAAACACATAAATTCCTACGACCTGTGGGAAAAGGATTAATAACGTGAATAATTTTAATGCAGGTGATCAAACACATAAATTGATACGACCTGTGGGAACAGCATTAATAACGTGAATAATTTTAATGCAGGTGATCAATCATATAAATTGATACGACCTGTAGGAACAGGATTAATAACGTGAATAATTTTAATGCAGGTGATCAAACACACAAATTGATACGACCTGTGGGAACAGGATTAATAACGTGAATAATTTTAATGCAGGTGATCAAACACATAAATTGATACGACCTGTGGGAACAGGATTAATAACGTGAATAATTTTAATAGAGGTGATCAAACACATAAATTGATACGACCTGTGGGAACAGGATTAATAACGTGATTAATTTTAATGCTGGTGATCAAACACATAAATTGATATTACATGAGAGAACAGCATTAATAACGTGAACAATTTTAATACAGTTGATCAATCACAAAAAATGCTATGACCTGAGGGAACAGGATTAATAACATGAATAATTTTAATGCAGGTGATCAATCATATAAATGTCTACAACCTGTGGGAACAGGATTAATAACGTGAATAATTTTAATGCTGGTGATCAAACATAAATTTCTACGACCTGTGGGAACAGGATTAATAAAGTGAATAATTTTAATGCTGGTGATCAAACACATAAATTGATATGACATGAGGGAACAAGTTGTCAAGGGTAAGGGTATCCTTTGGAAGATTATCTCATCTTATACTAAGACACCAAGACAAAATTGTTCCAGTCGCTTGAGGTGGATCTGACCTATCATTATTAAGAAACTGGTATGAATCCTTCTTTCTATGGTTATAATTATACCTTTGTTTAGTTTGAAAGTAAAAAAAAAGACAAATAAGTTATGGAGATCACTACAGTTGCAATTGCTACCAACTTCAAATTTCATGTGATTCAATTCCACTAAGAATGATAGCAATAGCAGGATGAGAGCACTCCGAATTGAAGAGGAGATTTTACATATTTGCATCTTGTGTGGACTGAAACCTATAAACAGGGTAGTTTGGAATTGTGCTTACCGCATACCTAAGCATTCCACTTATACTCCTTGCTCTAGCTGGACCTCAACCATAAAAAAAATAGAGCTAACATTCACATTAATTATTTCAGGTCGATAATAAAAGCCTCTTCAAAGATTAGAACTTAAGCTTCTACGTTGTACACAGATAAGGGGTAGTTTAACCATTAAATTCATATTACATTTATTAGACCCCAATATTTTAACGAAAAAAAAGTCAAGAGGCATTATCCCGTTCTTAATTGTGTACAAGGTTTATTACTCTAATAGGATAGGGGTGAGAAGGATAGAATTCGTAATGTAGTGTACCGTAATCTACGGGAGGAGCATTTAGGAGAAAAAAAAAACCTCACTACACTCGACTAGGTTTCAAACCCCAATCTCACCGTCAAGGACAGTGCAGTCTATTGTAAGATACCATTAAAACCATTAAAATTATGTTTGTGTATTTCTACCATGTTTTTCTCCCTAAGAATGGCCTATCTTCAACACTTATGTTATTTAATACTTTTGTTTGCACTGTATCTTATTTCCCATCCGAGACATTCTAACTTTGCCAATAGAGTAGGGAGGAGATAGGTAGAAACTAAAGGAAATATAACAGTATTTTCGTGGAGGTAGCATGCGTAGCCGTTTATAAATAACCACTCTTAGTACATGACAGGGGTTTGAATCATGGCATCTTAGTCATGGTAAAACCACACCAGATAAGCCAAATATTAATTAATACACGTACACCAATAAGAGAGTAATTATTAACCAATTGATATAGCGACTATTATGAGGAGGGTGTTTTAGCCCTTAGGAAGTGCACCCACATCAGCATAGAGCCTAAAAAAATCACAATTGAATAATCCCATGCAGATAACAATCCTGATTCTACCCGGATGGAATTGAACCCTGGGCTCTCCATCAACGAAAATCAATTGTGATGTGTGTATAACTTCTTAGAACACGTGATCACCATTATGGGTATACATGACCAGGAAGAATATTAATAATAAAAGGTTTTTCTAACTAATATTTTACTCACCCCTTCGTTTAGGCGTGTCAAACTTGTTTGATCAAAAGGCCGACATTGAAAATTAACAATAGTGAGGGGACTGCATTACAGAAAACTCAAAATTGTCACCATCTTGTTTTTTTTAAATTCAATTTTAAAATATTTACTACTATAAATGTAATTAAATTATTATACTTTAATTTATAAGACTTACTCTCTATTTTTCACCTAAAATTTAAAACATTTTACTCCAGAAAGTGTGTAGACTAGGTTTTAAATCTTGTGCTGAAGTCACTTGAATATTTTATTACAAATGCGATTCTTTAACCAGTGATATGTTGGGTGTTTGTTACTTTTAAAAAGAGAAACCTCTCCTCACACACTTCTGTGCTGCTAAACATTGCACATATGTTATGAAAATTTAACAGTTTTTGGGAAGAGATATCTGGTAAGTAAAGAGAAAATATTTGGTAGACACCCACCTACATTGCTAAATTTTCATAATTTCATAACCAATTTTCAAATGTCATGATATAAAATGAAGTATTTTTATAAAGTCTATAGTAAAATGTATCGAGCCACATTGTAAGTTGGTTCAGCACACTTCCCCACTCTCCCTCCACACCAATTCGGGTACATTTACTCTGAAATTATACCTATCTCATCACTATTAAAAGAGTGTAAATAATAGATACGTATATCCCGAAAGAGTACTAAGACATGTTGGGATAAAACAGCATATATAATTAAATTTACTTCTGGATATTTCAAATGACGCTTTAAAAAGTGGGGTAAGATTAGTCCTCACTACACTCTCATTAGGAGGTTACTGGTGCTATTCACGCTCAAAGCGTATTTACAAATTTGTTATTGTCATTTACTGATATTGTATCTCAAATTAATTACTGTTGATTCAGCTTGTTACAACAAGCTAGGTTACTTTCTCTTAACTGATTTTAAACGACATAATGACTAAGAAGTTGGCCTTAAAAGTCCACAGGGAATCTAACTATTAAAGTCTCGCGGGGGTAGTTGGACACCTTTTATAACGTAATGCTCTAACAACCTTGCACACACTATGAGTAAACTGTCAAATGGCTCTTAGCCTAACAATTATGTCACACAGCATAAGCCCAAGCTGTTATATCACTGGTCACTTTGACGCATTGATGATCAAGCCAACCAACATGATTTTTGAGATTTAAATGATCTTCTCACCAGAATGAGGCCAGCTAGTTAAACTATTAGTCAAGGGCTACCTTAATAATCTTGAGTACAACACGAGGCAGATTGTGCTAACATTGGTCACGTTGACACTCTAATGACACAGAACTTGGTCTACTTTCCGATCATTTGGCAGGTTGAGTCCTTAATGATATTTCCGACAGAATGAGGCCAACTGTCTAATTGCTAGAAATATTGATATCCTTATGAGCTACTGTCTTGATCACATCACCATGCCAATGGAAGAATAATTGTCCACGTGGAATATGACTGAGCTACTTTATTGTCTACGTAAAATGGGTTTTACACGCCAATAGAAGGGTGCCATTATTGACAAGCAATTTTCCAAGTAGAAATTGACAGGTTTATACGAAGACGATGGATGAGAAGTCAATATATTTGTTTTTACAGTAGAATCTTGATCAGATGGGGCATCTATACAGTGTACACTAGCCCCATGGCTTCTTTGGTGCTGACTGACAGCTCATAGCTGACAGCTGAAAACTTTGAAAAAGGTACCAGACCAAATTATGTATCCCTACACCGAACAATATGATCTGAAAAAACATGTTTTTAGCAGCTTTCACTTCTGACGAACAAAATTTAGATATATACCTAAATGTTGACTGTCAGAAGTCAGCTGTGAGCTGTCAGTCAGCACCAAAGAAATCAGGGCTACTGTATGTTGTTCGTTTAAAGTGATGTAAAAGGTGACTGCAACAAATAGAATTAATCAACTCCTATCTATATATTTGCAGAAAAAATAATTATTCAGGAACTAAATAAGACAGTAATGGTTAAAAAATTAATAAAATACGTCAAAGTAAACAAACCTATTTTTCTACCATCAATTTAATACAATTTCCTCAAGATTCTCTTTTGGTGGGAATGTCGAAGTTTCACTGTATGTTAAAATCATTTATTTGATATAAAATATTAATTGATGATTGAATAAAAGGGTTTGTATGGATAATAGCTATAAGGGAAAGAAGATTTGAAAAAATACCGATTGAAATTGAAATTAAGTATCAAGAATAAAAGTGTATAGGAGAATATTAATCTTCACTGAAGGAATATTAATTTAAAACAATGTTTTATGAACAGTTTTATATTTTAAAATATTCATATTAAAAAAATATCTGTATTAAAATAACTTTTTCACAATTGTATGTAAAACTGAAGACTAACGCTGAAAGAAACAATTTAGAGGTGATGACGTTGAAAAATTGTTTGTTGCATATTGTAATCAGACAAGTGGTTATGCCTTTTATGAACATGGACATGAAAAATGGTCTGTGTAATGGTGCAAGGCTCATAATCCATAGGATGCAAAACCATAAATTACACAAATGTTTTAATGGGCTCTCAGGCCTTAATATTCCCTTTCATTTTTCCTAGGACCCACTTCAGTAGCCGAATGGCCTATAGCATCACTCTCATGTTAGACTGGCCTTCTAATCACTTGGGGATAGGAGTTCAAATGCTGGTTGGATCTACTTAGGGTGTATTTTTCCTAAATGGTTTCCAATATTCCTCCTCTCAAATGTGCGTTGATTACATCTAAAATATGCTTCCTTCTTCATCCCTACCCCACTGGACGGATTATCAGATATGCGTATAAACGGAACCGGTAGTAAGACGCAGTGAAAAAAAAAAGTTTTTCAGGAATAAACATTCTTATTTGATTAACTTTCGAACTAAGAGCCAAGTGAAAACATTTAATCGTGTCAGGATATATATCCCTAAATCCATGTTTAGTCACGGAAATTGTATGATGCACTTTCTGGAGCTAATAGAATAGGCGTATAGGACATCAACGTTCAAGTTCTCAAAGATCCGGACCTCAAGCTCAAGAGATTACATTCGGGAAATACATACACTTAACGTCATCTAGCCAGAAGAGTTGGGAGGGATTTCAAAACTTTCAAAATCAATATATTTATACAGGTCTATAAACATTTTATTTTCTCTACTTTTATTATTTAATTCAGTGCCTTTAACTGACTGAATGTCCAGGTTAGCTTTTTTTTGTTGTTGTAAATATATATTTATTTCGTTTTAAATTAAAAAACAAAGCCCCATTAGCTGGTTCCTAATCCCTTTGAGAAAAACATAGGACTGGAGTAACTTAAATACTGTCATAAACCAGATATTATTCACCAGCAGTTATGATTCCTGAGGTTTCCACAAAAATAAGAGGGCATTTATATAGTTAAATCTACCACCAATCTATTCGTGGTATGTTTACTAAAAATAATGTCATTAACTAATAATGCCTGAACAGAAAAACTTTTCAAATCAAGGATGCCACCCTGGTAAAAATGACTAAGCTGCATTGCTCTAGACTTCCGTTTCCAAAATAGTGTGTCGTTACTCAGTGGTTGGGTCATCATGGGTCTTATTCCATCTTTTTTCAACTAAATAATATAGATAGTGTCATAGGATAACTAGACTCCACTAGCTAAACCAGATTATGTAATAAGTAACTTAATCTTAGTGAGTTACTTTAGATGGTGTTGTAAGAAAACACGTTACCCTTAGCTTGGCTGATTGATGTTTTGAGTCAGCTAACTGGAATTAACTATTACAGAAAATAGTGGGTATTTTTCTACAAGGTTTCAATACCTAGAAACCACAGTGAGTTAGATGTTATAAAGTAGCTAGCCTATTAGGCCCATTGTTGACATTGTTCTTCAGTCAGTCTAACCTAGATGGTGTAGGGAATTAACCTGCATTAGTAAAAAAGAGTGGATTCTTTCTTCAGATAATCTTCACTAACTAACGGCGTTTTAATAGTAGTGGCCTTATTTGACAGATAGAAAAGGTAATATATCTACTTACACGTATCAATATGTCATTTCATGTAATATTTAGCTACTTTTGATTGATATTATTAATACCTATTAAATAACACTAGTATAGCAGTAGAAAATTATAAATTTAGTCAGAGAAAAGTATATTTGTAATTTCTAAACGACCTTTATATTAAAATTAAATTTTGGAGGTAATACATGGCGTTGTAAGACAGTAAGTGTTCATAAGCTTCTCTAAATGATGTTTTAACATACAACATTTTCATAGATGTTCTAGATGAAATTGTAAGACAACTAGCCTTCATCAGATCGTCTAAATGGTGATTTTAATTAGTTATAATTTCTTGGAGTTTTAGATGGGATTTTAAAACATATAGCCTTCTTAAGATCCTTTAAACTATCTTTCAAAATAGCTAGATTGAACTAGAGGAATTTATAAGGTATCACGTCTAAACTATTTATTTTATAGATTGCGTTTTAAGCAAGATAAACTTTACGAGCACGTTTCAATGGTTGTGTAGGCTTGCCACTTCCTCTGGCTCGTCTATAATATGGCATCGTAAGCAAGCTAGCCTCTAGTAGCCAGGATGGGGTAGAAACAATGAGGTTCAAGGGTGAAGTGATGTCTCGTTAATTGAAGGAATCTGGTTGGCGCCACGGATCTCCTCAACTTGGCGGGGGACGGGGGGGGGGGGGGTTAGACAGCCCCCTCTAATAATTTCACAGGCGAGAGATGAAGGGTCTTCAGCTCGACTGGGGGAATGTCCGCTTCACCGTGGTGGTGGTCTTACGTTTGCAAGGGTAACGTATGGTCAAATCCACATCTATAATGATGATTTATAGCATATATCTGCATGTGTATTGAAACACATTTAAATCTTGCTACTACCTGTCACATCAGTTTGTGTACATTTTATGTAAATACAAGCTTCGTATATTATTTTTAGCAACACGTCTTACCACCAGTTCAAGTTATAAGCATATGTATTAATTACACTGCTGAATTAAGACTGTGAGAGTTTGAATTTAGAGGAAGTGTACGTGCATTTGTGTGGAGGGAGAGAGCAAATCATTTTGGAAAAACCACCCTCAGTACACCCGACCAATATTCGAACCCCAATCTCCCTGTCAACATCAGTATAATGGTGGTACAAGTCCTCTAAATATAAACTTCCTAATCCTTAAAACCATTCGCGTAGTTAGTACAGAAGTGTATAACACGAGTGGGTAATAAAAAGAAGTACTAAAAAAGGTGTGGAAATAGATCTAATTACTAGAGGTCTAAGATTAAGATGTCAGACTCCTGTGTTAGGGGTCTGGGGCTCAAACCACGGGCCCGGCACAGATTTATTTGATTAACAAACCATTCTTTCACCTGTGGTAAAGTGTGTGCCTTCACGGCTTGTGAATGTGTGGAAGGCCAGGCCCCCACCGTGGTTCGGAACTCACGTTAAACTGTAAGTACACTCTGCTTTCCATCATCATTATTCTCACGTATCCTATCATCTGGAGATTTTTTTTTACCCTGGCTATATTAAATAGGTTTCTAATATTTATCCCGAGTCCTAAAATTGGGCATAATGGAATTCTACTCAATGGTATCCCCAGTTCAGAAATTAATTCCTCCATAAGCCAGAAAAGCAAAGGTAAATTAATTTCGAATGGCCAAAATCTAGATTCCCCAGATCTAATTGCTTTTCTGGTGCTCATATGGCCAAGATCTAGATTCCCCAGATATAATTGTTTTCTGGTGCTCATATAAGGTTCTTACTATGAACATTTGAATTAATTTAAATTTGAGCCCCAGAATCTTTGAAAATTATTGTACCTTGTTGTGGAATTAATTTAAATTTGAGCCCCAGAATCTTTGAAAATTATTGTACCTTGTTGTGAACTGCATTGGTGTGCTCATGGATTAATGCATCATTCTTGTGTTAGACTGGACTTTTGGTGACGGTAATATCGGGAATCGACTCCCAGTTAGGTGTGTGGAGGGATAATTTTCTTAAATGGTTTCCCACCCTCTTCCAGGTGCATTTATTCTGAAACTATACCTATTCATTCCTAATACTTTAGAATAAGTTATGCGTGTAGCCTGAGCGAGTAGTGAGACGTGGAGGGTAATAATATAGCTTGTATAAATAAAATATGTTAATTTTTGTTGAATTTACAAGTTTTGGTATTTGTTAATCACAGTCTTATTTAATTTAAATATAATTTTGAATAACAAAACTGTATGGTTTTTAGTAAATTTAGTTTGATTAGATCAGTGAGCTAATTTTAGAACTATGACCTAAACGTAATATTACGATTAATATGAATGCATTATATATTATTATTATTATTATTATTAGCACCGCGTCTTACTACCCGTTCGGGTTATACGCACTTACGCTAATGTGTAACGGTAGGGTGATTGTGAGATGAAATGAAGGACCTACAGTTTAACGTGGAATCCGAACCACGGTGGAGGCCCGGCATTCTTCACATTCACAAGATGTCTTGTCAGAGGTGAAGGAAGGGTTTGGTAATCAGATAAATCTTTGCCGGGACCGAGGATTGAACCCCGGCCGCCAGTATAGAAGTCTGACACCTTACCCCTAGACCGCCAGGTCACCTACAATGCATTATATAACATAGCTATTCTATCAATTTAATAAATTCATACTAAATAATATAAAAGCTTTTTTTTAACAACACTATGCTATGGTTATTGCTAAGCATATTCTTATAAATGTCCATAGCTTTTTGATTAAAAATAAATTTGAATTATTGAATGTCATTCAAATATTGGTGAAATTAAGATTTAACAATGTATTCAATTATTCATTTGATTTTATGTTATAGTTCAATATAAGTATTTTGTTGTGATATTACTTTCTTTTAAATAGTAATTGTTTAAATTAATTAACTATTCCTTGATGCACTTTCTAAGTAACATAGGCTACTTCACATAAAAAAATTGTATTTATTCATGTTTGAATCTATTGAATGGATTTCATTAAACCTTTTTTATTCATACTAGTTACTACTAATTAATCTGTGGTCCAACCCAATTAGAAAAAATTAAATTCGAATACAAAATTTTACAATCAAGATTTTAACTGATAATTTTTGGGAGAATATTGATTGATTTATTTCATTTATTTGAGGAACTTAACGTGCATTTTCTGGACCGACGTATTATGTCAGCACAAAACTTAAAAACTATCTTATAGGTATAACCGGAACAACACCCAACCACCGGCCGTTAATTGTCACCAATTAAAATTTTTACCACCATGCAGGGATTCGAACCCAAGATATTAAGCTCATAAGACAAAACACGCTACTGACTTAGCTAAGGTGTTATACTAATTCATAAAATAAAATAACATTTAAAACGCGGTATTATGTATTTTTTTTATACCAATGGCATAAAAATGTGAGTGGCATAAATAAACTTGTAGTTGTTTTCCTCTAAAATAAGGAAAATAAAACTACCAAACACAAACGGAAAACAAACTAGTTTGTAGCAGATTGTTAAATAAAGTTTTGAGTTCGAATAACATTGGGAGATGTGATATTTCGATAACATCTCACGTCTAATAGTCAGGGGCGCTGGTGACAAACACTTTATATATCCTACTTCCGGTTTTATATGATTTGTCTTAAAGATCACCAAGCTAATTCCTTGCATCAAGATTAGGATAATATTTACAATTTTACGATAACAAATAATTTATTTTTAATTCAATTAAGTGAAAAATAAATGTTTAGATAGGGAATCAAAACAGAGATTAGTTTGTAATGTTTTAATTAATTAAATTTGATTCAGTTATAAGAACTGAGACTGTGGACTATCATCACGTTTCATCAGTTTTGTGATACACATAAAATAAACCACTTTATTTTTTAAGTTGTATTAATCCGATGAATCTCGGATTATTGCATTGGTGATAGTTTTCCTGTAGGCTTACCAAACCTACCATACAGCCCCCTGACCCCTTACCACACAGTGCGCACGCAGTTCCTATTAAGTTGGGGATGTACAGGACACGGGAAAAGCTGTTTCTGCAGTTTTTACAGCAAAACTTTTTTTGGTATAAGTAAATCAAATAGTTAACCAGAATAGAAATATATTTTAGTTTTATTTACACAGTGATATATGTCAAGGTTGTCCTGGAATTTAAAGACAACTTTTTATCATCATTTAAAAATTTCTCATCTAATGACACTATTCTCATGACAGATATGTTATAATTAATGATATCACCATTTGAAGAAAATTATTATTATTATTATTAGCAACGCGTCTTACTACCCATTCGGGTTATACGCACTTACGCTAATGTGTAATGGTAGGGTGATTGTGAGATGAAATGAAGGACCTACAGTTTAACGTGGAATCCTAACCACGGTGGCGGCCTGGCATTCCCCACATTCACAAGATGTCTTGTCAGAGGTGAAGGAAGGGTTTGGTAATCAGATAAATCTTTGCCGAGACCGAGGATTGAACCCCGGCCGCCAGCATAGATTGAAGAAAATTAAACTCTATGTTTGTACTAAAGAAATATTTTATTTAATTATGGTCTGTAAAGGTCTTGCTACAAAACGGCAAAAATACTGGCTTTCTCACATGTCCACTACATTCCCGTCTTGAGCCATCCTCCCAATGATTAATACATCCCTCCCCCTACCCCATAGTCTCATACTACCTGTGTTGCCTATACACATTTTAACAAGACGGTTGTGGTAGGGATGAGGAAGATATAATTTACATGAAATGTAGCCCACATGACAGTGTATGGAAGGAGAGTAGAAAATCCATTCAAAATTAAATTCCAACCTATACGACACCGACAAATACAGTTTGTTGAGTTTAACTTTGAGCCTGCATAGTGCATAATCACCGATAAGGCTAAGTCATTTATACCTTGATGTTAAACTTTATTTTAAGAATGTTGTAGGTGACCTGGTGGTCTAGGGGTAAGGTGTCAGACTTCTATGCTGGCGGCTGGGGTTCAATCCTCGGTCCCGGCACAGATTTATCTGATTTCCAAACCCTTCCTTCACCTCTGACAAGACATCTTGTGAATGTGAGGAATGCCAGGCCTCCACCGTGGTTCGGATTCCACGTTAAACTGTAGGTCCTTCATTTCATCTCACAATCACCCTACCATTACACATTAGCGTAAGTGCGTATAACCCGAACGGGTAGTTAAACGCGGTGCTAATAATAATAATAATGTTGTATAAAGCGTACTTAGCCAATTTAAATATTTTATATATGTAATCTGAGTAGAGTAAAATTATTTGTTTGAAAAGGATTGTAAAATATCGCTGATATATTCTTTTCCCTTAAATATAAATTGTAGGCTCTTTCTTTTAATCGTCTTTGACTTATAAGTAGCTCGTTTCCAATACTTATTACTTAGTCAAACTTGTCTAGAATAATAATGTATTTAAATAAACATTTAAATAGCATTTTCGTGATTTACTTAAGTATCTATAGAAGTCTGCTTTGGGAAAGACAACATTATGTTCAATAGTTTAGGAGAGTGTTTTAAATAATTAATTTAATCCATTTCTTGTGGAAACGAATGTACTGTTTGGCAGTCTTTAGCCAGCAGTAGTTAACGCGTGTGTATATAGAAGAAAAAGAGAGAGAGAGCTAAAGAGAGGCTAGTTAGAGTGAAAAAGAGATCTGGTAAACAAACATCACCGAGATTTGTCGTGGCTTCGCTGTGGTTGGTTGTGTTCGTAGGTCTGTATGTCCGGAACCAACCAGACATTAATCACTTAGAAAAGCGCTGCCTGATGTTTTTCCTCTTGCTTCTTCGTCTTCTTCAGCTCCTCACATATACATCATCTCTCTTTCTGTGTATATAATCGAGCCATTATTACACTTTAATGAATTTTTCCCAGAGTCTCGAGGGTGGAAACTTGCGCCAATCCAAAACATTTTAATGTTGTCAACACTGAGAGGGCACGGGATATTAACTGAAAGTTGATGACATGGTTAAATATGAGGCTTCCAACTCAAACCATCTAAACTTTTTTCTATCTTTTATTTTTTAATGTATGACTACAT
Organism: Timema cristinae; assembly: GCA_039000515.1. NCBI lineage: Eukaryota > Metazoa > Arthropoda > Insecta > Phasmatodea > Timematidae > Timema > Timema cristinae. The sequence continues at coordinate 49,229,036 of JBCFYV010009882.1, forward strand.
TTTTTTTATTACAGAACATACATTTTCTTTTAGTGCTGCTTTTCAACATAGCATCCACTACCTTTGTAAGCCTATTATTGACGTTATTGGATTGAGCTTTCCAAACCACCCATTTAATCTTGTTATATATATAAAAATCACTTACTTGTAATAGCAAACAGCAAAAGTTCACCATGATATAAGGTTAAATAATTTATCCCTGAAAATGTAGAAAATACAAAATACTTGCAAGTAGATCCTTTGTAGGTATTTGTCAATTTATACTACTCTTTTCTCGATAAAATTAAATATAACCTCTTATCAAGATTATATTAAACGAGACATTTATTTATGGTCATAGTAGAGTAAATTTATGTCTTAGAACCATTGACACCATTAAAGTATTTTATCATTTGTACAATATTACCAAATATATTATAATTATAATATAATATATAATAAATATAATATAATATATTATAATTTTATATATATACACATGAGTACTATAAATTATAAACATAGTAAGCAGGTAGTAGCCTAAATTTGATGATTCATTTGTTTTTGCTCACTTAAATAATATTTAAATTTACTAAATATAAATTATATACTAATTAATATGGGTCATTCAACATTGAGAAACCTGCTTCAGTGGCCAATTGGTGCAAGGCAACCTTTTGTGTTAGACTATACTGTCGAGGATGGGTAGATCGGGGTTCATATCCCGGTCGGTGTACTGAGGGTGGTTTTTTAAAAAAAATCCATTTTTCCTTGACGCAAATGTGTGTACACTTCCTCTAAATTCTAACTTACTCATCCCTAACTCACTAGCGTATAGCCTGAACAGTTAGTAGGACGCGTTGCTAAAACATAAAAGAGAATTAGTAAGATTTTTTTGAGGCTATAGCATCTTGGCGGGGAATTTAACATAGGTATGTGTAGGAGGCCAACAACACCGATCAGGTTTGGGAGCCAGTGTCCGATTTAGCTGGGTGTGTCATTAGTTGGAATTATCTGACTCTCTGCCTCGGTCTGGCATATAATTTCTGTTAGTCGGTGTAGTGTTTACAATCGATACAGTCAAAACAAGAAATTTAATGAAACAGACATTTTAAATCAATATTAGCAATGATAAATTGGCACACTTTAAAAAAAATTAATGTAAAGAATTAGGTTGAATTAAAAAAAAAAAAAAACATCACTATGTACTAAAAAATTAATTAAAATCAAACTATCGGGGTATAAAAAGAACAGCATTTATGTATAATTTAAATTATGTGATTATGCGAATTTTAATCTACTTATTTATTAAGAAATATTTTTCTTTAACTTATTATAAATTCTTCATTGCGTACACTTCATATGCATGTTTAATTATACTAAATTTTAGCCCCATACAATAACTACTTTATCTTAATTAACAAAGGTAGGCCTACTGTGCATGCAATGGTACAAGCATAAACAAGCAAGTTTGGGACCTTATATTTCGTGAACTGTAATGAATCAAAATCATTGAATCACTATTATTATTATCACTCAGTCTTACTACCCGTTTGGGTTATACGCACTTAACGCTAATGTGTAATGTTAGGGTGACAGTGAGATAAAATGGAGGACCTGCAGTTTAACGTGGGATCCGAACCACGGTGGAGGCCTATCATTCCACATAATTCACAAGTTGTGATTAATACATGTATTGTCAAAGGTGAATGAAGGGTTTGTCAAACAGATAAATCTGTCCTGGGACCGAGGGTTTAACCTCGGAGCCCCAGCAACGAAGTCTGGCAACTTACCTCAAGACCACCAGGTAACCATTAAGTTACTTTTAAAAGCTGATAAATAATACATTGTTAAAGCTGTGTAATAATTCTTTTTCATGGTCGAATGACCTTAAATGATGTATAGTTTTAGTATAACTTTTCTAAGTCCTAATTAAATTAGTATCCTTTATAAGGCAAAGATATGATATAGTTGAGAATTTCTCAAGTCTACACAACATTGCTATGAATTATGTTTTATAATATTTATAAAATTATTCGTGATCAATACAAATTCAGTCTTTGCCTTTTAATAGAAAATGCCAAATTAAATTATTTTTAAATATAAATTTAAAAATAAGTTCATCACATAAATGTTTAGAATTTCCTAACAAGATTGTTATTGTCTTCACCTAACTCACACACATGTCCAACACCTTAACTCGGTCGGTAACGCATTTGTGTACTGAGCTAATATTCTCGTGTTCGATTCCGGTCAGGACCGAGAAATTTATCTTGTGGTGAAATGTGGGTTTATCCTTTCATAGTGATGAATTAACGGCAGGGGGGCTGGGTGTTGTGTCTGTTCTATATCTAATTTATTCTATAACTAGTGTGCTGAAATATATATAATCAGTCGGTTCAGAAAGTGCACATTGAATAGGGTCCTACCTCAAATAAATTATAAAATTTAAAAACAAATTAAGTCTTCTATAGAATTGTGCCTTTCTTCACTTTCACTCTATTCTTATTCTTAATTACATATATAGTAAAGGATTCGTAAGGTTTATGTAGTATGTACCCACATTTGCATGGACATAGAGTGGGAACCATTTAGGAAAGCTACTCTAAATTACACCCAGTCAGTATTTGAACCCTGACCTCCCGTTACCATCAAATTAGAATATATATATTTTGATATTTAGTACGCTTACCCACTTATGCAGATAATATATAGCTAAGTGGTATCAATATTTTAGTATTATAAGAAATGGTATAAATAATGTAACATTTCGTCAATAAAAAGCAATGACTTCATAACCTTTTTTACAAAAATCACTTTTTGATAGTGCATTAGGCCTACTCATCTAACTTATAGATCTTAGTTACATGGTTGCTACGTTTTATACTAAATAATTTTGTCATAGTTTGATTCAAATGAGTATAGAATCACATATTTCATGTTCTAAATAAACCAATTCCAAGTGTTTTTTTTATCAACGATTCTTACTTCCTTTTCAAGGTTATACGCATTGATGATAATTTACTCGGTAATATACCTGCATTTATGTGGAAGGAGAGTGTAAAAACAAAACCCAATAGACACTGCCGGGATTTTAAACCCGATCTCCCAGTCATCAGCAGGCCAGTCCCTCCACGAGAGTGACGCCTGGGACCATTCGGCCACTGAAGGGAATTTAATGTAATTTGAATTTTGATTTAATGTCCCTTACTAAAAATTTAAATATTAACAGACATAATATTATAAGTAGCAGTGGTGGTAGTAGTAGCTAAATACAATTAATGAATTAATTTTATAGCAAAAATTGTTATTTAGAGTTATTTTAAAGCTTATAATATTTAGAAAATAAATGGTACGGAGTTCCGCACGAACTTTCTCGCTCTGTATTTAGAAATGGGGAGATTTATTTCAAAATTCGTAATATAATATACACAAGAAAACCCGAGATCAAATTGCGCTAGACATACATGAAACATTTTTTATTCGTGGTTTTAAATTTCATAATTTTAATTTTAAAGAATTAACGTATTCATTAGTATATTTGGGCCAATAAAAAAATATAGATATTGAGTCTCCGAGGGCTAACATTTCGTATTAAAATTTTGACTTCTGGTTAACATTTTAGTCATTTTACTAGTGGGAGCACACCTTATGGTTATCGCATTGCTAACCATTTTTCTTTTATAAATTTTGACAAATAAAATAGGTAATTATTTACCATTGAGTCTAAAATGAGAGATAGTATCGTTATGGCCGACTTTAAGAAAATGGAATTTTTCTCTTTTCATCCTCTAGTAAACTGCTATTCATTTTAGTATTAGACAGACACACAGAAAGACGGTTTTTCAGAAACCACTTTTTAGGGCTCGGGGGGGGGGGGGGGGGGTCATGAAAAGCCAACATCCATCAACATCTCGCGGTAGATTTTTTTAATGGTCGTAATACTTTACTTTAAAGTTTTGGCAAAGTTAAGAGAAAAATATGTTTGTGTATAGCTTGAAAACTTTAGGTTTTATAAAATATATTTCAAGTATAAGGTGTTTATTATAAAATGATTCTCATGTATGCAAAGATTAGTTTCATATCTCGAAGACCTAAGGAGATAAAAACCTTAATTTTAATTTACGTATCAGACCGGAACCCTTAAAGTAATGTTTACGAAAAGTTGAGAGTAGCCATTTGTTCTTTAATATTAATCAAAGCTTAGAAATGAAAGCTAATCAAAATCGTTAAAGCCAATTTTTGATAACATCTATTTTTTCTCTTTCCGCCCTTAAGGAAGCTACCCTTAATTTCAGGGTTGGATATCCAATTCCAAAAATTCCTCTGGGAAAACCTATGAAAATCCTATATACCAAGATTTAGCCCAATTGGTAAAATAGTTCAGGATCTAGCCCGAGGTACAAATCTCACAAACTTCTCAACTTTCAAGCTGTTAACCCCCCCTCTCCCAGCACGACTCCCCTGGTAATTAGAGCTAATTTTACTTAATTCATACATCAAGTCTTGTGGTCTGTGGTTGTTACTTTTGATATATATTAAAATATATCTATAAAATAACACTAATTATGTAGTAGAATGTTATCACTGATGATCACAAAAAACTATGTTTTTTATAAAAAATTGATCCTACAAGTTGGAGACTTTAGCTCACTCAGTAGCGTATCTGATTAATGACCTAAGGGTCCCGTGTTCAATTTTTGGCATAGGTGAAAAATGTATCATAGGTGAAATAGTGGTTTCCCTTTTCAGAGGGAAAAGTTAACGGCCGGAAGCTGAATGTTGTGACTGATCTATATTGATGATAGTTTATAAGTCGTATGCTGATATGATATACGTGGAAATTGTACATTTATTACCTATATTAATAAGTTAGTTATGAAATAGGAAAGTTTATTTCCTCTAATATCGAATCTAAGATATGTGTTGGTTAAATAGCCCTACTAAGAGCAGAGGGAAACGTAAAATGTATATTTTAACACACATACATACACACATACATACATGCATACATACACACATACATACATACACACATACATACATACATACATACATACATACATACATACATACATACATACATACATACATACATACATACATACACACATACATACATACATACATACATACATACATACATACATACATACATACATACATACATACATACATATATATATACTTACATACATACATACATACATACATACATACATACATACATACATACATACATACATACATACATACATACATACATATATACGCACATACATACATACATACATACATACATACATAAATACATACATACATACATATATACCCACTTACATACATACATATATATATATATATATACATACATATATATATATATATATACATTATATATATATATATATATATATATATATATATATATATATATATATATATATATATATATATTAATGTATCTCTTTCTCACACGTTCGGCTTCAACATTTATCCACGTCCTACATGGCCTACCCTTTCATTTAGATCCACACACTCTACCTTCATATATTTGCTTCGTCTTAAATTGTGTAAATAGCCACAAATTTCAGGACGAGCAAAGTATGTTTTATTAGGATCAAGTAAACCATTTGTATTGATATATCTAAAAACTCTTCCCATTCTATGCTCTAGAAATATGACCATAATTTCATAGTTCAGTAGTTGTAGTAAGTAGTCTTATGATATATCATATCTTAGAAATAAACGTAAACAAATGCTTAGTGAAGTTTTACCTGTTTGGTTGGCAATCCTTGTAGAGAGCCTTCTGGAGGGATGACGTCACGAAGATCACAAGATGAAGGTAATCCTATCTTGTCAATTGTTTGGCGAGTATAGGGGCTTAGGTTCCCTTTAAGGGATAGTGTGAAAAAAAGATAGAATGCAAGCAGTATTGAGTGGTCTTTGGTGGCTTTTAAGTAGATTTGGGGGATTACATTATGTCACAGAGAGAAAGAGCGCTTGGTATGAAGGAGAAAAAAAGGATGTGTTTTTTTTATCTGGGGAGAGGGAAGAAGTATTGGGGAGGTAGGTTTAAGCCGCATGTAGATTAGGGTGTTATACCACGACTAAACTCCCCTAGTTTCCTCTATTAGATCGCCCCTGGGTTTCAACGGGGTCTCTTGGACGTTTTGTGGTGTTATCGATATAGAGCTCAACTTAAGTGCGGTTATATGCTGGCTAAAGAAGGTTAAGGCAAGTTGGGAGAGGGATGACAATCTTTCAACTCAGAGGGTTGGCTACACCACCAGATGGGCGTTAAATTGGCCGATTCAAATTCAAAGCAATTATACATGCACTAAGTTTATAAGACTATATTCATACAATCTTTATTAAAATAAATACAAAAATATACAAACTAAAATTCGAAATGATTTTCTTTAGTTGTCATACGTAACAATAAAATTTCAAAACTATGACTTTTTTTAGTCTTCCTTTAAGCTACATTATAAAAATGTTTTAAATATTAATTTTAAGTTGTTCGTATTGTTGGACGAGTGGTCTAATGCATTAGTCTCACACTGCACTAGATTACCTTACAAGAGCATTTTTGGATTTGAAATCTATCTGATCCATATACTTAGGTAGGCACGTGTGTGCTCGAAATGTTTTTCTTCCTTAGTTTGATTTGGCAGTGACGAGGAAGTCGGGGCACAAATCCTGGTTAGGTGTATTTAGGTTAGACTTTCATTAATGATTTTCTACACCCTCAGAGAGGAAGAGGGCACATGACTTTTTAAATTTCTCCTTTCTCAAACTCAACCAATACTTATGACAAATATATATGTATATACATATATATGTATTAGATATATATGTATTAGATGTATGTATATATATGTATATACATATATATGTATATATATGTATATACATATGTATTAGATATATGTATATACATATATATGTATTAGATATAGGCTATATATGAATTTAGCTAACGCTTACTAAGACGCGGTGAATAAATTATAAACCCTCACGAGTGTACTGGAAACATTTGTTCCTCAGAATATACAAGAGGGAATAGAAATGTAAAATTCCCCATCACCAACCAAACAGACCAGACGATACTGACCCCTCTGTCTGAATGCCCAATGGTGCGGGTAGTATTTATCTTTAGTACACATTAGTGCGCACCGATTATCTTTCTTTTATTAGAAAAGTAAGACCAAACTTATTAATATTTACAGAAATAAATTGTTATTACTCAAGGAAACGTTTTCTTTGCTTTAAACAAAGCGAAAAAAAATAATTCAATTTATATCTTCCGAACCAGTTTTTAATTAATTAAAAAAATCTAGTCCAAATTTTGAAATTGCGGCTTTAAGGTGCACATGTATGTGCATAGGGGCTACTAATTTATTTAATTTCAGATCTCTGCGTGCGTTAGATATCGCGCAATGCTCATGACAGACAGACAGACACACAGATACACAAACTCTTCATTTTATAAATAAATATACTTACATTTAATTTTTACAGGTATCCATAATTTATTGATTTCGTTATAATCCTCAATAAATTCTTTATATGTTGAGTTTTTTTAAAACTGTTGTGGTGATATATAGGAATATAGCACACTAAATATAGTATTGTTTGAAATTAGTAGTCTTGCACAGTTCAGTCTATACTTTATTAAACCAAATACCCCCTGAATACAAATATTAAATGGGAATAACGTGAATCAAACCGTTTTATTGAATACATAACCAAATTTAATAATTTTTAATTGTTATTTTCAATTCAAATAATATAAACATTTACAAATTATTATTGGAGGTAGTAAGTAATAAGGAAGTTATTGTTGAGGTATGGCACATATTCATTTGCGTGTAGAGGACAGGAAGAACATAGTGAAAATTCACTTTGTAAAATCAACCTCAATGCACCCAGCCGTGATGTTAGCTCCATCCTCTATCAGGCATGTTAAACTCGTGGCCCTATTCATGATCCTGTGTCGTCCGTGGACCTTTATAATGAACCAACTCACAATGCAGCCTTATTATTCAACTTATTACTAACGTTGTGGAAATACTTCATTACTCTATGGTATTAGGAACCCAAAATTTCATTGCCGCACATACAAATGTACGCCACATATCTCTATCTTGAGATAGTTATATCCAGTCCACCTCATTACACTCTTATCTCTTTTTAGTCTATTCTAATTTATCCTCTCATCTGCGTCTATGTATTCCCAATGGTCTCTTACCATTGGATTTACCAGTCAATACCATGGACAAGGTTCTAGGTTATTCCATTCACGCTGCATGTCCTATCCACCGTTATCTGCGAGACTTGATTATCCTAACAATGTCTTGTGATGAATACAGGATATGGAACTAATCATTATGTATCCTCCTCCACTCCCCAGTAAACTCACATCTTTTTGGGCAAAATATATTCCTAAGCACCCGGTTTTCGAACACCCTAAATTGGTTTTTGTCATGTAAATTAAGAGAGAACGTTTCACACCAATAGAGACCAACCAGTAAAATTAATGTTTTGTATATTGTAGAAATACGGCATTTAAAATGACATTTGGAATTGTGTCATAACTTTTGAAAATCGAGCAAATGATGCTGGTGCACCGAATTGTTATTCTTAGTTTACTAAGAATCTATCTCCAAATATGGTTAAATTAACAAATCAAATATGTACAATTTTTGGAAGCACATTAGTCTATGATTAATTATTTTTCTCTTATGAAATGGAACACACACCGGAAAGAACAATAATCCAACCCGTTTCAGTAGCCACAAGGTATATGGCGTCACTCTAGCTATATATTAGATTGCTGATAAGAGGGAGACCAGGGTTCAATCAGGATCAGGTGTACTGAGGTAGTTTTCCTAAATGGTTTTCCAATCTCCCTCTGCGCAAATGTGGGTGAACTTCCTTTAAATTCTATCTTTCTAATCCCTAAAACATTAGAGTAATTAATACGTGGGCGTATAACATGAACGGGTATTAAGATGAAATGCTTAAAATAAACAAACAATAAACAAGTTTATTGAGACTGTTTGACCACCATTGGGCATAAAAAATAGTTAAATGAAAGTGTTAAAAATAGCTTAGAAAGCGAACTTATATCCCCATTGAAAAACACATATGTCAGTTTAAGGCCGCCACCGTGGTTCGGATTCCACGTTAAACTGTAGGTCCTTCATTTCATCTCACTATCACCCTACCATTACACATTAGCGTAAGTGCGTACAAACCGAACGGGTAGTAAGACGCGGTGCTAATAATAATAATAATAATAATAATAATAAACGATACGATGTGTCGATGTTTTTCACACGCTCTTTAGAAAATGTCCATTTAGTGTGAATGCACACAAGTTGAAAAAGCGCAATTAATTGCTTGTGCGACTCGTCACCACTTCTCGCGCTTCATGTTAACTATTGGGATGAAATCAACATAGGCCTATGTTCACCTTGGGAGTTCTTCCTAAACGAAAAATTATGTACAAATAGTTTTGATCCAAAAATAGAAAGTTCTGAGTGTATATCTACTATATTAAGATCACATACTACTGCATATAGTTTAAATGGGAAATTTTTCGAGCATTTTCAAACACACAATATATCGGCATATATATTATACTATAGCTTAACTGAGGATAATGATATTACTAGTGCGTAGCAATCCTATCACTCTGGCTATAGTTTTAAAATGATTAACCATTGATTTAGGTTGGCCCGACTCGATTCTAGAGTTTGTCTGAGAATTTTAGATATTAATATCAATGTATAGTTTTGTTCTTAGGTCTACTGTTCGAGGCTAGGCAGGTTTTTAAATCACGTAGTGTGCTAATAGAACCTGTGTTTTATAAAACACACATTATAATGAAATAAAAAGAATACTAACATCACTAGAGAAACCATTTAGGCTCTTAAATATCTTCCTGAGTAGTGGGTATCCTGAATCTATTTGGGGCCCCCTTAGACTTCTTGTTAATAATAATAATAATAATAATATTTAGCACCGCGTCTTACTACCCGTTCGGGTTATACGCTTTAAGTACTAATTACGTTAATGGATATAGGAAGTGGGAAGTTTGGATTAGAGGAAGTGAACCTACATTTGCGTGGAGGGAGAGTGGAAAACCATTTAGGAAAAACCACCCCCAGTTCACCCAACCGAGATTCGAACCTCGATCTCTCCGTCCTCAGCAGTTTGGCTCAACACGACAAGCGCGTTAGCCAACTACGCCACCAAGGCGGGTAAAACTTCTTGTTGGTAACTCTAACTTCTTATCCACGTGGACGTGATTTCATTTAAGATGCCAATTTAAGCCAATCTCTTTGGTCGTGCTATTTTTTTAATGCTTTATTAACTGTCTGGGTTAGCAACACCTTAAACTAGACTAACTAAAGTAAAAGTTGAAAGACTGGTTACTATCCAGTGCTAACACTGGAGACGAATTACAATGAGAGGGAACGGTTTTATAAAACATGAAACAATCAATTCGTACAATCGGTAGGTACTCGGAACTCTCTCGTGTCACTCTCTAAATGAATAAAATAAGGTAAATCCTCACCACAATCAAGACTGGATACTAAACCTGCTGGGATCTCTTGACTGCGCATGCACTCGACATTTCGCAACGCCCAGTAAAAAATCAAGAGTAAAGGTCAGTCCTCTACCACTATGGTTAATGGTTACATCTTGCAGATACATGTCGGATTAAGTCATCGATAATAACGCAAACTTTTCCTACACTTTTCACGTCACTTTGTGTCCAGAGTAGAGGGTATATTTTAAACCTTCCTCTCAATAGCTATTGATTACATTTTTATGTTTATTATGTATTCGCCATGTTTTTTAAATTCCTTGATTGGTGCACTTTATTATCATTTAAGCTTCACAAATAGTTTTAATATAGTTCTATAAACAGAAAATTGATATTTATGATCATAATATATTTGGGGAATCTGATATAGCTATCCGATAACACTCTCAAAAGGTCACATCTGGATATTGTCAATGAGTAAAATCCTTAGTAAAATAGCATTAAGTAATAATATAAACACATTACTTATTTCCCCCTCCGTCAATTCATCACTTTGAAAGAGAAAACACAATCTCACCCGTGATCATTTTTTTTGTTATGCAGAAAATTGATTCTGAAACCTGTTAGTATTCAGACTCGCTTCAGACTGTAAGCTACGTATAAGAATCTGTCTGTAGATAAGATTAAAAAGAGAAGTTAATAAGTAGCAGTAGGTGACCTGGTGGTCTAGGGGTAAGGTGTCAGACTTCTGTGCTGGCGGCCGGGGTTCAATCCTCGGTCCTGGCACAGATTTATATGATTACCAAACCCTTCCTTCACCTCTGACAAGACATCTTGTGAATGTGGGGAATGCCAGGCCTCCACCGTGGTTCGGATTCCACGTTAAACTGTAGGTCCTTCATTTCATTTCACAATCACCCTACCATTACACATTAGCGTAAGTGCGTATAACCCGAATGGGTAGTAAGACGCGGTGCTAATAATAATAATAATAAATAGCATGTGTTTGTGGGTTGAACTTTGGCATTTAATGTCAGAACTAACCCATATATTAAGGGTTCTCTTAGTATATTATTAGAGAACACATTTTAGTGTAGTTACTTACAAAGGACTAATATATTCTAATGCACAATTTTTTCTGAATAAAAATAATAAAGGGTAGCAAAGAAATTATAGGTATACTGATGATGTATTTTACTAAATTGTTTCTCACTCACTTTCTATGAAAATGCTGGCACACACCCTCTAAATTCTACCTTCCCCTACTAAAAAAAAGTAATTTAATCTGCTTAGCCTTAATACATAGTAAGACAAGAAGCAAATAATAAACTTTTTTTTACGGTTTCTTTATTTTATAAAAGTACGTTTCACTCGATGTTTACTAACAATGGTTCTAATATACTGAGATGGGAATCGTAGTTTTAAAGGAAATTCACCTATTAGAATTTAGAGGGTGTGTGCCAGAATTTCCATAGAAAGTGAGTATATATATATATATATATATATACTCACTTTCTATGGAAATATATATATATATATATATATATATAGAGAGAGAGAGAGAGATGGAGATTTCAAATGTATCTTTCGTGAATAAACTATAAACCTTTAGATTAATTTTGTCCTAAAGAATCCTCGGTATCGATTTGCCATTGACCTTTGCAAACATGGCAAGAACATAAAAGGGTTGTGACAATGTTGAACCAGTGTGTGCAAGGGTTTGTTGAGTCAGGAAACATTTGACGATGCAGTCGAAATGAAGGGTATTGGGGAAGCTTTTGGCAAGAGTAGTTGGGGGAAGGGGTTGGGGGGGGGGATCTAGTGGTTTCCACCGGTTTGGAACATGGTGCAAATAGACAGGCAACCATGGGGGAGAATATAAACACGAGTCCAGCAGCGAATTGGCAACAGCATCTGACTGAATGAGTGTCATCTGTGTCAATAGCAATTGAAACAGTGGAAATATTAGTCACGCAAACCCTTTAGGACTTTGAGCTAAAGTGAAACAAAGGTAAACACATGAATGTTTTTATTATGTGAAAAAAAGAGTGAAGCTCCTACTTTTTGTCACAGCGGAGCACATAAGGATTACGGTGTCAACTTTAGCTGGTATGGTTTGCTGATGACTTTGAGGTTGAAGTTCGAATCCCATTTGGATATACTGAGAATATTTTTTTTGTATAAATTCTTTTGTATGTTCTCTCTTCATCTCGTTTAAATTTCCCTGTCATCACACCTGGTCCAATATTGTAAATATGCTGATATTATGGACGGGTATTAAGATGAGGTACAGTACAAGCAAATTAAAAACTCGTACCGTTGTTAAAAGCTGTATTATGGAATGTAATGATAAAATAGATAGGATATTCTCATAAACTGGCCTGGCAAGACACAATGTGATACGACATGACATGAAGTTATATAATGTTGTTAAGTTCGTACATCATGCGATGTCGGAAGGATGTTCGCACTTCCACGACATAACAGATTCATCTATTTGATTCTCAATTTTGCCTTGTCATCGCGTATCTTGCCGTGAAGGTTTAAAATTTCTCTAGTTGTCTATAGAACATATTTTGAAAATTAATCACCAAACTTGGCTCTTACACTGAGCTGATAAGAAAATCAATACAAAGTTTCATCTTCTGAGGAGAAGAGTTTTTTGTTATCAACCTAGCTCAAATTGTATGTCTTGAAAAGCTTACGATTCTACTTATAGACTTTATAAAAACTCTTGTTCAAACATTTAATTATAACTTTTAATAATGTACATATTTATTTGGCAAGAATTAATAAATGACAAAATTAAATCTTCTTAGTTATTATTTTATGGCTTCCTTCACCTCTGACAAGACGTGTATCAATCACAACTTGTAAATGTGAGGAATGCCCGGCCTCCATCGTGGTTCGGATCTCACGTTAAGCTGTAGGTCCTTCATTTCATCTCACAATCACCCTACAATTACACATTAGCGTAAGTGCGTACAACCCGAAAGGGTATTAAGACGTTGTGCTAATAATAATATTTTATTCCCTTCTTCTTAGGTGTCTATTTGAACTTAAGTCGTCTATGATGACATGATGGTGTGACAAATTACACTGAAGCATATCGTCATAGAAGACTAAAATAAGGAGATGGTAATAAAATAATAACAAAGAAGATGTAGTTTTATCATTTAATAATAAGATTAAAATAATTTTTTCAATCAAGCCATATCATTTGTATTGGTAGTCGCAGGGTAGTTGACAGAGCCTGTTAAAAACTAGCCTAGCTGTGATATGTTCTCCCCCACTCTGTCCCCATTTGACCGATAATACATATACTCCACTCCACACATCTTATAAAATAATGTATTTCCATTTATTCCTGGCCTATGAGTTGTCTGATGAGTGATGAGAACATTACATAAGCACAGTTTAAACTATACCTGTAATATTTTCTCTCCTACTCTGTCCCCATTTGACCAATATTACTCCACTTCACATACCTTACAAGTAATCTGGCCACCAAAGCAAATAACATTTTAACCCATTAAAATTATGTTATAAGAATGAGGTCGCTCTCAATTAGATGAAGTGCACCGGCATTTTCTTGGAAGGAGAGTAAAAATCCTTTAACTACCCTCATTACACCCGAATGTAGTTTTAGCCCTAATCTCCCCGTCATGGGCAGTCCAGTTTATTGCGAGAAGGACTATTAGACCAGTTGACCAATTAAATGGTAACAGAGCAACCTGTCTACTTAGATTGCATTGTAACTGTAGATGATAGCTATGTGAACATTTTATAGTACAAATAATATTTCTCATATCCATATCTATGAACGTTCGGTTAAAGTTGTTATACTCGCATAGCACTCTCTAACCGTGGACTAGGAAGTTGTTATTTGAATCCATGCAACCTACATCAGTGGTTACGCGGACAAAATATCAGGTTCATCTAGTCTGGTTTGTCTGTAAATGGAAAGTCTGATTCGAAAACCTTACAGGTATTTCCAAAATGATTTCACACCCTCATTCCATAAAATTCTCTAATTTTTTCTCAAGTATACATCTTCCTACCTTTTACATCATTACCGCAGTTTAAAATGCGGCTATCCTCGACAAATGGTAAAAGGAGGGGGTTAAAAAATAATAATATGGGGAGGGTGTCCACTATTTAGCGTGCTTTTTCCTCTAAGATACTCTCCTCATCCCAACCGATGATATAAAATTGTTGAAACCCCTTTTTTTTAATTTTCTCTAAAAAAAAATCATAATTTTAGAACTTTCATAAATGTTATCTTAGGTCTAACCGAACGACATGGCCAAACACACCGACAGTGGTGCCTCAAAATGCCACGGTGTCGGTTCTCTAGTCAACCATCCTGTCCATTCATAGCTCTTTGTGAGCCTCAAATACCCCCTTTCCCTCTCCTCTCTATTGGACCAAGTAGCTGAGTTCAGTAACTAAGTAGTGAGTGGTTTTCCATGTTTACTGATAACATAATTAAAGGTATAGGCTTGATACTATAGGGGGAAAGGAACCGTCGGCGACGATGGAGGTCGTCTGGCTCAGCTACACTAACACCTCCCTCCTTATCCTTCCCTTCCCTGAAGCTAGCCCCTTTTCCACATTTAGTAGCCCTTTTAGATAAAAACCTTCATTTCGTTTTAACCGTTGTTACGTGGTTGCTTCTGTGAGGTGGCTAGGACGTGGAATAACTTATTTTATTTATATTTTTTATAATGAACTTGAGCACAAGGATTTTAACTGAATTAATCAAAGAGGCATTGTTGTGGAGATTCTTGGTCAATGTATTCGAACCAAAGTACTCCTAGACTCACCATAAGCTTTTATGGCAACTAGTCATTGTGAACAATATTCATTAAATGCTCTAAAATATTAACCATTAAAATAACAATTCAAGGATAGTTTTTCATCATTAATATTTGTTTTAGCTCCATGTCTTACTATCCATTCAGTTATACGCATAATGTAGGTCTACTAATTAGGCTAATGGTTTTGGGGATAATGAAGGCTATATTTAGAGGGAGTGTGCTACCATTCATGAAGGGGGAAGAGTGAAATATCAATTTGGAAAAAAACACCCTGACCGAGATTCGAATCTCGATTTCCCCATCATCGGCAATCAAATCTACTTCAAGATTAGTGCCTTAGACCATGCGGCCACCGAAACGGGCTCATTAATAATTATTCTGCGTAATTCTTTAAGGCGTATCTTCCATTGGGGCTTACGGGGACCAGCCCAATTTGATAATTAATTATGGTGAGCCCATGGACTAAACGCCAAGCTCGTCTAATCTGAATTTCTGCTGATGATAAGGTTGGAATCAACACCCATTTGGTTGTACTGAAGATTGTTTTTCCCCAATCGTTCCCCACTTTCCCTCCACGCCAATGAATAAAGACCAAAGATATATATCGGTAAACATATGGCCATTTTATATTATTCTAAAACAAGAAAAATGAGTCCACGAATTGGTTTGTATAAGATATAGTAGAGTTCGTTTAGGATTAATAATACAAAATGTTCCGCAATGGTGACAAAGTGGGTTTACTGTAGCTTCACACGTTCAAAAAAAGAAAAAAAAAGAACAGAAACAGGGTCACGTGATTAGCTCCGAACCATTCATAGGACCTCAGCGTGATCTCCGTTGTTCATTCAATGTGACTTGGAAATGTTTCAACTTTCTCAGTTCTGCTGGACATTAGTTGCTTGGGAGAGCCAGTCAAATTTAGAAACAAGCTGTTTCAATCAGTTGCGCTAACGCATGCTGTTAAGAGGATATTTTGAATTGATTTGCTAAATGGGAAGCGCGTGTGACATTCTCGCTTTGTGTTGATTTGTTTCATGACATGACGAAATAAATTGGAAAAGATAAATCGTGACAATCATATTAAATACCTATATGAACCAGATTTTGGCATTGCAACAAGTAATTGAGAAATATATGGCAGTAAGGAATAGAGTATATCGTCTATTTATGGTTCTGGAGGAAGCGTGCGATTGGTTGAGTAAGAGTATGTTATTGAATGTTCTAAGAAAAGTTTGTGCGAATTCAAGGTTAGTAAATATAATTATGGCAGTGTATGATGGAAATAAATCGTGCGTTAAAAGGGTGATTTACATGGTGCTGCTTTTGAAAATAGTCACTGGCTTCTTTGACGCCACCTTGACGCTTTCCCTGAGTGAATATCTGGTTGCAAGATTCGCTAGCTGATAAACGTTTACACAATGCTTCTTAAAAGTTGGAAGTCACCAGCGTTTAGCCGGTCTTGAGTGTCATGGCATCAAAACAACTCACCTTGCAAGTGCGTCTCAAACAAGGCTGGTAGCAAGATGCCCATCTCGCGCATACGCATTAAGGCAGACCCATTCGCTCGTCGCTTTCAAATGCTGACATGCCGCTTCTTTTGACGCTGCTGGTAAAAGCAGCTAGTTTTTCGCTTTGCGGGAGCGTTAAAGTTGGACGTGTTCAACTTGTCAGCTAGCGTCTTTTATTCGCTGCGTCTTCAAAATAGTTTACCAGTGAGCTCCCCAGCTTAAAAAGAAGCTTGTCCAAAGCGAATAAAAGCAGCACCGTTTAAATCCACGTATAAGTGTGGATGGAACGTTGATCGAATGGTTTGACATTAAATAGGGTGTTAGACAAGGTTGTGTTATGTATTGATGCTTGTTTAGTGTATTCATGGATATTTGTATGAGGGTGCTTGTGAGGACACGGTTGGTGTGCAAATTGACAATGTGAATGTGAGAGTGGTGTTATATGAAGATGATGCCATATTAATGGCTGAAATTGAAAGTGTCTTGCAGAATTAATTATATCATTGAATGTAGCTACAGGCAGAATGGTTCTTCGTATAGATTTCTCCAAAACTAAGGTGAAATATTTAGTTAAGGATTTCTTAGTAAATGATTGTCAGCCTTATATAAATAGAAAATTGTTAGAACAAGTGAATTACATTGTGTATCTAGGCAGAATGTTCTGTAAAAACTGAAGGATGGATGATGAAATAGGTAGATTGGTGAATGTATATTGTAGAGTAGTTGAATATATGTAGACTCTTGCAAAGAATGGAGAACTATCAATAAAGCCAAATATGGCAGTAAAGAAAAGTGTGGATGCCAACATTACATTTTTGTATGGATCTGACATGTTAGGTTGTCAGGATGAACACAAGAACAAGGTGAATGTGGTTGGAATGAGATATCTAAGAAATGTATGTTGACAAACTCGTATCGACAGTGTCAGTAATGAATGAGTACTGAAGTAGTGCGGTTTGAAAGGTAATCCAATAGGACAATGTGAAAGAGATATCTTACGTTGGTTTTGGCAGGTTGAGTGGATGAGTGTGGATCAAGTGACGAAACAAATATATGAAGGTAGAGTGTGTGGCTCAAAAGGAAGGGATAGGTCATGTAGGAGGTGGGTTAATGTTGTAGACGAATGTGTGAAAAGAAGAACCATTAAGAGTTTTAAGAATAAAAGATCATGTATCATTTGGTATATGGATGTTGTTGAAGCAAAGGGGGTATGTGAGGGTTTGGATACGGGAAGAAAGTTACTAAGAATGAATTAAGTATATAATTGTTTTTAAGCTGTATACATAGTTTCTTGCCTACCCCGTAGGGGAACGGCTCAATTAGGAGTACATATTTATGTGCCTCTATGTATGTGTCTCTATGTATGAGTGTATGAATATTTATTTATAACCTTGAATATAAAACAAGTTGATTTAAGTTTTTTCTAGATTGCGTTGTATAGCATTGTGGGTCTACTACATACATCTTTGCTAGATTGTGAATTTTGTGTGCCAATCAAACAGACTATGTTCTAAATTTTTGACAAACGTGTGAATCAAGCCTTAGGTTTCGGATTAGAACTAAACTGGATCGCCATTGGTCAAGGTTTGACACTCAATTAGAGTGGTTTTCAGAATGCTATTTTCATCGGTTTTCTCCATAAATTAATCCACGTTAATGGCAGTGCATTTCCTTTAAGATTTCTAACGACCGATCCTCTACTTTTTGTTTAAATGTTGAACGAACAAATTATTATAAAACGATCCTAAAATCCTATGCTTCATTTGTTCCTATAAAATAGACTTGCAGAGTTAATAATTGATTAGTTTTTGTTACCAAAACTGTAAGCATTTATGTTCTATATTTGCACCCTGGCATTAGATTTGGGATTTTAAAACTAGGTGTGTTGTGTAAATTAAGTTAATTTGAAATTCTTACATTGCTTTAACTAGTTGTTTATGTATGATGTACCTTTTATAAATATTTTACATTCATTTGGCATGGATAAATATCTCTGCTATAACACGGATGACCACTGTTCAATCGCTGATTTTACACATTTATGTCTTTTTCATACTCTCTACATGAATGCTGTATATTTTCTTTAAAATTCACCCTCCTCATCTGGTTTTATAAGCCTGAAAGCCCCCTATAATCAATACTGGTATTATTAGGGTGTAGTAATTAAAAACGTATCTACTCAAATTTGTTTTTACACATTTCCTGGCAATTTGAGATATAGTTTTCTTACATTTAATCAAGGTTACAACATGAGGATGAATCCAAAAAACCACATCAGCATTTTTCAAGACAACTGGAAAATTAATCACACAACTATACCTCTCGCTATTTAATGAACGTTATTTACTTATCCAAAACCTCACTGATGGCCACGCGGACCAAGGCTGCACTCTCGTCTTGTCTGCTTTTATAATTATAGGGAAAATCAGGATTCAATTTCCAACCGGAGGTAATGAGAGTGAAATTTCTTAGATAATTCTTCCCCTTTTCCCTCCACGCCAATAAAGGTATATTTCTTCTAAACTAAATCAAAAAGTGTAATTAAATGAGGATAGCTCAAATGGGTAGCAAGATTCAGTGAAAATATTAGGCATACTATTAAAACTAAGATATGAATACTTGTTGGTTATTTAGGGGTCTCGATGGTCTCAAAGACAAAAATTGGGGTCAAACCCCGCTCAAGGTTGTAAACTAGAGGTTTAAACTAGCTCTGATCACTCTGGCAACACTCCACGTCACGCCACTGCTCGTAGCGATGCTTCAATCCATTAGCCTCTAACCTGCAACTCCTATTGATCCCAAAACGCCATCGAGCTCCCTGTTAGACCTCTAGGACGCTGTGGGTGAGTTTAATCTAGACAGACGCCCTCGTATATAGAACGTCGTGGCGCCTTCGCCACGCCACGCCACGCCACGCCACGCCTTGAAGGGGGGCGTCAACCCGAAGGCGTGTCCACATCAATTACCACCGCACACCTACACACACACACTCAAGGGCCAAGGAAGGGTGGGGGTAGGCCACCCACGGCCAAGAGTAATTATACGACCCTCTACGATCATCACGAGAGCCTTATTTCCTAGGTGGAGGACTTGTGAGGGGGAGGAGGGGGTAATGGTCAGTTCTTACGACGATGAATCGCTTTCACGAGGAAACATGTGAGGTGAGATTCAGTGGCGTGGCGTAAAGGGCTGCCAGGGAAATCAATGTATATATTGTTCTAAGCACTCAGTGGAACACAGACTGGTCAGCTACTAAAGAAAATTGCTCCCTACATTAAGTATGTAAAAGTGGCGTGTCAGCCAGGATAAGCAGAGCTTGTTAAAATTGTACCTGTCATATGAGGTTCTTTGCCACTCTGTCCCCATTTGACGAATCATAAATCGGCTATGCTCCACATACCTTACGAGATAATGTATTTTGGTTAATACATGTTCAATGAGTGTTCTATTGAAGGCTGAGAACAAGACTGTTTAAACTATTCTTGGTTACAATGGCAACACGCCACGCCATGCCACTTGCGAGTCTCTTGCTAAAATGCTTTTAAATTATTCCCGTCCTCTCATTTTATAATAATACTTAATACCAGTGGCACAGCATGTGGTGTTGCAAGGGTATATGAAGTTAATACAAACTGTACCTGTGAAGTGTTCTCACCACTCAGTAAAACATTCAATGGTCAGGTATTACCGGAAATATATTCCCGTGGGATATGTGTAGAATTATTATTATTATTATTAGCACCGCGTCTTACTAACCATTCGGGTTATACGCACTTACGCTAATGTGTAATGGTAGGGTGATTGTGAGATGAAGGACCTACAGTTTAACGTGGAATCCGAACCACGGTGGCGGCCTGGCATTCCCCACATTCACAAGATGTCTTGTCAGAGGTGAAGGAAGGGTTTGGTAATCAGATAAATCTTTGCCGGGACCGAGGATTGAACCCCGGCCGCCAGCATAGAAGTCTGACACCTTACCCCTAGACCACCAGGTCACCGAGATGTGTAGAAGAGATTCTATGTATGATTGGTCAAATTGGAAGAAATTGTAGGCATCTCAACTTGAAATAATCTCTTCGTATTGTTTAAAAAAAAGGTACAAATATCCTCTTCAATGATCGAATGATCTAAAGCGTCACTTTCGCAATGGACCAGACTGCCCATAATAGGGAGACTGGTGTTCAAACTCCGGTCGAGTTTAATGAAGATGTGAAGTTTTCTAATTGGTTTTCCACTATCCCCATATACAAATGCGGTTTATCTTTAGGATCTATTAATGCATGCCACTGCTCAAACTACGGGTGAATCAAAGAACCAATTTACTCAGAAGTAGCGGATAGTTGACAATGTAACATAAATATAATCATCAAAACAGTTGTAAGTTGACCATTTAGCTTGTGTCATTACGATAAAGTTAACAGAATGCAGAAAACTAAGGAGTAGTCGCTAAGGTATAGTTATCATAGGGCAGAAAACTGAGGAGTAGTCACTAAGGTAGAGTTAGCAGAATGAAGAAAACTGAGGAGTAGTCACTAAGGTATAGTTAGCAGAATGCAGAAAACTGAGGAGTAGTCATTAAGGTATAGCTAGCAGAATGCAGGAAGCTGAGGAGTAATAGCTGTAGTTGTTTATAGTCATCTTTTTGAGAACTTTTTACAAAACACATTAATTATTTTACCATTCTGTACACATTTTTCAATTATTTAAATAATAATTATGTTATATCATATAATGAAAAGAAATGCATTTTATTTTTTATTTTTGGAGGAAATTAAATTTTTACGATTTCATTTAAGATACAAAAATGATATTTAACTTTATCCATCATTTTTCTTTAAAGCATCTAGTCCGTCCAATTTCTCATAAGATGTAAAAGTATTGGTCCTTCGAGGTCGACCAAACTCCACGCAACTTCTTTTCATATGGAGAAGCTAAGTCAAAGATTTATGAGAATAATTTTTAAAAATATTACTGGATTAATGTTTTCGATTAACAGTTAGGTGCAGTCTATCATTACAGAAACATAACGGAAATTGTTTGTCATTCAAGTAAATAAATTTGTTTCAGCACATTTATAAATATATCTATTTTAATTACAAACCAGATGACAATTTGGTGGTGTAAACTAGTAGTAGGTAATCAGGTAGTCCTTACCTCTTTCCTTTTCTTTAAATTTTCGATAAACTCAGTGGTTTTGGGGTAAAGTGCTCGCCTTAGAACCCAATGTACTGTACGTTGGTTCAAAGTCAGCTGAAGTCGACGGATTTTGCTTTAGTGATAAAAATCTATGGCACGGATTTCTTTGGAGGGGAAGCAAATCCGTCAGTTCCAAGATGATTGTGGCATGTAAAAGAATCCTGAAGGGTGTATGAAAGTACCGTTCCAGGCGAAATTGGTCAGAACTTTCACGCTCGTTCATAGAAATTATCATGTGCTAATATAATCAGTTGGTTCAGAAATTTCACATTAATTACTTCAAATAAATGAAAGTAGTATTATATATTTTGCTTTTCATCAAATATGGGGGTATTAGCATTTAGCCAAAAAATATATTTTGAATAGAAGGGATATCAGCTTCGTTGGTAGAATGGTCTAACAGAAGAGCTGGCAACATTTTTGGGCTTTGGCAGACTTATCAACTTATCAAAGATCTCACGATCATCAATCGTTTATCGACTTTACTTTTGCTTTTTTGTTTATATTTGTTACACCCCAATATTGAAACTGACCAGTTTATGAATCAGGCAAATTTTTATTCATTTTGTGATCTGGCGTCTCCTGACCATTTCACGAACTGAGAAAAAATTGCATTATCTCCTGCCCATTTCTTGTACTGGAACTTATTATACAATATACTACGCGCTTAACTTGAATTAGTTTTAAGATATTTTATTAATCTAACCTAACCTAACTTAACTTAACTTTCCATTATAAAATGACAAAAAGTTAAATTAACTTAAAGAACAAACCTGTTCTTTGCTTTTCCATTTCACGGACACGAAAAAACTCGATCAGTTCATAAAATAAGTAACTATTGAAGTTGCTCATTTCATGAAATAACCCGTTCATAAAATGGGTAGCACAAGTGCTACAAAATTCATGAACTGGACTAGTTTTTGCCCAGTTTATGAATACGTCAGGAGGAGAGGCAAGGCCACGGAATAGGCAGAAATTACCCCGATTCATGCACTAGGCAAATTCACGAATCGGTTGTAAATTTTACACCTTTTATTTATTTCCTTAAATATTTTTTTTATTTTCAAATAATCAGGTCCATACTATTTAGAAAGTGATATCTAGTAAATACAAATTAATTTTCCAACTAAAATATTTCATTTTCTTTTAACATTACTGGAGGAAACTACAGTGGCAGACTTTTGATTAGATGGATTAGTTGGTTTCCTTCCACAAAAGGTGGTTCAGGTTTAATTTTAAATAAATAAGAGGAAAGGTAGTTTTCAACTCCAAGTTTAAGTCTATAGTTTTGAATGCTAGCATGGCTAATAAATCACTTTCACACAAATATGTAAATGCAAACAGCATAATTGTTATTGATTCATTTGGCAAGGGAAAAATCTTCATTAATTACATTCAAGCAGAACTTCAACGATATTATCATGCTTTAAACTACCTGGAAAACCCTCTTCCTAACATCTTTATCAAAGGAAATAATTAACTGAAGACACTCTTTTGTTAAAAAATAATAATTTCTGAATACACAATAAATTCATAAAAAATAAAATGGAACTATGCAATAGTTGTGAACTTCTGTGAACTATCTGTCAAAGATGTTCTGGAATTTAAATACAACTTCTTATCTTTGTTTGAAAAGTTTATCATCGAAGGCCGCTATGCTCATGGCAGATATTCAACAAATGTTGATCTCACCTTTTGAAAAAAAAATTAAACTAATTATATGTTTGTAATAAAGCTATATCTTATTTATTTTGGACAAAAACGTTTTTCTATAAAAACTGCGAAAACACTTGACTAATCTCACGTTCCCTAAATCTCCACCTTCATCTCTAGACGAAGAGACACATAAAACCAGGTGGATTCAAATTTAAAAATACTGACTGCTAAAAGATAGCTTTTATTCAAACTAAATTAGTTTAAATTTTAGTTTACCCTATGTCATTTAATATAAACAAGAAACTTACACGATAATCTTATTTAGATGCTTATTAAGCTGATTATTTATTGATCGTGAATGTACAGTACAAACTACGCATAAAGGCATTTTTGGCTTGTTTATATTCAAGATAATTGTTAGTTTTATTTTAGGTACTGGGCCCTACGTATAATTAAAATGGTTATTAACTCCTTAATTTAACATTTATGGGTGTGGGATGTAGTACTAAGAAAATGCACCCAAAATAAAGTGGAGAGAGATTGAGAAATCAACAGTGATTGATCCCATGTGGAAAAACAAACCCATTGGACCTTACTGGAACTCTTATCTCAAACGCCTCATCCAAGTTTGAGTCTAACGTCTTAGACCAAGTGTCGACTGGTGCAACTCAATGTGACCTTAAAAAAAATGTTAATTTGTTGGACGCTTCCTTTATAAATGCAAGTTCACTATTTGAAGTAATACATGGCTCTTGGCAGTTCTCGTACGTTTGCGATTGCCAGCATCAATTACTATATTATAATATTGTATATCCGAAAAAAGAAGAAGAGGAGGATGTATGTGAAGGACTCTCATCCTTATGGGTAGTATTCCAAGTCGAGCTCAAATCTCATCTCGATTGTCAATTTGCAGAGCGTGGGGGTGGGATAGTGGTTGCAACAGCCAGCGATTTGGATGGAGGACTCGTGGTCCGAAGGGAAATCAGGTCTTCTCGTGTTGGTAGCGGCGGGGAAAGATTATCGGTGGAGATGGGGAAACTCTACTTGCGGAGGAAAGGCGAGGCAGAGGGACTGAATCATGGTCCACAAAGGGGAAAAGGTTTTTTTTTTTTTTTCAAATACGTAGCACTTGTCCCTGGCTTATACTTTGCGTTTGATGTTCTCCATCATGATGAAGATCTAAGAGGCGATTCCTTCACTTACACGAGACGATGGTTTGCTTATTATGAATTAAGGCTTCAGTTAATCACTAGTTTGTCTAATAACACATTTATATTCATATCAATAGTTCAGAAACTCTTACTATGATAATTATCATACTTTTAAAAAGACTAAAATTAGATTACTCTTTGGAATAAGGTTTGGTAGTTTATTTATAACACGGTCATTGCACTGTCATAGGTGGACACTAAGATTTATTTAGAACCTGTTTAACTGCACGCAGTAATATCCATCCCAGCGTCCTTGGTTTGGATCCTGACCGGGTTGGTATACGACCTGATTGTCCTGCATTCCCGCCCGTCATTTTATATCTGCGCTAGATTTAAATATTTAAGTATATTGTGTTCGGGCGCCAGGTAGTGTCACATTCCTTACCAATGAGTAAACTGGATTTGATTTAAATTAAATATAACTAGAATTTAAGGTTACAAATTAATATGATAGATTAAAATTTTGCACACTTTTGTTAGTTATGAAATAATGAATATAAATAGTAGAAGTTGAGTTGGAGTGATTAGTTCATCTCCGACTCTTTGAGTGCACGAGTGTTTAACACACGTCCACTCTGTTTGCAGGTGTTATCCCGTATTTTCCCAGTGGCTCCTGTAAGGGCTTCTTTCAACGCTCACCGCGTTCCCTTGGACGATTTTGCTTTCTAGAAAGAAATCAGCCAAGGTCACTTTCCCTTTTACTTAAAAAAAAAATTACAGCTTAGTTCCGGGAGATGTTTTGCAATTGGTCCTATTAATTATTGCTAGTTTTAAAGGATCCTTATTAATAAAAACATAATATGTATTGTGCCCTTATTTTTGAAAGTGAGACTAACTTCAGTACGACTTTAACTATAACTCATAAATCCTGCTAGAGTTAACATGAAATCTATGTTATACTTCATCTGTATATATGATTTCGTCTTGCTACCGGGATATGTTTTAATTTTTGACGATGAGGTTAAGGGAGTAAAACATAAGCTCCGCGTCAAACTTTATTTCTCCCACTGCGTTATAGTAGCCATTTGAACTACACGCATACATTATTAACGAACATGATATGAGAAAGTTGGAATTTTATAATAAATGTACCCGAGATCATGTAGAGGGAGAGTGGGGAACCACCAAGGAAAAACCACCCTCAATAAACCCGTCTGGGATTAGAACCCCAATCTTCCCATCACCACCCATCTAGTTTAATATACCATGTGACCACCAAAATGAGTCAAAAAAATCAAATACTTCAGTTTCGCCCCCAAAAGCAGAGCAAGGGGAGCATTTGACACCCCAATACTCCCAAAATTTAAATATCTTCCCTCAGTAGCTATAAAATAATGCCAAATAGATTCTAGAGGCATTTAATATTCATAAATATTCTTACTCCAGTGATTGGGGAGATATGCTTAAAAATCCCTCCCCAAATCGAAATTTAATTTTAGTTA
Organism: Timema cristinae; assembly: GCA_039000515.1. Taxonomy (NCBI): domain Eukaryota; kingdom Metazoa; phylum Arthropoda; class Insecta; order Phasmatodea; family Timematidae; genus Timema; species Timema cristinae. The sequence continues at coordinate 49,255,409 of JBCFYV010009882.1, forward strand.
ACGCCTTGATTAAATGCCTCCCCCAAAGTAAGTTTCGTGAGGAACCGCTGAAATACATGGAAATATTGCAGGTCCCTTACAACTCATGTTGTGATATTTAGATTTCACAGCATAATAGTTAAAATTAGTAGATATGTAACTAAATGTGTTCATCAATTTTTTTTAAATATGTGAAACAAAAGAGTTATTAAGGACAAATTAGGGGACAGATTTGCTAAAGTAAGATTAGCTTGGAGAGAACTGTGGTAATGACCCCCTTCCCCCCCAGTGCACTCAGTCGGGATTTGAGCCTCAATGTCTTTATTTACGGCAACACATTATTTTTCGAGTCTAACGCCTTAAGGTAATTCGACCATAAACATTTTATTGCACAATTTTAACAATTGTATGAATTATAAGCATTAAATAAAGATTCAATTATTTTAAATCATAACATTTCATGGGTTATAGGAAGACAAACTTTGTATTTTATGGTTTTTGCGTAAAATTGATAAGGAAATATTAATAATATTATTAATAACTAATAATATATTTTATTATTATTGATGGCTAATAATAAATATTTATATTAATAAAATTAATTTTATACATATTTAATTCCATATACCTCATATGAATATCTAGTTATACAAAATTTAAGCCCGATACATTAATAGTTAAAAAAAAATCGTATGCACAAATTATTTAAAGGCGACTGTTTTCATAGCAAGACTATATTTTTAATTAAAAATTAAGTGAACACATAAAATATCTTTATGTTTTAAATTGTCTTGAAATAAAGAGTACTGTGAACATTCACCACATTTCCATCCAAGAAAGTTTGTGAAATTTTACAGTTTTATATGGAATGAATTTCCAATAGTATGAATTAAAATCAATCATCTTTAATACAAATAAGACTTGAAGATGGTGAAAAAACACCGAAACATGTCATCGTCATAGAAGAAAAACTAAAACGTATATAAAATTATAAGGGAATAAAAATAATAAACAAGAACCTTAATAACAATTTACCACATTTGGTTTAAAACACTATGACAAAGGGATTTGATAATTAAAACTCAGTATTGTAATAGGGGGAATTTTTTTTAGATTGTTATATCCCCAAGTCTTGGTCAGCCATTTGCATACACCTTGGTAAAACTTTTATTTGGAAACTTGGTGAACAATATGTATTTATTTCTATATATTCGAAGAGAAACACGGGCTTCAAGCGTATTCACGCTGCAACTAACGTCCAATTTACCCGCCTCAGTGGCGTAGTTAGCTAACGCGCTAGTCGTGTTGAGCTCGACTGCTGAGGACGGGGAGATCGAGGTTCGAATCTCGGTCGGGTGAACTGGAGGTGGTTTTTCCTAAATGGTTTTCCACTCTCCCTCCACGCAAATGCGGGTTCACTTCCTCTTAATTCAACCTTCCCAATTCCTAATCCATGAGTGTGATTACTACTTAAGCGTATAACCCGAACGGGTAGTAAGACGCGATGCTAAATAAAAAATATAATTATTACTGAGAATAAGTTTTTTTACCACCGTTTCTTACTACCTGTTCAGGTTATAAGCTTATGTCATAACTATGCCAATGGCTCTAGGGATTTTGAAAGTTATATTTATAGGAAGTGTACCCGAATTTGAGTGGAGGGCTAGTGGAAAACCAATTTGGAAAAACCACCGTCAGTACACCCGACCAAGATTTAAACCTTGTTCTCCCCGTCATCAGCAGTCTAGCCTACTGCAAGATTAGTGCGTTAGATCATGCAACCACCAAGGTGGGTGAGAAGAAAATGTTCAATTGTTTATGATCAAACTGCCATAATAAATTTTCACAAAATTACATTTAATTACTATTAATACCATAAATAAATAATTTGTTTATGAAAAATAGGCAAAGCAATTTTACTTTCCCTATCATAGTTGTTTTCATGGTTTGTGTGCTTGAGTGGAGTTCCAGTGTTCTAAGCTCAATACCACAAGTGAAACTATGTGATCGGCAGCTGTCAACAATTGTATGTCTCATAAAAACCTTTAAAAATAACTCTTATATAGATCAATTTTAACCTAAAAATATCTCTGTATTTTCTAAAAGGTGCTTCAGATGTTTAGTCGTTATAAAACCAATGTATATATAGTGTGGTTGTTAAGATTCTGCCTATAAAAAATATTGATGCTTTTAATGCTCAAGTTCTCACATCATCCTGTTGCTCTAGAATAGTATAATTTCTTAGATTTACACTACACACTACGGCTATTATTAACATTATTATAAGGGGCTGTGATTATAAAGGTAACTTAGATGAATTATTGTATCCACATTAGAAAGGAGAAGGGATGTAAAGATAGAATTTTGTAATCCACCCTCAGTGCATCAAGGAGATACTCCAATCCTGACATCCCCAACATCGACCATATAGTCTAAGGCAAGACTGGTGCCTTAGACTATGTGACCATTGTTTTTATCGAACCAATAAGATGGACAAATGAAAGCTTGATAGAAAACTAAAATAACACCCTTCTTCCCAAATAATATTGATGGGTATATTAAAAAATGAACATTACAATTAGGAAGGTACAGTTACTTGTCTCACTCGTCTTTAAGTGAGGAGGGTCACTGTAAAAAAACAACGAAAGATCATAGATTTCCAATCCTATAAGAAGACCCTTGCAAGAACACAAAAGCTTGTTCCAAGAAAGTTCTACGCCTCATTTGAGCAAACTAAGAAATAGAGGGACTCTTAAAGGGAAGGAAAAAATAAATTATTTATATTATTACTTATTTTGGAAACAAAACACCTCCTCATATCTTAGGTCAATGAAGTATACATAATTTCTGCAAAAATCATTGTTATATATATATATATATATATATATATATATATATATATATATATACACACACACACACAGGAGAGCTTAGAACAAATACTGCTCAAGCACGTCGACACCTTTTAACTTTGTCTATATACGATGTTTTCTGTTCAGATTGTTCTTTTTCTACAAAACTTGTGGTTTCTGGAGGTCCATGAAACGTACATATTAAATTACAGTGTGTTTGTTTGTGTGTGTGTGTATAAGATAGAGAATAGTAAATGGTTTGGATTGACACAATGTGTGTGCGTAAGTTTTCCCTCATATCTCTTCACTAGTGAAATTGCCAGACTACTGGCGGCCTAATGGCGACAACCATTTCAGCATCGCTGATTCCTTGAGAGCAGACCCCCACTATTTACAGTAGAGGATTTACGGACCATTTTACCCCCACCATTTTACCCCCTTGTTAGCCTTCCGAAGTCTTCTCCCTTTGCACAACACATCCTAAGTCCTGTATCATCCATACTTGAAGAAGAACCCACTCTTGTCGGCAAAAAATAAACGGCTCTTACAAACGACTCCCACCCTAGAGTATCTTGTCGGAAGCCGACCACCGATACAAGGCATCAAAAGAATTCACTCTTTTAAAGAATTGGTTAAAGTAGTGTCCACGGTACCCTCATCCTCACCCCCCAGACCCCCAAAAAATACCCGATTCTTCTTTCAGACCACCACATTGGTATCATAATGAAGACATGTCAAGACGAATTAAGGGAAACAATTTTAAATAATCTCTTACGTTTAATTGCATCAATGGCCTGAATGCAAGGAGGTTAGAGCGGCTTGTTCAATAGTTCTATTTCAAATTTAGCCTCAACACTATGCGAAGGCGAGGAGTACATCACATCATTTAAGAGATGGTAATTTATCCTATTGAGTGGTGTTAAATTACAACTACCTACATTTTTTTTCTGTCTCGTTTGACACTTTTGACGCAAATGGTATTATTGTGGTCGTTATTGATGATATGATCAATTAGAAAAAGTTTGATTTACAACTCTGAAAAAATAGTAAATTGGCATTTTCAATTACCGTGTATTATTTATATTTGCTTATAAAGTGTTTATTAAGAAAATACTTTACTAAAATTATAAATTCAGTTATTTTGTATACATAAATATATGTTGACAGTGGAGATAAATTCTCATTTCTAAATAGGTAACAGATAATTTAGCGCATCCTTACTCATAACCATCGATTAGAAATACACCATTTTATGAACGTCTACTGCAAAATTAATATAAAGCCTACCTCCATTTGAAAAGCAAACCAAATTATTTCAATAGCAGCATTATCATTATTCATTATTTTAGTTCAAATCAACACAAAGAATAAATTTTTACTATATCCAACTAAGGTTTGTTTCAATATTGCATTTTTATTACAATACATCAGTAGAGCCACTAACTACGAGAATTATAATATCTAGCAGGAACCATATTAAGCGTGGTTAAGGTAGTGATGTAGAGAACGCGAGAAAATAACAAGTTCTTTACAATTTCTATAGCAAAACTTTTTTTTTGTCAAAATAAACAAAAATTTAATTTTATACATACATTGAGTTTAATTTTCTTCACGTTATTAACAGTTGTTGATTACCTGTCATGAGCATAGCGGTATTCAATGACAAATTTTTAAATGAAGAGAAAAATCTCTCATGAAATTCAAGGGTCTCTTTGACAGATATTCAAGAAATGTGGAAATGACTAAGCTAAGAAATTTGAACTTTATGTTTGTATAAAAGGAATATGATTTATTTGGACCAAACATTTTTGCCATTAAAACTGCAAAACGCTGGTCTTTCTTGCGTTTCCTATGTCCCCACCTTAATTCCTAACTAAATATATCTTAACAAAATGCATACTCTTTCAGAAAAAAAATAAAAATAAAAAAAGTGCAGCTGGTTGTGACAAATATCTAGCCTTCTAAGTCAATGGCTGTTACTAAAATTTCTATTTCAAACCGGAAGTTTTTTTTTAAATTTCATAGAACACGCCATACTATTCGTCTGGATTATTTGCATATTATTATATATATTTTATATATTAGGTGATAGGTATAAAGAAGTTTGAATTTTGATTAAGCGTAGGCCTATCCAGAATCATAATGAGAAATAGTTGCGAAACCATTTGGGGGGAAAAAACTTTGAGTACATCATGTCAGAATTAGAGCATCTACCTTCTAGTCACAAGCAAACCAGACTAAATGAACCATACATTTATTCCATTTGCACGCCAAGTCTGAGCTAACTTCTGTACTATATGTTACTCTAGTTTATGATTAATGCCTGCATTTATTTATTTATATAGCGATGTTAAAATGAGTGTTGATTTTAAGAATAATTTCACAATATGTAGGATAACTAGCCATACTCTCCACTTCAATCTGTTTGGAATTAAGTTTGTGAGTAGTGTTTTGGAAACCCACCGCCAAATACAGGCGACACCACTATACAATCGACCCTCGCCTCCGTGTGGAAAACAAACAAAATTTAGTTGAAACTTTAAACGGGAATCAATATTATTCTGGACGCGGTGGCAACGTCACTTGTTTTTTTCCCCTATCCCGGGCACTCTTGCTTGTTTCCTAAGTAAACTAAAAGGTAAGGTCTGAGCTATGGGTTTCCTCATACTCTTCTAGCAATGTTTGTTTTTTTAACTTTCCCATTTCCGTGGCCCGAGGGTTAGTGCGGTCCACTTTGGCGAAGAAAAGGCCCGGGTCGATACCAGCTGCTGGTTGAAAGTATCGGTTTGTTAGTGCTAGGTCCAGGTAAAAAATATACTGTTAATTTAGGTGTTTCACGCCATGAATACCTATATTTTGTTTAGAAAATACGTCTCCAAACAAGTGTCACAACTTTGATGAACTTTCTCTAGGCCCCATCAGACAACAGTGGGATTTAGTCTAGTGAAAACTTTTTAACATACCGTATCTTTAAGAATACACAAAAATTGTCAAATAATTATTTTAAAATGAAGAACTATTTTTCTGTTTAAGATCTCGCTGTTGTCAAGTGAAAAATACAGACAAAAATATAGCTTGCTGAGACTTCGGGTACAAGCGTAAAGTTGTACCAAGTAATCGACCGTTTAATGGGATCTCAAGGTGGGAGTACGATTAGGGAATGCGAGAATATGTAAGTTTTTTTTTACAGTTTTTGGACCATAACTTTTTTTTGACAAAATATATAAAATATTGTTCCAGTAGAAACATAAGAGTTTGATTTATTTCACATGGTGATATCAACATTTCTTGAATATCTGTCAATAGTGTCCTGGAATTTAGTGAAAACTTTTTCTCTTCATTTAAAAAGTTTCTCACTAAATAATAATATGCTCATGTAAAATATTCCACAACTATATGTAAAGAAAATTAAATTCTATGTTTTATTTTATTAATTCTGACCAAAAAAGTTTTTGCTATAAAAACTGTAAAAAACACAACTTTCTCTTAGGAATTTATAGTTTTAGGGGATTTTTTTTCAGTTTTCATAGATAACATTATTTTTGCCAAAATAAATAACATATCTTTACTGTAGTTTAATTTGCCATACATCAGTTATTGAATATTTGTCATGAGTATATTGACATTTGATAAAAATAATTTTAAAACCATAAAAACAAATAACAATTGAATTACAGGATGTCTATCACATATTATTTTCAAGAACTGTTGAGATAACTAAGGGTGGAAAATCGTCCTAACGCATTTACTGAAGAAATATTTACTCTATTATGTGGAAACAGTCTTTAGTTTATTATCATTTTACTAGCCTGAGCTCGCATTCACCTCCACACCCTCTTCTCCCCTTTAAAACAAAAAAATATTGATACTAGACACCAAATGAAAAGCTATTACAAATGTTAGCATCAGGTGATTGGTGGAATCTATGATTCTCTGATTCCCTTAAGAAACTTTAAGCTTTGAGAATTCGGTGCAAAGAAAAATGGATTGGACACATCAACTGTCTTTTGCACGACCTCATAAAAGGAAAGGTTAAGGGAAACAGGAGCTTAGGAAGGAGGAGGATTCAAATATTAGATGATATGAAGGAAAGAAGAAAATTCTGGGAGCTGAAGGAGTCTGAGGACAGGGCGCATTGGTGGTCTAAGTTCATTGATAAAAGGGATGGACCTGTAGTGAGACAGAACACACACTAATAGTAGAATAATTGTGCTATATCTCCACCAAATTAAATAAAACGCATTATAAACAGACTTAAGCTAGTTAAATGTGAACTTATGTTATGATAACTGGGCTACAATTTCTGTATTTTATAGCAACTCAAAGTCAAAATGAACTCTATCAGAATAAAGAAAATAACATGTATCAATGTGGGAAAGTGAACCTTTTATGTCGGTAATGTTTTCTAGGACTCGCATTCAGATTCTGTATTCAGGTTTTGTGGATAAAATGAATATTTGAGTTCAAGAAAAGTTGGATTTTGTCCATCTTTAATAAAAAATAACAGTCTTCATAATTTATCTTTTAAATTGAAATATCTTACCACTAGACCAATATGATCTTAGGGCCATAGCAATAATTAATATCGTTCAAGATTCTCGTCCTCCAATAAGTAAAAATGTGTGGAATGCCAGGCCTCCACCATGGTTCGGATCCCAGGTTAAACTGTAGGTACTCCATTTGATCTCACAATCACCATACCATTACACACCAACTGAACGGGTAGTAAGGCGTGCTGCTAATAATAATCCTATATATTATTTTTGTTGTCAACATCCCTTTTTCTCAACTAATACTAAGACTATAGCGATGAATAATGTATCAGTGGATAGGATTTTTTTTTTTACCGACTTCTGACACTACATACTCAGATTAAGTTAAATCATCCTGTCAAAGACAGGCTTAAAATCTGGTAATAATAATAATAATAATAATAATAATAATAATAATAATAATAATAATAATAATAATCCAACAAATAAAACGTATTTGTTGTATGTAAGCTTATTATAGACACCATAGATACTAATAAACTTGTTTAAAACCTTTTTAAAGTACCAAACTTTTTTTAGTCAGACTTGGAATTATATAAATATATATAAAAACTAATCAATCATAGAAATTTATATTTAATATTATTGTAGAGACTTTGGCAATCAAATGGTCTAAGCCAGGGGTTGGCAACCTACGGCCTGCAGGCCAGATTTGGCTCACAGATTGATTTTATTTTGTCACAAAAGAAATAGCAAACAAACAAATGTATCAATAAAAATATACTAATTACTATTAATGAAATATAAAGTTTAAATATATTGCTTGATAATGTATTCAAACTGGCACACATATTTTTCTTATTAAAGCCTATATGGTCTGCGATATTAAAAAGTTGCTAACCTCTGGAAGGGATAAACTCACAATAGACTGGAGACTTGATCACCAATAATGGATAGGTCAGGAATCTAATCCAGGCTTGATTTACTGGGAAGCAGTTTTATTAAATTGTTTTCCACTCTCTTATCTGACAAATGTCAATACATTTCCTCTTAATTCGGCGTTTATTATCACAACTCAATTAGTATAGTTAAATAAATATATTCTAGACGAGTGTTGAAACTTTTATAAAAAAATAGTAGCCTACTACAATTAGCATATCGTATAATTTTTTTAATCTCTTTCACTTTACAAATGTTTATTTTTAAGGTTTTTGTACTGTAGAAAACCTTTCAAAACCCCCCAGAATATATCTGGTTTAATCAAACATAAGTGTTTAGTTGACATCTATAATGGTGCTACTCATATTTATTTTTCTAGAAAAATAGTTTTCCAAGCTGTCTTGAATTGATAGTTGAACCAACAAAACTGATGTATTGCTGTAGGATTTTAGGGTTTTTGAAATGACTTGTCTTTGGTTAACAGACTAACTTAACGGTACAGTATGTGTATGTATGGAAACACTTGTCTATGGTTTTAAGTTAATAATATGAACTAAAACAAAATAACACCATTAAACATCAATGAATAGATTCGTTAGGTCATATTAGTTCATCTTTCTAAGCCAATGTTTCCTAAACATTGTTATTTAATTGTCCATAAATATAGTCGGTGAACCAAATGCCACAAATACATATTCTTAGGTTAATTTTATTATTTAGATAACCATATTATATAAAAAGCTTAGACTAAAGTCAAATTATAGTATTCAAGCATTAATTTTGAAACAGTTACAATTTTAACTTCAACCAGTAACTACTTTTTTTAAATTCTTTATTAGATTTTGAGCCCTTGATTTGAAAATTAATAAATTAAAACTTTGTTTGAATTTAAATAATATTACGAAAATAGAATTTATTTCAAGTATGAACAAACTGCATTATAACTTTTTTTTTTAGATTACATAATAAAAGACATGAAAAATTGTTGCAAGTCGCACAAATAAATATCTTCAGGGTTTCAGACGACTTAAGGGTTGTACTTCAGAAACTCCTGTCCTAGCTGATACTGAGCTCCATTTAAGACTGCAGAATATATGTAGCGGGTAATATAAAACATTGTTTTTTAATTTATAAGTAGAATTTGTGCAAGTAGACTCGGGTGCTAGGAGCTTCTTTAAGTGTGCACAAGAGTGCTTGACTACGACTTCAATTTCCGATATTACTATTTATTCTAAACGTAGTTTTGTAGAGTCTTTTGCCCAACTATAATTTAACATATTATCTTCAAACGAATGTTTTGTGTTTCCTTAATACAGAACCATACTATGCCTTTAATCCCCAATTTAGATATTTAATATGGTTAAATGTGAGACTCGGATTATACAAGTCCATAGTTTTACCGGTGTAAAATGGGTGTGAAACGTGGTCTCTTATCTTACATGGCAAAACAAATGTAGGGTGTTAGAAAACAACGCGTTTAGGAAGATATTTGGTAAAAAGAAAGGGGGGGGGGGATACAGATACTGGAGAGAGGAAGAGGTTACATAATGATGAGTTACACACCCTGTACTCATCACAAGACATTATTAGGATTGTCAAGTCTTGTATATTTTGGTGGGAAGGACATGCATCATTAATGGGAGAATCTAGAACCTTCTTCAGGGTACTGACAGGCAAATCCAATGAGAAGAGACCGTTGGGAAGACCTTGACGCAAGTGGGAGGATAATATTAGGGTTTAATGAGGTGAGCTGGATATAACTAGCTCAATATAGCGATAGGTGGCGTACTTTTGTAAGTGCTGCAATGAACTTTCGAGTATCTAATGTCAGAGAATAAATAAGTAATACCGTTAAAATTCAGTTCACTTGAATACTAAACGTGGACTGAGCTGTTAATAAAGAAAGCTAGACTCGAATCTCGTTCTCGTGGTTAGGTAGCTATATTGGTAAACCCCAGGTATATGGAACACTTTTCGATTCCGGCTGGCGATGATGAAGCTATTATTAACTGTTTGCCATGGGTTTTTCTGGTTGTGTAATCGGGTTGTCAAAAAATACCATTATATAAACAAGTTAGCATTAAACTCTGAACATTATTTTTATTTCCGTATAAGGCACATAAATCTACGATAAACGTGATGGTTTTTATTTATAAAACGATAAACACGTAATTTCATTTCTTAAAGTTCTGTAAATTCATTAACTTGTTGAAATGAATACTAAACCAGGTATTCAAAGCCTTTGTTAGTTGGTAAATGAAACTGGGCAAAGTGTTTGAAGCACTCGTAAACTGATAAAGAAAGTTAGACCTGGTATTCGAAGTTTTCATTAGCTGGTAAATGAAAACAGGACCAGGTATTCGGTGTATTTTTTATTTGGAACTGAAAACATGACCTGGTATTAGAAGCAAGCTTTAGTTGGTAAATGAAAACATGACCCGGTATTAGAATCAAAAGTTGGTTGGTAAAAACACAGGATCAGGTATTAGAAATAAACGTTATTTGGTATATGAAAACAAAATCAGATATTAGAAGCAAACGTTAACTAGTAAATGAAAACAGGATGGGGTATTAGAAGCAAACGTTAGTTGGTAAATGAAAACAGGACCAGCTATTAGAAGCAAACGTTAACTGGCAAATGGAAACAGGTCCCGGTTTTAGAAGCAAGCTTTAACTGTTAAATAAAAAAAGGACTCGGTATTATTTGGTAAATGAAAACTGGGCCAGGTTTTCGGAGCATTCGTTAATTGGTAAAGAATAGTGGACAAGGTATTTGATGAACTTTTTAACATTATGGTTGAAAACTGGAGAAGGAATTCGAACGCTCGTTAGTTACAAAATGACATTGGGGCCAGATGGTAGAGTTCTCGTAAATTGGTGAATGCAAATTTGACGAGGTATTCAACTTTGGTGAGTGAAAACTTACCAATGTATTCCAATACTCACTTTAGTGTTCTGAAATTAGATATCAAGTTTTTCATATTAATTTCAGGATAATTATTTTAACAAGTAAGAGAACGTTTAATATCAGAAATATTTTGGAAACCAAATAATTAGACCAACTAAGGACCTAATTTAAGCTTAGCCAGTGGAACAAAGCAAACACAAATACAAACACCCAAGGCCGGAATCCGATATAGATTTATAAGTTGAAACATTTAGTCTCGGCTCTTGGAGTCCTAATTGACTGTGAAACGCAAGCCACTAGATAAACTTAAATCTAAGTAAAATAAGTTAATAGTTTTATTCTCTGAATTAAATTTATATGAGTATTTGAAGCGTTTTTCTAAACCAACTGGTTCATAAGCACAGGATTACGATTTTCCCTTAACCTAGAAGATCCCACTTGAGATTATGCACCCAACTCTAGAAGCAGGAATTGAAATACATTGATAACAAAGATGAGCTTATACGGAAAAGCTTAAACACCTTCAACTTTCGAAGGCTACATGGCTATAAATAGTACTACACAAATACATTATTTTAAGGTTTTTCTAAAAAAAAAAGGAACTTCAATTTGAAAATTCGTAAATAAAAATAAATGTTATCCTTAAAAGGGTATAATAGCATAAGAAAAAATTAAAAAAACTACAGTGGGAAAAGTTCAAAACTAGATTTCCCTACATATGAATGCAAAGTAAATCACATATTCTTTCATTATATAAATATACTTGATACATTTTGACATTTGTTGTTGAGTATTGTATAAAATAAAATCATAGGAGAATAACGATCACATTATTACATTTCACCATGCAAATCATATATCGAACGAATTCACAAGGGAAAATATAAATACCCAGTCTTTTAACGATTACAAAAATCCAGGGATAAATATTACAAACAACAATCAAAATATAGTTGTTTTCTTGTCTGAGGAAAGATATAAATTATATTATTTTATTTAGATCAACTGTTAAAAAAATATTTTTGTCTCACACTTACATTTTTTAAATAAGTATATTTATTCTCTCCATAAAATTAGTAGATAATAAAATGAACAGGCCATTATAAACATTTATTTAAGCGTGATTATAAATTAGCTACTTAACCGTCTATATCTACATCGGTTTTTTGATAATGTATGAAGATATCGATAGAGATATGGAAATATTTATGCTAATTCAATCTGACAATGAAAGAAAAAATTGTTTTAAAATCAAAATTAAAGTCTCCGCAAATGTTATTTGCGTTATCTATTGCGTAATAAACACACATTTCCATTAAAAATACAAAACTTTACTCGAAATGCTGGAATTTTTCATCTACTTTTAACGTTTCATTTCGTGAACTAAGAATTATTTCTTTAAGGTTGAAAAAAAGCTTTTGTTGTTTAAAATGGGTTTGTTAAAACAGGGTACGCGAAAAGTGTCTTTAATCATGAATCCTCTCTCCACTACATGTGTCCACCATGTCCGCATCAGACACACATGCCAGAATAAACCGATGTCACATTTTCCCGCAATCGCGGTTCTTGTTTAACATGCTGACTACACTACTTCGACCAACTCTATGATAAGGGGAGGGACGAGAGGAAGGAATGGGGTCTCATTGAATAGTAGCTAGATATTCTTTTATCAATGGAGGGTAAGTTGAAACTTGTGTACCCGTATTACATGAAGCCATGTTCACTACGCCCTAATCATGTTCACATGAAACACTTCCTTTCAATGATTAATGATAACAATGATATACTCTGAAAGAGTTTCAATTCCTTGATACCTAAAATTAAGACAATAGGCATTGTTAGTTCAAATCAAATATGTTTTTAAAATAATTTTAAAAGAGTACTTCTGAAAAAACGGAAAATAATACCAATGATTAGGCATAAAGATTTAGTCAGCTATTTACCTGCTTTGTAATAGAATACAGCAGACTCGCGATTATCCGAGCCTCGTTTATCCGTGGCTAAGAGTCCAATTTTAACACAATATTTATACAATAGTTAGATATTTTATACAATAGTTTTTACTTCAACTACTATATAAATTAACTGTATTACTATAACTTGGGGTGGATCTGATGCTCTACATCTTTGCCAGTCGACCTTATCTTACCTCTGCTCTCTGGCATATGGAGGAATTAAGTTCTGAGGTGGGGACACCATTAAGGTGAATGCCATTATCCCCGAATGATAGGCTGAAACGTGAGAATGACGATGATGGAAAGCAGAGGGGATCTATAGTTCAACGTGTGTTCCGAACCACGGTGGGGGCCTGTCATTTCCCACATTCCCAAATCGAGAAAGCACACACTTTGCCAGAGGTGAGGGAATGGTTTGTTAATCAGACAAATATGTGCCTGGATCGGGTTTGAAACACGGGCCCTTAACGGATAGGTGTAACTACTTACAACTAGACTGCCAAGTCATCCCCGTATTATTATAACTAGTATAAAATATTGTTTACAATACTTTTATACAATACTGTAGTTAAATGTATGAGAAGTGACTTGAGAACCAATTACGAACAACACCCAGAACACTCCGCCTGGCGTTATTCCACTCAAAATGCTTTGTAGTTCAATGTGTTTGAATAAATTTATAGTTTCAAATATACAAACAATGTACACAAATGAAGTATGTTCTTTTCTAGTGATTTATAACCAATAAATCATAGTCTATTTTTACCTATAAATCCTAAACGTTCCGTATCATTCAGTTTTTTTTTTTCCTTTCCGAGGTAAGTTCAGTCCCAATTACCTCGGTAACTCTCGAGTCTACTAAATAAATACATATTTTAGCAATGCTAAACATTTATAAATGGTAAAGGGGAAAAGGGGGAAAGTCCAATTTTAACTCAAATTGAGTTAGTGCTGCCCTCTATTAGACATTCATGAGAACTTTCTTATATGCTTGAGCTTATCTTTATAAGAGGTATCTGTCACATTTAAATTAATATAAAAAAGTATTTGCTAGAATCCTTATAGAGTTTGAGATATAAAAGTTGTCCTGGAAAATGTGTTTAACGTGATCTTCCTCAGCTTTCCCTTGTATCCTTCATATTGATATCGAACTTTTCTGAGGCTTACATGGTAGAATTATGAATAAAAGCTTTTTATATTATTTATTATTATTATTATTATATTATTATTATTATTATTATTATTATGCACCGCGTCTTACTACCCGTTCGGGTTATACGCCCTTACGCTAATGTGTAATGGTAGGGTGATTGTGAGATGAAATGGAGGACCTACAGTTTAACGTGGAATCCGAACCACGGTGGAGGCTTGTCATTCCCCACATTCACAAGATGTATTGTCAGAGGTGAAGGAAGGGTTTGGTAATCAGGTAAATCCGTGCCGGGACCGAGGATTGAACCCCGGACCCCCAGCACAGAAGTCCGACACCTTACCCCTAGACCACAAGGTCACCCCTTTTTTTTATTATAATTAATGTGGTTAATTTAAAAATATAGATAAGTCATTAAAGTGTCCTATTTGGAAACAGATAGATTATAATAAATAATAATAATATTTAGATCTGTGTCTTACTACCCATTTGGGTTATACGCTTAAGTACTAATTACGCTAATGGGTTAGGAATGGGGAAGGTTGATTTTAGAGGAAGTAAACCAGCATTCGCATGAAGTGAGAGTGGAAAAAATTTAAGAAAACCACCCCAGTTTACCCGACCAAGATTCGAACCTTGGTATCCCCTTCCTAAGAAAATAATCACAAAGAAAAAAATTTATTTTGAAGCTGTGCAGTTAATATAATTTTCTTCCTTTAAATAATATTGTAGTTATATTTTTAGTTTTAATTTTAAAGTTGAATATAAAAAACATTAACGTGGATTATTATTAAGGCTTTACTATCTTCCCACTAAATTAAATCTTAGTTCATACGTTCTAAGGTCTTTAAAAATAACCCAATACTGTCTGGATTATCCTAAAAATATTCAAAATAAGCATACAGGTACTCACATCTGTGGGTACGTGGTCTAAGTGTGGGTTCATCTAGTTTAGTTTCCCAGTAACGAGTAAATTAGGACTTGAATCCCAGCAAAGCGTACTGAGACTGGTTTCTCCTAAACTCCCCCCCCCCCTACCCCTCTCTAGCTTCAAGTAAATTCTTGTTTATTTCCTCTAAATTATATTTTACTCATCACTTCAACGTTGGTGTAATAAGATTCACATAATCCAGAGGGGTAATTAGACATGAAGCAAAAAATAAAATTAGTACAGCGATGAATGAGGCCTGTGGTTATTCTCCTCTTAATTTATAATTTTTTAAATCAGTAATTGTTTGTTTTTTAAAATGTTTATTATGTTGCTCCGTGTCTCTATACTAATCTTTTCTATACTCATGTATCCACTCTATTACCGGCTTTGGTGCCCGTACGGTCTAAGGTGTCACTCTCGTGTTAGACTAGACTGCCGATGACAAGGAGATCGGGACTTGGATCTCGGTCGGGTGGATTTAGAGTGTTTTTTCCAAAATGGTTTCCCACTCTCCCTCCAAGCAAATGCATGTAAACTTCTCCTAATTTCAAACTTCCTCATGCCTAATTCACTAGAGTAATTAGTACATGTGTGTGTAACCTGAGCAGGTAGTAAAACGTGATGAAAAAAACTACTCTATTTGGCTAGGGATCTTGAGGGTATATTTTAGATTAAATGTACCTACATTATCGGGGTTGTGCCTAAGAATATTTTAAAATACGATTCTTAAAGAGCATAAATCCCTTGGAATTCCATAAATGCAGGTACCTGTCCACGTTTACAGAAGAAATTATACTATCAATCATAATTTTAACATCAAAATGAATAAAACATATATTTGCAATTATTTTTCGAATGACCCGCTAAGTAAGATGTTGATCCTTGTTAAAAATATTTATGTTTGTACAAACAAATGTGTTATTAAAACGTCCAATATGCCAGAGAATTCTCGTATTATTCTAAAAATATTAATGTTTGTACAAACAAATGTGTTATTAAAACGTCTAATATGCCAGAGAATTCTCGTATTATTCTAACAATGTTACATACATAAGCAAAACACATTAAAAATATATGACAATCTAACCGTTTGATTTATTGTGATTCATATATATCATTCTTCAAGGGAAGATATAAAGTTGAGTTACATGAGTATACACTCTATGTTCCAAAAATCATCCCTCAAGGGAAGCTATCAAATTGAGTAAGTCGATGTTGGCCCTATAAACTTTATTTTCCTTTAAAGTATAAATCATACCGTAAGGGAAGCTATCAGTTTGAGTAAGTTAGAATATACATTTTATGTTCCTATAAATCATGCCTCAAGGGAAGCTAAAAAGTTGAATAAGTTGGAGTATACATTTTATGTTTCTATAAATCATCCCTCAAGGGAAGCTATCAAGTTGAATAAGTTGGAGTATACATTTTATGTCCCTATAAATCATCCTTCAAGGGAAGCTATCAAGTTGAATAAGTTGGAGTATATATTTTATGTTCCTATAAATTTGGGATTCCCAACCCTTTTCACTCCAGGGAACACTTAGTTCAAGACAATATTTTCACGGCACACTAGTGTATGGGCTGTAATATAAAACATTTTTATATTCAATTTAGATAAAAATCAAAATTATTAGTATCGAGATGCAGTTGACAGTAAGTGTATTTTTATATCAGTGCCCCCATCTACTTGCAGAGCAAATTACCTTTTTGCTTATTATTATTATTATTATTATTATTATTATTATTAAAGCGTCTACATTACCCATTCGGGTTATACGCACTTACGCTAATGTGTAATGGTAGGGTGATTGTGAGATGAAATGAATGACCTACAGTTTAACGTGGAATCCGAACCACAGTGGAGGCCTGGCATTCCCCACATTCACAAGATGTCTTGTCAGAGGTGAAGGAAGGGTTTGGAAATCAGATAAATCGGTGCCGGGACAGAGGATTGAACCCCGGCCGCCAGCACAGAAGTCCGACATTTTACCCCTAGACCACCAGGTCACCCCTGTTTACTTAAATTTTTTCAACAACATTTTGAGTGATGTTCTCAGATATTTCATAAATACTTCGGCCTATCTTATTATTCGATAAAGACATTTATGAAATTTGCTCTTTTGATTATTTTATAAGCATGGTTCCAATAATGATATGACAAGCTGGCCAAATCACATTTTCTCCAACAACAAGTGGCTTCGTGTTTTCTGCGGTCAATTCAGTAACTTTGAATAACGCCTCAGGTGCACTATCAGAAACATAAACCATTGTTTCCATTTATTTTGTGCCTTGTGTTGGGATGATGGTTTTTAGGATTCACTGAGTTGTTAGGTGGTTGTATGCAGCTTCATTTGTCTCAGAATCATTGTTTTGTTAATCAGGCGTTCTCTACAAAATATACAGATATAGACTGGTCAGTCACAATCTTATTTTCAAGTGAAACCTAAAATTAACTATCGCTATAACACTTTGGGAGACTTAAAACCGGAACTAGTAGTAGATTTATTACAAGATGTTTAGTTAAATTAAAATCTTGGTAAATTTTGGTGGCATACTTCCAAAATTTGCGGCACATTTAAGTGCCGCTGAACACCGGTTGACAACCACCGCTATAAAGCATCCCTCAAGGAAAGATATCAAGTTGATTAAGTTGGAGTAGACACTTTATGTTCCTATAAAGCATCCCTTAAGGAAATATATCAAGTTGAGTAAGTTGGAGTATACACTGTTTGTTCCTATAAATCTTCCCTCAAGGAAAGCTATTAAGTTGATTAAGTTGGAGTAGACACTTTATGTTCCTATAAAGCATCCCTTAAGGAATATATCAAGTTGAGTAAGTTGGAGTATACACTGTTTGTTCCTATAAATCTTCCCTCAAGGAAAGCTATTAAGTTGAGTAAGTTGGAGTATACACTTTATGCTCCTCTCTCTCTTTCGAGGTATATTTGATGGCTGTTGTTAACCTTATGGTTGGATAGTCAATATTGACCGTAGTTAAAGATGGTGCTGTCTGTCGCTTCTCTTTTATGCTTTGTGAGGCTAGGCAAAGTGCCGAAAGCTAGGTAGGTCAAGCTGGATGATAGTTGTTGATGTGTTGAAGAGGGCAGAGGGGAGAAGGGGGGTCAGTGTGTCGAGCGGTATAGGTAAGGAGGGGGCAGGGGGTCTAAGGAGGCCCACATGGTTTAGTCGCTAGGGTTGGAAACGTTGGAAAACACTATCCAGGAAATTTAGGTCTTTTAATAGAACTAGAACTCACTTCAGTGGCCGCATGGTCTAAGACGTTACTCTTGCAGTAGACTATACTGCCAATGACGGAGAGATCAAAGTTTGAATTTTGGTTGGGTATCCTAAGGGAGTTTTTTCCAAAATGGTGCAGGTACACTTTCCATAAATATAACCTTCCTAATCCCTAAAATTTTAGCGTAATTAATAACAAAAGTGTATAACCCAAACTAGTATTAACACGTGTTGTTAAAATAACTAGACCCTGATTATTTCAAGTAAAACTCATTGCATTTGCTGTAATTTTAATAAAGGCCATTTTTTTGATCCCTTATATAAGTATCTAGCTTTAGATTTGAAATAAGTGTCTCTCTACTACCTGGATGAATATGTGATGAATAACTCATTCAGATATTAAAACTAGCTCAAATGAGATTATAACTACTAATCTTAGGGTAGTGATTTCAATTCTTGGTTAAGACCCAAATTAGAAATATTGCTTTATTCCTCTTACTTAGTGGTATGTTGACAGTCTTGATTGTGGTTGATGTGTTTCTACTTAAAATAATTTAGTATGAGCCAGCAATGTTTTCTGTACCTTCATCAACATTGATAAAAAAAATTAGTTTGATGGTTTTGGAAAAATGTCAACCAAAGCAATTTTTCTGTAATCAGTAATTAAATTTGTAATTTTGTTAAAAGTGCTAGATTGCCATTTTATTTTGAATTTTAATCTTGGCCTTAATTTCTTCTGATCCCCCCCCCCCCCCTTTTTATTAGATACATCTATCTATTTTGGGAATTTTCCTCCTAAATATTTTTATAAACAAAATTATAATTTAATGAAAATAATATTTTTCCTTGTCACCATGCCTTATTGTTATTCTTTTAATATATGGGAGTGTTTCTTGTCAACTTAAATTGAGACACTGTAATTGAAACATATTAATCTATCTGTGGTCGAGACCATTTAGCTTAGGGCACTGACAAAATTTAAATCTTGTTCAAACGCCGTTTAAGTCGAAATGATTCCCTCTCTTCGCCTAATAGCAAGCAGAACACAAGTAATTTGGACGTCACTCTATGAAAGATAGTCCAAATTACGTTGAGAGTTTCAAATATCATAATACTAATCAACCAAAATAATAATATAACTGGACTATTTTCATTTGTTTCTTGGTGAATATGTTAACGGACGATCTATATTATATTGCTTCAAATATTGTTCAAATATTATATTATTCATTGTATTGTTTTGTTTTTGGATCATTTTGTGTCATGAAAGCTAAGTTAAATGTCATTAATTTGATATTTTAAAAGTGTCAAACATTTTAATGTAAAGTAAACCAAATTGGTTTAAAATGAACAGCATAGTCTATCGAAAAGATGTTTAAGCTTGAAGTACAAGTAAAAGACTTGAAATAAAGAAATTATTTTTAAAAATATTTTAAATATTACAATTGTTTGCTTTGAGATTTATAATTTATTTTTATTGTAAGATTTAAATACGTGTACTGATATTATCATTGGTTTTAATTAAATATATTTGTAAAAAACAAATAATTACAAAGTTGTTTTCAAACTTTTGTAAACAAAACAAAAATATCAGCCTTAGCATGCTTATACTATCTTCAACTAATTTTAACTAGTTATTTCTACAAACTTATTTCAATCAACGTTTTACTGTCAAAACTACCTTATTCTTGAACACCAATTAATGATCAATAAAGCTCAATATTTTTCGCATGAATCAAAACACAATAATTGCTCAATTGTTTCAGGCGTCCTTTAAAATCGAACCTGATTAATTTAAACTTAGTCTGACCACCCTGAACACTTATCTAAAAAGATAGGGTGTAGATTACATTAAAATAGTGATGAGTAGCAGCCCAAAGTGCAAAGAAAGGGAAGACAAGATCATCAAAGTCCAGCCGCTTGTGTAAAGGTATCACAAGGAGGAACAAAAAATGTTGAGAGAAGGGCCTAAACCTGTGTACAAGAAAGAAAAAGGGTTTGACTTTAAGTCTAAGTAGGTCCTTCCTTCAGATGTTTACAGAGCTTGTTCAACTTTTTTGAGATTTCAAACCAGTGACAGAGAACACTCCGTGAAAACATCAGCAGATGGACTACCAAGAAGGCGTATTAACCTTTCCTAACATTTGGTTGTTTACCTGGCTACATGCTGCAGAGATGAGACTTCTACGAATCATCATGTGAAAAACAAGAAGAGATATGATAAAAAAAAATGATCATAGAAGAATTATTTCAAATCAGTTAGGCTTATATAGAGAGTGATCGATTCTTATATTTTGAAAGCATACTATGAAAAGTCTAGCCAAAAGTGAAAGAATTAGGAAAAAAAAATTGCTACATACTGACTGCAGAATCAAACTGATAAATATAGAGGGTGGTGTTAATTAGGAATAACTGCTTTTTAAAATATGAGTTATGTGTAATGACTATTAGTTTGGTTTGTAAACTTAATTTGACTCTACCTTTTAAAAAATACAAATTATATATTTATTTTAATATTATGGGTATTTTTTCCGATAAATGTAAGTAACCAGGCTGTTGTTTTAGTTGTTTTTTTCTCTCATGTAGAAATAAATCCAATTGTTGATATAAAATGTGTTTCCATTCCTAACCTAGCATTCCATTCTTAATTTTATATGAGCCAGATAGTTCTTTCAACCTAATTCAGTACAAAGATCATGAGAAACTCACATCAAAATACATTAAAAATTGGTGGGCCATTAGCACCCAAATATCAGTACATAATTGATACACAATTAATGTATCAGAATTAAATATATATTTAAATACTTATTTATTTACTATCCAATGAATGCTAACCAAACCAAAAAGATAAGTTTAGATAAGAAACAGGTTGAATTTCATTATATGGCAATGAACTACTTTTTCAACTCAGATATATCTGTTACAGATACCAAATAAATATGCTGAACAACCTTCACCATTATACTTCCACATCCAGTCACTACTTCAATCTAAAGTCATGCATTGTAAAGGAGATATTGGTCAGAAAGGGTAATACAAAAAAAAAAAAGAAAGAAAATAATATTGACGAAAAATACTCTTAGGTGGTAGGTAAGGTATATGTGTTGATACAAACGTACAGTACTTACAAAGCCGTGCTTGTCAGAGATATTGTTGGTGAGTTTGAGTTTGTGGAAGGACACAACCTTCTGCATCCACTGTTCTCCTGTGGATGGTGAATCAGGATGAATATACATCCTTTTGGGCATCTCCGGGTCTGCTTTGCCCGCCACCATCCATCGACTGGGGAATAAGACAAAATAGATTATAAATCTTATAATTGTAGGGTGAGCCTGGTCAATCTTTTAGTCACCAAATACAAAGCAGTGGTGGTGGTTCATAGGATGTTGTTAAAAGAGGTCATATAATACCTGGAAATGTATCCTCTCATTCAGTATCATACTTGTCCATATTACATTTATAAGCACTCATTGGTGTCTTAGTTTTAAAATAAGACTATTTGATGTTATTTAGAATTAAAATATAGGCTAGAAGAGATATTTCAAGTAGCCAATAGCTTACTTAAGCCAAATCTCACCTAGCAACATACCATGATTCGCATGAACAAAACAATTTAATTTGGAGATATGTCTTATATTAAAATAGGATAATCACAATTTTAAGCGTCGCATAACACTTTAAAACTAATTTATATAAAGTTGTTTAAGCTTTTAAAAGTTTAAAAGGATGTATTTCTACAAGTATGTGTTTATATTTGTAAGTTTAATTAATGTTAAATGAGATTTGGTTAGAAAGTTTCAGTAAATTTAAGTGACATTTAGCTACATTCGTTAGACTTGAGCATATACGCTTGGCTAGTACAATATTCGGTAATTCTTGCTATGTCATTAGAATTGCTTATGTTAGATCAAATTTTTATTAAGTACCTTTACACATGTATACTATACATGAAGTTATAACAGATTGGGTTGGTACATTGTGCCTTTTTAAAACATTATGCACAATTGGTGATAACATTATATTCTTTATTCTGGTGACTTACGATAATATTAACATTGTTGTGAATGTTAAGATATTGTAACGAAGTGGCTGACAGCGGGATCGGCGCGTTTCTCGTTGTTTATCCTAGCTGCACTTTTGTTCTCTCTATCGCCATCCTTGTTTTGCAGGTATGCAACGTTATTATTATTATTATTATTATTATTATTATTATTATCATCATCATCAGCAGCAGCAGCAGCACCGCGTCTTACTATACGTTCGGGTTATATGCACTTACGCTAATGTGAAATGGTAGGGTGATTGTGAGATCAAATGGAGGACCTAGAATATAACGTGGAATCCAAACCACGGTGGAGACCTGGCATTCCCCACAATCACAAGCTGTGATTAATACACGTCTTGTCAGAGGTGAAGGAAGGGTTTGACAATCAGATAAATCTGTGCTGGGACCAAGGATTGAACCCCGGACTCCCAGCACAGAATTCCGACACCTTACCCCTAGACCGCCAGGTCACCTTGCGCCGTTAGTGAGTCATTATCACTGCAGTTGGGGTTAGATGAGTCACCACAAAGGGAGGGGGGAGGGAGGGAGGAGGAAAATGGACACGTCTGGAAGTTTCAGAGTTCATTTTATTCAAATTCAGTATTTTATAAATAGAGGATTCCAAACTCTTAAGGTGAGGTGGAAGGGATAGCAAGTGTTTTTCAGTTTTTATAGAATTGAAAGTTTTTGGCCAAAATAAATCAAATATTTCTCCAGTAGCAACATAGAGTTTAGTTTTCTGCACATGCTAATATCAACAGATCTTGAATATATGTCAAGGGTGTCCTGGAATTTTGTCAAAACTTTTTCTCTTTATTTCAAAAGTATTGACAAAATTCCAGGACACCCTTGACATATATTCAAGATCTGTTGATATTAGCATGTGCAGAAAACTAAACTCTATGTTGCTACTGGAGAAATATTTGATTTATTTTGGCCAAAAACTTTCAATTCTATAAAAACTGTAAAATTACTTGCGCTCCCTTCTACCGCACCTTAACTGTACATGCTTGGCGATTGACGGAGGATCCCCGGTCCAAGTTGAGGCTATCCAAACTAGTGGACCGTTGTGTCTGGGCTAGCATACCCGGGAGTGGGCAGCGTGTCCAGCAAGTGGATTGGCGTGTCCAGCGAATGGGTTGACATGACCGGTCAAGAATAAGCGAATCCAGCATTAGTGTAAGGTAGATTCTACACTAGCGGTTAAAACGCGGTGGTTTTGCCGCTAGCTTAGGCCCCCAAAATCTTAAATCTAAACCTGACTGTCAAAACGGGACTGTTAAACAGCTATCAAAACGCTATCAAAACGTTATTGATTCTACACTAGTGGTTTAAGTCCCACGTTTGTTGTTTCCCCTTGTGCAGAATGGTTTAAAAATGGACATTGTTCATGCCGGCTGTATTGCGGGACTTATTTTGTTTGAAGGAAACTCGCAAAAAAAAAAAACTCTTCAAATGAGACGTGGAGGGACTCACCCCACATTATCGAACCTTCTCTCAACAGGACAGTTTCATATTATGTTTATGAATAACAGAATGTACCCAGATAAGTTATTTTTGTACTATAGAATGCCTGTGATTTCATTTGATGAACTACTTGGCTTAGTGAGAGAAAATACTGCAAAACGTGATACCATCTTGAGGATGAGTACTATTCCCGCTGAAAGACTTGTGACATTGAGGCACAACTGCACAATTGAATTCGTACAAACTACTATAAATTAATGCCTAATGTTATATGTTAGTGTCAAATATTATTAAAAAATTATCTTATATTATAAAAAGGACAATTACTCTTGAATCAGAATATGATATGTAAAAGTAGACAAAATTTACTAGTAATTCCTTTTTTAGCTTTGCGCAATCGTGGACACTAATTTTATAATCTGTTAACCCCTATATCATTTTGATAACATGATATCAGAATTTCTCACTAATAGTATGAAAATTTAAGTGTTTGTAGTCACAGTTTTAATGCTACATACAAACAACTTGTCTAAAAAATGTCACCTGGACACGTCTTTCATCTGTAATTCTACACAAGAAACTGGGTTAAGATAATATGTGTCATAGAATTTAAATACGCTCATAGCAACTATCTATTAATAAAGTAGCATTTTCCCGTGGCTTAGTTCTCAATAAACAATATTTCAACACATTCGACAACTTCAAATGTTAGAAAAGAATGAAACTTCAAGAGCAGTGTTTTATATGCGTACGAAGATTCAAGACGAAACAAAGACTCAACACTATCCCCCCCTTCCCCTTACATCACAGCTCATATCACGTGCCATTTATGTACCCGTAATATCGGCCACGAGAGTTTACTGTGTACACCCGGTTTTTTCGACACTACTTCACTCGCTTTATAGCTTACAATGGTTCTGTGAAAAATAAATAGTACAACAGAAGAAGTCCCGTCTCGATCCATTGAATACTTTTTGAGTTTACTGCAAACAAAAAAGAATATAATAATGGACAGACAGACAAACCTTCTGAAAATAGATTATTTGGTATTTTTATCGATAATACTACCCTGAAGGAAAGTAATGCATCAAAAGAATTCGAATTAGCAGAAAACTTAGCTGGTGTATTAGTCCATCACACGGGAAATCTATAGAGTAGAATTTTCTTTTTATAATATTTGTAATTTATCAGCGGGTAAAGTAACCAAATTTTAACACTATGTATTAATTTTAATTCTCTATTGTTTTTAATCAATTAGTGTATCCTGGTGGTCTAGGGGTAAGGTGTCAAACTTCTGTGCTGTGAGTCCGGGGATCAATCCTCGGTCCCGGCACAGATTTATCTGATTGCCAAACCCTTCCTTCACCTCTGACAAGACATCTTGTGAATGTGGGGAATGCCAGGCCTCCACTGTGGTTCGGATTCCACGTTAAACTGTAACTCCTCCATTTCATCTCCCAATCACCCTACTAATTATACATTAGCGTAAGTGCGTATAGCCTGAACGGATAGTAAGACGCGATGATAATAATAATAATAATAATAATAATTCATTAATTTATAAAACATGACACGTAGGGTGACTAAAACACAATATCAAAATACAGTTTTCAGTCGACGGGTTGCAGAAATCTGTACTTTTTCAAAAATACCTTTCATTACAATGCTTGCATTCAGACCGAAAGTGGCCACTCTAATAATTTCTTATAATGTTAAGCAGCTCCACATTATTGGAGTACAAAAATGATTATAACTACAGAACAAGGCAATTGTTATTGTGTCTCCTGTCCACCACTGAGTTGGATCCTACGTGTTACGGTACATATATAAGTTTTAGACGTATGAGAATCACCGGCAGTGTAGTTGCCAGCCGCGAGTTGTAGTGGGTGTGTTTAATAACTAAAAATGTCCGATTTAACGCGTCCATTGATGGATTTCACCTTAAATTTTGATGTCTGATTCAATGGGCACGAGACAACCCTTGGCAGATCCATAATAAAAGCAACGATACCTTAAAATCATGGGTTAAAGAACTATGTCCATGTTTCATTAATGGTTACATACATAAACTATTTGAACTGCGTTGTGTCTAGAGAACTACTTATATCAAAAGATTGATCCTAATAGAACGCAGTTATCAGCAACAATGCAAGCGAGGGGCATGTAGGGAACCCCCACAATAATTAAGAGCTAGCGACGATTCTTGAAGTTTTTTCCCTCCATACAAACAAAACACCATCAGAACGAGTGGAGTATCTACTATGCTACTAATGTAACATGTTAAAACACACACTCGATCAATGTGTTTGCATTTTACAAGCAGCACTTTGGGAAAAAAGGAATATATATATATATGTTTTTACCTACAAATACCCCTCGCGGCTTAAGGAGATATTTGTTCCAAACATTTAGTATAATCATCTTAATTTATAGCATTCTCATATAAGGGCTTATGTGCAGTAAAATTTACTGTACATTACAGTCATATTTATTACAGCTCTGTTGGTAATTCATCTTTCATCAAATTTGTAAAGTTTTACAAACTAAATCTTCAGTTTTTTATTTTTGAATTTTCTATTGATTATTTTTGCCCTAAAAAAAGTTGTTTCTTAAGAGATAGTGAATTTCATTGAAAATCAATCATCTTCACTTACTCCCATAGATTTTTCAACCTACTAAGGCAAAGAAAATTTTAAAACCGTTTTGCCCAGTTTTATTTAATATTTTTAAAGGTAAAGAATCTCTTAAAAGTCAGAACAAGTAGCTTTCTTGCCCAGATGATGATTTAAATAGGGCACCCTTGCTTGGCTTGTCGTGTGGTTGTACAAGGGTGGAGTTACTGCCATGCTACCTTCACAGCTGACAGATGGCCTACAAGAGCACTACCATTGTCTCATTCCCTTCAACACAACTCAACAAGCAAACAAAATAAC
Source organism: Timema cristinae (assembly GCA_039000515.1). Taxonomy (NCBI): domain Eukaryota; kingdom Metazoa; phylum Arthropoda; class Insecta; order Phasmatodea; family Timematidae; genus Timema; species Timema cristinae. The sequence goes on from JBCFYV010009882.1 coordinate 49,282,301, forward strand.
ATTATCTCCAAGAGCAGAGTTAACGGACCACCTATGTACTCTATAAGCCCTTCCAGTGGTATTCAACGTGGGGCACGCAAATATATCACAGGGGATACATACAATTTAAGAAACATATAGGCCTACGAATATATTTCTAATTTAATATATTATTTTGAATCCAATTTATTTTAGAATATATACATAACATGCATTATACACCAACGATTTTGTGGGTACAAAGTTGAAAATTAATTATATCTAGGGGTATTCAAACAAAAAAGATTGACTAACACTGGTCTAGACTATAGAAGTTTATTGCTATTCTATGGTAGTATTAGATCAAAGACCGATTACAAATATTTTTTTTGGACACATTCACTAAATTTAACTTTTTTTTTGTCACCTCGACGCACTACTAGTTCAGGTTATACGCATATCAGGAATTACTCTAATAGTATAATATGCTTAGGAGGAGGAAGGTTGGATTTAGAGGAATCGTACCTAAATTTGTGTGTAGAGATTGTGAAAACACCGTTTTATATTTAAAAAAACTCGATGCACCCAACTTATATACTAACCCCGAACTTTCCATCATTGTTAGTCCAGTTTAGGGGGAGAGTTATGACCTAAACTACGGGTCAGCAACTTTTTTGATATTATGGGCCATATTCGGTTGAAAAAAATTCGGTGGGCCTATTTAAAAAAAAAGTTGGGTAAATAATTTTTTTTAAATGCATAATAATTAGATAAGTATATTTTTATTGCTAAGTTAATTTAAATTAGTTGATAAAACACGGGGAATTGTGGCCGCCTCAGCATTGACAGTACCGTAATTACAATGATTTGCAAACTGTGTTTTGATATTCATTAATATGTTTGTTCGTTACTTGTTTTCGGGCCAGAAAATATCAGAAGGCGGGCTTGATACGGCCCTTAGACCATAGGTTGATTACCGCTGCCTTAGACTAATCGACCACCAAAGGTGGTATCTATGTAATTATTATTAATTTCATTTGATCGTGATTGATAATATATGTAAATATGACATAGATATACATATTATTTAATGTATACATATTCGAAAGCAAATTTATTAGTTTTTGCGCCTGATACATCCAGTTTTTGGCCACCCCACTATATATAGAACGTTGGGGCATGGGGCAATTATTCAAAGTGTCAAATAGAGGAGGAATGGTTTGACGCTAAGAGAGTCCTTCCAGATTTATATTGCATTAATTCATCAGTTAGCTACTGACGAACTAGATCATTTTCTTTTATATAACTCCTTAGCTGGAGTAGTGTGTATAATAAAACTTTAATGGTGACTTCTGTGCTGGGGGTCCGAGTCTCAATTCTCTGTCCCAGCACAGATTTATCTGATTGCCAAACTCTTACTTCACCTTTGACAAGACGTGTATTAATCACAACTTGTGAATGTGTGGAATACCAGGCCTCCCCTGTGGTTCGGATACCACGTTAAACTGTAGGTCCTCCATTTCTTCTCACTATCACCCTAACATTAGGCATTAGCGTTAGGTGCGTATAGCCCAAACGGGTAGTAAGACGCAGTGCTAATAATAATTTACATAATAATTATTATTATTATACATCTATATTTGAAGTATCCAAAATGGGAGTTAAAAACAGACTACTTAGAGAAGATTCCTTGGTTGCTGATCAGCAAGCAGTGTTATCTTTTTGTGTAAACACCGCGTCTTACTACCCATCCGTATTATACACTTATGTACTTATTACGCTAATGGTATTAGGTAATAGGAAGGCAATCTTTAGAGGAAGTGCATCCGAGTTGGCGTGGAGGGAGAGTGGAAAACCATTTTATAAAAAACCACCCTCAATACACCCGACCAAGATTCAAACCTCAATCACCCCGTCATCAGCAGTCTACTCTACTGCGTTAGTAGTGCTCTAGACCATGTGACCACCGATGTTGGTTAGAGAGGCCAACTGTTATGGTGTGATTAATATGGCTTGTATATTATATTCATTTAAATGATTACGTCTTTTTTATCATCTGGCCCACACAAATTATAACAAAGTTAGTGAAGTAATTATGTGGAGGCTAGAGACTAATATAAATATATATACTTTTACATGGTGGAAGAAAGGGAAACCATTTAGGAAAACTACCCTCAGTACAATTATCTGGAATTTGAGACCCCGTCCTCCCGTAATACTGTATTTAATATCATCATTCTATAGAAGTCATTAGCACTTGGGAGCACAGTTTGTGGTAAGCTACGAATAACTCGTACCCACCAGCTATCGCACCACGGGGAGATAAAAATTCAATTCTGTCAAGACTCGTATCAAAGTATGACACAGGAGCCTAGAGAACACACCTGACCTATCAAGAACATTAGTGAGGCCTGGGATCTCTAATAAAGGTGTGTGTGTGTGTGTGTATATAGTTGTCAGATTTCCCAGACCGGGATATTATTGTTAATAGGCTGGGCATTCGTGTTCTGGCACTAGTTCGGTGATCCAGTTTATTCGATTAATTATATACGTTATAGACATTATGAATTAAAAATTGTTAGTAATGTTTTAGTAAAGAGGTCCCGGGTTTGATCCCTGGTGCTTTCAATGTTTATCTGTAAAGAAGTGGGCCTGGAATAGGGTCAAGCTCAGCTTCGTGAGGACAACTGAGGAGCTACTTGAATAAAGAAGTAGGATCTCCGGTTTAGAAAACCTAGATTAACAGCCGGAGGGTTTGTTATGCTGACTCTATGACACCCTCTATCCGCAAATGTTGGAACCATCATCACTAACGGTGGCGGCCACTCGGTCGGTATAGCTCACTTGTGGGCTCACACCATGGAGTTATATTTGATTTGGAAACAAAAAGTTACTCGTAAATAGAATTTAGGTTAAGACTGAGAATAGAATGTGATAAATGGTTTACAAAAACACCCGAGACGTAAGCATGTGTTTGAAAAAAACACACGAGCTTTTGGTGAATGTCAACGTTTCATGATCCCCTGAACCCAAAAAAGGGTTTTTCGCGATGCCTACTGTCTGTTTGTCTGTTTGCCTTTAAGTATGTTTCTTTGCATAGAGCTGAAATCATTTTACTGATATAGCTAAGACTTGGTGTCCAGGGTTTTTATAAGGTTCCCAAATGAGTTTTCGAAATTAGCTATCTAAACCTAGATATATAGATAGTTTACTTATCGATGAAAAGAAAATACATCGATTTTCTTGCAGATGTCTTTAACGATTTTGATTAAAATTCGTTTCTAGGCACTGTTTAATGTTAAGAACAAAAAAATGCATCTAATTTTTTAGAGAAAATAAATTAGAGGGTACTTTAAAAGTTCAATATTTCCAATTTTGATCATATTTCTGCTACTCTTTGAAATACAAAATAACTTATCATGGTGAAGATGTAGAACTATTTAAAATAATAAAACCTTTATTTTAAATATATTTACATAAAACCAATAATTTATGAGATATAGGCAGGTATATTTTTTAAATAGATGTCTGTGAAATGTGGAGTTAATTGATTGGTGGACAGATATGTTCTTTTTTTTCGATTTTTCTGTAACAGTGTTTATTATTTCATTTATGATCTTTGGCGAATTGTGATGCTATTTTTTCCATTATGTTTCTGCAATGATGTATAATCTTTAGTTTCACATATCTTACGACTTTTAAGTAAAAGTCTCAAATTTTAAATCAGGGAGCGAGAATGTCTTTGTGGTGCACCTTGCCATTTATTTTTACCATAATATTTATAGTGGGGATTTTTTCAAATGTTGTGAATGTGGGGAATGCCAGGCCTCCACCGTGGTTCGGATTCCACGTTAAACTGTAGGTCCTCCATTTCATCTCACAATCACCCTACCATCACACATTAGCGTAAGTGCGTATAGCCCAAACGGGTAGTAAGACGCGATGATAATAATAATAATAATAATTTTTCAAATGAAAATCCTTAATCTTTAAAAAAATATATTATATAGGGTAGGTTCTATAGTTGATAATTAGTATTCCTTGGAGCGAGGGCTATGTCTATCAACGAATAGGACACGAGAGTCGTGAAGTTGGGGATGCAAGGAATGCGAGAAATGACCAGTGTTTTTGCGCAGTTTTTAGAGACAAACTTTTTTTTGCTAGAATAAAATATTGCTTGAACACAAAATGAGAATGTAATCTTCTTAAAATGGTGATATAAATGCTTGAATATCTTTCATGAGCATAGCAGCATTAGATGAAAAAAAAATTAAATGAAAATAAAAAGTTGTCATTAAATTTCCAAAACAACCTTGACAAACATTCAACAAATGTTGAGGTTACTATGTGAAGATAATTTATTTTTATGTCTCTACTGAAAAAATATTAGATTTACTCGTATTCAAAGCAAAGAAATGATTTGATACAAAAACTGCAAAAACCCTGACATTTTCTCACGTCCCCTACATCTCCACTTTAATAAATGGACAAGTGGGTTACGACCCACCCCCACCCCCCAGTAATTTTCAACACAAATTAAATTTGAGAAAAGCCTGTTCTCTCAGTTGGGATGTAGAGTGAGATAATTTCCCACTTAAGAAAGTTGAAGAAGGTAAATTTTAATGAAATGACTTATCATTTGCCTAAATATTGGACAGCTAAGACCTGTGAGGAAATATTGATGCCTTGCGCACACAGTCACAGTTTGAGCCAAACATGCTTGTCGTGCAGTTAGCTCTGGCGTATTATTGTTTGTTGGTGGGGACTCGGAACCTTTCACCCACTAAATATATATTCAAATCACTGACCAGAATTTGAATCACAAACACTCAAAGGTGAAATACAAATATTATTGGAAAATAATGGTTCTCCATTGTTATTTTGTTAGGGTTTTTTCATTGCATATTTCTAACCTTTTAGACTATATATATATGTACTTTCAAGTTCCTAATGCCATAGAGTAAATAAGTATATAATATGCAATGCAATATATATCTCATATATTTAGGTATATTTATATATAGATGCTATATAGAGGTATTTTTATATGCTATGTATGTACATATGTATTATAATATGCTCTATATATTTGTGTAATACCTACAACAGTGGTCGCATGGCCTAACGCGTCACTCTCGTGTTAGACTGGATTGCTAGTGACAGGAATATTGGGGTGTCGAATCCTGGATGGATGTAATGAGGATGTTTTTCATCCTATTGTTTCTCACTCTCCCTCCATTAATATTAGTCTACAATTTTTCTGAAATTCTACCCTTCTACACTCTATTTCATCAGCTTAATTCATGTATACGTATAAAAAATCAAATGGGTACTAGCACATGGGGAAAATTTATTTAGCTCTGATAATGTCGTATGGATGAGGAAGGTAGAGTTTTGAGGAAATTTACTCACACTTTCATGAAGTGAGATTATAAAATCATTTACGAAAGAAACACCCCTAGTATACCCGATTGGAAATCATACCTTGACCTTCACGTTACCAACTAAACAGAATATGAACTTGTTATTTAAACCGTGTGCCCACTGACGTAGGTCTCTCCTGAGTTAAATTATGAATCCATATCGGTTTATTAGGTTTATATTGTGAGTTAGCTGCAGTGTTGATAGTCTGTTTCTCTTTCTCTCACTTCATGTTAAAGTTGAGGATGTAATGGATGCAAGAAAAGGTCAGTGCTTTTGAACTTCTTAGAGCAAAACTTTTTTTTTGTCAAAAGAAATCAAATAATGCTTTATAAACATATAGAGTTTAATTTTGTTTACATGGTGACCTCAACATTTTTTGATTATCTGTCAAGGCTGTCCTGAAGTTTAATGGCAACTTTTTCTCTTCATTTAAAAAGTTCATCATCTAATGCTGCTATGCCCACGATAGATAGTGTACAACTGTTGATATCAACGCGTGATTAAAATTAAACTGTATGTTTCTAATGAAGTAATATTTGATTTATTTTGGTGGATGAAAAGTGTTGTTATAAAAACTGCAAAAACAATGGCCTCTTCTCGCGTTCCCTACATCCCCATCTTAACAATATATCTTCTACCCATCTGCATGCACACGAGTGATATAATCGGAATATCTTCAACTATTGTAATCGGGCTGATTGTGCGCCCAGTGCTCTAACTTTGGAGATCCGAGTCGATTTGGTTCTAATCGCAGACAGATCCACTGAGATTGATTTTACACTTTATGATTTTCTTGCATTCTACACATTTTCTACGAAGGTGCACTTATGCTTTTTATTATGAATACCAACACACAGGTTGTCAATCATTTTAATTACAAGAATGTCAGTATGTAGGATACCACGGTTAAGTTAGTTTAAATAAGATGAAAAATGACACCTGGACACGGGATTTGAACCTATCCATTTTCATGCGATTCCCACGCAGAAACAGCATTAAGTTATGATAGGAATTACCCTAAAAACGGGACGAATATTGTATACTGGATAGTTCAGTGGTGGAGCATTGCCGTGTCCTGGTATCATTTCTTAACTATTTAAAATTAATCTTTATATTATACAACTAATTCTTTATGTTTTTTCTAGGAATCTAAAACAGTTTAGAAAACCTACGAAATGATTGATAGAATGTAAATATCTTATTGTCCTTTCCATAGTTTAATAGAAATTGGTATATATATATATATATATATATATATATATATATATATATATATATATATATATATATATATATATAATGTTTATGCCTCAGCAAGTTTGGACCAACTTTAATTATGTTTCCAGATACATTTTTCTAACTAAGCTCAGTGATTTACTAAATCCTATCTTGATAAATATTTGTTAGGGATAAATTTCAAAACTCTCTCTAAAGCAGTTTTTTGAAATATGCTATAGTAATTTTATAATATGCATGCTTAAATTATGTATCTTTTTAATCTTAAATCACACATCCCATGCATCACTATTTGTAGTTTCAATACTGTATACAACTTAATTACTAATAACTAAACCAGGTAACTCATTCTCTAGCTATAAATCAGGGACTAATTTACAAATACTAGCCTAGCAGACAAAGAAATCAAAGCAAGCAACTAAAACTAACACATGCTCCTCACCCACAGAGCTCGGATAACAAAAGGCCCGGTAAAAATTAATACATTTTGTCAACAACATCCAAAAAATCTACTCAGGTTATTGATCGAAAGATACAAATTCAAATATAGCTGCGAGTACACGTCCATCATACGTATTCAAAAACAGTTATATTTGTTGTGGGATGGGTAAATAGAAGTCGCCATTCGCATCAACATGACGTGTTTAAAATTAACTGTATGTCCACATTCAGGAACTACTCATTTTAAATTTGTATGTGTTTAAAAATCAAATAATAATGTAACATTTTTGGAAACGTTAAATTATTTACACCAGTTTAAACAAAACTTTTCAATTAATAAAGTACATGGTTTGCTAATACATAAATAATTGTTTGAATTTAATTAATCAGTAGGAAATTCGATATGTATATTTAGCTTTTATTTGGGTTAATAGTTTTTATTTGTCAAGTCGGAAAACGGCTGTTTATAAAGTGGAACTATTTCGGGCTAAAAGTCCAGATTTTTTGCAACTCAGGCCATTAAAATTACTGATACGTGTGATGGACGGTTTTTAAACTGTCGTAAAATTTACCAATTTCATTTAAGACATTAACTTTCGGCATTTTTTTTTTAACTTGTTATCAAATGTTTAGCGGACTTTTTTTTTTTTACTTTTCTAGCGTAATTTTGTTTGTATTTTTTGGGTTGTACCTGTTGTGGAATTTATATCTGCAGTCATCTGCCGCGACGATGTCCATAAGAAGGATGTATTTGGCCTTTTTATCAAGTCCTGTTACACGAACTTTGTAGGCTGGGAACATTCTCCTGCGGAGAGACACAAACAGCAGAGTTTCAAACTTGCGAACTTAACACTTGCACTTAAGATTCGGATTAGATACCCACTGCAATAATAACAAGAAGATTGGACCATGTTTAGGTTTGCTAATTGGTGGAAACGTACAGTTCCGGTCACAAATTGTTTCTGGATTACAGTGGGACCTAAATAACAAGCCAGCAACATTTTGTGATTGAGAATGTACATACGTGATATAAATGCTTTCACAGAACTTGAGATTATAAAAATCTTTTGTTAATTTGCAAGTATTCTTTGATAAATTTATCAATAAAATGTTTACCCAAATAATTGAATTTAAAACATTTTAATCAATTTTCGACATGCTAGTTGCTTACAATACAGTTTTACAGAGAAATCGTTGACGATCGTTTAGCCTTATGTCAAACATATTTGTAATAAAACAAAAAGTTACAACTGTAACTTCGATCTTCAATTTTATACTATTTTATCTTTTAAATTTATGACAGTAAATATTTTTCTTTTAGTTTTTTAAATACTTGGCCCATTTAGAATTGTTGCAGTAAGTAGCTCTCCTAATCTTAAGTTGTTTTTAAATATTAAGGTGTACCTGTTATGGAACTTATAACGGTAGTCATCTGCAGCGACAATATCCAACAGCAGAATGTATTTTGCTTTCGAGTCCAAACCGGAAACACGAAACTTCATTTGTGGAAACATTTGCCTGGAATGAAAATAAACACCCAATAATCGATGTATTTATTGGATTATTTTGGAGCGTTGATTGATATGTTTAAATTATCTTGAGGATGTATCAGACTAAGCCGGAGATTGATGAGGCAAATGTTGTTCATAGAAATATGTCTGAATTTTTATAGATTTATGAATAAGTTATTGTGATAAAATGAATCCCAAAAAACTTAATTATCCCGGGATCACGACAAACTTAACGTTCACCTAATGTAACGTTTACTTAAGTTTAACTTAACGTTCACTTGACGTAAGTAAACTAGTGTATGATCTGGATTCAATTAACTAAACTTAACAACTCAAGCAAAACCCAAACAATGAATTTGTAGTTTTTGAAAACAATTTGTCCACTAAAATGAAATCCAATCATGTATGTCTGACTAGGCTACAAGTACTTGCAGTAGAAGCATCACTGGATGTATAAAATAAAGTTTATCAAGAGATTACAGTGTTATAGAGTTTACGAAACGTGGGGTAAACTGTACCGAATAAATCGTCTTCATACCATAAACCAACAAATGAAGTACTAAATAGTCAGTTGACATCATTCGCAACATTATTGGCTGGCTAGAACACGTGGTACCTTCATTTAACGTTCACTGAACGTGAAAGTTCTCCATGGACAACTCTTAGTTTACATGAACGTCCAGTTAACTGTATCGTGATGACTTCCATTAAAAAGAACAGAAAAGTACCTTTACGTTACGATACGTTATGTTCAAGTTAAGTGAAATTTAAGTTGATCGTGATCCCAGCATTACACCAGATATTTAAAAACACACAATTACATTAATAATAAACTGAATGGATATATAAATATGAGGCTTAGCAATAACCAATAGGAATAATTTATTTCGTGTATTTTAGAACTACGGAATATTATGGAAGTTCTAACATCCATAGTTTTTACAGTACAATTCAATTACAGGTTTTATAAATTCATACAAGTAAGATATTCGATATTATTAGAAGAAAATAGTCTAAATGTATTTATTGTTGAAATATACAAATTTAAAACTTCAAGGGTAAGTATCTCAAATTCATGCACCGACAGTGGCTACTTTCAAAAGAGATTAAAATATAATATATCAAAGTTTGCTTGGATATAATAAAATATTATTTCAACAGTCCATGAATAATTATTTAAGAGCTCTTTTTTTTTCCTATTTGAAAACTAAATATGAAATACGGGCAACCAGATTTGATGTATGTTCCAGTAAGTGACAAACCGTGAGGGTTCAGTTCAATATGCTAAAGTGACCAGATCAATAATAGATTATTATATAAATAAATGGTAGCAGTATGTTGAAAGGGAAGCTATTTTGCCTAGGCGTTTGTTTAAGGCCCAACAGGAGTTAAATTCTCTTGTGGGCCATCATTTAATGAAACTTAGGAAGTTTTTATACGCTGGTGCTACTCTTCGTACGTTGGTTATGACCAAGTTAGTTAGGTAGCAATGACTGAATCTTCGTGACGAGGAAGCCGGGGGACATAGCAAGCACCAACCAGAAAGAAGGATGACACCCATGGTAGAAAAAAGAACCAACGAAGCGATATTAAATCGCACACACTAGGATGAGACAGGAGAAAAGGGGGGTAGTTTCTAACTCCCATCCCATGAAACCTTGTAAGGTTGGCAGCTGGCTGTTGGCCTATCAAGGTGTCGATTCAATAGGATCATGAACAGGCTGGCACGGCGTACAAAGCTTCATTTATAATCTTGGCCCCAACTACGGCTAGGAGAACTCAGAAGTAGTCGACATAATTCTTCTAACAGGCACAGGACATTTCCGAAATAAAAAGTTGGAATATTTAACATCAAATTTAAAAGCACATGAAGTAGAAACTAAGTTGAGCTATCGCATCGAAAAACCTCTTGCCTTATCAATAGGATCGTATTAGTATTATCTATATGAGTAACAAAATGTACTTATAATTCTAAGCAAATTAATCATGCTTTCAGGGGCTGCCTGATTCAAATAAGTAACCCTTAAAACCTTAGTGAAATCCTGGCTTAGTAAAAATTTGAACGATTTGGTTTTAGATGTAGTTCAAAAACAAATAATTTATAACAGAAAAATTACATAGCTACTATTCCTATTTTATATGTTTTTTATGGAAAACTATTGCCTATACTTATTAAAATTAAAAACACTTTCCGTTCCTTAACAATGAAATACATCTGTTTTACTTAAAATGAAATGTCCTTTTACATAGATTTGGGTGACCTGGTGGTCAAGGGGTAAGGTATCAGACTTCTGTGCTGGCGGCCGGGGTTCAATCCTCGGTACCGGCACATATTTATCTGATATCCAAACCCTTCCTTCACCTCTGACAAGACATCTTGTGAATGTGAGGAATGCCAGGCCTCCACCGTGGTTTGGATTCCACGTTAAACTGTAGGTCCTCCATTTCATCTCACAATCACCCTACCATTACACATTAGCGTAAGTGCGTATAATCCGAATGGGTAGTAAGACGCGGTGCTAATGATAATAATAATATTAATACATAGATTTATTAGCCTATATTTTGACCTTTAAAACGCAATGCATACACTGTAATCTTTCAATAACATTGAATTTTTTTGCTTGTCAAAAAATGATATTTAAATAAAGCTTAATCTGATACATTAATTATTTAAAAATTATGGATATTTATTTATTGACAAAACACTAAACATAAATAAATCACTTAGTGGTACTCAATTAACATTTCTTACACGAGGTTTGAAAGCACTTGTTATGTCCAGGAAGAAGTAGCTAAATAATAGTATGCTGACTCTAGGAGTTAATACAAGGATATCTAGTTTTTAAAGGGGCATTTCAGAAAAAAACGCTTGTTTTTTATTAAATAAACTTGGATTAAAATTAACTGTTATAGTTTAAAAACCGGCAGCTCTAATTATTCACGCTATAACACTTAAAAATTATATAAAAATATGAAATTCCAGTGTTTAAGATGATAACATTTGTTATTATAGTACTTGATATTAACATACAAACTGAACAGGTAGTAAGACGGGCTGCCAAAAAAAAATCTATTTATATCAAGAGATAATATAAATTATACGCTGGCGCTTCAGCAAACCCTCTAAAAAATGAACTTAGCGCACACCATGATTGAGTCACATTTGTTAAATTTTGTTAGTAATAGTCTTTATTCGTTAACATATCCATAGATATACTAACAATATAACACAAAGCGAGCCTACCCAAAGATAGCCTATTTTCATATACACTTTGATCATACAAAACGAGAAAAAGTAATAAACACACACATCATCCTAATTTGTACTATTTAAATCTTTATACGTGGTATATTTATTCTTAAACTCCTATTTAAATTATAATCATTTTTATATTTTAGAATAATAAACAGTATATGTAAGCCGTGTCCTTTATGGAGATACAAAACCGGAGGTAAAGTATTTCAATTACTCATGTCAAAAATAAATACTAAAAATAAACTATGACAGCTATATTGTGATTAATATCGTTTAATAAGAAAATATAGTATATACTATAAGAGTCAATTCATAATTTTTAAATAATATATGCTTATCCATTAAGAGTTGGGATTATAAGAGTAAGTTAATTCTTTTTAAAGATTATATACTTATCCATTAAGAGTTTGGAGTTTGATCATTCAAAAATAGCCATAAGAGAGATGGGAGGAAAAATTAACTTTAATATATTTTTTTTCAAACTCAGTAGATTTAAATAGAATATAAAGTATAGATTTAGTTCTTACATTTTTTTCATCATATCTAATTGCCCATTTGTACTGTAATCACATGAGTTTTTTTTTTTTTATTTGAGGTATTTAGCAAGCACTTTCTGAACCGACTGTTTATATCAGCACACGAGAGTTTATTTGAGCAATAGCAAATGACCTACTAATTTTGCGTGGAAAAATATTTTCGCATACCTTTACTTCCTCTCCAATGAAATTGTGCTATGGATTTTTATCGCTCTAGAAAAATTAGTTGACCTTGGCTGGGTTTGAGGAATGAGGAAGTGTGAATTTAAAGAAACTGTATCCGAATTTGCGTGGAAGGAGAGTGTAAAACATCTTAGGAAAAACCACCTCCAATACCGTCGACTGGGGCTCAAACCCTATTTCCCCATCATCGGCAGTCCATTATTTTGCGAGAGTGATACTTTAGAGCATTTATTATTATGTCACATTTACACAGACATACATTAATTTATACTATTGACTAATGCGAATATTATTATAATTATTATTCTCTTTAAAAACGATTAATTAACACGAATATAATATGATAGCAACAAATATAGAATAAAAAATTTTGTGATTTGAAATATAGCCTAAACCGGTTAGACCCATTGCTTTGTCAATCAAACAACATAAGGCTCTCCCAAGATCCTCAGACGACGTTTAATAGCGTTAAATGCTATTTATCACAATTTTAACAACGTCATTGCTAACATGTAGTTAAAATAGCACTTTTACAAACAATAATATAGATTTTTACAATGCATGAACAGCTATATAATTTGTTTTTGTTTTAAATTTAAAATAGGTATTATGTTTCTAGAAGAATAAATGGTAAGGAGCTACGCAAGGACTTTCTCGCTATATTGTTTGAAAATGGAGATATTTACTCAAAACTCGTAATATATGTGAAATGAAATAATATACATTAGCAAACCCATAAATAAATTGCACTATACTTGTGTAAACTTTTTTTTCTGTCCTGGTTTAAAATTTTATAATTTTGTTTTTAAAGAATTAATGTTCTCATTTGAATGTTTGGAACGATAAAAAAGATCAATACTGGATCCACAAGGGTCAACACTTCGTATTAAAATTTAACTTCCAGTTAAAATTCTCGAAATTTTATTAGGTGTTGAAAATCTTCATGCCATCGTATTGCTATTAAACTCTTCATTTATATATTTTGACCAATAAAAAAATGTAAATATTAACTATTGAGTCTAAAATGGGTATAGATCATTCATTGTTGTACAAACATTTCTCCTAAGAGGTTTAAGGAAAAACAACATAAACTTTTAGAGACTTACTTATATTTATTTACTCTATGGCATTGGAGAATTATTACGTTTAAACTTAAGTAGTATCTCTTTACAACTAAATCTCACAAAATTGTATAAATATATTGGCCAATATCTCAGAAACTTTTGGATTTATAAAAATATATTCCATATAAAAGCTGTTTATTTTTAATAGTACTACAATTTAGTAATAATAAGTTATTTTGTATTTCAAATTGCGAAGATACGTAAATTTTAGCATCTGTAAAGTACCCTAAAAGTCATTTTCACGGGAAATGAAAATAGTCAGTTTATTTATAATCTTAATAAACGCTTAAATATGAATTTTAATCAAAATCGTTACGGCCGATTTTTAGTAAATCTCTTTTTTCTCATTTTGCCTTTTATTAAACTAATCGTATTCGTGGGGTCATGAGACGTAGACATCCATCGACCTTTCTGGTTAGGTTTTTCTTATGATCTCAACACTTTTACCTTTAGTCTTGGAAAAGTTTAAAAATATATATATATGCGTATAGTTTGAAGGTTATTAGTTTAATAAAAATATGCTTTGATTAAAATATTTGTATTATAAATATATCTACATATTTGTCATGATAGTAATTTCATTTCTCAAATAGTTTGTGGAGATCTGATACAAAATGAGAATTTACGCATCAGACCGGAGCCCTTAAAGTCCTTTTGCCGAAATATTGACAGTAGCCATTTTGTTTGAAATATTTATAATTGTTTAGAAATGAAATTTAATCAAAATCTTAGAAGCCGATTTTGAGAAAATTGACTTTTTTCTCTTTTTGACCTTCAGTAAACTACCCTTAATTTTAGGGTTAGATATTCAATTTCAAAAACCCCTTGGGGTAAACCTATGAAAACCCTATATACCAAGTTTAAGCCCCATCGGTAAAATAGTTTAGGCTCTAGTTGGAGGTACAGACAGACAGACGGGAATTTAAAAAAACACTTTTTCAGATTCGGGGGGTCATTAAACTTCGAGATTCATCAAAATCTCGAGTTCGATTTTTTAATTATCACAATACTTTCTCTACCTGTAAGATAGCGAGAAAGTAAAAAGACACAATCTTACATGTAAATAAATGACTGAAAACAATGTGCTTCCCAGAAGCGTGAAATATTTCCGAGTTAGATGAAGATACAACATGATAACATTTTCTAGCGTTGGCCAATGCAGTCTGATAAATTAATTAATGTTAAACTTAATGTGTTGTTAGAGGGTTGAATTAATAGGCTCAGATAATTTTACGAGGTGTTGAATTGTACACACCTTAATAAACAAGTGGCTACCGTATGATACGTGGGGCGAAACTTCTTGATACTGCTGAGTACACTCTGATAGTAAACAAGGGGTGAAACTTCTTTATACGATTCTGAGTACAGTCAGATAGTAAACAAGGGTTGAAACTTCTTGATACGTGGGAGAGTATAGATTGATGGTCAAAGGGTGAAACTTCTTGATACGATGCTGAGTACACTCTGGTAGTAAGCAAGGGTTGAAATGTCTTGTAACGCTACTGAGTACACTCAGATAGTAAACAAGGGGTGAAACTTTTTGATACGCGGGAGAGTACAGATTGATGGTCAAGGGGCGAAACTACTTGATACGCTGCTGAGTACAGTCTGATAGCTAACAAGTGTTGAAATTTCTTGATACGTTGCTGAGTAGAGTACCAAAGTAAACAAAGTAAGCAAGTTGCAATACTTCTTGATAGGCTGTTGAGTACAGACTGTTGGTAAACAAGTAGTTAGATTATTGCCAGTAATGACCTGACAAAAAATACGTAGATTAATTATTGTTATACAATAGAGTTTTATGGAAGACATGTGGGATTGTTTTTTTATGTGCGGGTGGTAGCACGCTGATTAAAAATAGGTTAATATATTGTATGGTGTGCTGTCAAGTAAACTCGGATGGAAACCAAATGAATAATTCATTGATGAACAGAAGAAAACAATTCCATAGAAAGGAGAATCTTATTTTGAAACGCAAGAGAGTATACGTCAATATCTAGCAAGTGAAGTCTACAATCTTGAAGTGACTTAAAAGCAATGTACTTTTTTTTTTACTTCCTTATACACCGTATGATCTAAGAAATTTATTTCAAACAAATGTTTCAATTCAAATACTAAAATAGTTAATTTCTGATGCGCGTGACAATAAACTTTGATTGAAACCAAATGTCTACATTTTTGACTCGGTAGAGAATACACTTGATAGAAAACAAGTTGGAATTCTTTTAACGTCTAGATAGTGAATGCTGATAGAAAGTAAGTGGTACTTTTTTGATGAACTCAAAACAATTGGATGCCTTCTTGGAGAAGGGCAATAAACCTGATGGAAAAAACAATTAGTACATGCTTGATGAAATGGACAGTTTATCTTATTATAAAATATGTTAATACTTGTGGGTCTTCCTCAAAAGGGAATATATTGACTTTTCAGGAAATAGTATCTAGCCTTGTTCTCTAAACAAAAGTTGGAACTGTCCAGAGGCTTATTCGTTATCTCAAAGAAATTTTTGTTCCTAGTGTTAGCAGAATATATGTTTTAAGATGCATAATCATATTTACTCCTAACCAGGTGTCACAACAATGACATAAGAAAAAGATTAGAATATTTTCTTAGAATTATATTCAACAATCTTCAACCGGTTTGTCCTACAGTTTCTTGCCTACCTGTAAATGAACGCTATGATTAGGTATGTATGTATGTATGTATATATGTATGTATATATGTATGTATGTATGTATGTATGTATGTATGTATGTATGTATGTATGTATGTATGTATGTATGTATGTATGTATGTATGTATGTATATATGTATGTATGTATGTATGTAAGTATGTATGTATATATGTACGTTGTATGTATGTATATATGTACGTTTTATGTATGTATGTATGTATATATATATATATATATATATGAATGTATGTATGTATGTATGTATGTATATATACATGTGTATGTATGTATGTATGTATGTACATATATGAGTTTAGGTATGTATGTATATATATGTGTGTATGTATGTATGTATGTATGTATTTATATATGTATGTATTTCAATTTAACAAAATCCAATGGCTATCGTTTGATTATTATAAAAAAAATTAAATACATATGACAAATAAGGTGAATTTTACGAAAATTATATCAACATTAGAGCTTTTAATTTTAGCATTCACGTTGTAACACGTGGGTTATTAAACGGCTTAATCTACTAAGTAGGTCATAGGAAGGTAATTTTAAGGAAAAGCCACCACAATAGCGTGTATTAGGAATAGTTAAACCAGAGGAATAAACCATATTTTGAAAACCCTTTTAGTCTCAAACTGGTCACTAGCAAATTTGCTGCGGTCTTGAAGATTTAGACCATGCGATTACCAGTTTGGGTGACATTATCTTGGAGAAAAATGGGAAAAATAAGTTAACTTTCACAATATGGATAATCATCACCACTATTTTTAGTTAACCCTAACAGGATTCAAGTATTAATTTAATTTCCAGTAACAGAGCTAAGTTTACCAGTAGAAAACACTAAACCTTTTCGGATGGGATTCTTACAATGTTCATTTTGACATACAAATGTCCCACTTGCTTTCTTTTGTCATCAAAATAAGATCCAAGCAGAATAATGCACCAAAAATCAATATTACACCAAACGGTAAGAACGCCAGCACCCTCGTAAGGTCAGAGGGTCTAAGCCCTAAGACTGGGCTTACATTCATGCATAACGTATAACTAATAGCGAATAGTGTATATTATAGCATATAGGACACAAGATGTTGAAAAGCATTATTTTCAACTATGACGTTTATAATCGATACATTGTGAACAGTGCACAATGAATAAAGTTGATTTGACTTTATGTCTTCACACGTTATGCATGAAGTGTAGTATAGATAATCAATGAAGTTGAGACGTATCAGCCAATGAGAATGAGAGGAGATGATGTAGCCAATTAAATGCCAGTATAAAAGCGGACGAAAATAATTAGCTTCTGTAATCATCTTCATGTTTGAAATGCCTTGTGGTAGCCATACTTGTTTGTTATTCACAAATTCTATTTATTTTAGCATCAATTACTTTGATTGTCTATATGAATGTAAAAAAGAGAGATATTATATTTTTTTACTCTGTTAGTGAGAAATAGGACTATTATAATATTCATGACATTAATAAAATTGGAACCAAATAAAAGTCAAATTTGATTCAATAGTACAGACAAAAATTAAATTTAGTCAAATTCAAGGTTTCAAAAAATAGAGTTTAATTTACGTTGTTTTTCAAATAAAGTACTGAAGTATTTTTAGATACATGATTTATAAGCGAAAAAAGTTTGGGTCATTTTCTATGAATAAAAGAAAATTGTTTTAGGTGAGACTTTATACTCGTACACAACGTTTCATTATAAGCCGATGTATATTTATTATTATTATTATTATTATCATCATCATCTTACTAACCGTTCGGGTTATACACACGATAATGTGTAATGGTAGGGTGATTGTGAGATGAAATGGAGGACCTACAGTTTAACATGGGATCCAAACCACGGTAGAGGCCTGACATTCCACACATCCACAAGATGTCTTGTCAGAGGTGAAGGAAGGGTTTGGTAATCAGATAAATCTTTGCCGGGACCGAGGATTGAACCCCGGCCGCCAGCATAGAAGTCTGACACCTTACCCCTAGACCACCAGGTCACCTACCACATATCAGTTATCAATGTGGTTCTGCTGTAATTTTTTTTTACCACCATGTCTTACTATTACCCGTTCAGGCTGAAGGCTTGTGTACTAATTACGCTAATATATTAGAGATGAGAAAGTTTTTAACTTGGAGGATGTGTAGCCGCATTAGCATCAAAGAAAGGGGGAAAACTATTTTGGAAAAAACCGCCGTTGGTACATCCGACCGGGATTCGAACCCAATGTTCCCGTCGCTGGATGTCTACGCTTACCTCCTATATTATTCTGCTAAAATACCTGATATTGACCATAATTTAAAAAACTTATATTGATTTATTTGTAAAATATTGTAAGCGGTGAATGTCGGTAATATATATATATATATATATATATATATAAAACTACGCTAAATCTATCTCTGTACTTGGAGGAATTTTCATGGGTTCCACCAGGTTTTGTACTTATGAATACCCGTACTAAATTGACTTGCTTAGACCAATTGTCTTCTCAATATTTTGTAATGGTTCTATTGGCGCCTAGCTTATTGATAGCTCCTGTAACAGATACACCGTGTCAAAGACACTCAAATAAAAGAATTAATTATAACCAGAATATGTTAACCTAGTTGGTCAGTATGATAAGTTCAACCCCTTAAGATGATGGCAAAGGCAACGAAATTTAAGGCCAGTAGTTTGGTTTTTATCACACAAAAATGTTTTATCTCAAAATTAATATTTGTACCTACATTTCTTCGGTAAATATGTTTATTTTAATTATATACACACAGTTATCACAACAGTTCTTTAATATTTATCATGACCATAATGGAATTTGATGAAAAACTTTTTGTATTAAGGAGTAAAAGTTATCATCAAATGCCAGAATATCATAATAAATACTCAAGTACGATTACAATGTGTCTAAAATCATACCAAACACATCTAACAAATAAGATTTTTTCTATAAAATATCCAAATAATACTTGACTTAACTCATGTTCCCTTCCATCTCACCTTAATATCCCATCTCACCCCATGGATATTTATAGTTTAAAAAATACCCACCTCAATGGCGTAGCTAGATAACGTGCTAGCTTAATGTTGAGCTATACTGCCAAGGACGGGGAGATTGAGGTTCGAATTTCGGTTGTGCGAACTGGGAGTATATTTTTCTAAATGGTTTTCCACTCTTCTTCCAAGCAAATATGGATTCTTTTCCTCTAAATTCAACTTTCCCCATTCCAACCCATTAGCGTAATCATTACTCAAGCGTATAGCTCGAACGGGTAGTAAGACGTGGTGCTTTTAAAAAAAAGTTTAAAATATATATTTTCAATTTCTTCTCTACTAGTGACAAAATATAAAATAACTTTTGTAGATGCTATTTGTTGTTAGTTAAAAGTATCTAGTGAACTAATTTTTATTTGGCTTGGACTAAATATTTTAGCTATAAAAAGTTTAAAAAAGTGAAAGCTTTTCTCGCTCCATCGCATCTTCATTCGTCACTAAAGTTCTACTTAAGTTCTGACGTAAATATTTATAGATAAAAATACCACAGGTTTTCCCTAACTAACGAGCATCACTGCTCAAACTCCAAAAACAATTATCTGATTTGCCAGTTAATGGGTTAATGGGGTTTGAGTTTTGGATTGGAGTATCGAGTTTTATTTGTTAGTAAAGAAGTTCCGTTCTACTTCTATGTACGGGCAATCGAGTGAAGCCCTCTAATATATATACGCTTCCCCCTATTCCCCCCGTACCCTTCATATTCAAACGGATACTCTCATATGCGTGGATCAACGGTGGTAAACCCTTCTAGGAAAAACTATCTGATTGAACCAGGTCAGGGTCAAAAACTAGAACTCGCTTTAACCATGAAACCATACCTGATAATAGTGACACCTTGGTCAGCGTAACTGCCAGTATGGGTAGTTACTTCTTCTATAAAATTTTATAAAGTTATCTGTATGTATAATAACTGTCCATAAGTATTATCGTAATTCCTGATTAGCCCAAAAAACAAACTTAAATTTAGGGAAGTTATAGCAAGCCCACGAAAACATATTATACCTAAAAGTCTATAAGAAATAATATGTTTACAATTTAAATTATATTGAACTTAACGTAAAAAAACACCACATTACGATAAAATACTTGTTTTATTTAATCATTATAATTCATTTATATACTGGTATTGATTACTATATGCCTGGAATCGGCAAACTTTTTGGGCCCCGATCAACTTATACATTATTCAAAGGTCCCGCGATAACCCTTCGTTTCAACACACTACTTTTAATTCTTCTTTTTCTCTACAACTTGTATTTATTCCTTAAATTTAATATTTCCTCCAATACTTATGTGCTTGACTTTGTATAAAATACATAAAATAAATAAAATGTACACTTCATTTACCCTGAAAGGTCACCCTGACGGTTTACACTATGGCCCTCTTTTATAGGCTGTACCATAGTGGAAACAAGAAGGTAAGCTTGCCTTTTCGTGATGATGTAATTTTCTTATGTGATCGACTTAAAATTGCTCTGAGATCAACCTGTTGCAAACCCTTGCTATATGCTAACCAAACCTATCAAAATCTAACATTTATTGTGTCTATTAATTGACGGTTATCGTTTCAGTGGCCAAACTGTCTAAGGCGCCACTCTCATGTTAGACTGGCCTGCTAATGATGGGATGGTCAGGGATCAAATCTCGGTCAGGTCTATTGAGGATGTTTTTTCCTGATTGGTTTCCCACTCTCCTTCCAAGTAAATTTAGGTACATTACCTCTAAAATACTTCCTTCCTCCTCTGTATCCCATAAGAGGAATTCCCATTTATGGGTATATCCTGAACAGATAGTAAAACGTGGTGGTATGTAAAGGCTAGATATTATTAGAAATCACAACATGTGAATGTGTGGAATGCCAAGTTAAACTGTAGGTCCTCTATTTCATCTCACAATCGCCTTACCATTACACATTAGCGTAAGTGCATATAACCCAAACGGGTAGTAAGACGTGGTGCTAATAGCAATAGTAGTAGTTATAATGCTATAATAAACCTGTCATAATGAGGCTTAGAAATAAGTTCTTTATAAAAATCAAGATACATATTTGAAGATCTATAAACAGGCTAAGAATATGTTTTGTGAATTAATAAAATAAATAAGTATTCATTTTCCAATCATATGCTACGTTAAACTCTTTTCAACTGTTTTGACATTAAGTGTAATGTGTACTTCATCATGAAAGATTTATGTGTTAGAATTTAATGAGTTATGACACTCTACTAGAAATTTTTTTCTCGATTCGGTCATATAATTTTTATTTCTTAGTTTTTTCCTCCATGGTTTTTAATCACCACGTTAGTTTTAATGGTTGGATGACCTCAGATTACAGTTGAAAGTATTATCACATTGAGTGACCTAAATGACCTATAAAAGTTCAAATGTCAGATTTCCGACACTTCTTTATCGTCTAACTTAGCACCGTGGCTTATAGATAACTACTTAGAGAAGACAAATAGCGCCTATTCCAAATACATAGTAGCATACTGTTTCAACAACATTGTTGCTAAGCTCCAATGTCAAACCGTTTGATAACTAGACATAAAATATAATCGTGGTGGCAAGTGTGGTCATGTATGTTGATTCAATCAATTTGCTTGATTAATAGCCACGTAGACCCTAATGTGTTATCAATTATCATAAGTATAAACCATATACACTTTAATGTTTATTTCTCTTAATAATGAAGTGTTTAATTAATTTGTATTGCACTGCTTATATTACTAATTAACAGAACTATTCACATATTTACATTAGACGAAGGTAGAAATTAAAGGAACTACACAAACGTATTTTCGCGGAAGGAGAGTGCGAAGCGAGGCAGTTTCTGTCCATGTGCTCATCAAAGTGGTTGTAATATGGTTCTCAATCTTAAATCTCATAAAATTCTACTAATGTGTAAAAATTAAAATCTTGTGTGTGTTGTTTTAAGCTCAATCATGCCTAAAAACAGTATCGATCCTACTGAAATTTCTCATGGATATAACTTGGACGTTACTTTAACACATAGGCTATTTTTTTATATTAACACCCTATAAAATTGATATTTTTTTCCCAATATACTATCTTAAATCACGTGCTAAATCGTTGTATTTTCCTATTAAATTTGGAGATTTATATATTTACTAGCTTTTACCCGTCGCGGCTTCGCCCGCAATAATTGATAGAATCTTTTAGTTTTTACATAAATTCATTAATAAACTACTTATTTTTTTCAAATATCTACGCGTTTTTTTCACATATAGCTGTAAATAATTTAGCCTTATGATGATGCTAACTTGACTTAAACATTTAAATTTTCCCTTTTAAATATTTAGTAGTAAAAGAAAGAAATATTATTAAAGTTATCAATTATCAATTAAATATTTTAAATTTTTACCTTCTTAATTATTAAGATAAATAAATGAATGAAATAATGTTTTTTGCGATCTACATAGTTAAAATTACATCATATTTATTATTTATTAGTATGAAACTACGTTACACTAATTACTATTTACTTTAATTACCAAATATTAAAGCACAAATTCTTAAATAACATAATTTCAATCATATTATAATCATAACAAACAAACTTTTACATTAAAATATTAGAAAGACTTACATTTTCACTTATATATTACTACTAAATGTTTCTGTAGACGACGTTGTACGATTTGTTGTTTTCAGCACGTACATGTAAGTTTCGAGCACTCGATACTCTAGAACAGGCGACATACAGTTGACCGTGTGAGAAACACGGAGTGCTTAAGTGGATTCCTACTTTTAAAGTATGTTCCTGTGATTTGTTGATAGTCATAGAAAAAGCCATCTTCATTGGAAACTGTAAGGGTTTAAATTGAAAAGGCAGGTTGTTGGGAATAATAGGAATCCGTGGAATCAAAACTTCATCTCCTTTAGATCCTCCTGTGATTTTAGAAGCCTTTATGACGTTTCTCCCCAGCTCAATGATGTGTAGTTTGGTACCATTGCACAACCTGGGTCCATCAAGATTACGCATCAGAAAAACGGGGACGCTGATCTTCAATTCAAGACAATAGGACGGCACACCTGATAATTCCAATGAGTTTAAAAACTCTACGGGATAGGTTGTACCTTCGTCACTTGCCATTACGGTATCTATCGACGTATACAACTTTGTTTCACCGACTACATCGTCTAATATTGTTTTGTTAATTTTATTTACAGAGTCATTCTTTGATGACCATACTGCTCTCTCACACAACCACTCTTCGTTAGACATGTTGGTTTGAAAATTTTGGAACACTTTAGAAATTAGCTGCTCCTCCGATGTTACTGGGTTGCAAAATTCCGTCGTAAAAGTAATTTTGTCCTCTTCATTGGTTTGTAAGCGACCCTCTACAATTTGCAGCAGTTTACTGGCATATGCTCCAGATTCTTGGTCGTTATAAAGCTGGACCCTCATATTGCACGTAAGATGAAGTTTTTCTACTCTAGCCCACAGTGGTGATGCCTTGAGACACGCATTCATTTCATCTGCTGGAGTACCCCTCACAACAACAGGTAGGGTCTGTCTGAATTCACCCGCGAGCAAAACTACAACTCCGCCCATCAGCGTCTCGTTGCTACGGATATCCTGCAGGCTACGATTTAACGCTTCTACCGCCTTCTTGTGTGACATCGTGCACTCATCCCAGACGATCAACTTGCTCTGCTGCATAAGAGCACCACGACCACTGCTCTTGCTGATATTGCAATTTGGATTTTCTTCAGTTGCAAGATTAAGCAGTAATTTAAAAACCGAGTGTGCAGTCCTTCCGCCACTGAGCAAAGTCACAGAGATGCCCGAGGATTCCACCGCCAAGGCTATTTTGCGATCTTTAAGGATTTGTGCCAACAAAAGATTAAGCACAAATGTTTTGCCCGTACCTTCTGGTGCGTAGAGGTAAAAAAGTCCCTCGTCTTCACTTTGTATGCGATGCAAGATAGTATCAAAAATGTGTTTCTGCTCAGGAAGTAGACGTGGTATCATGTCATTGACATGAGCCTGTAATGCCATGGCATCGTAGTTGATATCTTTGACTACATAGCTAGACAACTCTCCATCTTGCTGTGGTATAGGAAAACCAAAATATGCGAGTTCCTTTCCTGTCCTAGAAATGATCCTATCTTCGATTATTTTCAATGCTTCGTTGATGATTAAATTATCATTCGCTCCTTGTAATCTGAGCGCAATATTCTCTGAAAGTGCATTTTTGTATCTATCCCACAGTTGTTTAGGGTAAGAGAGTTCGCAAGTGCACGCTAATATGGCAAACATCTCTCTAATTATTGCAGGCGAGTGACATAGCACAGCTTCGTCCATGGTTGCGTTCCAATGGTGGCATGGAAACGACACTATCCGCACCAAACGACGTCATGTGGAAGCAACTATTGTATTTAATAATATTGTTCAGAATGCGACGTGACTCTTCATTCTCACATAAGAAAAGCTCTTTTAATGTTTGCACTGGTTCCTGTAATCGATAAATACTTACTTTACCACCAGAACAACACATCCCAGGATTTTCCTCCTCCCATTTAAATGCTCCTCATAATCTACACTCTTTGTCCATCCTCTTAATTTTTATGAGCCTATGGCTGCTGTAGTCGAGAGTTGCATCGTATTCTATTAAATATTTGCCGCCGCAGTGCCACTCTTTCAGCAACAGCATGTCTTCGAGTTTAGGCTTCCTCTATAGTTTCGACAGCTCGCTGAGACATCATGTGAGCAGCATTTTGTTGACGTCGTTGCTCTGTCTGTGCATGTGTTTCAGCAGCTCTCAAGCTGGTCTGCCGCTGAGCATGCTCCTAGCACCGAACTCGAGATTCTTCTTGCGTCTCGGTATCTCGCTGAAACGCCAGATAAGCAGCGTGCTGTTGATGTCGTTGCTTTGACTGCTCTGGAGTTTCGGTTGTTCTGCGTGCTGCCTGAAGTTGAGCCTGTTTAAGCCTTCTAGCCTCTGTTTGGCTGAAGTTTCCTGGCTCCTGGACACGTTAATCATTCTAGCTTTATTCGAACGTTGTGACAAATTCGATTTACGTTTCCCCGGAATCTTTCAACAACTTTTGAGGATAGATCACAAAAATAACTTCTCATTTGAGGAAGTCATTGAACAGCACCTAAAGAGAAACCAGTTTACTTTACCTCACCTTTTCAAAGTTAGTAAAGTAAAGTTCTAAACAAGAACTAATGCACAAAAAATACTATTGAACCTTTTTCATAAATGTGACTTCGTATTTACACATGAAAACAACATTTCTTTCAACTTTTCGTTCTGTAGAAATATTTTGCAGGTTAGATGGTGAGTAAGTTTTAGTTTTGACCTGATAGTTACTAACTTTAAGAAATGGTGAGGTAAGCTAAAGCACAAAAAATACTATTGAACTTTTATCATAAAAATAGCAAATAACTGGCAGCACCATCTAACCTGCAAAATAATTAAACATTAATATTGTAAGATTAATGTAAAATAAAAGGTTGGGAATAGTCCTATATGTTATTCAAGGACATACTCTACCTACCTACCAAGTTTCAGTCGAATCCGTTCAGCAGTTTTGGCGTGATTGAGCAAAAAACATCCAAACACACAAACTTTCGCATTTATAATATTAGTAAGATATATATATTTATTTACCTATATATATATATATTTTTTTTTTTTTTCCTATCTTACTTGAATGACAAATCAACTCCAAATACAAAGAGTAATTACAGAATACATTTCAATCTAATATCCAAAGCGAAACCATGTGTTTGCTGTTTTTATTCACACTACTAGGCAAATCGTGTTTCATTAACGTTCTACATCTTTATTCTATTTGATCTTAAATTCACCTGGATAAATATTCAAACTAATCAGTGGTGGCTCGTGTATATGAGCACATGTGTACGTGAATACACTAGATTTTGAATATAATTATATACGATTTTAGTTTTAAATAATCAAGTGGTCTAACTAAATCAATGGGATAATTTATTAGTATTACCCTAAAAAATCACGTGCTTCTATTGTAATTAGTGCTTTTCTGGTGTAATGTTGGCAACTGTGTTGTATGTGAAAGCTAGAGATATAGTTCTTGTATTCAGTTTGGTATCGGGTGACCTGGTGGTCTAGGGGTAAGGTGTTGGACTTCTGTGCTGGGTCCGGGGTTCAATCCTCGGTCCCGGCACAGATTTATCTGATTACTAAAACCTTCCTTCACCTCTGACAAGACATCTTGTGAATGTGGGGAATGCCAGGCCTCCACCGTGGTTCGGATTCCACGTTAAACTGTAGGTCCTCCATTTCATTTCACAATCACCCTACCATTACACATTAGCGTAAGTGCGTATAACCCGAACGGGTAGTAAGACGCGGTGCTAATAATAATAGTTTGGTATCACGGTGTGAGTGCTAGAAGTATTTGTTAAAGTTGAAGTACTAATACGCAACCGAATTTATATTTAGCATGGGGAATGTATACATCTATTGCTGTGAACATTTTGGTGTCTAAACTATCTCCCCCTTACCACAACCCTTGAGAGTCGAGCCATTCAAGCTGATCAAGCAAACTAGGACGTCTGTGAGCCTCAAGAGTCCAGTTACTATTCAGTCGAGGGTAGGTAACCAAGTAGTTTGAACGTATAAATTATCTATTTCTATTTTGATTGTTAGCTCTGGAGTGAAGTTAAAAAAAAAAGATATAATGTTAAGCCTTGTGTTGCTACATATATGATATAGTTATTTATATTATAAAATCATACTAACTTAAAGAAAATTGTAGTTTTTATTGTAATGTTTCTTCAAAGATGAACACGACTCAATATGTGGCTTTGCCTCTTTTTCCTTTGTACCCTTCAAATAATAGAAACAGGCTCAATACACTGGTTATAATTTTTATTTAAAAATACTCTTTTAGCTAATTTAAAGTCTTCACTCATCAAGTCATAGATAATGTTCCGCATATTAAAGAGTAAGAATATTTAGCACCGCGTCTTACTACCCGTTATATATTAAAGAGAGTAGGATGGATTGTCTCTTACTGGTAGTGGTAATTAGATCTAGCAGTTACTCTCTGTGTACATATTTATGTAGGCCTACATAAATCTTTCAATGTGTGTATCCCTATTTATATGTACGCGCGTGCCCTGTTGATTTAATTAAATTCTATAAAGGCCCATTTCTTTATGTCGGTATTTTCTTGATAAAATCAAACTAAATATGTCTATATTTGCAAAATTTTCTTCCATAGAATTTTTATATTGTGACTATCCTAATTTTTACATCACCAGCCACCGGTGATATCGATATAAGTATTCGCCCATTAAAAGGTAACTTAAACACAAGAATAAAGAAATAACCACTATAGTAAATAATCGGTCTACATAAGTGTATAACCCGAACGGGTAGCAAAACGCGGTGCAAAAAATAAGTTCGAGTCTAATGCCTTAGACTGCGTGACCAATGGGAAGTGCATTTTTAAACTCAATTATTAACAACAAATTTTAAGCTTTAAATACGTAGTCAGGGAAATCTTTAGGGTGTGCATCTTAGACTATTTTTTGTACATCCATAGTGAGTCTGACACAGAAGATATTGTGACTATACCCCATCTACAGTAGGAATGTAGTAAAGTGATATCAAAAGTTACCAGATCTACTCTCACGTATCCATTCACCAAACCATATGACCTGCAAGAGTATATGTTGATTTGATGTCACTTTTGACAGTAAAAACTTCCACCACAAACAATTTGTTTTAATTATGTTTTTCTTTAGACCTTTTAACATCTTCTAGCTGTCAGCTACCAATACTCTATGGTGAACAGATTACCTATTCGGATATATAAAGCACTAAGAAACATGGAAAACGGAAATTTGTTACTAACCAACGTTCTTTGAAAACATTAGTTTTTGCTACCACATATACTGTAATCCTGACATATTAAACTGCGTGGTTGTTGTTGCGGAAGGATACCAAACAAAAAACCATAAAGATCTCAATTTTTTTTATAATAATTTATTTAGGCTAGTGGACATGCACCTAGATCTTTTTTTACTTTCATCCAACTAACAATATAAAAATGAAATGTTGTTTCTCTCTCTCTCTCTGTTTGTTAGTTGCCTCAATTCGCTCAAACCACTGTATGACTATACTTTAATTATACATGGTAAATTTAAAAAAATGCAACAATGCAGTGGGATTACTTGAAATACCCCCCCCCCCCTCCTATACATCTAAAATATTTATAATTATACTAATAATATTTAGCATCGCGTCTTACTACCCGTTCGGGCTATACGCTTTTTAAGTACTAGTTACGCTAATGGATTAGGAATTGGGAAAGTTGAATTAGAGGAAGTGAACCCGCATTTGCGTGGAGGGAGAGTAGAAAACCATTTAGGAAAAACCAACTTCCAGTTCACCCGACCGAGATACGAATCTCGATCTCCCCGTCCTCGAGCTCAACACGACAAGCGCGTTAGCCAACTACGCCATCGAGGCGGGTTCTAAAATATTTGATATTTCTAAGTGGAGGTTGGTGAAATGAAGGCTTTCTAAGTTTCTAAAAATTATGTAAAAATACTTCTCTTTGTGGTACATGATTTCAATTTGTCAGGTAGGCAAGTGTAAGAGCCACGCCAAAGAGTTGGTTTGTCTGTAATGAGCATTGTCTATCTACCCCACACAGAGGTCTGTAACTTTAAAAGTTATTATCCCCTGTGCATGGACATGTGCACTTTGAAGTCGTAATTTTAAAATTTGGATTATATATTTTAATTAATTACAATCAATTAATTTTAAAAAAAATCTTACAGGCAAACGCCGGGTACTTCAGCTAATTGCGATTATAATTAATTATTTGATCAAATGACTGAATTACGGTAATATTACATTAAAAAAAACTGTAACTTATAAATACAATGCGAAATAATTAAACCACCAAAATTACCATTTCACTACTCGGTTCTCTGGGTGAATATTCTAAAGCGTCACTCTTGTATTACATTGAACTGTCAATTACGTGGAGATGAAGTTCGAATCCTAGTTAGATGTCCTGAGCTTTTTTTTTCCTAAATAGTTTAACGATCTCCCTCCCGTCATGTGTGGATACAGTTCCTCTTCAAACTTATTCGTCCTTATTAATTAGGTGTAGCAAGTTAATTCCATTCGCCCTAAGAGTGATGGTAACTGACAGCTTGCAGAAGATGTTAAACAGTTAGAATAGAAAAAACAATTAAAATAGATTGTTTGTTGTGAAAGTTTTTACTTCCAAAAGTAACAACAAATCAACATAAGTTCTTGTAGATCATATAGTTTGGCGAATGGATACATGAGAGTATATCGGTTATGGTAGGCTAGCTCTCACTTACCTACACTCCTACCGTAGACATATGCGTAAACCGAAAGGGTAGTGAAACGCGGCGAAAATAAACCCCTTTTAATATAAAGTTAATCAATATTGAATAATACTGGGTATTGAATAACCTGTTGGTGTAAACCCCGTGGTAGGGTAAAGGGGGACTATGTTCCGAGGAATTGGGTTAGAGACCCGTATACTTTTACTAGAAGAGACATTATTATAAACTAATTTATAAACGCTAATAAGAGCTGTTCAAAAAACATATTTGTGGTTTTATTTTTAAATCAACCAAATAATCTATCAGATTCAAAAGTATTTCTATTTTTTGTCCATACATTCAAGGGTATACAATAAAAATGTCCAATTATCCGTTGTGTTTAAGTGGCCTGATCCCAGCTGTTGGAATGAGTACATTCCTTCAGACGCCACCTAGTAAGGTAAACAATGTCGATCTTTCTAGCCCACCTCGCACCCCTTCTCCCCCCCCCCCCCCCCCCTAGTCTTCCTCCCATCAAATTATTTATTTGTTTGTAGGAGGCTAGAGGTAAGGTGCTGGCGCCAGCTCGTGGGGGGTGATGCCCCCTCTCTTGTTGGTAGGAAAGGAAGATACGAGTTGGGGGAGGGGGGGGGGGGGTTTGAGGGGACTCTAGACAGGGTAATAAGCCCCAAGTCTAGTGTCGGACTGACCGGATAGCTTGCTTGCCTGCCTTCTTTGCTTCTCGCTTGCTTGACTTAACGCTAGCTCACGTTGCTTTCCTTACCTTTTTTGTTAGATCTTTCGTTACTTCAACGCCATAGTAGTAGCGATTATGCACGGTTGACGGGTTTTTTTATTAACAGCACTCACTAGAAAATTACTTTGAAAATTACCATTTATTATTTTTTATTAGACCCAATTTGAATTGAGATTTGTTTTATATCCACATATTATACTCCCCACTTTTATTACCACTATTTGAGAGAACTTATCTAATCGCACGTGGTAATATTCTTCCCAACGTCCTTGGTTCGGATCCTGACAGGGTTATTATACGATCTGATCGCCCTGGATTCACGTGCGTCAGTTTATATCTCAGCGCTAGATTTAAATATTTAAGTATATCGTGTTCGGTCACCAGGTAGTGTCACGTTCCTTACCAACGATAAGACTGGGTTTGATTTAAATGGAAGATGGCATAAATTAAGGATCACAAATCAATAACTAGAATTAATTTATTCCAAACTTCTGTTCTGGTAATTTAAATATTTATATAAATAATTAAAGTTGAGTTTGAGTGACTTTGCGAGTGCTTGACTCACGTCTGAGTCGTATGACCGTGTGATCGCGAGTGTTTTAAGACACGTCCGATTTCTTTGATTGTGTAACCACGAGTCTCTCTCAAATAAAAGAAAAACCACGAGGCCTCCTTGCAACCCTCTAGTGGTCTAGAAATAAGCCAAGGTCGCTTTCACTGTCACTTTAAAAACTGCAACTCATTTCGGGGAGATCTTTTAGAATTTGTCCTCTTCTTCACTTATAGTTTTTTTTATGTAATTATCGTAAATACTAAAAAAACGCAATATGTATGCTACCCTTATTTTAGAAATTGAGAAATGATGCTCCCAGTTCTTCAAAATCTGGCTATAGTTAACAAATCTGTTATGATTCACGTTTAATAACATTCTTCTTGGCTTTTTGGTTAGAGTAGTTGATAATATTGCCAAGGGAGACTGGTTTGAATACGGGTTTTTTCTAAAAAATTTATTAACGGTTACAGAGAGGGTTTATAGTGTAGTCTAAATGGAAACTGTCTAAGTTAATTAGGTGTACTGCATTAGATTAAATTATGTTATAATTCGCGTGCTGATATATTCGGTATTCTTAAAAAGTTAACTTCAATAAAATCATCTTAAAAATATACTACAAGTGTTTTCATATATGGTAAAGTCTCATTTTATAAAATGCATTTAAAACATTTATTAGTGACTAACTTCAAAGCAATGTGCCGATATACAATCACGTAATTTGTTTAATAGCATTGTAAATCGTTCCCATCATGGATCTCTAGCGGTTGTTGAAGAACGGATGGTTTGGTAGTTTTGATGCAGCCTACCCTTGATAATACTGGTACCGAAATGCATAAAAAATAGGATTACCGTTCACTGAAGATTACTATTAACTAATATACACATTAAAGAAACCTCTGGAAAAAAGATAATCAAAGTTCAACAAATAGGCATAAATTAAATAATAGACACTGTTATAAAAATATGTTGCCGTGGCTTACGGCAAGGCTAGTATTCACTCGATTAAACTATCTCGCTCTACAGCTCAGTATACTCTTACTTATAAGTATATATATATATACTTTTATATATATATATATCTACATATTTAAAAAAATGTGTGCTGTTAGTTTACGTTTGTTTTTCGTATGTGTGTATACATTTTCATATTCTTACATAAAAAAACCACTCCCAAAGGATCAGTTTGGATGAGATACGAACACCTACCTTCCTATTACAAGAGTAATCTAGTTAATGGAGAGCTTGGTGCCTTAGAACAGTGTTCGCAAACTTACGGCCCACGAGAGATATTTGACTGGTCCGCTTTTCTGAAATAATTTTATACTACCATCCGGCTTGCAGTTATATAATAACACTAAAGGTAATAGTTTAATTTTAGTTTATACATAAATATGAGTAAAAAAACAATTAAAACTATTCCCAACTGTGATACATTAATTTTTGTCATTTTAATTACTTAAATATGTAAATTTTCATGTACAGTATGCCTACGTAATGTAATAATAATAATTTCTTTGAGTATTTCGCTAACACATATACAAAATCTGGGAAAATATCCGTTTTTAAATATTTTAGATATTCATTAATTACTGGATAAGTGGGCACGTGGACTATGGTAAGTTTGCCTGTGTCGAGATCAGGGTTCTAGCCCCAGCCAGATGTACTGTAAATTCCTCTCTTTTTATAACTTCCTTATCCCAAACCCAATGATGTAATTAAGATACTTTTAGCCCAGATGGGTGGTGAACCACTTTTTAGAAAAATTGTTCCCCCATAATTAGTTCATCACTGAGAAAGGGAAACCTATTTATTATCATTGATAATTTATTTGATGAAAATAGAGAGTAAAACCCTGAATTATTACCAGAGTAGACATACAAACTAGTCTGAGGTTTTGTACTGGAGGTGAGTATTAAAAAGAAAATGAGACATTACTAAACTATACCTTCTTTATTTGACTTCTTCCACATCTTACTACCCATACGAGCTATTAGTATATTTACACTAACGCATTAGTAAAGATTAGAGAAGAATTTATAGGAGATACATTCGTACCTCTGTATGAGGCGGGAGGGGAACCATCTACGAAATAACACCTTTTTTTTTTTACCTAAGTGCACTTGCTATAGCAGTGGTAGTAACTAACACACAGAAGAAAATTTAAAACTGGTTTGAAGAAAGACATAATTTTTTACTTTCTCGCTATCTTACAAGTAGAGAAAGTATTGTGATCGTCAAAAATATCGAACTCAAGATTTTTGATGAATCTTGACGTTTCATGCCCCCCCGAATCCAAAAAAGTGGTCTTTGACTTTCCATCTGTCTGTAACTCCAACTAGAGCCTAAACTATTTTAACGATCTGGCTAAGACTTGGTATCTTGGGTTTTCATAGGGTTGCCCCGAGGTATTTTTCGAATTGGATATCTAACTCTAAAATTAAGGGTAGCTTACTGAAGGGCAAAAAGAGAAAAAGTCGATTTTCTCAAAATCGGCTCTAATGAATTTGATTAAATTTCATTGATAAATACCCATAAATATTCCAAACAAAATAGCTTCTCTAAATATTTGGAAAAATGACTTAAAGGGCTCCAGTCTGATGCATATTTTTTAAATTTGAAATATGAAATTACTTATCGTTACAAATATGTAGGTCTCTTTATAATACAAATATTTTATAGGAAGCATATTTTTACAAAACCAATAACTTTCAAGCTGTACATTAATGTATATATTTTTTAACTTTCAGAACAAAAAAAGGTAAAAGTAATGCGACCGCAAAAGAAATATAACCTGAAATGTTAATGGATGTCGACGTCTCAAGACCCCCCAAACCATAAAAAGTGGTCTTTGCAATGCCGTCATTTTGTGTGTCTGTTTAATCTTAAAATTAAGAGTAGTTTAAGAAAGGGATAAAAGAGAAAAAATCGATTTTCTCAAAAGCGACTCTAACGATTTTGATTAAAATTCGTATCTAGGTGTTGATTACGATTATAAATAAACTGACTATTTTCATTTTAACATTAAAATGAATTTTAGGGTACTTTACAGAAGCAGAAACTTCCGTATCTTCGAAACTATTTGAGATAGTAAATAACATGAAAAAATTGTAGTACTATTAAAAATTAAAAATTAAATTTATATAAAATATATTTTTATAAATCCAACAATTTCTGAGATATTGGCAATTATATTAATACCATTTGGTGAGCTTTAGTTGTAAAGAGATAGTACTTAAGTTTTAACGCAATAACTCTCCAGTGCCATAGAGTAATTAAATATAGGTAGGTCTCTAAAAGTGTATGTTGTTTTTCCTTAAACATTTTAGAAGAAATGTTTGTACAACAATGATCTCTCTCCATTTTAGACTCAATAGTCAATATTTACATCTTTTATTGGTCAAAATTTATAAATGAGGAGTTTAATAGCAATGAGATGGCATGAAGATTTGCAACACCTAATAAAATGTCGAAAATTTTAATACGAGGTGTTGACCTTTGTGGACCCAATATTGATCTTTCTTATCGGTCCAAACATACAAATGAGGACATTAATTTTTTTTAAACAAAATTATAAAATTTTAAACTGGGACTAAAAAAAAAACAAAGTGTACATAAGTATAGTGCATTTTATGCTTGGGTTTTCTAGTATATATTATTTTGTTTCACATTTATTACGAGTTTTGAGTAAATATCTCCATTTTCAAACAATAGAGCAAGAAAGTCCGTGTGGAATTCCGTTCCATTTATTTTTGATATTGCTTGTTATGGTAGCTTTTACTACAAAAAGTTACAACAAATAATTATATGTATGGTCTTACTGATGATTAAATGTTTTAGTGAATGGACACCCAAGAGTATATGTGATGTCTTTTGATAACTTTTTTTCAGAACCAGGTCTTAAGCTTACTACCTGTTCTGGTTATAAGTCTTTGTACTAATTACGATAATATATATAATTTTTTTGTACTATATCTTACTATCCGTTCGGGTTATACGCCTATGTATTAATGGTTTAGGGATAAGAAAGGTTTTATGGAGAGGAAGGGCATCCTCATTTGCGTGGAAGGAGAGTGTAATACCATTTAGGGGAAAAAACCTGCAATACACCCAACCTTGATATCCCCGTCTTCAGCAGTCTAGTCTAACACAAGATTAACGCGTTAGACCACGTGGTAAGCGAAGTGGATGATAGTATATTAAGGATGAGTAAGGTTGGATTTAGAGTAATTATAATCTCATTTCCGTGTGGAGAGAGCGAGAGACAGAGAGAGTGGAAAAAAGAAACAAACCTTTGTCTCCCGACCGGAACTTGAATCCCAATCTCCACACCATCGGGAGGCCAGTCTATTGTGAGTGTGACACTTTATACCATGCGGCCACTGAAGTGGGCTATGTTGCGTTATCTTAGAAAATAATATAGTTACGGATGTGCAATATCAATACACATTCCAATAATACATCAATCTGGTTTGTTTGGCTTCTCTAAAACAAACACTATTTGTTGATAGGCTTATAATATGCCTCTATTTTGGTTTGGACATTTTCTTTAAGAAAGGAGGAAAACAAGTAAAATTATACCCCACCATTTAATATTGTATCTACGATTTCTTCAAAAAATAATTTACCGAAGTTGAACAGTATTTTGAATTAATCAAAGAGACATGTAATAAATTCCTGTAATGTATTTCGATGGTTGATGAGTCTATTTGTACTATGAAGATTACCTATTCGATAAAAGGCACGCAGTGCTAAATCATGTGAATATTAATAAGTTACTATCTATTGAAAAGGTAGATTAAAAGAGCAGGGATAAACTTACTGGAAAAAAAGTTTTATGTCAGGTAACTTACTTTCAGGAGAGTACTAAGTGTTGATTAGATATAAAGGTATAATAAGATATAAAGTGTTTCTTGTGTTTCGACGGGGTTCTTTTTGAAGCTATGGATATTCAATAGGGCTAAAATAATATAGAGATACTATAAAAAATTAACATCATTTAATACGTAAATGTAAAAACGATTATTTTGAATTAAAAATCTAAATTAAATTACAGTTACAAGTATAGATTAGCAATAAGATTATTAGATAACTTATCCTAGGCCATCAAATAGGCCTATTCATATAAACAGGATTTATCGATAAAATAGCTGTAAAAGACATGAATTGATAAATTAGAAAACACTTTAAACCCAAATTCTCAAGTAAATTTGAATTTAAAACTTTAAATGCTTCAAATTTGAATGGTTTAACAAGATTTGACTCCAGTTAAGTTATCCATAACAATTACAGAGTGGTCTATGCTGTAATACTTGCCTTTCTTCAATTAACATAAAAAGAAAGGATAATTTTAGATCCCTGTCCTGATAAGCAGAGGTTGGGATTTGCACATTTAGTTTTCACTAATCCCAACCTCTCTCCAAGATAGTGTGGGTGAATTATCTCCATTAAACCCTCTTAATCTTAAATACATTACAGTCTTGCTAATCTGAACCCATGTTAGTCTGGAGGACTCAGTAATCCAATCCTCACCGAGTCTGGATCCCTCCAACCATGAGCGTAAATAGGGGCCGGGAGGTATAAGAGCTAACCCCCCACTCTACCCCTCCAAAAATTTCCAAAGTTTTTAATATTAAACTTAAAGATAATATTTTTTAAAACTTCAAATAACTTATAGAGGCATTCACTTTTCAAAAAGTTACCAGGGAAAGACCATTCCAAATACATTCTCTAGGCTTCCAGTTTTCAAAAAACCACTTACAATTGAATATCCCTCTAAGTAGTTTCTAGAAACATCTGATTTAAAAAAAAAACACCCGTAATCGCTGATATAAATAGAGTCTATATGCATATAGTAGTTAAAAAACCAAGCTAGGACTACTTAACTTAGCTTTTGAAAGAATTTACTTTTAAAAAATGTGTAGGGGGAGGGGGGGGGGGCAGAAGATCACTTTCAATAGTTTCTAAAGGCATCTAATTAAAAAAAAAATCTAGGTGAAAACCATTCCAGATCTTCTAAGGGCATCACATTTTAAAATTTGCTGATGTTAGACCACTTCAAAAAGCTTTGAGAATTGCCTATTTTCGAAAAAAAAAAATCAGGCAAAGAACACTCAAAATAGGTCCTAGAACACTCCAAATTAAAAAAAAATAGTAAGGACCACTTTTAAGGAATCTATTTATTAAAATAATTATTATTAGTACTACTTAAGATAGCTTTTAGAAGTATCAAAATTTTAAAAAAATTGGTTGAAGGAGGACTATTGCAAATAGCCTCTAGGAGTATCCAAATTTTAAAATATTATGGGGGCACAAATAGCTGTTAAAAGAGTGTAATTTTAAAACACTCTCTATAGCTTTTAGGAACATCCCATTTTCTAACATTAACTGGGGAATAGGAGAATAGAAAGTCCATAATTTTTAATTTGTTTTACTTTTTTCCTTTCCCCACTCCTTCCCGTTTTACACAAATGAAGCTCCGCCATTACCGTATAAAATATTTCTAATTTTTTTTCAGTTATATAAAGTGAAATTTTTGATCGGACTGATTATCTCACCACACGACTTAAAAATGAACTTAAATCTACATCAGACACAACATCCAACCCCCAACCGTTAATTCTTCACTGAGAAAGGAGAAACCCATGTTTCACCAATGATACATTATTCGGCCATGTCAGTAATTGAACCCAGGACTTTTAGATTAATAGATAGACACAATACTGAATTAGATAAGGTGTCGAACAGTTTAAAATAACAATGTAATTCTTTTTTATGGTCTAATATTAATTCTTAACATCATGTCATGCATGCACTTGATTTTGAACACCCTACTCCCATTGTATGTCCGTGGTTCAGACCCTATTGATGGTCACAATGATGTAACCTCTTAAGCTTACCTTGATTGGTTCTTACGTGTCTTTATTGCAAAACGTTGTTGAACAAAAGAAAACTTAAAACATTATGCCTAAGAGAGTAGTGTGCAGTTTTAGAAAGACGAGAAATGCTACAAAGTATTCTGTGGGTAAGTCTACCATTTTTATTTAAATGAAAATTCCATGGAGACACGGGTGTGTGTTTCGAAGCCAAATGAATAAAATATATAAGAACCAATTTACAAATAACAATATATCAATAAATTACTAGATAATGTTGTCGTACATTTTTCATCATTTCTCGATAATCCGAACATTTTTATAATCCAAAATTCCTTAACAATTTAAGTTTCAGATTAGCAAGACAGTGCTGTAGTTTGACTACATTTTGCTGAACTTTAAACTAGCTCTGCCTTACATTGTGTTTAGCCTCGGTCCAAAATCCTAATTAAAAATGTAAAGTGTGATTCGTATTTCTACTTTTAATTTTAATGACTTTCTTGCTACCAAATTAGTTTTAAGGTTTAATCAAGCCCAACTTAATTCCCCCCTCCCACACTGTTTAACGGTTTCCTCTTTGACTACAAAGTGTCCTTCAGAGGTTATTTCTCAGGCCTACAAACACAAGTGGTGTATTATGGTACCAGGCGACACTTGGGTCGTAAAACTATCAATAACATTTGTGTCATGGACTAAAAGTCTAGGGAAGAAATTATGAGCTTTCAAATCAGCAAGGAGATCGCTGCTTCATGCAGTGCAACAGTATGTCTAACATTCAACCTGGTGCTAACAAGATGGATATCTTCTCTTCGGATGATATATGGTCCCTTGGTTTGAACCTTTTTTTTTTCCAAGACGAAGGGACGTGGAAAAGATACCTAAACACACGATCCATTCTTGGTTAAGAAATTTCTTTACAGGAAAAGAGCAAAAATGTACGTTAATTAGTGAATAAAAACCATGGTTCCAGGATCTTCATAGCCTCATGGTTGAATTGTTTGGGAGGCTGATCAGTGTCTAGAGGTAAATGTATTGATCTAAATTTGTCTTTTAGGGGATAGGCCTACTAGGTGTTTATTTTAACGATCCTGTGTAAGAGTCATGTACTGATGATATCTAGATGTTAGGAAATGTAATGGAAACTATATGTAAAATAGTAGTGTGATTATAAATATTAAATTAAGCAACCAAAATCAAAATAATCAAAATTTTACAGCTCATAGCCTACTTTATTATACTAATATTAATATACTAATTTTTTAATTAATGTACAAACAAATTTACTATCTAAATGTTTTTGCAACCGTCACCGTGAGCTAATTAATATAATAATACATTGCATTTCATTTACAAAGAGAGCACATTTTAATGGTAAGCTTTATTAGAACATTTTAATTGTTGGTGCGCATGTGCTTATTACCTTTGTCCTAATTTAAACCCAATACAAATGCAAAAACCTTATTCGAACACGTTTAAAGTTTCTCACCTGACGAGGAAAGACATTTCCCAGTGATATATTTTGTGCTTTTAATGAAAATTTATTTATTAACTTCGCCGTTGAATTATCTTTTTTTTTTAGCATTTCGTTCGGATAATACGCTTTAAATTATCTGAAATATTGAATAATATAGTGTCTTATCAAATAGATTTAAGAAGAAAATTGTGATAAAGAGCCCACCTTACGCCTGATTAACCGGGATAATATTTATAGTACATGTGTAGGCTCAAACTAAAATAACATAAAGTTGTAATTTTCTTCATTCTTTACTGAAAGACAGCCAAATTTTAATTAGTTTAGTAACTGTTAGAATTTAAAAAATACTTTTTAATTTTTTTTTTCTATATTTTTAA
The DNA here is from genome assembly GCA_039000515.1 of Timema cristinae. Lineage (NCBI taxonomy): Eukaryota > Metazoa > Arthropoda > Insecta > Phasmatodea > Timematidae > Timema > Timema cristinae. The sequence continues at coordinate 49,322,082 of JBCFYV010009882.1, forward strand.
ATAAGATAAAAAGGTTTCACTGGTCTCAATTCCACCGTTTTATAATTTAGACTTCAGATAACTGCACCGCGATGTGATGCCTAGTTGGAGCTATATTATGAACCTAAGTTAGGCTTTATCCTTGGGGTGAGACGGGCTCTTTAGTGTATACACATAATTTTTGACAACGTTAGCCATGACCGTCTTTAGTTACAGGCCGGAATACTGAGGTTTGGCCACACTGCGTTGAGGCCGGTCACCAACACAGCCACATGTAATACTGCTGATTTAGCTCAGATTGTTTACTGCGCGGGATGTTTGTTTCTCGTGTAATTTACTTGATTTTAAATGTTGTATAGGTCATTCTTATAATGTTTTGGGTTATATAGCAAAACATACCATATATGACCATTTTGTGGATGTGATTAGTGATATTCAACCATTGACATGATTTCAGAATCCTCAGCTGTGTGCATTTTTTGCTATGCTTACTACAAATAGCCTTTTCGTTTGGAATATAGTTAATCCATTGAATTTTTTAATTGGGCATGATATAGATGCTAGCTATTTCAATAATATTACCAGAGGAGGACTAACTAGTCTTTCAACAGCCGTTTTGAGGAGTGAAATTACTGGACATTCTATAATGAAGATTTTAATAACACAAAAATTCGAAAATGGGTTTCTCCAGCATAAACATCAGAAGCAACTTTTCCTGTGCACCTGGTTTGGTGGCGGCATGGTCTAAGGCGCTACTCTCACAGTAGACTAGACTGCCGATGACGGGGAGATTGAGGTTCGAGTCTCAGTCGGGTGTACTGATGAGGGTTTTTCTAAATTGGTTTTCCGCTCTCTCTCCGCTCAAATGTGGGTACACTTCCCGTTAATGTAACCTTTATCAACCCTAATCTCATTATTATAATTAGTACATAAGCGTATAATCCGACATGAAAATAAGACAGTGCTAAATAAAATAAACAAATTTTTCTGCGGCAATTCCTTGCGTGAATTATTTTCTTTGGTTTCGTCAACGCTTGGAAATATACTTTATATTAAATATATCAAGTTTAAGAATTATAAATTTCGCAGTGAATATTCTTATTCAGAAAAGAAAAAAAGTTTAAATATTTACAAAGTAGGGTTTCAAAATTCTATGTCTCAAAGCTGGTAAGTGTTCAAAGCAATTCTTAAATAACTCTGTCAATTTTATTTAAATAGTTGATAAAGAGGACACCTAGACATGGGCATTGAACCCGGGATCTTTGGATTAGTGCAATAATCAATGCTCTTTCTAGGCTTAGAGCCAGTGCCTTTTGTAATTTTCATCGTAATATTCTAATCTTGTTTGTGAACGGTACATAATCCCTACCCAGCAAATTTATTTTAAAAATATGATATATTGTACATATCTATTTGTTGTAATTTTCAACCTCTGAAGTATTTTTATTAAATGATATACGTAAAACCTGTTTAGATTAACTGTTGGTATCGTACAAAGTGACTAATCAGTTTTTAAATGAAGAAAACTGTAAATATTCACACAATTCTCCATAAGAACCAGCAGATTGCTTGGACTCATGACGTCACTACAAGCGGGGTTGCCACATTTAACACTCTGGCCTGTAACTAGATGACCATGCTTTAGCACACCAAGAAAAGCCATACAGGTTCAAATCTTGACTCGAGCCACTTTAGTTGGAAATTTATTCAGCAAGAAAAGAATAGTATTAATAAAAGTAAGTATATAATTTCTCAACTTTCCTGAACAACTCTTTCGTTTTGATTGTTTTCTAAAGTGCGTTATTTGAGGCTCATTATTCTAGAAGGTAGGCTACCTGGTATTATTGGAAACGAGGGTTGAATGAATGCTGAAGCATACTAATTCACAGAAGCCTTCAGTGAACATTAATTAACACTTAATAATTCTGGGAAACAGATATTAATGCTCTAAGTCCCTAACTCTGGTTCGGTAGGCTGGGATTTTAATTAAATATAAGTACTCTCCCACTAACCCTTTCCTATGTTCAAGCTTTTTTTTTTTTTTTACAATGCGTCTTGCCGCTTGTTTGAGTTAGACGTCTATGTACTTATTACGCTAATGGGTTAGGTGTGATTAAGGTTACATGTAGATAAAGTGTACCCGCATTAGCGTGGAAGTAGAGTGGAAAACCCTTTAGGAAAAATTACACTCAATTCGTCCAACAGAGTTTCGAACCCCCGTCATTGGCGGTATAATATATTGCGAGAGTGGTATCTTAGAACATACTGAAGTGAGTCAGGCTAATGCTGATACATTTCCTTAAGCTAGTGGTCACCAAATGGCGGATGGCGTGGCTGCGGTTCCTATCGAGACCGCAGATACATTTTTAAGGACCTTGACAAGATAGCGATAAACAGGAGCTAAGATGCCATTTCGGTGGTGGGCGGGTAGTATACATGGAGGGCCAGTAAAAATAAACAAGTAAAATAACTAAAAGGAAATAAAATCATGTTTTTGAATTAGTATAGTCCTATAGGGCTTGAACTTGAGTCACTGATAAATTTTTGCTGGACCACGGAAGAATGTAGAGTTTTTAAAACGGACCTCCACCAAAAATAATTGGGGACCCACTGCCTTAAGCTATCTATCTCATACGTTTCTCTTGGGTAAGACGGTTGAGTTTCTAGAACAAAGGCACTAACTCTTACTAAAAATATAAAAATATCTTATTCTCTGGAGATGAATCGTTTCCATATAAAACCATGAGGTGATTCAATAGAACGTCTCAAAGAAAAGAACAGTCACAGAGTGGCATGTGAAAGACATCTGACATGCAAACGTCTATGACATAGTCCACGTTTTGAGTGAACTGGGCAGGCAAAGAGGCAGAAGCAACTTCGAGGAGTCAGGCAGGGTGGCAGGTGGGTCAAACAGGCAGATAGAGGAGAAACCACCCAAAAAAAGACTGAAAAGGTGACCCGACTGTTAACTTGTTTCCCCATCTGTGTAACTATTGTCTTTGTGATGGCGCTCTGTGCGGTGTAATCTTGATACTAGCCGGCTTGCTTGTTGGGTGGGGAAGAGTGGCACTTGATATTTGCTGAGAGTCTCTCTCTTTTTATATCGTTGTTACACTCGGACATACATTCAAACTATCTATAGTTGGATCATCATAGTTTGAATATGTTAGAGTGTTTACAAAATACATGTAAAATGGCCCCAACATTGTGGTATGGCATGGTTTAATTCATATTTACAGGATTAGCAAAGTTAGTTAGCACTGTACCTTTATGCTCTCAGCCAATGGTCATTCCCATGTGTGGTGTGTGAAGCATAGCCTACATGTGTCTGGTCTAACTGAGAGTCCGAGGATGGGAAAATATCTCAACTGCATATTTAAAAAGCTCTGCTTAGTCTGGAAACACTCAAATACATGCCACTGATATACAGTTTTTTTTAAATTTTATCATCGCGCCTTATTAACCGTTTGAGCTATACTCTTGGTACTAATTAAGCTTGTGATTTTTACGAATTAGGAAGGCTATATTTAGAAGAAGTGTATATGTATTTGTGTGGATGGAGAGTGAAAAACTATTTTGAAAAAAAAAAACACTCCTAGTACATCCCATTGAAATTCAAATTTCAATCTCCCAGTCATCAGCCGTCAGGTCTACTGCAAGAACAGTTCCTTAAACCACGCGGCCACTGAAGCGGGTATATTTGTTATTACGCTCAACCCATATCGATGGGTTCGTGGCTAAGTCGTCAACATTATATAGTCTGTTTTGGTGGTGATGGTGATCTAAGGGTTCAAAATCCCGTCCGGATGCTGAAAGACGTTTTTAATAAATGAGTTTTCCACTATTCCTTCACCCAAGTGCGGCTACATTTCCTCTAAAATTCTAATTTATTCATCCCCACCCCATTAGCATGATCAATACACTTATGTGTATAGCCCACACGGGTATGTGATTCTGCGGAAAATTAACAAATAAACTCAAACTATTCTCGTGTAAACCATACACTTTAGTTGGACTGGTAGAAAGAGCTTTCTAGAAAATACAAAGATAATTATTTTGTGTCCAGCATTGATAACAATTTAGTTGATAATTTATTTAAAAAAAAATAGCCTCACATCTTACTACTCTTTTGGTTGTACGCATATTGTTACTATCATTACTATTATTATATTATAACTATGACTATATAGGTTATATATTGTATCATGGCAACAATAATTAGCCAAACAAGTAGCAGTCGTGAAAACCTGTGCAATGTTTTAAAGAGAGCACAGCTACTATTCTTTAGCGATGTTTAGTGGCAAGCATATACGCATAAGAGATACAATTAGGCCACATATTCTGACAATTTCATACTAAGTATAAATTAACTTTTTAACTTTAAAATAAATGCAAATTTTCAGAACATTGTGTGTTGGCTATCAAATTTATTTTCTCTCTTAATATATTTCTTAAATTTAAAAAACAAATATTTATCAAGAATTTCCATCAACGTTTTAATTTCAAGCACAAATTAATATAGCAATTCAGTTTTATAAAATATGTGATTAACTGATTATTTTTGCGTTTTTGTATTGTTTACCCGCCTCGGTGGCGTAGTTGGCTAACGCGCTAGTCGTGTTGAGCTCTACCGCCGAGGACGGGGAGATCGTGGTTCGAATCTCGGTCGGGTGAACTGGGGGTGGTTTTTCCTAAATGGTTTTCCACTCTCCCTCCACGCAAATGTGGGTTCACTTCCTCTTATTCAACCTTCCCAATTCCTAATCCATTAGCGTAATTAGTACTTAAAGCGTATAACCCGAATGGGTAGTAAGACGCGGTGCTAAATATTATTATATTATTATTGTATTGTTTAATTTCTAGAGAGTTTCCTTCATATTTTCAATAAGAGCTTCTCTTCTAAATTTGGTACGAAGAAAAAAAAGCAAGTTTGTTTGGGGTATAAAATAAAGTTATTCCTTCTATAGGAATGTGTGAAAGAGACTCTAAAAACCTACTATACCAGGATATTCCATTAACAAAGAAATAGAAGGAAAATAGATTTAACAAAAAAAAAATTCTGGTCTCATTGTACTTGTAGGGTTGGCCTAATGTATTTCACTCCCATCTCCAAAGAGTCGGGTAAGAGTTCAATCTTAATCGACTACAGTTTGGGGTCGTTCCAATTTTTTTGTTTCTCTTCGGTGAATGCTCCGTAGTTTTCTTAAATTTTCATTGATATTTTGAATAGAGGATAACCATAATACAATCATAACTAAAGCAAATTAATACCTTAGTTATTTTTGACCTATATTGGTGGTCATACAGACTTTATGCAAATATATTAAATTATCACTTGATGATAAAGTTATGGTCTTGTTCTTAATCACGGTCAGGTCTATTCAGGGTGTTTTTCATAATTATTGGTTTACCACTCTCTCTCCATGAGGGATTTAATAGCAAAAATATTATATTTTATAATTACGGTCATACCTACATCTATATTTAATATTCTTTAAATTGAAAAATGATACCCGGGATCTTTGAATTAGCACGACAATGATCTAACCACTGAGCTACCCAGGAATTGCCCAGTGCTCAGGGTCATTCTTCACTCATATTTTAAAGCAGAGTCTATGATTGACGTGCGTAAATCGTCAGCTACATATGTGTGATCAATTAAGATCACGAGCTATCAGATAAAGCAGCCGCCTTCAACTCGGTAAGGCTTTTTGCTACTCTATCCATGCTAATGCTGAGACAATTCCTCTAAATGCTGATTCCAGCATCCCTACCCTAATAGTCAAATTCATATGCATACGTATAGTCAAAATGGGTAGTGAGACGCGGTAAAGATACCCGTCACCAGTAAACAAGAAAATATAAGAAGGTTGCCTTTCTCCACGTGCTCACCGTTGTGGGTAGATGACTATTATTTTTTATCAATGATGTCAGCCTGCAATAGAGCCATAATGACCAAGCGGTCACTATCTGGTGGCTAAGATAGTGCCAACTTCTGCGGATAAAGAGTGTCATGGGGTCAGCCCAACGAACCCTCCATCAATTAATCTCAATTTTATGGACCCGATTCACTATTGTTTATTCAAGTAGCTCCTTACTTTTCTCACGAGACTGAGTCAACCCCATTCCAAACCCACTGCTTCACAGACCATTTTGAAATGCAGGGGATCGAACCCGGGATTTCTGTATCTGGTGCCCTGAACTCTGACCAATACACCACAGAAGTGATCGAATAACCAATTAAAATATACAAAAACATTCTGGTTCATTATTAATTCCACACTGTAGCCGCATAGTAATTTAGCCTTAAAAAAATCTGCAGGATAAACACATTCAATGATGTGTAATGGTTTCAATAAGTGTAGCCTTAACACAATTATTTCTTTTAGCTTTGAATTAGTTTGAAACTCAATTATATTACCAATCCCCTCAAGCTTAATTTTCGACCTTAAGCGCCTCTAGCTAGTCCCTCCCATCTCATTTCTAATGACACAATCTTATTGAAGTAAAGTGCTCGCCCCGGGACTCAATATTCACAGGTTCAAACCTTGATGACGTAAACTTATTATTACCAAGTGATCCATAGGACAACTTCCTACGTAAAGGAAGTAAAGCCTTCGGTTGCAAGTCGATTATGATATGTGAAATATCTCTGGAAAATATATGTGATACTTTTCTTGCAAAATGTGTAGACACTTTATTGCTCAATCATGGGATTGTGTGGAAAGCAGCGGTAAAACAATTGGAGTTCATGACTTCTTTAAAATACGTGCTTTCTAACAAAGAGAGCGTGTGGGCGTCACTAACCGGCCACTGGAATTAATACACCCACCGATCGAGATGAATGAGGTAGCATTTCAAAACCAATATATATACGTAGGTAATATATTTTCTCCCTCTCTCTCTCTCTCTCTATATATATATATATATATATATATATATATATATATATATATATATATATATATATATATATATATATATATATATATATATATATATATATATATAATCAATTGATATATAAAGGGATTGGTTAGTAATGGACTCACGAGAATTGATCTATTTGATCCATCCTCTCGCCTTTGATTGTCTAAAAATAGAACAGCAAGCAACATCTTCAGTAAAGTTAACGTATTGCCCTCCGTGTCGAATGTGCTTGCCTTATTTACAGATTCCATTACTGTTGCACATTATATTTATCGTAAGATTCATAGTCAATATTCCCTAGTAAATTCGGTTCTTTTCTTTTGTTTATTGTTTGGTAATTCTTTCCAAGTGTTCTCTAACAAAACTCATCTTTTCTAATTTTCTCCATGTTATTCCGTATAGTTCGAGATAGTCCGAGGTTTCAGCAATCCGACTTACTCTGGGTCGCAACTACCTCAAATTAGCGAGACTACATATTGTATATATAATTATATAATGATTTATATTATATATAGCGAGTGTATAAATTATACATATTATACTAATATAAAGCAACATGGCTGACTCACCCACTGACATTAATGTTTACCCACTTCCAGATGAGATATAAACTTGAAATTTGTCATACTTATATTATTATTATTATTAGCACCGCGTCTTACTACCCGTTCGGGTTATACGCACTTACGCTAACGTGTAATGGTAGGGTGATTGTGAGATGAAATGAAGGACCTACAGTTTAACGTGTAATCCGAACCACGGTGGAGACCTGGCATTCCCCACATTCACAAGATGTCTTGTCAGAGGTGAAGGAAGGGTTTGGTAAGCAGGTCATACTTATAGCTTCTAAACTGTAACCGACGTGAAAATTCTAAAAAGTTTAAAAAAATTAACTTTTAACCCCCCAAAAAATTCAAAATAACGGAGCAACTTTAAAGTCGGTGGACCCATCTTTGGAGGCCTCTTGTGGCGAAACGGTAAGACTTATCAAAAAACGGCTCTGGAATTACATTGGTTTACATACACTTGCAAAGAAAACTCATGGAGGGTTTTGGGGTGGAGACCTCAACGAGCAAAGCGATTACATAACAAATAGGCCCAAGTGCCTCTCCTTAGGCCATTTTGAGCTAGTTTTTCAATCCTCTACCACTTCTCAAGGTTTGCTGTTTAATCCGGGAAAACTCTGTAGGATGTTATGTTTGCTTACCAAATTGTAGACATAGCCGTTGGTATTGTCTGGTCTGGTTTTCTAGTGACATGGAGGTCAGATTTCTAATCTGGTTGGTTGTGCTAAGGCTTATTTACTAAAATTGCTCTCACTCTCCCAACACTTTAATGGTGGTACACATCTTCTAAATTCTAATTCCTCATCCTTTTTCCATTAGTGTAATTATGTGGCGAGCCTAGATGGGTGGTAAGACATGGAGCACGAGAAATATAAAAATATAAGAAGGTAGGTTGTAACATAGCCATGAATTTGACCGGTGTACATGATTAGGGTTTTAAAAGAATCTTCCACTTTTCCAGGCTGGATATCTCTCTGAGTTTTAAGTTTATCCTGACCATTGACACTCTTTACTATATATTCTAGATTTAGATGTATAAGAAGAAAAAAAACGGACATCCTCGGCTAAAAGGAAAAGAATAAAGATGAAAGGAGTTGAGTGAATCATGAACAGGCAGGCAGGCAAGCAGTGGAAGGTGAAGGGAGAGAAAGGAAGGGGTTTGCAGCAGAAGGCGCTGAATAAATATTGGTTTCACAGCCCATTCCACTGATGAAGTTGGAGGGAGTGTCGGTGCAAGGTCCTACACAGACAAGATTGGAAAGGAGGAGGGGTAGGGTTAAGGGGTTGAACTCCTATGGGGGATAAAGGCGAAGGGTGTTTTAAAGTGGAAGTGTACCGCATACAGAAGCTAATATTCAACCGAAAACTTACACCAAGATCTTGTACTTTCCTGAGGAAAAGTGTGTTTGTTCATGTGTATTTCTTTATCTGTAGATGTTTCATTAGAAAAGTTTATTTTTATTTTTTTATGAAACTGAAGAGGTAAGGAGGAGGAAATGAATGTTGTTGTTTTTTTTTATTTAAACATAAACATATGGAAATTTTTTCAATGTTTTCTCTTCCTTCTGTCTTTTTGAAGACCTGAAGTATGTTTAGAGAAGAACGAAAGGACCTGACCGCAAAGCGACGAAGATCATGCCTGCCCATTAAGAGACCAAAGAACGACAGAAGGGACAGTATAAATACACTAGGTAAACTCTGTAGAAGGAACTTTGCGATGGAAATTTTTCTCACAAGCTATCACTTTTCAGACACGGTTTAAATTATGGCCTAATTATCTTCAACTATATAATTATTGAAACCTTAAAATGTATCAATTTATTCAAGCATTATTTAATTCAATGTATGAAACTAAAATAAAGACATATTGAAAGCTATCTATTAAATTGATGTATAATAAATAATTTAAGTATATGCGTTAAAAATTAAATGGTCAACCTACAAGACGTATGTCATTTGTTTCTAAATATATTGTATGGATGGTGACTGGGAGTTAAAGGTTCAAATCTCGGCCTGTTGTGCAAGGGATTGTTTTCCACATGTAATTTATCGGTGTAGTGTTCCTATATATATTTCACTCTTAAGTGAGAGCAAAAATCTAAAACAACTATATTAGTCCCTAAAACCTGGATTGAGAAATAAATGTTTTAATATAACACATTAAAATAGCACTAACCTGTTAAATGATTTGGAGATTTTCTATTCCTTTTATTGTTTGAAGAGGAGATAGATGATAGCTCTGAATAAATGTCTCACATTTGAGTCTAGACTAATATAATCGTGTTAGTTAAAGCACTCTTTTAAGGTCCAATTAACGTGTAAACTATCTAATTATACGATAAAGTTTAATTATAATCTATTTCTAAGTGTAGTTTTCTGCATTCTAGCTTGACAACAGTGATACATGGACCAGTTATTTATTTAAAGAAAATTAAATTACTGTGAGCAAAAAAGTTGTAATTTAAAAAAGTATGTTATATGAGTTAACATATTCCAATTCTAATGAATAAATGATAAAATTGCATTAAGATTCAATGATTGTTGTGAGCTGTATTACATATCTAAGTTAAACGTGGAGCGAAACAGTCTCCAAAAGATATAGGTGAAAATTATATTTTTATCATAATAACCAAATTAGAATAGTTTTCTAACTTGTCTTACTACTTGCCAGGCATTTTAACTAGGCCATCGAGGCGGGGATGAAGAAAGTAGAATTTAGAAGAAAGGTCACTGTATTTGTGGTGAAGGAAGGTAAATCATACTCAGAACATCCATCTGGGATTTGAGCCGTAACCTCTTTTCAACGACAAACCAAATTAAATGAGCGTGACATTCAGGCCGCATGCCCATCGATGTGGATAGGTATGATAATACACCGGGGGCAGATTCAAATAAATTAAAAATCCTGATGATTTAAGTTTAATTAATTAGTATTGTATTACTAAGAATATATTAAAAGCTACTCATTTAGGCAACATGCTCAAGTGCCAGTACTGCTCAAAGACAATTGAACTAATAAAAAATAATAAATTATTATTATTATTAATGTTGTTATTATTATTATTATTATTATTATTATTATTATTATTATTTTATTATTATTATCACCGCTTCTTACTACCCGTTCGGGTTGTACGCACTTTCACTAATGTGTAATGGTAGGGTAATTGTGAGATGAAATGTAGGACCTACAGTTTAACGTGGAATCCGAACCACGGTGGAGGCCTGGCATTCCACACATTCACAAGTTGTGATTAATACACGTCTTGTCAGAAGTGAAGGAAGAGTTTGGTAATCAGATAAATCTATGCCGGGACCGAGGATTGAACCCCAGACCCCAGCATAGAAGTCCGACACCTTACCCCTAGACGACCAGGCTACCCTAAAAAAAAATAATGATTTGATGAATGTTTAAGGAATTTCATCATATTATTGGTAGACTCTCTCTAAACGTATCAAACAGTTTACCTGAGCTGATTGAATATTTAAGAGTATATGTGTCAAAACCACAAGTTTACACCCCTGACCCCTTCTATTGCTTTTGTTGTATAGAAATATAATTTATGTATAATTCTTTTTACAAATAATCAATCATTTATACATAGTGCTATATTGTTGTCAAATTATTTTTATAAGTAGAATTAATAGCGTTACAGGAATTGAATTATTTTAACAACCTAACAATTATAATTATATATAAATTATTCAAAAGAATAATTGTGGGAGTGAAAAAAATTCTGAACAAAAACTTATAGACCAATCTATTCCAAAGTTCATGAAACTATATTTAACTTTATACAATTATGCATTCTTTGTGAAATGATCAAATAACAAAACATTTTAAACACAAAAAATAAAATCTTTGATATGATTGGTTGTATATAACAGATCCAATGAAACTATTTGACTTAAGAAAACCCAAATATAACATTAAAATTTTTTTAAGAAATTACTTTTAAAATTACGACCGGGATTTCCGTAAAAACTCTTCCGATAATGAACGAAGTGAATTCAAAATAGTATGATAGACCGCAAAGACTTTCTTTTTCACTTCCTTATTTATAAATTGTGATAGGCCCCTACTTAATTAAATCTAGTAAGATTTGTGAAATGAAATAATATAAGTAACAGTGTTGCAGAAACATGGTGGGGGAAAACGTAATCACATTTCATCAACGAGCATAAATAAAATAATATACACTTTTAGTTATACAAATAGAGAAATAGTTCAAATCTCTGTTCATCAAAGAGCATTACAATCAATTCCCGATTTTCGATACTTCAATTTATATATATATGTGTATATATATGTATATATATGTATATAAATGTATATATATGTATATATATACATGTCGTGTCACACAATCATGTGACTTTTTCCCCTCTCAAGAAATCGTATGTTTCATGAACTACCCTACTGATTGGTCTCCCCTTGACCTAAATGTATATGTGAGTGTGTTTCGAGGTCATCGCCTATAAGATTAATTTCGTTCAAATGCAGTAATCAACCATATCAAGAAACTGTAATGTTGGGGCTTCACTCGTTACTCGTTTCGTATTGCATCTTTCTCGCTGCTCTCACTGCACATGCACTTAACCCCCCCTTGATGATCGCTTTGGCCTGTGCTGTTGCTGTGAGACGTGATTGGCTGACACCTGTTCTCCCCTTCCTATTTCCTTCTCAGTCTGGAAGTTGATTTAATATACCACTCCAGCATAATAAGATACAGAACTTGCAATAATTTACGACTGATTGGGTCTTTAACTGTACTTTCTCTACTGTAGCAGACAATATGAGTAGGCCCTGGACGGAAAGGAGTCCGGTGGAGTCAACGTAGGGGCTACCCGTAGGTAGAATCCAGCCTCACCTGGATCACCATTACCACCATAGTCCATCGCTGGTGCATTAGACATGCACCGCCTGCCCTACCACTGGGGCTACAATAACGCTGCGCTGTCACAGCCGACTTCTACGTTTGAGTTCCGTTTAGTACGGACTGTTTGCAAGCCGGAATGGCTAATTGCCGTCTATGTATGGTTTGTACTGTTGCTAGTCGAGTTTTGTATCTTTTGCTATGTGATTCTAAAAGTATAGTGACGAGTAATGGGAAGGTTATTAAGCATCATCTCAACTAAATTGGGAGTCGTGAAGAGCTCGCTTCTTTCTAAGTCAATCCCCTGGTAAATTGATGTATATAATTAATGAACTAATTAGGCTGATATTACAAGAGTTGTCACAAGATTCAACTGGGGCATGATAGCTCAATGAGCATATATAGTTTCTTACCGATATGTACTACTTGTGTTTTTTATTGTGCTAAGCGGCTTATTTGTAAGAATTTGAGTTATGTTAGAATTATGTTTATATATACAGCCATCACTATGGCTATGTGACTAATTAACGTTAGATTGGTTGCTTGTCAATGTTGTTTGAATAGCCAAGAAGGGAACAACTTGAGTCACTAGTGGGGAGTGCTAGATGTGTTTTGATGACCTAGTGTAGTATCTTGGCCCTGGCTAAGTATCTAGTATTGTGTTATTATGGGATCTTGTATTTTACTACTTATTATTGGCCCTGCCCTCGGGAAGCCTTTATATCGTTATTGCGAGTTTATTTGAAGCCGTGTAGACAGCCTCCTTATGTCATACTCTCATTGTACTTGGACTTGTTGGGTATACCTTGTAGACAAGTTTTGTTCGTGAGTGTGGCCACTGTAGCTCTAGGCTATAGCTATTTTGCCCTATCTGGGGTTAATTATCCCCGTATAAGAGGGAATAGGTTAGCGCCTCCTCGTTGTGACTATTATGTTAACTCACTCTTAAGTGCCATATATACAGCGTTTAATTGCTCAATTGCTAGATGCCTGAGTAGCTAGGCATCTTAAGAACCTGAGTGAGCACAAGCTGATGGGTTAATGGTAATGTTCTTTGAGGTACAAACATTAAATCGGGCGAGCTCTTTCTTGAGGAAGTTTAAGGGATTTCTTAAAATGTTTATAATTATTGACCCACCACTGTTCACTTTGATGCAGTTTGCGAATTGTAGGGATTGTCTTCTCGGGAGCTTTTAGGATCCTGGATATTAATCCCAAACAGTAATTTGCTTTAGTTAACCCCTATTTGGTTCATTTGCCTGTACTCACAAGGCTCATTATACTGGACGTTTTGTTTTCAGTTTATTATGTATTTATTTATCTACTTGTTGTGATACTACACTCTACAATCACATTATATTTATTACAGGAGACAACGGAAACAAATAAACTATCCTTAATGTCACATACTGTACTCTGTTATATGTATCATTAATAAAACAATGTATTATTTGTATTTCTTTCTTTATGTGTGTGTTAGCTTCTCTAAACCTTTAGGGATGGTACAGATGCATTATCATAGATGGGGTGTTGAAAATATTCACTCGTTCTCGAAAAAACTGCTATTTCCAAATGTATAATTTCTCCGCAAGACCTGTCTGATAGCTAGCGTCACCTACGGTTTCCGTGATCCATCTGTTCTTGTTGGCGCGGATAAATACTTTTGTCTGTAGTGAAGCCACGCCATGCTTTTCACCCTCCCACCCACCATCCCACAATATAGGTTTTAGACTTACACTCGACAGGGCAAAGGGCCTTAAACGTAATAGTTCTAAGAAGATAGAGAACCAAGTTATCTGTAATGATTTATTTAGTTTAAATCCTTGGTTACTAGAGGCCGAAAGAGTTATGATAGTTTATTGGGGCCTAAATAATGGGCTTCTATTTGAAGCTAGAAATCTAGGTAGATTATTCAAAGTAAAGGAAACGATTGTCTATGAAGTGAAATTTTTGTCTTTAATTTAATATAAATGGTGGTGAAGTCTGGCTATTTATTTGTTACAATTCACTACAACCGGGGCACATATGATTTGGAATACACGTTTTTATTTTATAATTTATATTTAATTACCTCATTCATTTTATAAGAAATTGTTTGACAGGGCAGTGAAGTTGATATACTCATTTTAAAAAACACTGAAAAGAATTAAAGAAATTGGTCGATCGTCAACGAACCATAAAATCTTTGTTTTTTGTTAGTGATTGAGCAACCGCTAAGTTTAAAATATAAATATATAATATATTTTAATAATACTTATTATTGAAGTGAAACAATTTTCTGATATTGTTTTTTTTACATCAATATAAATTATGAATAATTAAAGATTGCATTAAAATAAGTATTTCTAGTAACCGAATGATGATGCTCTATCAAATAATACGTTATAAATTTTAAAAAATTATATCATATGGAAAATATTACTATATTATATTAATAAAATGAAATTACATGACAAAGATATAATATAAACCTTTATAATACTATCCCTATCTCCGCGTCTTAATATCCGTTCGGGTTATACGCACTTACGCTAATGTGTAATGGTAGGGTGATTGTGAGATAAAATGGAGGACCTACAGCTTAACGTGGAATCCGAACCACAGTGGAGGCCTGGCATTCCACACATTCACAAGTTGTTATTAATTCACGTCTTGTCAGAGGTGAAGGAAGGTTTGGTAATCAGATAAATCTTATAAACCTTTATACTTTTGGTTTTCATCTTTATATATCTACTATTTCTAACACACTTTAATAACTACTTCAATATATCAAATTTTAAAAAAAATCCTAAATAATTATTTTAATGATTCATTAAATGTAAATATTTTTTAAAAACTAATACACACTCTAATATCTTTTTTATGTTAAATGTGTTTCCATAATAATGAATGTACAACAACCCGGCTCGGTGGCGTAGTTTGCTAACGCGCTGGTTTCGTGTTGAGGTAGACTGCTGAGGACGGGGAGATCTAGGCTCAAATTTTGGTCGGGTGAACTGGAAGGGGGTTTTCCTAAATGAATTTCCACTCTCCCTCCACGCAAATGTGGGTTCACTTCCTCTAAATTCAATCTTCCCAATTCCTAACCGATTAGCGTAACTAGTAGTTAAGCGTATAAGCCGAACGGG
Source organism: Timema cristinae (assembly GCA_039000515.1). Taxonomy (NCBI): domain Eukaryota; kingdom Metazoa; phylum Arthropoda; class Insecta; order Phasmatodea; family Timematidae; genus Timema; species Timema cristinae. The sequence goes on from JBCFYV010009882.1 coordinate 49,337,562, forward strand.
CAGTAAGACACGATGTTAAGAAAAAGTACAACACAGGTACAATATTTCACAAGCCAAAATAGAATCTATAAATTGGCAACGAAAAAAAGAACCTTTACCGCAATCCCAAACATAAATATATTTATATATATATATATATATATTCTAAATTGTAAATTATTATATCCGCACAATAATGTGGACAGCAAAACACTGTACGTAAACTCCTTTAGCCCTCTTTTTTTTTAATGGAAACCCCATAGACTTTTTCAGCCAAATCCAACGCACAACCTATAGTCTAGACCCTAACCCAAAAGGATTAATCGACAAACTAGCAGGTTGGTCCAAAGCTATTTCTCGTGCCACCTAGTTATTTTATTATGTTTGTTTTTCATTCTCCTGAAATCATAATTTTTTGGGAGGGTCCCTTTAAAAACAAACAACAAAAAACACCTAACTACCCAAGGTGAAGCTTACCAAGACCACTCGAGAGCGCCATACTATATAATTTCTTGAAACCTGATATTATGATGAAGCATAGTTTCGCAATGGGTTGGGTGCAAGAGAGAGAGGGGTGAATGATCGACAGAGAAAGGAGAAGAGAAAATGATAAAAGAAGAGATAGACAGGTGAAAAGAAAGAATTCTTAAGAGTAAAAATAGATAATGATTGAGATGGAAGATCAAGACGAGATTCCATGTAGTTAACACTGGGCTACAGAGTGTTTAGAAAATAGAGGCATTTATTTTTACTATCCAAACAAAAACCAGGAGGACGGTAATTGAAATGGGTCTGAATCGGATGAGATATTAAAAAATAAAATAGATACGTATTTTGAAACAATACATTTCTTTTACTGAATCGTATAAGATCAAATTTGTTGAGTTGAACATAACATTTTCTAAGTCGTTCATTCAGAAGAGTTGCTTGGAAATTTTAGAAAATAGAGTGCACAAAACTTAAATATTATTTTTAAGAGCCGTTGGCAAAGTGTCTAGTGATACTTTATTTTTTATGTTAGATGTGTGTAGACACATGTGAAGCTTTATATGAAAATGATGGTTTGTATAACAATATATGCTCATGAAAGGCTGTTTGGAAAAATATACCATATTTGTTAAACACTGCTTCTAATATAACACTGCTATAAATTCCTATTATCTAATGCACAATTTCGATTATTAACGTGATCACATATTAAGTATTTTTTTTAGCGCCGTGTCTTACTACCTGTTCAGGCTAAACGCAGATGTACTAATTAGACCAGTGAGTTAGGGATGAGGAAAATGGAATTTAGAGGAATTGTAACAGCATTTGCGTGGAAGGGGACTGGAAAATCATTTTTAATAAACCACCATCAGTACATCCGACCGGGCCTTGAGCCCTGATCACCCTGTCATCGGCAGTCTAGTCTAACACGAGAGTGATGCCTTAGACCATGCGGCCACTGAAGCAGGTATTAAATTATTTTAATACACGTAATATTTCAAATGATTGTATTCTATGAATGCTGTAACGTTCTAACTAAAATATCGATTGGTCATTGGAACTGTATTATATTTGAATGAACGGACAAAGCTCCTGTTTTAACTATGCCGTTTTTAATTTATTCTATCTGGCAATCGGGTTGTTTGCCGATTGCTGCCAAACCCGAAAAATCAATTTTAACTAGATTTACCAAGAAAATATTTTGAACCTATACTAAAGGACATATGCGTATTTTTGTTTACATCTATTGTAAGACTGACGTCTTAAATCAAATGAACAATAGCTTTTATTTATGAATATAATAAATTTACATTACTGTTTGGATATAGTCTTAATTTGTTTTCTGTCTAACTTGATCATTAAGAAAAATACTAACTTCAAATCCAAATATAAGTTATAAGAGATGTTTTAAACTTTAAATCAATCATAAGATAAATACTAATACTGTAGTAGCGATGGGGACATTGAAGGAAGCCAGGTCTACTGTTTACAGAACTACTTCTTTGTAAAAATGAAAGTAAAATATTTTTTATATCGTAAATCTTTATTACACTTAGAACACTAATATTCAAATAATACATGACGTACTGACAATAGTTAAATGTTTAAATAACTATGTAAACGTGGAAAATGTATGTAAAACAATTTTATCTGCATTTAAAAAAATTGTTAAATATATTTAATCAGATGAACATTAATTGCATTTGCAAAACATCTTCATAGTACTAAGTAAACGTGAATAAGATATAAAAATATATTTAAAATATATTTAAAAAATACTTATTTACCATCTTATATTATATGACAATTGATTTTACTTACTAAATAAACTTCTTCATAAAGAATGGACTTTTTTTTAATAATGAGTGATGAACGTCTGTCAGATATTTACCAGTCACATTATATATGGCTTTCATCACCCTTAAGGCAGATAACCCCAAGATGTTACAATATGCTCCTACCCCCTCTTCTTAAATTTTATGAATCTCGTTATAAAAATAAAGATTTATTGATACAATCGCAAAATATTTTGATCTAAATTTCACCGAATTTTAATAACTGTATAGCTTTGTATTTTTTTTTAATTATATTATATTATTTTATTATAGGTACTAATATGCACTTTTTGGACCGAATGATTATATTAGCACTCGAGAATTTTCTATGGGTGAGAGTGAAAGAGCCGACCAATTTTGCCGGTAAAGATATGTTTACATACTTTCAAGGGTTCTCTTACCTTCCACAAATTAGATGGGACCGGTGGCCCTACTTCCCCTCCAGAAGAAGTTGTGTTATGGATTTTTATCGCTCAAGGAAAACCCGTCAAACCCAGCTGGATTTGAACCCACTATTATAGGGTCTTGAAGCGAGCATTTTACCCCAAGACCACCTATATTGACTACAGATTTGTACACATTTAGAACGGCAAGAATACGGTAAAATATAAACTGAAGGGGTCTTGGGGACTTCTTCTGAGTACAACAAATTTGAATGAAGTTCATCATGTAGGTGAAAATTAATTAATTAAATTAATAATTTATCTTTGGGAACACAAAAGGGAACTCCCCTTGCTAAATTTATTTGTGATTAATAATTACATTAAAATTAGAATTTAGGTTAATACATTTGTTAAATTTTATTCATATATGGGCAGCAACACAAATATAGAAGCGTTCGCTTTTTATTTTATCAGAGTCAAATGAATTAATATTTCAGAAACTACAAAATTCAGTACACATATGTTATTATTTATTTTAAACTTATCATTCAAGAATTAGAAGTTGACTTCGTTGTTCTTGGAGTAAAATGCTCGCCTCAGGACACGATGTTCATGGATTCAAATCCAGCCGGGTTCGACAAATTTTTCTTGAGCAATAAAATACGTATCACGACTTCCTTTGGAGAGTAAGTAAAGCCGTCGATGGCACCTAGAGTAGTTATGTCAAAATCCCTTAGCCGGAAAAATTGGTTGGCTCTTTCACTCTCACTCATATAAAGTTTACGTGTGATGTTATATATAATCAGTCGGTGCAGAAAGTGAACGTTTAATACCTCAAATAAATAAGAAGAATTAAAGTATCAGAACTAAAACTGTATCTACGTTCTAGCGGGCGCACTTGAATTGCGGAATAAGGTATATCTATATCTGTCAGTAGACATTCAACTAAGACCCACACGAATTTCAGAATAAAGTATACCTGTCAGCCGGTCCACACAAATTGCAGAACAACCTGTAATACCATTCAACTCCTAACCACTAACCTGACCTAACCTCCATGTTCCATTTTGAACAAAGTCATTATGAATTTATTTTTTACACCGCAGTTCGTATAAGGTCTTACCGAGCTTGGATGAGTTGCTCCGCAATTCGTATCCACCAATTCTCGCACCCCTATTGAGGACAAGCTCGTCCTACCCCCCCCCCCCCCCCCCTCAAAAAACCACACCATGGCTGCATCACACAATTGCGGAACTACTGATAAGGCAACTCAGGAAACTAGTGTTGCACTTTATTTTTATAGAACACCCCTTGAGGTGGAAAGCCCTCTTCTGACAAGCCTGCTTGATCACTCAACAATCGGTTAATACTTAATAATGGACTAACGCAGCAAAGAACCAACCATATTGAGGGTACTACACTAAATAAATTCGGAGAATACCGTTCAAATATACAAACATATTATACTGTGAAAAGATTATTTTTAAAAATAAAAATAAAATGCGGTATAGCTGAATCAAAGAAGTCAATAAATATATATTTAAAATTCAAGGGTTGAATTTCAAGCTGGAGATTAAAACGTATACATTCAAGAAAAATTCGTAGCCTGTTAGTTCAGTGGTAGATTAAAGTCTTTGGTTTGGTCGTTTTGTATGGCCAAGTGTTAAGTTAGTTATAGCTTATTAGTATCCAATGTCAAACATAATGTTACTAAAGCGTAGTAATTAAGATGACTAATATATAGGGGGCATAAGTTAATTAATAGCTCTGGTTTTATTAAGCGAAAGCAATCATTTTAACAAAAGTAGGATTTATATCAACACTAATAAATTTGTCAAGAAGGTACTCTATTAGGATAACAGAGGTCTAATTGTGTAAATTTATTGTCTGTCGCCTTAGACCCGTCTTCTGAAAGATTCAGGGTTCGATTACCAGCATGGTCAATAGATTTATCATTGATAAGATTTGTTAATATCCCGTCACAGTGAGGAATTAACGGCTGAGGGCTAGATGTTTTGTCTGTTTTAGATTTAAGTTATTTAATTAATAATATATTCGAATGATTCATTACGATTCAAGATTTCCCCAGTAATCTAGCTATATTATGTATGCGTAGCTAAATATTTAAAAAAAAAATTCATTGGTGGGCACTCTGATTAAGTGCCAGGTTAATTTATTCTAGTTTGCTGGTGACGGAAGGTATGGAGTCGAACTTTGGCTCGGTATATTCTGAGGGTATATTTTACTCAATCATTTCCATCCCCCCTTCCAAACAAAAGCGAGTTAATTTTCACTAGTTTCTATATTTCTCATCACTACTCCTGCGTTATTAAAATACGTATAGCTAAAACGGGTAGTTACAGTAGTTGGGATAAATATATATATTTGGGAGAACTATATATATATATATATATATATATATATATGGGTGTGAAACGCGGTCTATTACCTGACATGACGAAAACAATTTTAGGGTGTTTGAAAACAAGTGGATTAGGAAGATATTGGGTCCAAAAAGGTGTGAGGTTACTAGGGAGTGGAGGAGTTACTTAATGATGAATTACATACCCTGTACTCATCGCTAGTCATTGTTAGAAAAATAAAGTCTCGTAGATTATGGTAGGCAGGACATGCATCTTAAATGGGAGAATCTAAAACTGGTTCAGGGTACTGACTGGTAAACCCAATGGGAAGATGCCATTGGGAATATCTGGACGCAGATGGGAGGATAGCATTATAATGGACCTGAAAGAGATAGGGTGTAGTGAGGTGGACTGGAAAGAACTAGCTAATGATAGGGATAGAGTGAAGTGAGGTTTACTGGATACAACTAGCTAAAGATAGGGATAGGGTGTAATGAGGTGGACTGGATAAAACTAGCTAAAGATAGGGATATAATATCATGAGGTGGAGTGGATAGAACTAGGTAAAGATAGGATAGGTGGCGTACATTTGTAAGTATGGCGATGAACTTTCGAGTTTTTAATGTCATAGAGTAAGTATAGGCTTACTGATAAACTAGAACTACTAAGATCTTTTATTTATGAGAACACTTCCAGAATTCGTTTTTGTTTAGTTAGGTAGTCCAACTTTCCTTTACTTTGTTGTATGCTAAAGGGATATTGTGTGCATGTAGTATATATGGTAATCGAGATAATAGGTGTGGTAGAAGCTGGCCCGGCGTCTATCCATCCTAACAGGCAATTGAATTGTCTGAGGCCGACCCTCGTCTTTTGTGTTAAAAAAACACACACACTAACTCCAATCTATATATAATATATATATATAAAAGAAAAGTCCTGACTCACTGACTGACTCATCAACGCTAGCCCAAACCCTTGGACCTAGAAAGCTGAAATTTTGCACAGAGGTTCCCTTTATGATGTAGACAAGGAATAAGGCTGGATTTTTTTAAATTTTAATGGAATAGAGAATAAAGAGGATTTATATTTCCACTTTAAAGTTGCCTTATTTCCGTAACTATAATTATTATAGACTTAAAATTTGGCATGTAGGTAGGTAATTATAATCACTAATAACTATTTTGCAGGATTTTCCTAAATTCCCACGGGATAGGGAATAAAGAGGATCTATATTTTCGCCCTAAATTTGCCTTATTTCTTATTAGATCAACGCCCAGCCCAAACCCTTGGACCTAGAAAGTTGAAATTTTGCACAGAGGTTCCCTTTATGATGTAGACAAGGAATAAGGCCAGATTTTTCGAATAACAACCTAAGTAATTTTACCCTCAGTTTCCGGATTTTACAATAGGTGGCGCGCGAATCATTTAAAAAAAAGAGTGAAAACACAAACGAAGTTGCGGGCAAGAGCAAGTTAAATATAAAATCACGGCTAACCAAACGAACGTAGCTGTTGAGTCATACCAATATAGAAATATATTAGTTTTAAATATAGATTACAAACTTTGTTGAATTTTTTTAAAACTGCCTCAACGAATCATTTGATTGATTAAACATTTTAGAATAACACTTTTTAGTTGAATATCTCAGGTTGAAACAATGTGGAACTATGTTATACTATTATGTTCTCCAACTATCATTGGCCATATTTAACTTAAACAGGTATTTTTAAATAAGTCATATTTTAAGTGTGTGTTGACTTATATAATAATACAATTGTTACGGTAAATACAAATTAGAACTATATCCTTTATTTTATCAGGCAAAATGAAATATTATATTCTATTTATAAATAAAATATACTGTAATTTTCTCCACGTGTAATATGAATAGTTTATGTAACATATATGGGCTCATTTTGTTATCCACATGAAAATGGATGAAATACTAATTTATTTTTCAAATTACATCAGCCATAGCATTTACCAAGATAGTATCTATTAAATAGTCTGTTAAAGAGGTTTTAATTCGTTACTTAACATGGCCATTCAATATGTCAAACAGTTTATTGTATTCAATTAATCCACCTATAACTATCCTAATAACTAGACTCAATTTAACTAATATCTGTTTCCACTTATATTTATCAACGCTATCTGCAAATCTGCAACCATAATCATTCCATTCATTTTTATATTTAAAAATGGTATGTTAGTAATGTAATGACATTTCTTGACAGTATACTCCTGTACAAGGATTGTACTCATTTTGTTTTTATGGTTGAATTAGACAGCCTTAACCACACTACAGTTGAGATCGTGATATAAACCTAAATTATAAATTTGTGTGGTCTCTAGTCTCGTTTATAACTTTACACTCAACACGTTCTTCATTGACTCCATTCTCTTTCTATCTTGCTGTTTCACTTTAACTTTTCTTCCTTCTGATTTTCTCTCCCCCCCTACTCAAATTGTTAACCATTACTACAGGTTTTTTTTTATTCATAATATAATATTAGCTAAATCACAGGTTTCATCTCGCGAGTTGATTTAAAAGTTAAAGCTTACTAAGTGCAACCACCTTAATCACTGCCCTGGAGAAACCAGTGAGAAATGAAGAAGGGGGATGTTTAAGGGAAAGGGGGCGAGGAGGGGAGGTCACCTCCTTCACAAAACCAACATTACCTAGTCCTATACTCCAGAGTTTGAATGGATTTAGAGGTTTGGTTCTGGTTTACTACTGTTATTTGTTGGTTTGGTAGATAGAGGTAAGTAGAAAACTGAGGTCTCTAAGACACCTAAACTACAACACCTCCAGACTTACAAACTATAACTTTTAATTTAATATGAACTTTTTCTTTCAGCACTTATTAAGATCATAATTTCTATGATGGAAAGATTTATTTATTTTAAGCTATATTTTCCTTATTAATGTTATTTTATTACGTATAGCATTTTGAACTAATATATTTTATTAAAACAATATAAACCATATTTTAAATAAGTTTACCAGAATCCGTGGGCCTGTGGGCTAAATTTTAAGATCATTTAGCGTGGTTTGATACTGACAAGGACATAAGGGGTTGAATCCTGGCCCATGGCATTTTACTTAATGGTTTTCCACTCTCCTCTCGCGTAATTGCTGATACATTTCAACTATACTCAACATTCCTGATTCCTATCCTACCACCAAAAAATATATGTAGCTTATATCACAACTGGGTAGCAAAATGCTGTGAAGAAAGAAACACAAACAAAAATTGATTTTATAACATGCTAGACATTAAAACCATGATGAAATCAACCAAATACGTAATTACAAACAACTTAGTTTAAGTTTTGGAATTAAAATGCTTACGTGGTTTCTAATCTAGAAACATATTTTTAGTATGGACACTGGTGAACCAAATAAACTAGTTAAGGAGAAGTGATCTTGAACGAACTTAATCAGATATGAAAAATACCTAGATGCAAGTCTACCGTCAGTGAGCCTGTTGGAATTGAACTTCAGCCCTCTTATTTAGTGAAATGAGCGTAGCATATACCACTATACCAGCTAATATGTTTAATTTTTATTAAATGTAATCCATAACTTAAGTTTTTTTAACACCACGTCTTACTAACCATTTGGGTTACACGTCTACGTATCAATTAAGCTAATGGTTTTAGGGAATAAGAAGGCTATAGCTAGAAAAAGTGTACCCGCATTTGCATAGAGAGCAAGTGGAAAATCATTTTAGAAGCACCCCCTTCAATACCCCTGACCAAGATTCGAGCCTCGATCTCTTCGTCATCAGCAGTCTGGTCTACGAGAGTAACACCTTAGACCATGTGGCCACCGAAGAGGGTGTGACTTAAATTTACACTCTATTAATTTATATACAAACCCATCACGGTGGTCACATGGTCTAAGGCGTCACTATTGCAACAGTTTTTATCTGCGATTATGGAACTATCAGGTTTCAAATTCCGTTCGGTTGTATTGAGTGTGGTTTCTCCTTAATGTATTTCCACTCTCTCTCTATGCACAAATGCGGGTACATTTCATATAAATTAACCATTAATTATATAATCTATTTTTGAGACTATGTGAATAATCCAAACGGGTAGTAAGATACAGTGACACGCTTCGATGAAGGCATATACTAGACTACCGATGACGGGGAGATCGGGGTTTGATACTGGTTGGGTGTACTGAGGGTGGTTTTCCTAAATTGTTTCCCCACTCTCTCCACGCAAATGGGGGTACGCTTAATATAAATTGAACCTTCCTCATCCTTAACCCATTAACGTAATTAGTACATAATCGTATATCACCTAATGGGTAGTAAGGCGTGGTGCTAAAAAAAAATACAGTGCACAAAAATATATAATAATAATAGTCCTATATATTTTGAAAGATAATCATCAAAGTGTTATGAAATAGATTTATGTGAACTTCTCTATTTGGCTGAATAATTTAAGCTCTAAGAACCTGCTTCGTGTTTTAATTTCAGAAGAAAATCAACACCTTCCCACGGTCTCTAAAGTAATATCTTCATATAAATAATGGAAAAGTATCTAATCACATTGTTTATGATAAGTAATATTTACACCCACTCGCAACAACGTGGAATTGACATGAACTCAAAGGCAAATCATATTATCGTTTGAAATTGTCCACGTCTGACTCACAATGGACTCTGGGGTGCATCCCATTAAACACGGACCATTAAACTGAGAGAACTGGCTGGAAATTATTATCAAGTGAAGTCTCGAGTCTCAGCGTGGAGTCATACAAGATTTTTGAATGCGCACGCACATTATCGCACTAGTGCTAGCTAGGGAGCACTTTCTGTGATAGCTAGGGTGTTTTTTGAAGTTATACTTCTTTAGGCACGTTATGAAAAAATGATGAGAGTGAAATTTTAAGATGCGCGCGCATCACTGTAACACAAAAGTAACAGGTTGAAGCTAAACCACTCATAAAGTCTCGAAAAAAAAAAAGCTACCAACAAAATCGAAATAGAATCCTTTGTTAGTCGCGCATGTTGGTACGCTCATAGAGAAATGTATACTATGTTATTCCTTTCTCTATGGTACGCTCGTCACCTCTGATCACTGTTTTCATATATATAATATTTATCCACATGTTTCTAGTTTCTACATTCACAACACGTGTTTTAGTTTCATACAAGTGCGAATTATATATGTGCTAATAAATTATATTCAGTAGTGATTTAAATTGAATATTTTGATTAATATTATTTACTATTCGTAAATATTAGTGAAAAAATTGTGCTTATAGACTTTTTCAAGTGCTCCAATATAATTGAGGTTAACTATCCGTATGTATTATTTATTGATATAAATTAAAATATTATTATTTAACATAATTAATACTAAATATTATTAAATTATTATTGTTAAATATTTATTATTGGTTATTTAATATTTACTAAATAAAGAAATAAAATTATTTAATGATGCCAAAGAAGTATAACTTCTCACACGCGTACATTTTGTGTGAGATAGAGCATACCAGACTGCTAATTATGGGGAGATCAGGGTTTGAATCCAGGTCAGATACTGAGATTTTTTCCCCTAAAATGGTTTTCTACTCTCCCTCAATGCAAATGTGGATACAACTAATCAAAATTCAACCTTGCTAATCCCTAGCACATACGAGTACATATGTACAAATGTATTTAACAGGAATGACCCTCTTCTGTGGCGTAGTTGGCTAACGCGCTTGTCGTGTTGAGCTCGACTGCTGAGGACGGGGAGATCAAGGTTCGAATCTCGGTCGGGTGAACTGGGGGTGGTTTTTCCTAAATGGTGTTCCACTCTCCCTCCACGAAAATGCGGGTTCACTTCCTTTAATTCAACCTTCTCAATTCCTAATCCATTAGTGTAATTAGTACTTAAGCGTATAACCCGAACGGGTAGTAAGACGCGGTGCTAAATGATAATAATAATAATAATAATAATAATAATAAAAACAGGAATGGATAGGTAGTGAGATTCACTGACAAAAAAAAATAGAAGATATGTCAAGAAATATTGAAAAATAAAACATTGGTGTTGAAAAGTACATTAAATAATATATTTGAGTAGCACAAACACACCAAAAGAGCGTGTTATAAAAGGTAACTTTATTAATATAACAGCGGAAAAATGGGCATGGTGTGTATATAAAAGCGTCTTAAGCACAAATAACAACTCTTACTAATACATGAAAGTAGATTTAGTAACTTTTTTAAATGCTGGTTAGATTCTTTAGTTGTTAAGAGGAAAATGGTTTTGTGACTTGCTATTTTTAAAATGCTTTGTCTTTATTATTTTTACTTGATTGCGGCATTGGCTGGTTGGTGTTTTGACAAAGTTGACTGAGTTTACTTTGTGTTGAAGAACAAGTTCAGTTGGAAGGGAAAGTGGTTATAAAGACAAAGTCTTTTAAACATAATAGCCATTTTTTAAATATTAATTTAAGGACTATATCCCTTCCTTTGAATTTTTATACTTATTGTAACGCCCATTATAGTAGTACATTCGTAATATTAACAATAGGGTTATTAATACCTTGATCTTGGAGGTGAGCAAAAAAGGTAGTTTAAGTGTTGCCGCTTTTATATTTGGAAGTGAATGGGAAAGACATTCACAGGTGTGTATAATCAACAGCAATGAACCTGAACTGTCTTCGAACCCCTTTCTCCTTGTAGACAACAGATTTTTTTAATGTGAATATATATTTATAGCTCTGGCGACTCTGATGGGTATAAAGTTGTGTCAGTTAAATTTAGTTTTTTTATTAAAATATAACGTTCACCCCCGATATCTACAACAAGTGACAGTGACATAATAGGGTCCTGTGAAGCTATATATATTTTTAATGATATGAAAAGTTGTACAAGCTTAAACATGCATAATAAATATATAACTTTGAAACTTAAAAAAGTAATAAATGCAACAACAAACTCTGCAGAAAACGTAAGAAACAAACAGCTAATACATAAGTTTTCTTTTTAGAAACATCGAAAACTTTGCTGAAGTAGAAAAGAATAAAAAGTGTAAACCACAAAGCATCTGTTAAAATACCAAATTAAGGCACTTAAAGATATATTTTAAAAACATTTTTCTTTATGCCTTTTCTTTTTTATTATTGCGCGTGTGTTGCATTATTTATTTTGCTTTTTTTTCGACTCTAGGTTTAAAGATATTTAGTCAGATTTCTTTGTAAATATATATATATATATATATATATATATATATATATATATATATATATATTGTATGACCTATGTAAGTGTTGTTAAACTTTAAAATAAAATTGCAAATAATTTGACTACACCTCAACTACAGAAGGAGTGAAGGTAAGTGACAGCTAATGATACCAGATCTACTCGCATGTCCATTTACCAAACCACGTAACCTACAAGACTGTATGTTGATTTGATGTCACTTTTGACAGTTAAAACTTTCAAAAAAACAATTTTTATCTAATTATGTATTTATTTTGACCATTTCTACATCTTCTACTAGCTGTCAGCTACCAACATTCATATGGCGAATGGACTACCTATTCAGGTAGCTAAAGAACCAAGACACATAGAAAATGGAAATTTGGTATTAAACAACGCTCTTTGGAAAGCCTTAGCTTTGGTTACCAAATGAAAAACCATAACGATCTTAAACTTTGTAGTTTTTTTTTACTTTTATCCTACTAACTATATAAAAATTAAATGTTGTCTCTCTCTTTGTTTGTTTGTTTGTTTGTTGCCTTACCACGCTCAAACAACTGTATACGTATAATATTATTATTATTTACCATCGCGTTCGGGTTATACGCTTTAAGTATTAATTACGCTAATGGATTAGGAATTGGGAAGGTTAAATTAGAGGAAGTGAACCCGCATTTGCGTGGAGGGAGAGTGGAAAACCATTTAGGAAAAACCACCCCTAGTTCACCCGACCGAGATTCGAACCTCGATCTCCCCGTCCTCAGCAGTCGAGCTCAACACGACAAGCGCGTTAGTCAACTACGCCACAGAGGTGGGTTATACGTTTAATAGACATTGGAAATTATAAAAATTTATCAATGTAGTGAGATTATTCGAAATACCCCGATAAATCTGCAATATTTGATATTTTTAAGTGGAGGTTAGTGAAATGAGGGCTTTTAAATTTCCAAAAATTATGTAAAAAACTTCTTCTTTCTATGGTGTATGATTTAAATTTGTCAGGTGGTAGGTATAAGAGCAACGCCATAGAGTTGGTTTGTCTGTAATGAGCATTGTCTATCTATCGTATGCAGAGGTCTGAAATTTAAACAAAAATACTATACCCTGTGCATGAACATGTGCACCTCTAAACATTAATTTTAAAATTTGGATTATACATTTTAAATAATTACAATAAAAAAAATTCTCCCAGGTAACTCCGAGTACTTCAGCTAATTTCGTGTAAAATTACAGTAATTGTACCTGCTTGGGTGACTAAATAATCTAAGGCGCTGCTCTATTGTTAGACTGGCCTGCTGAAGACGGGGGTTAGGGGTTCCAACCTCGATCAGGTCTAATGAGAGTGGATTTTCCCTTGGTATTTTCCCACCCCTCTTCCGCGCGAATGTGGATAAAAGCTTCTGCTAAAAATGTTTGTTTTTTTCTAAAAGGTGCTCAAATATATATTGCTGTAGTACGAAAAGCAAGGTATAGATATAATTTAGAGAAAATACAATTTCATTTTCAAGGAGAGTGTGGGAAACCATTTATGAAGAAACCTTCATTACATCAAGCCAGGACTCATCTCACCTTTAGAAAAAAATATTAGAAAACCTGACATTTGGTCTGCGTGCCCACCGATGCGGGTCTTATTTATTGTTGAGCACGTTAGTATATTCAGAGAAAGAGAGAGAGGCTGGCGGGTGTTAGTTCAGTTTTATCGGGTTATTGTTGAGACGTTTTGAAGCAAATAAAGCGTTAAGCAGCAAGACAAAGCTCCTTGAACCCATCCGAGTGGAAGTTTTGGTGGGAGGAGAAGGGAATAACACGGGCAAAAAAATAAAGAGAAAAAGTGTGAAGAAGAGAGAATGATGTGATCAACGTGAATATAAATATTTAAAAAAATAGTTGTATATTAATATTTAAATAAACTTGATTTACTAACGAATGAACATTTTAATCCTATGTATTAAAATCTTAATAGATTTATTTTTGTCAAAATTAAGAATAATTTTATATATTATTAGTGTTTTTCTTTAGGTTTTAATAATATCTATCAAAATTAACAACTCCAGATCTCATAACCCGACGTATGAATACGTGAAAGTAGTTCTAGTATATTTTTATCTAGCAGTCATATAACATTTAACAACAGAAGAAAATGACATAAGATAGGCCTATACATGTTTCACAATTTTAATTTATATTTTCAATGCACTAAGTGATCTTTGACTTATTTATTACAATTTTTTTTAACCATATTTACTCTCTAACACCAAATCTCGGTTTCAAAATGAAGTTTTAATATAAAATCTGTTAACACTGCACGCCAGAGATAGCGACGAGTATATTTCACTTAATAATGCATATTATTTTTCAGATTTATAGTTCTAAATATTTTCAGGCTAGTTCAGTACTTCTATGTACCGTATATATTATTTATTTATTTATTACCCGCCTCCGTGGCGTAGTTGGCTAACGCGCTTGTCGTGTGGAGCTCGACTGCTGAGGACGGGGAGATCGAGGTTCGAATCTCGGTCGGGTGAACTGGGGGTGGTTTTTCCTAAGTGGTTTTCCACCCTCCCTCCACGCAAATGCGGGTTCAATTCCTCTAATTCGACCTTCCCAATTCCTAATCCATTAGCGTAATTAGTACTTAAAGCGTATAACCCGAACGGGTAGTAAGGCGTGGTGCTAAATATAATAATAATAATAATATGTTTTTATTTACGGGCTGTACCGTAACATGTGGGACCCGATTCAGTATGGACAGGAGACACAAAACAATAAAACAGATTATTATAGGGATATGTCCTATTTGATCTTGTTTGAGAGCTATATTAATGTTTGTACTCCAGTAATGTGGAGCTTTTTACCTTGCTTCCATTACTGTTTCCAGCTTGTGGTCTGTGTAATTTTTTCATTCAAGCCATATATTTTCCACTACCGGTTTGCTAGGCCTGCCGTAGCTTCATATACCTTACAATCTAACCTAAGACTAGGACAGGCGGTTAATTTATCTATATGAAAGGGTAAACTCATATTTTCATCAATTATACATTTTTTAGCCATGCTGGGAAGTGAACCCAGGACCTTTAGCTCAGTAGGCAGACATGCTACCAACTGAGCTAAGGTGTCGGACTGGTGCTGATTAACATGATAAGAAGTCCTTAAAATGATCACCTTCAGTCCGAATGCAAGCAATGCAATGCAATGTATTTTTTTAAAGAGTGCTGGAATACAAACATGACTATAACACTAAAACAAGATCAAATGGGACGCATGTTTATATGCACCTTATAAATTGTTTTTATGTCACCTATTAACCATTGAAGTGGGTCCCATATGTTAGGCACATCCTATATATCGCCATATGTCATAGATATAATTTATTGAAACATAAAGATTAAAATAACATGACTTAAAGGTGTACTGTCCTCTGAAGCTCTTAACAGTGAGCTTAGAATGGCTACACATTATCATTAAAAAAACTTTTTATTTGACATAATATATTTGACATAATATATCATTCCCAAATATATATATATATATATATATATATATATATATATATATATATATATATATATAAATTGTTGATCTGACTAAGAGTGAATTCTCTATGGTTGCTGTCCAAGGTTTAACTTAAATACTCACGATTAAGTTTTTCTTTACTGTTACGAGTAAAACACAAGCTATGTATTACTTCATCCAATGAGTAAGGAGATCGGAAGGCTTCTTAGAGGAAATTTACTCTCAATAACGTAGCATAAATAGAAAATATCGCAGTTCAATTTTTGTGTGGAGGATAAATATCTTTCTAAATGTACCCAACCGGGAATTCTAACCTTGCCTACGAGATAAGGGTGACAAAGTGCAACGCTAATAAGATTCATTGGATCACTGCAGGATTAATAACTGTACTAATAAACACCCGCAACCATGAGCACATGTTCTAATTTAATTTTATTTACTCTGGTTAGCTTATGACTGGAAGGTCAGGATTCAGATCCCCTCCTGGTCTGCTTAGAATGGTCTATACTAAACGGTTTTCCCCTCCCCTTCTAATCATATGTGGGTAAATTTTCTTTAAATTGTAACTTTTCCTGCACACCTAATTAGTATAGTTGAATTGAGATAGCTCATATGGTTAGTAAGATCCCTACCAAATGCATTAAGAGCAACTTCGCAAAATAATTTAGTCAAAACATTTCATAATTTTAATATATATAATTTTGTATTTGACTTAAGTTTATAGAATAAAAGAATACCTATTTGCTTTATAAAGTAAAATAAACTTTTAACACAATGAAAAAAAAAGCAAAATTTATATTCCATTTTATTATTTTTTGTGCTATCAGGCCCAACCCAATGTAACGCACGAATCCATTTTCTTCAATATGTTATTATTCTGTCAGATGCTCTTCACCTACAGCTATTCAAAAGGCCAATTTGTTCAAGGTCTTCCTTAATCCTATCCATTTACCTCTTTTTGGATCTGACGAGTAGTCATCTGGTTGCGGGGATAAAGTTTGAGACCTTCCTTGTCTACCAGTCACTGTTCATTCTTACAAAGTCTTCTGCGCTTCACTATACCCACGTTGTTCGGCTCATTATATAGTACCGTACTGCGCATAAAATTAAGTTTATATATATATATATATATATATATATATATATATACACATGTACTATGGATAAAGTCCAAACTTGGATAAGGTCAATATTATCCAGATAATGTTGACTTTATCCAAAATAAGTGAATAATGTTAAGTGAGAGTTGTTTGAATTATGTGTTTTTGAAATTCATTCGGATAATAATGACATTATCAACCCTTATTTGAATAATGTAAAATCTTAGGGTTGAAGTTATGTTAGGTTAGTATAGATGAGTTTAAGCTAGGTTTGGTTAGTTTAAATTAGTTTAGGCTAGGTTAGCAGAAAATAAAGCATCAAAATGAAGCATTTTGAATGTTAGTGCACTTCCACCACCAAATTTCAAGTCCTACATCGAAATAATATTTCAAAATATAATCCGTAATGAAATATGCTTAGTTTACAATTAATAGTATTAAATGTTATCCAAGTTTTGCTGCCTAATGTCGAGATAATCCGGATAAGCTCCACAATGGGATGAATTATTTTCTATTTCTGATTTCATTTACTGAACTTGGATAATGTTGAAACTTCCGGTTAGTCTCGACACCATTCAGATCTCGCATGTTACCTGTAACATATATATCAGCAGTTGAAAAAGTTATACGTACTACTAGCAGTGGGATTCATCATCAACAATTTTTTTTTTATTTCATACTCTTCACATTAGTTATAATAAAGACTAAATAAAGGATTAGATATAATAAAGTATTTAAAGTAATCTTTAATTGGTGAGCGTATTGTTTAATCTTATCTGTCCTTAATATATGCTGGTCTCTTCGGTTTCTTTTGACACATAGTACGCTGATATAATCCTAACATATATGTCATGGTCAAAGCCCGAAGTTTAGCCATTTTGTGAAATGACCGGCCACTTCTATCTTATTAGCCAAAGCACGAAATATACAGTATATTGTATTTATTTATCAAGAATGGTATATGCTATTTCCTGTTTAGTAAATTCTATCGTATATATTATATGTTACCAAGTTCTCAATTTTTGTTAAGTTGTATCTTGTCTAAGGTGGAGGGTGGGGGGCAACGGTCCAAATCCATTTCCCACGGATACACCGACCCGAGTGGCTAGGCCTACTTCCTAGCCCCAGCGATTAGGTTAGGCTAGGTTGGGCTAGAATTGTGTTGTGTCATATTATCCAGCACTTCAGGCACTGGCTAGGCTGTCGTGTCCAATTCACACTTTGCCTGGCGAGATCACGAATTAAAATTTTCCTTATTAATATTTTGTGATTTGGCTGGAACATCTGGTCAATGTGCAAAGTGTTCAGCCAATTCGCTAAGTGGTCAGTTTTGGGCTATTACCATGACATATTCATATGATTAAAACTATTAATAAAATATTTAAAATCACACAAATAAACCATTTTTGTGACGAATTTATTTTTTGGAGGTATTTTAAGGGTACTTTCTAAACTGACTTATTATATCAACACTTGATTTACTAAATAATGTAACTATAGCACAGACACGAGATCCCATGCCAATCATTCATCCCTATGAATAGGTAAACCTCAATGTCACCAATTGTAATTATTGTTTGGAGCTTGAACGTCTCTGTAATCGAGCCCGCGACCCCAACTGAGCCAATGCGTCGGACAAGTTGTGTCTCGAGTTTTCATGTATTGTTTTTGTTATGAAATTGAATACTTTCATGAAAATCTGTGGATCTTTAACGATTGAGATGACCTAGAAAAGGGTATGTAGAGAACAAATAACGCATTGAAGTGTTGTAAAGAGCTGACGCATTGAAATAAACGCGCCTCCTCAACCAAACGGTTTTTCCACGCACTCTTGTCGCACAATGTGTGGCGGCGCCTTTCACTCGCACCACCAAACCTCTTCACTTGAATTACTGCCTTTTACTATGATCTTAGTTTTTAATCGAATTCGCGTTTATTAATAGAACAATTATCAAGCGATAAGTTCACTTAAACGAACAAAGACAAAAAACACAAAATAAAAACGCGAGAGCTAGAAAAAAACAAAAAAAAAAACCAGGGGCATGAGTGGTGGGATATTTCAAGTACTCCTGCTTTTCATGGTAGTGGTTAATTTTTTTCATGTTGCAAAGCTTTATCATTCTTTAACTATACTTGATTGTATTTCAAATGCTTCTTTTCAAACGTTACGTTTCTTGTTTCATTTAATGTATTCTGGTAGAAAATATGAAAACGGTCTAACTATTTCTCAATACTATCGCAATTGTTGACTTGTGTGTTTTAAAGAGGCAATAAATATTTTTGTCTAACAAACATATTTTGTTTTAAGAGGAAACAATAAAACAGAGAATGTCATTTAAATTTGTTTTCATACATGGTGCATGACTATTAAAATTAAAATAAGTTTTTATTTGGAATCCTACACCTCTGACAAGACATCTTGTGAATGTGTGGAATGCCAGGTCTCCACCATGGTTCGGATTCCACGTTAAACTGTAGGTCCTTCATTTCATCTCACAATCACCCTACCATTACACATTAGCGTAAGTGCGTATAGCCTGAACGGGTAGTAAGACGCGATGATAATAATAATAATAATAATATTTGGAATATTTTTTTATAAAATAAATAGTGTCCAAGCTAAAAGAAAATATAATTTTAGAGAGTATGGTGATCGTAAAAAAAATAATAAAATAAACCACATATTTTTATGGATGTCAAAGTTTCATGACCCCCTAACACGAAAAAGTATTTTTTGCATTGCCATCTGTTTTTGTGTCTGTCTGTGTGACTAGAACTGAAACCACTATACTGATCGTGCTAAGACTTGGTATCTAGGGTTTAAATAAGGTTCCACCGAGGCGTTTATGGAATAATCTACCTTACCCTAAACTTGAGGGCAGCTTACTTAAGGTTAAAAAGATTTTTAAAAAAATCGATTTTCTCAAAATATCACCCAACTATTTTGACTAAATTTCGTATATAGGCATTGTTTAACATTACAAACAGAAAGGCAACTCTCATTTTCCCATCTAAATTAATTTTAGGGTACCTTATATAAGTGGAAATTTCCAATTTTGATTACTCCCCGCAACTATTTTAGATATGAAATAACTCATCATCGCTAAGATGTAGTACTATAAAAATAAAGTTTTTGAAATACATTTTTATAAAACCAATAGTTTCTAAGAAAGTGGAAAATACTTTATACTTTATGTTTTAAATTTATGTCTAGGAAATTGAATGTTATGATTTTTGATAAACGGAAAGGTTACTTTATCCTAAAACGTTTCTGTAACAGTTTATACTATTTCATTTATTATCTTTTCTTGAATGTTTCTGCAACAATATATACTATTTCGTTTTACATATTATATTGGTTTTGAGTTAATATTTCCATTTCCATTTCTCAATATGTTTGTGTTATAGTGTCTATTATTTTATTTATACCCTTTGGTAGAATGTGATGCTCTTTTATCCATTATGTTTCTGAAATAATTTATATTTTTTCTTTTCGCATTTCTTATGAGTTTTACGTAAACGTCTTAATGTTTAGTTAAATGAGCGATTACAGTCTATGCAGTGCGCCGTGCTATATACTTAATTTTATAACTGTTTTAAGTGTACCACAAAGCTGGCACTACGATTAATTAAGCGTATGTGGACCTCTGTGATACGCAAGTTATTGGCACTTCTCAGTTGTAGTCCAAGTATGTACCCAGAGATGGCGCATGACTGTGGACAGCTAGGAACCGGTTTCCTTTTGTGTAGGAGACACGTGGGCGTCCTTTATTAGGATGCCGTCCGACACCTTACCACGGTCAGTAGCATGTCTGACTACTTTGCTGAAGGTCTCGGGTTTATATCATGGCATGGTTTAAAAATGTATCATAAGTGATATTGGGGATTCCCCTTTAACAGTGATTAGATCACGATCGGGGGGGGGGGGGGGGGGGGGCTAAACCCTGTTGGTGTTCTATATTTAAGTTTTTATAAGCACCGTATCTTACTACCCATTAGTGTTTTACGCGTAAGAAGAAAATACACTAATGGTTTAAGGATTTAAAAGGTTTTCAATCTATTGGGAGTGCACTCACATTTGCATGGAAGGGGAGTGGAAACCATTTAGGAAAAACCACATACAGTGCACCCGACTGGAATTGAACCCTGATATACCCGTCTCCGGCAGTCTATTCCAGTAGCTTGCTAGACCAATTGGCTAACGAAGCGGGTAATAGGCCTATATAAGATAGTGTATAAATCGTGTGCTTGTTTAAGCAGTCAGTTCAGAACGTACACGTTAAATACTCTAAATAAAATATAAAAATCTTGGGCTGTCTTTTAGATCTAATGTGTTTTTTTAATTAATAACATTAAATAAATTATTTAATTTTATTTCCTGGAATTAACACACGTTGGCTACTTATTTAAGATTTGGACCTCCAATTTAGGGGGGATTTTATACCGCCAGTGATTTAGAAATCCTAATATTTCAAATATGATGTATAATTAACAATTACTCGTGACTAAAGTGGTGGGTAGTTTTAAATTAAAAATCATGGAGATCGGGGGGGGGGGGAGGGGGGGGGGAGGATATAAATAGTTCAACTTTTGCTTGAGCTGGTCACAATGTTATAGAATTCTTACTCTTTAGAATACATTTCACTTCCGATTAACCAGGTACTGTAATTAGATACAAGATTACGCTCGAGCCTGAAAACGTATCTAGGTGCTGTTTTATGCATTATTAATTTGACAATAACAAAATAGGGAGTATTTTAATAATTGATTTCACCCGCTCCAGGGCTGAATGGTTTAAGGCATCATTCTCGTATTGGACTGGCCTGCTGAGGATGGGGAAATCGGGGCTCAAATCCCTGTCGGGTCTACTAAGGGTGGTTTTTCCTAAATGGTTCCCCATTATCCCTCCACGCAAATTCTGGTATATTATCTCTTACAAGTTTCTTCCTCATCCCTACCCATTAGAGTAATTATCATAAATGCGTATAACCTTAACAGGTAGTAGGGGCCTACGCGGGGTGGGAAAAAAATGCCTTTTAAAAAAATATAATTTTTCGGTTAAATTGTAGTATTTTAAATATGGTGAAAAATTGTAATTGAAACATAACTTACTTTTTTTTTAACTAAAAATCCATTAAAGTCCTTTCAAGTGGAAGTACCTTGTATGGCTATTTCATTCATTATGGTTATTAGCCTAAATACTTCTTAAAATATTATAATAAAATATGTATTAATAAGTTTTAAATTAATATTATTAATACTTAATTCAAGGGGTTAAGGGTGAGCCCCTGGAATTATTTGGAGAGGAAATATAAAATCCATAGCGAAAAATCTCATACGGAAACCACACTAAGAGCATCAAGTGAAACCTCTATCTCTCCACAACCAGCCATCCAGACTATTGTTAGATTGACACCCTATAACATGTGTCCATCAAAGCGGGTATCCAATATGATAGAGATTTACACATTTACCTAATAACTAGGCCTATTCTACTGCCCCAACCAATAATCAAATACACTCTGTCACTATTTGAAGGTTGGGTGTACTAGAGATTGCTTTCAAATTGTTATTTTCAAAGGTTTTTCCATTCTCACTCTGCTTTAACCCGGCTATATTTGCTCTAATACATCCTATTCATAGCTTAGTTTAAGAAGTTAGTAGCCATTTTTTTCTATATTTGCATACAAAAGCATTAACAGAGAACCCTTTTACTGTTTAAAAAATATTCGATAATAACCTATTAACAACTCAACACATTGAACCTATAACTAAAAAGGGGATGAAAATGAGGCTATTTTAGTAACGTGGATGTTATTTGATATTCTTAGCACCGCGTCTTACTACACGTTAGGGTTATACGCTTGTGTACTAATTACACTAGTGGTTTTAGGGACTAGGAAGATTATATTTAGAGGAATTGTATATGCATTTGTGTGGAGGGAGAGTGGAAAATCATTTTGGAAACCCCTTTCAGTACACCCGACCGAGATTCGAACCTCGATTTTTCCAATCATTGGCAGTCTAGTCCACTGTGAGAGTAACACGTTAGACCATGCAGCCACTGAAACGGGTATCATTTCATTAGAGAGGAGACAAAATTATCCCCGGTGAAGATACTTAAAATTTACATGCAGGTCCGGAGATAATGTTTGCTAACCACTTTCAAGATACTAATAATAATTATTGTATAGCTTTTGCAATGCTTCTCCAGTGTTTTATTGTACAACGCTTTAGTGTCAGTACTAGGTATCACCAACTATTTAAGCTAAGAGAGCATATTAATGAGGGTCCATTTTTTTCTGGAGATAAGCAATTGCTACAAGAGAGGATGGTAATAATTAATAAAAATAGTATATAGCGAAACATTTCCGACCACGGTGCCACTTAAAGATCAGCTGAATTTAGAAATTGTATATTGTGTCAACTTTTATTTACGTTTTTAATGATTATTAAAGGATCAAAACTTGTTGAATTATTATGAAATGTAATGAATAGTTCAAATAGAATTGTAAATTAAATAATAATTCTAATAATAGTAATAATAATTATAATAATATATAATAAATATATAATATTAACTATACAATAATTTTAAAGAAGGAAAATTAATTAATTTTCTAAGTAAGTTTCTTAGAAAATACTAATTTCTATATACATATATAACTAAGCTCTCTATTCCCTTGCGGGGTTGGCAAAAAGACTTTGTATTCAGTTCAAAATCAACAACTTCGTAAATAATTCACACTCACTAACCTATTTTACAATTCCCTGTCCTTTAATAATCCCTTCGCTTCATCAACATCCATACACCAAGTCATGCATGCTATTTTATTCTTAAAACTCTTAATGATACTCTTTATCACACATTCTTCTACAACATTAAACCACTTCTTACATGGCCTACCCCGTCCTTCTAATCCACACACTCTACCTTCATATATATTTGCTTCGTCACTCAATCCAAACTCATCCTCTCGACATTCCCCAACCAACTAATTCCAATAACTTACATCTGGTATAAACATTGAAAGTAAAACCTTTAGTGAATAAAATATAATACATTTAAATATATATATATATATATATATAATGTGTATCTTAAAATCAGAACCTTACATAATCTGGTTAATATTAGTATGAAATGTGTATTTTGATAGCCAAGATACTTTAAGTATGTTCAGTTCATAGATTGTCATCTTCAATAGCACACAATATGCACTTAAGTACAAGCCAAGACGATTTGTAACCACTGACTTCACAAAGCTTGACATTGAATGACATGGCTGTCAAAATATTATTGACTTCAAAGAATTATATTATACTTGGTAAACTTTCATTTACTGTTGTTGTTATTATTATTATTATTATTATTATTATTATTATTATTATTATTATTATTATTATTATTATTATTATTATTATTATTAGCACCGCGTCTTACTGTCCGTTCGGGTTATACGCACTTACGCTAATGTGTAATGGTAGGGTGTTGTGAGATGAAATAGAGGACGTACAGTTTAACGTGGAATCCGAACCACGGTGGAGGCCTGGCATTCCCCACTTTCACAAGATGTCTTGTCAGAGGTGAAGGAAGGGTTTGGTAATCAGCTAAATCTATGCCGGGACCGAGGATTGAACCCCCGACCCCCAGCATAGAAGTCCGACACCTTACCTCTAGACCGCCAGGTCACCCCATTTACTGATGATTATTTTAATGTTGATTTACCACTCAAATCTTGTTTGCGTGCCACTGGGTGAAACACGTACCATACATTTTCCATTCCAGCCTTAGACTAATCAGCCACCAATGCTTAGTCGTATAACCCGACGCACTGCTAAAACAATCAGCTAAGTCCAAAGGATAAACAACTGATCTTATTCAAAGGGTGATGGGAGCCCGACATGTTAATTGGTATATTTGTGGCTAAACCAAGCCGCAAGCCCTAGAGACTGGCGTTTTGTAAGGTGCGACATCGAACGTGGCTAAACTAAAGGGGTCGTGGGGTGAGTGGTGGAGTATGGAGGGTCGGGGTGAAGGGGGGTCCACTGGTACGACGCCTCTTGATGTAGGGAAGAGGCATCGAAACGTGTCGAATTAGCAGTGAGAGGCCGCTTTAATGCAGTCTGTGAGAGCGTCAAGATTTTCCTCAAGTAAAGCTTCGAAGCTTCTGTTGGCTTTTCTCTTCAGAGTAGGAAGGGAGAGATCAAATTAGCATGGACCTTGATAAGGTCGTAGGAGAGTTTAGATAGTTGCGATGGCTGTGATGTTTCTATTTAAGGTGGAAAGGAATTCAACCTATTTAAGATCCTCCTTTCAGAAATAATGGTTTTCGTACTCTTATCAGTTTTTACTTTTTTTCTTTATAGATTAAAATGACAATTACAATTAACGAACGAGATTTATCACCCCTTGTTTGGTTTTAGATCTTCTTTCCTTTCAACATTTAGGAGACAAGGATGTGCCGAAAAAAATTATCTATTTTAGTTGGGTATTTTTCTATAAAAGTAAATAAATCATTTATTAACAAACTACAAATTATCTCACCTTTACTTGGACTATTATATATGAGGTGGGGTGATATTACCATATTATTTGCCGGGGCCATATTTAAATAAACTTCTTAGCCTATGTATTTTTGATATAAGCCTACTATCAACTTGTACATTTTCAAACCTCAATACAAATTATTATTCTAGTTTAAAAATGCCCTACTTTATTTTAGATTTTTCTTGAACATAACCAACATTTACTACATTGGTATATTGTTTAAGTATTATTAATATTTTTAAAATTATAACTAATCATAACAAAAGTACAGTATAGTTATTAATTTAATTCTATTCTATGTAAGGAAAAACTGATTCATAGCATTAATCAGCTGGTTAATATTTTCTATGCCACTAAATCATGGCTTCTATTAAACTTTAATAAACAAACCTATTCTGAAGGATTATTTTTCTAGCTCCCCTTTCAGACACCCCATCCCCATTCAAACTAAATATTTTTACTTTTCATTCCATCAACCTTGTATTATATGAAATAGCACGCTGAAATTTTGCTCGAATATTTTATGATAACAGAAAATGGTCTGCCCCTACAGTATTTCTTCAACGTGGACTAAAGAGGTAGGCCATATGATGAGGAGAGTTAAGTGTTAAGAAATTTGCGCGAATTATTTGGGAGATAATTAATTAAGCCCCTTCAAGTGTACTCTGCAGAATTGGTACTAAATCCAGATATTGCGGGTCAGTTTAGCACTTTAGTCAAGTTCATTGCTATTGAACTAGGAACATTATTTTTAAATTTTCATCTGTCACTTACCTCCTTAGGGGCATGCCCTGGCCAACTTATTCCTTTCAGGTCTTCATAAAAATAGGAAATAAATATTTATATATTTTTTATGTAAAGTATAAGAAATTGTTCAAAATTTTAATATAACCTTGATGGTAAGATAAATAATGTTGAGACAGAGAAAAATAAAGACTTATAAATGTGAATTAAAATGCTATTTTACATCGCCCAACCCCCGAAATACCTCTCCTACCCATGGAAGTACACGTACCACAATTTGGTCAACACATATATTTCAACTATTATTAATTGTATATGCCCAATTGTGAATATTTATTTCCATGAGGTCAGATAAACTGAACCAAAGCTGTAATTTTTGTTTTCAAAGTTCATTTATTAAGAATAATAGATAATCAATCCTATTCCAATGAAACTTAGAATACAAATAGTAATTCCTTTAATCATCATTAATATTATGAAGGATTTTCTGAGTGTTGACTCAACCAGGTCTGACTACAAATGGAGACTTGATTTTAAATAATTTAATTTGTTATACAAATAGTAGAGCTACATTAATAAAAAAAAAGTTAAACTTTGTTACAGTGATACAACTAACTATAGAAAAACTATTGAAATTTAATTTTAAAATCAGTTTTCACTGTAAACTTAAGTCTAAGGAAAAAATAATGTTTCAATGGGTTTCAAACACACTCAGTGAACACATATAATTATTTTATTATATCATTGATATTAATTGGGTTGAAAATATACAACATCATAATAAGTATTCCATTCCATTAAAACGCATTGTAGCAACACATATCACTTAAGGCATCTGTAATATTTATTTATTATTTAGCACCGCGTCTTACTACCCGTTCGAGTTATACGCTTTAAGTACTAATTACGCTAATGGATTAGGAATTGGGAAGGTTGAATTAGAGGAAGTGAACCCACATTTGCGTGGAGGGGGAGTGGAAAACAATTTAGGAAAAAGCCACCCCCAGTTCACCCGACCGAGATTCGAATCTTTATCTCCCCGTCCTCAGCAGTCGAGCTCAACACAACTAGTGCGTTAGCCAACTACGCCACCGAGGTGGGTCATCTTTAGTAAAATGTGGTGGTCTTAATTAGGTGATCCATAGTAACCTGATAGAGACTGTTCACTATTTTAAAACAAATTGTCAGTAGTGATATTCGTTAATCTTTAATAGGTAACACAAAGCGTATAGTGATTTTTATAGCAACCATCATTTCTATAAAATAGATGTTAGATTATGAATTTTAAATATTAAAAGTAAAAATTGAGTTAAAAAAAAAGAATTCAAAATATGTACACTTGTCAGTAAAACTTACTTACCCAGCTTCATGTGGACCAAAGTGATATAAACACTAACCCGCTAATATTATATTAATACAAAATTAACTTACAAATATATATTTTAGAACAGTTTATTTATAGTACCTTATATTTCCAAGTTATCAACAAAAACTTAACCACCAAAATGTGTTTATTATATTATTTACTATCCAATTAAATACTATATTAATATATTTTAGTTACTATTTCTAAGTCTTTTGATAAATCATGTTTTACTTTTTATTATTTGGGGCAGAAACATTTAGATTATTTCTATTGTCAATTAAAATAAACAAACATAGAATTTGTCTAGGGGGAAGCCAAGAGAAAGGTTTATTTAAAAATCATCGTTAACTTGAAAAATCTGTAATTTGGAAGAGCCTAAATAGCGTTCCGGGCAACATTTAATGGAAGCACAACCATTTCTAGTGAATACAACTATCCTTGGCTTTACTTACACTCATAAAATTTGGTTCAAATCGGTTAAGTAACACCTTTTTCGGTGGTCGAGGGAACTCAAGTGTCTCTTTTGCAATTTAATGGACTATCCAGTCGTGCGTATTGAGGGTAGTTTCCACCCAAAGGCTTTACACTCCACCTTCACGCAAATGTGGGGGCAATTAATCTAAATTCAACCTTTCTCAACCTTAAACAATTAGAGTAATTAGTCCAAATGCATATATCCCGATCGGATGGTGAGAGGTCATGAAAATAAAATATCTAGAACGTTTAATTTTAGTCAACATTTTGCAGTAAATTTAAAGGAAGCGAAAAATAGTTTAAACATTTTAGTTTTATGCACTGTTTCTTACTACGCATCCAGACTATTCTCATTAAATAACAATAACGAGGTGAAGATGGAGATTGTAGAATTTATAAGAAAAAGTCCTTAATTTAAGTAGATGGAGAGGGGAAAATGGTTCAAGTAAAATTATGGTCTTCAATATATCTTACAATAATTAAAACCTTGACCTCCACGACGACCTTTTCACCAACAAACCAGACGAGCTTGACGTTGGTAATAAATTTTATCATATGGGAGTTTAAAAATAAAATCATAAAATATGATCATATATTAATGAAATATTATACAATGTTTTCTTTTACTTTATATACCGCCAAAGCGTTGTGTTCAAAATATTTTATTTTTTGTTGATATTCTACTCAATTAATATACTGATTAGTGTAAATAATAGGAGTATAAACCCAGTATTAAGTTTGTATTGCCAAAGGAATTCCTTTTTATTTAAGATCCTATAGCCATCAAATAGTATATAATATAAAATATAAATAATGTAGATCATACAAAATACTTGTTAAAAAAAATATCAATTTACCAAGTAATGTTGATCACTAAGAGTGGGACAGTGAAGTTAAATAATGCTGTGTATTAGAACCAAGGGCCTGGTAGAAGCTTTAAACTTTTAACTCTAGCTGTATGATGGTGCATGCGGACCTGTTTTCTGGCTTATTTAGTCATGTTGGTCAGTGACAAGAAGGTCAAGGTTGAAATTCTGTCTGGGTTTAATGAAGGAGGGATTTCTTAAATTAGTACTCACTTTGCCTCCCTGCTAGTGTAAATTCATTTCAACTAGATTATATACCTTCCTCATCCCTACTCCACTAGCGTTGTGTCATAAGATTTGTCCTTTATAGACCCAGTGTCCTAATATGCTGTCCTTTATAATACCAGTGTCCTAAGATGCTGTCCTTGTTAAAACCAGTTTCCTAATATGCTGTCTTTGATAAAACAGTGTCCTAAGATGCTGTCCTTGTTAAAACCAGTTTCCTAATATGCTGTATTTGATAAAACCAGTGTCCTAAGATGCTGTCCTTGTTAAAACAAGTTTCCTAATATGCTGTCCTTTATAATACCAGTGTCCTAAGATGCTGTCCTTGATAAAACCAATCTCCTAATATGCTGTATTTGATAAAACTAGTGTCCTAAGATGCTGTCCTTGATAAAACCAGTCTCCTAAGATGCTGTATTTGATAAAACCAGTGTCCTAGCATGCTGTCTTTGATAAAACAGTGTCCTAGCATGCTGTCCTTGATAAAACCAATCTCCTAATATGCTGTATTTGATAAAACTAGTGTCCTAAGATGCTGTCCTTGATAAAACCAGTCTCCTAAGATGCTGTATTTGATAAAACCAGTGTCCTAAGATGCTGTCCTTGATAAAACCAGTCTCCTAAGATGCTGTATTTGATAAAACCAGTGTCCTAAGATGCTGTATTTGATAAAACCAGTGTCCTAAGATGCTGTCCTTGTTAAAACCAGTGTCCTAAGATGCTGTCCTTGATAAAACCAGTTTCCTAGAATGCCATTCTATATAAAACCAGTGTCCACACGTTGTCCTTTAATTCCAATCAATATATTTAGGTTTTCGTGTACGCGAATTGTACCTGAAATACTAGCAACCACTCATAATGAATTTTAGTTAACCAAATATTTAATTTTGGTGTTTAACAGGCTCAGCTTTTGTCTTACCTACATCGGTGAGAACGTGGTTTGAATTCGAGGTTAATTGTAGTGTGGTTTGCCTTTGAGGTTTTGGTGCTAGTCACGGACGTTTGTACTAAAAGTATATTCTACTTAATGGTTTCCCACTCCACACCCACCCAAATGCGGTTATACTCCTTTAAATTCTACCCTTCTTACAACTATACCATGAACGCTATTAAAATGTGGAAAGCTTGGAAAAGCAGTGAGACACGATGCGAAACATATAAAAAAAGTTTCCTCTTTTATTCCTTGATGTGGTTGTACAGATTCAAATGAGAGAATTAATTTTTAACACCTTATTTCTAATTTAGTAAATAAAATGAATACAAAAAATAAGGCCAAACAAATAGTTCTAATACGTCAATGGAAAATAAAACTATATAAACGTGAGTTCATTTGACTAAGATTCTTGTAGTAAAACACCTAGTGTGATGAATCACGTGATAGCAACACAGCCAGCTCGGTGGAACACGTAGCACTAAACACGCACGCAGATATGTGGTTTAGAAAAAACAAATACAATACCTTCTAGCAAACCACGGTCCTATACACAACTTATTGTCACGCGTACAACTCCATTCCACTTCTCTTCTTCAACTTAACTGACGAGGCATTAAAGTAGAAAACGTATAGCTATTACCAACCATATTTTTTTTCTTAGCACCAAGTTTGACTACCCGTTTGGTCTATACTCATATGCAATAATCACCCTAATGTGTTAGGGTTGATAAAGGTGGAAATTTGAGGATTTTTACCCACATTTGTGTGAAGGAATAGTGGAAAACCACTAAGGATAAAACTTCCTCCTAACCGGAATTCAAACCCTGATCTCCCTGTCATAGTCAGTCCAGTTCATTATGAGGGTAACGCTTTAGTCCCATTGTGAGAATGGCGCTTTAGTCCTATTATGAGGGTAACGCTTTAGTCCCATTGTGAGAATGGCGCTTTAGTCCCATTATGAGGGTAACGCTTTAGTCCCATTGTGAGAATGGCGCTTTAGTCCCATTATGAGGGTAACGTTTCAGTACCATTATGAGAATAGCGCTCTAGTCCCATTGTGAGAATAGCGCTTTAGTCCCATTATTATAGAGTAACGCTTTAATCCATTCAGCTACCAAAGTGGGTCCCAACTTGTTAAATTATGTTAATTTCTTAAATTAAATATAATTTTAATAAAACAACTATATTGTGGTAACATGTTTTAATCCGAATTGGCTTTGTCTTGACAGGCGAAAGATTGATTCACAACCGAAACTAGTTTCTCTACATAGTGGATTTTATCTTCCTCTCTCCAGGCAAAATTTAATGCATTACCTAATTTAAACTTTCAATCTTCACATAATGTCCCTTTGGATTGGATTGTTGGTCGCTAATAATTCAAAAGGTTTAAAATTAAAGATCTTTTTAGCTTTAGTGTGCAGGCTAGTAACGACTAATTTTATATTATCCAAGCACACAAGTAAAGTAGGGTGGAATTCAAGGAAACGTGGCCAACCTAAATTCAAATGGATATGGCACCTGGGTGGGATTAAGACGTTAATATTTTTAGTCAAGTCAGCTATCACGTAACTAATTCTCCAAGACGATAAATTATTAATAATTTAATTAAGAAATTACTCTATCAAATTATTTAAATCTGAGTTTCAATTTTTTCTGATTGAGAAGATGAATTACAAAATAACATCTTCTATTTCACCTAGAGCGGAGACCATCAAAATCGCAAAAGAAAGAGAAATCTCTTATCAAAAGCTCACGATGATATGGATCAAAAGCCCACAGGGGAAAAAACAAAAAACTCCATAACATGTCAACATGGCAAACATATATTGTAAGAAATTTCCTTAGTCTTTACAATAATTAGTTTGATTAAAATTGGGTGCTTGTGCCCACAGTGATGGCGGGAATGAGCTATCACGTTAAATGTGACTATCCAAAAGTAATCTGTAAACAATTATAGCTTTTCATTAGTTGGTACGAGTATACTTAATACTTAACACAGCGTCTTATTACTGTTCAGGCTATACTCTTAAGTACTAACTACGCTAATGAGCTAGGAATTGGGAGGGTTGAATATAGAGGAAGTGAACCCGCATTTACGTGGAGGGAGAGTGGAAAACCATTGAGAAAAAACCACCCCCAGTTCACCCGAGCGAGATTATAACCTCGATCTCCCCGTCCTCGGCAGTCTAGCTATACATGAAACAAGCGCGTTAGCTAACTACGCCACTGAAGTGAATTTGTTGGTGCTAGGATAGGTTATGTTAGTTCTGTACGGGGTCAATAGGCTGTGTTGCCATATGGGGCTGAAATACTACAAACAATGGCGCGCTTTGGATGCAACTACCTTATGCGTTTTTGATATGCTCCAAAACAGGTAAACAAATTAAGCTTGTGTTCTTTCAATATGTAGCTCAACTAGAGTGAAGTTTACAACGCTAAAAGGTTGTGTAGATAAACGTCCTTGGCTCAATGAAGCATGAAAACAATCTGAACAGGTAGTAAGACGGGGTGATAAAAAAATTCGGTGAAGCCCCTCCCTACCTTCCACTTTCTAATCACCTAGAGATTTAACCCTTTCAAATCTGGAACATTTCAAATCATATTTATTTTTTACATTGGTGCTTTGTTACTTTTCCACTTTAAATTTACAGCTTACGTTTTTGACATTATTAGTAAAAATACAAAGAAAATAAATATATCACACCTACAATACAAAGTACATTTAATTTTATATAGGTAATATAATTTTCACCAAGTCCTACTACACGATTGGGTTATTTAAACATTTCTTGGTACTTAGAGATTAAGAATGAACACGATGGAGTTTTAGAGGAACTACAACCATATTTTCATCTACGGAGAGATTGAAACCATTAAAGAAAAAAAACACCTTCAGAATACTCGAATGATATTTGAACCCTGACCTCTCTGTCACTGTAAATCGAGACTAGACGAACTTGAAGTTTAGTCCGCATTCTCACCAATGCGGTAGAAAATAATATATGACTAGTTTCAGTGGCCGCGTGGTCTAACGCACTACTCTTTGCAGTAGACCAGTCTGCAGATAACAGGAAGATCGAGGTTCGAATCCTGGTCAAGTGTACTCATGGTGGTTTAAAAATGGTTTTTCACTCTCTATCCATGCAAATGTGGTTATACTTCCTATAACTATAATAATCATCCATAAACCCATTAGCGTAATTAGTACAAAAGCGTATAACCTGAACGGGTAGTAAGACGCAGTGCTAATAATAATAATAATAATAATAATAATTTATGAAAGTATATCCAAAATTACAAATATGCGTCAAACTATCTTATATATTTTAGCACTGCGTCTTACTGCACATTCGAGTTATACCCCTATATTAAATTAAGCTATTGGACTAAGAATGTTTTATATTTAATTCAGAGGAAGTGTAACAGCATTTGCGTGGAGATGGAGTGTAAAATACATTTTGGAACCACCACCATTTTTACACCCAACTAGGACTCAAACGCTGATATTCCCGTTATAGGCAGTCCAATCTATTACGAGAATGATGCCTTAGACCATGTGGCCACCGATGTGGGTAAACTAACTAATAGTTTCTAAGCTAGATGATAAACCAATTCATTGTAGTGATCCAACTACCAAAGTTCTTAAAAATGTTTATGCTTGTACTAATTAAAAATGAAGTATTCACCAGTTGAACTACTTTTCAGACTGCAAATTATAAATAGGCCTTATATAAACCCATTCACCCAGAAAAGTGTCATTCTTACCTTGACGAATTACACTCTTATCCAATCTTAGTAATTACCTAATAGTGTTACCTCGGAAGGTATGCTTACTACCTACCAGGATAATTAGATGATACAATACACTTATTAAATCTGTATTTTTGTAGGTGTTGGCATAGACCTAATTTTAGCAAATTATAGGCTATAAGCATAGGCATAGTAATAGATTGCAAGGATATAGACTATAGAGCATACACTTGCTACTTGAATAAGTCTAAAGTAGGTGACCTGGTGGTCTAGGGGTAAGGTGTCGGACCTCTGTGCTGAGGGTCCGGGGTTTAATCCTCGGTCCCAGCACAGATTTAGCTGTTTGCCAAACTCTTCCTTCACCTCTGACAAGACGTGTATTAATCACAACTTGTGAATGTGGGGAATGCCAGGCCTCCACCGTGGTTCGGATTCCACGTTAAACTGTAGGTCCTCCATTTTATCTCACAATCACCCTACCATTACACATTAACGTAAGTGCGTATAACCCCAATGGGTAGTAATACGCGGTGCTGCTAATAATAATAATAATAATAATAATAATAATAATAATAATAATAATAATATATTCTACCGTAAAGTTCCTAGCTAGATAATTCTGAATTTCTGAGTTATAGAGGGTTATATCGTAGACTACTACGTGTTGATATAAAATGTATAGCATGAAAAAAATTAAATATGTTTATTAAAAAGTATTTAGATTCTAGGTATATGGGAGATCAATATACTTTTAATAAAAGGAATAAGCTATTAATTGATACTTCTTATTATTATAGCACTACACCTATTATTGTTATGGGAATTACATGATTTGAGCCAATACATACATTAACTGGGGTGCTGATATAACATCTAAATTTATTTTTTGTAATTTAGATCATTTTGATAGTAAAACTATACCGTTCGTGTTGAAAAGATTCACATAGCACTTGTGAACACGTAAACAGTGGAAAACCTATACGAGATAAAACCCTTACTTTGTATTGATTTGTGGAAGAGCGTGCACACACACACACTAACACACACTTGTGCACACTTAACCAAAAAGGCTAAATTTGAACAAGAGGGAAGTGAGAATACGAAGTAAATAAAAACGATTCATGCACGAAACTTGAAGGAAAAGGCAGTTTGCGAGAAGTGCTGTCTACTAAAAGCTTACTAAGCTAAATCTCTTTTACGTTAGTTGATATATTGTTTATTATTATTAATTTAATTAAGGCTGGCTTTTAAGTCATGCATAATTTATATTTAATTGTGAATGGTAGTCATTTTCTAGTAAAAATACATTTGTTTATTAATAAAACATAGTGATTATTGTCTTACCTAATTTAATTTTTTTTATTCGTTAAAGCTGGCCTAACCTCTTTGTTCAACCATATGTCTTTAAAATTACTTTATTTGTATAGTTCTCTTGGAAAAATAAATTAATCAGGCTTAACCTTTTGAAACACAAATTTAACCTAATTTAAGTCATGCCTGTAATTTAAATAAGTTATCTTCCTTTCTTTGATTATGATTTTATTATTGTCATGAATATTAAGAAAGACATAATTGCCCATAGCATAATCAATCATTTATTATTTCCTCTTTATTTTAAATCAAGTTTACAATCATAATCGCTGACGTCTAAAATATGTGTTAGTAACAAAACAAGTATGGCCACAAATAGGCATTTAAGAAATTAACCTAAAATATTTGCCGTCTACTATGTGTATTGGGGTTTAATTTGATAGTTTTTCCTCACATTTTCACTGACTGATACGTATCAAGTCCATGCATAATGCCCATATAGTCTAAGTTATTAATGAATCATGGTTCGATTATGAATGCGATCATTGAAAATAATGTGTTTCAAATTTGTGCGCATTTTGCTTTATGCACAATTCGCTACTAGCTATGCGTTATTCATGAATGTAAGCCCAGTCTGTATTAATATTAAGTATATATTTAATTTACGTTAATCGATAAATGTGTGGCTAAAGGATGTCCCAATATTGACTTTGTAGTTAAATATCACGTACCTTGTTGCAGTTCTTCCTATAACAGATGTTGGAGATGTCCCTCGAGGGCCTGAAGAAATGTATGGACACACCTCTTCTTATGATATTATATCTTCAGGCCCGTGGGGGACATTTCCAACATCTGTTACAGGAAGAACTGCTGCTACAAAATAAGTTTTACTTTACTGCACAGTAACTTTTGGAATGTCCTGTATAATTCCAAGGTTCCCATTTTAATAAAAAAAAGTGATAGAGGTATTTATAAAAAGGTGTTGATTTTTGAAATTGCGCAGAATTCACAGGACGTTTGGAATAGCTACATGATTATTCTAAAAATATTTGAATTAGCATTAATTAGACCAATAATAAGGTAGACAAATGATTTTTTGCCTGGCAAAGATGATGACTGGTTATTACTTAATTAGTTTATGACATTAGGAACTCGAAGGTTCATTGCCACACTACAAAAGTACTCTACCTATCCATATCTTGAACTAGTTCCACCCAGTCACCCTCTATACACCCTATCTCTTTCAGGTCTTTTATAATGTTATCCCCCCACCTGCGTCTAGGTCTTCCTAATGGTTTCTTTCCATTGGGTTTGTCAGTCAGTACCTTGAACAAGGTTTTAGAGTCCCCCATTCGCGCTGCACATCATTCCCATCGTAGTCTACGAAACTTTATTACCCTAACAATATCTAGTGAGGAGTACATGGTATGTAACGCCTCATTATGGAACATTGAATGAATATCTTAACTCAATGAACATCAATATCAAGTTAAAACCAGCACACGCCACCAGGAAAAGTTTTTTTTTATCACTGCATCTTACTACCCGTTCGGGTTGTTCTGTTTATACGCTTGCGTACTAGATATGCCAATGGTTTTAGGAACTAGGAGGGTTATATTTAGAGGAACTGTACCCTCATTTGTGTGTAATGAAAGGGGAAAGACATTTAATAAAAACCACCCTCAGTATACCTGAGATTTAAAACTCGAACTGCCCATCATTGGTAGTCTAGTCTGCTGCGAGAGTAGTGCCTTAGACTATGTGGCCAGTGAAGCTGGTATGGTTTATTTTACTGTGCGAGCTGGAAAACTAAAATATTCCACACTTTCATGGCCAATTCACCACTCGTGGTGATTGGCGACTCGGTTGCTCACGCCAGCGCTGGACTACCGAAAACAACAACCTTGAATGAAGTTACTCGCACGGAATAGCGCGTCGTGTTCAGTCGTACGTCAGACGCGATTACCACCGTTAGCGAAATATTGGTCTGGCTTATTCAATATTGAATCATTTACATTTTATAGAAGAGAGGAACTGGGGAGGTAGCCACTTAACCAATTAAACAAGTTAAGAAACTATTTTATTTTAGTATAATTCACTTTAATTTGTGTAACGTAATAAATATATCTAAAATTTATATTAACCAACCTTTCATTTTAAACTAACTTGATGACCTAGTGTGTGTCATTACTTTCCAACTAACTTGACTAACTAAATAGTTTAAAGCTAACAAAACATTTCAAATACAAATATAATAATAATGATTATTATTATTATTATTATTATTATTATTATTATTTTCACCGCGTCTTACTACCCGTTCGGGTTATACGCTTTTAAGTACTAATTACGCTAATGGAATGGGAATTGGGAAGGTTGAATTAGAAGAAGCGAACCCGCATTTGCGTGGAGAGAGAGAGTGAAAAGCCATTTAGGAAAAACCTCTCCCAGTTCACACGACCGAGATTCGAACCTTGATCTCCCCGTACTCAGCAGTCGAGCTCAACACGACTAGCGCGTTAGCCAACTACGCCGCCGAGGCAGGTAAAAATATAATTATTACTCCCACTCCCAAACAAACACATTATGTTTTACTATAATTATATAATATAAACATGTCCAAGGGTGATAACAATTTTTAAAAAGTTTGAAACATAATTTTTGACACAATCACAATCTCAAATACACTTAAATTAGTTTTCATACCTCTTAAACGAAATGTAACATTAACTATGAAACTGCTTACTTAGGTGGCAGCGTGGCTTATGGTAGTGGCTTTCAACCCGGGAAACACGATTAATATATACATTCATTTATTATTATTTAATATATTATTTAGGAGTAATATAGTGTATGTATCTTAGATGTATATTATTGAATACTAATATGTATATTTCAATATTCTCCAAGAAATTGGGGGCTACAAAGTAAAAAGAAAAATATACCTGTGGTAAGAGAACAATAAAGATTTAATGCCGCTGGTCTAAGATATCACTAGCGTAATAGTCTGCACCACCTATGATGGGAAGATTAGGGTTATATTCGCAGTCGGGTGTACTTAGAGTGGTTGGCCCTTAATGGATGTCTAATCTACCTCCACGAAAATTCGGGTGCACTTTCTTTAAAATCAACCTTTCTTATCCCTAATACGTTAGCGTATTTAGTAAATACCCTGAATGGGTAGTGAGACACACTGACAAAAATTAAATAAAAATAATATATAATGTGTTTTTAAATATTTTTTTAAAATCCTGAATAATTTTCTAGTTCACTCTTAAGCGTTGATATGCATCATGATAAAATCATTATTTAAAAAATAAGAATGAAACAGACCAAAATTATCCTCTTTCTCACTTGTCGAAGCTAGATATGTTCTTCTTCCAAACAATAATGCCAGTTTTAAGTGGAATTAAAATAAATAATATCTTACTTAGAAATTCAAAAAATAGTTTATATTTATTCTGTAAAACTTATATTGTGTACCAAAGTTGATAATTAAAATATTTAATCAGTGCATTAAAATAACTCATCCCAGTGGATAACCTTGAGCAGATTATTCATTTTACTTAAGCTAAGATTTGTCTAGGTAAATAATGAATCTGTATTTATCAGGGTTTCTTTATATTTCAGTTGTAATTTAGGTAGTGCTTTATTTTAAAAAAAAAGTAACATCAAGATTGACATTTTAATATCTTATCTTTTGGCGGAATCAAGGTATTAAAATCTTTGTGCTCACTCACTTTTGAAAAAAAACCTTATCTAGTCAACATTTTCATAATAGCACCCAAAATTATTTTTAATTTCTCACTATCTTACAGGTAAAGAAAGTATTGTGATCTCCAAAAAAATGGAACTTGAGATTTTGATGAATCTCGACGTTTCATAACCCCCCTTCCCCTCCCCGAATCCGAAAAAGTGGTTTTTGAATGTCTGTCTGGCTGTCTGTCTGTACCTACAAATAGAGCCTAAACTATTTTACCGATCGGTCTAAAACTTGGTATCTAACGTTTTCATAGGGTTGCTCCAAGGAGTTTTTGGAATTGGATACCTAGCCCTAAAATTAAAGGTAGTTTAAAATAGGGAAAAAAGAGAAAAAGTTGATTTTCTCATAATCAGCTCTAATGATTTTGATTAAATTTCATTTATAAACATTTATAAATATTACAAACAAAATGGCTACCCTCAATATTTCGGCAAAATGACTTTAAGGGCTCCGGTCCGATTCGTAAATTCTTATCTTTTATCATATCTCACAAACGATCTGAGATATGAAATTACTTATCACTGCAAATATGTCGATGTATTTCCAATACAAATATTTCATTCGAAACATATTTTTATAAAACAAATAACTTTCAAGCTATACTTTTCTAATACTAAAGGTAAAGTATTGCGACCGTAGAAAAAATCTAACATGAAACGTTGATGGATGTCGACGTATCATGACCACACTAACCCTCAAAAGTGGTATTTGCAATTCCATCTGTCTGTGTGTATTTTTAACCCAAAATTGAAAGTAGTTTAATATAAAGAGAAGAAACTATTTTCTCAAAATCGGCTATAACGATTTTGATTAAAATTCTTATATAGGCGTTGACTAAGATTATAAATAAACTGGAAATTTTAATTTTCCCATGAAAATGACTTTTAGGTTACTTTTCAAAAGTGGAAATTTACGTATCTACGCCACAATTTGAGATATTAAATAACTTATCACTGCAAAATGTAGTACAATTAAAAATAAACAATTTGTATATGAAATATATTTTCATAAAACCAGTTTTTTCTGAGATATTGGCAAATATATTAATGAAATTTTTTGAGCTGTAGTTGTTAAGAGATAATACTTAAGTTTTAAAGCAATAATTCTCTAATGCTATTGAGTAAGAAATGAGCAAGTCTCTCAAAAAGTATATATTGGCTTCCTTTCAACCTCTTAGTGGAAATGTTTGTACAACAATTATCTATCTCTATCATTTTAGATTCAATAGTTAATATTTACCTATTTTATCTTTATGACATACTTTGTGATGCTATGGGCTTATAGGCCTATATATTCATTTACTCGTGATTGAAGAGTTTTCAAAACAGTATATTTTGTTTTTGAGTAGGAGCTGCATCAAACAGAATTAGAATAAGGTTCAACAAAACAAAATCAAATCATATCATATCTATATAGGTTGCGTCCTTCATTCAAATGTTCACATATTCACAATTTCCTGTAGTTATATAGTTACCTACTA
Source organism: Timema cristinae (assembly GCA_039000515.1). NCBI lineage: Eukaryota > Metazoa > Arthropoda > Insecta > Phasmatodea > Timematidae > Timema > Timema cristinae. Next base: position 49,377,905 of record JBCFYV010009882.1, read on the forward strand.
TCCAAACGACGATCATTTTATATTCATTTCACCCAAACAGGACGCTCAAACAATATTCAATGCAGTAGTATTTTCATTTATTTAATCTAATAAGCAATATTTTTTAAACAAGTTCGACAGCCATTTTGATTAAAGATTAGATTTTCATTAATAATATGAGTTATACCATTTTTAAAGGGTTACAAAATTGAATCGTTTGATTGGTAAACGTAATGTTGTGTGGAATGTTTGGCATCAGAATATTGGAGAATATGTATATATAGTTTTATAAATATAAAAAAAGTAATCTAAACCAGATGTTTAATGATATTATAACATAAATATGTACGACACCTTAACTCTATTGATTGCTCGCCTGTCATTTGAGTTAAGGGTCCCAGTTTTACTCTCGGCACTGGAATGAATTTGGGTAATCCCATTTAAAAGTGATAAATTTATGACTATAGGTCAAGGTGTTGTCTAAAGTAAAGTTATTAGATAAGTCATGATCTAATGAAATTAGTTGGTTCAAAGATTGACATATAATTTCCTTTGAAAAAACCAGTAGAAATTTATGATTAAAAGTTTATTTAGAGAGTAGCTTCGTATCGTAAACTATAAAAAGATTATATTTTAAGTAAGGACTGTTGAAATGCAAGACATCAAAGCGCTATATATATAGTTATATTCATTTAACATTTTCCATTTTATTATCTTTTACAAAATTTTAAGCCTGCTAGTTTATATATTTATTAACACTTTTAGCAAAATTTTGGAAGCATTGTATTTTATTGGTATAGGAATAAGTTTGGTTATTATGAGTAAATTACCTAGAATTCACCTAGAAATAAGGTGGATAGATTCTTTAGTGATAAATTCTACTTTTGTGCACCTGGATGAAATAAAACTCAAGTCCCCACCAGTTGTGTCAAAGTCATGCACACCAGTAGATCAAGCTGGAACTCAAACAAATATTCTGATTTTTGCCTTAAACCATCCAACTTCTAAGTTGGGCCTAACATTTTGAATTTAAAAAAATAAACACAGCTGTAAGGTAATCTGAGGTAAACAGAGAACTTCTCTAAATTTTATGATACTTTATTTACGATCATTCCCTTCTGGTCAATTATTTTTAAAGGTTTTAAACGTGATGGTTGCTAATCCAAGGTTTTTATTTAAATTTATTAGATTGGCTTAAAGAGGTTTGACATAATAACTGTCATTCTGTTATATGATTCAAATCATTTGGCAAACCTAATAATTCAATTACTTTAAACTTTTACCAATACAAAATTACTCAAATTTTTTTAATAATTTTATTTTCTCCTTCATCGTAGTACCATCCCATTAATTTGTTATTTTTGTTAGAACACTAATTTATGAATTATTATGGCTGAAAGTGAAACATTATAGTAGTACGATAAATATAAATTCTTAATTTTGGATATTTTTAGTTAAAAGAAATAATTCTTATATTTACAATACAAAGCCTCAATTCAAGATTTTAAAAAATGATTCTTGGTATGAAAAGGAAATTCTCATTAAAAACACATTTTTAGAAATAAAAGTGTATAATCCTATATATATTTTGAGGACTTACATTATATAAACCATTTAATAATTATTATTATTACTAGCACCAAGTCTTACTAACCGTTCGGGTTATACGCACTTACGCTAATGTGTAATGGTATGGTGATTGTGAGATGAAATGGAGGACCTACAGTTTAACGTGGGGTCCGAACCACGGTAGAGGCCTGGCTTTCCACACATTCACAAGTTGTGATTAAAATACATATTGTCAGAGGGGAAGGAAGGGTTTGGCAATCAGATAGATCTGTGCCGGGACCGATGATTGAGCCCTAGACCCCCAGCACAGAAGTATAACACCCTACATCTAGACCACCAGGTCACCTCGAAAAACATATAATTATTATTGAACAATAAAAAAACAAAAATCCACGTTATGATTAAATTTACTCAAAACAAACTAATGTATTCATATAAGCTTGGAAAACAAAAAGAAATACAAATAGTATTCCTAACATTATAAATTATTCTGTTTGACTTTATTTACGATGTTGGTCTAATGTTTCATCGTAACATCTAAAAGTAAGTCTAGGCGTACAAGGTTATCATTTGTTATATCTTATCAAAATTACATCATTTTTGTAAGTATTGCCTATAGCATGGACGTGGAGAAAAAATCATATCGTATGTTTATGCTCATCTAGTGAATAAGATTTTCTTCTAAAAATTATATATAGATATTAATTTGCTATCCCATTTTCGGTAAATTAAATTATGATAAAATTCCTGAGCCAATCATTTAAAAGGCTAGGGGCGAGGGTGCCGGAAAAAATATTAGCTGCCAACGAAAACATGATTTTATTAACGACTTTCAATATTTTCTGCTGCGTGCATAGTGCCTTTAATTATGTGTTTACTTTACCCTAGAAATGACAAAAATAAGGGTTTCCATGGTTATGTAAACAAATAATATACATATAGATGAACCACTCTGCACACAGCAGAAAATTTGGATATTCACATGTTAAGTTGTATTTTAGCATATACAATTTTTATTTCTCTTTGGTTAAAAATGTTAGCAAATCAATACTTACTAAAAAGGTAAGGCGCAAAAATTAGAAAATTTAATCTAAAAATGCATATATACTAAACAAGCTAATGATAATATTTGCGTTATTGTTAGTTCTTCTTCTCTATCTTTATGCATTTGATTCTGATCACAGAATTGCTGTCATAATAGCTAATACACATTCTACCGATATTATTTGATTGAAGGAGTTAATTTGCCAGAATATGCAAATGTTATGCACTTGCGTAGTTAAAATTATTGTGTTTTTTTATTTCATCTGTACAATAAATCTTTGTTTACATCACCCTGAAAAAATACCATAATAAAATATCCAAAAATAATTTCAATCCACTAGTATTATATAAAAGGCAAATAAAATGAAGTCTACCAACGTAGTCATATTGAATAGTAGTGGTTCAAATTGGATAAAGAGCAGATCGACGATGGGAGGGGGGAGTCCCCTACCTCCCCAATGATAAGGCGGGACGAAAACATTAAAATCTAGCCGATATAAGCACAGCTCAGTGGATCAACCAAAAAGGTGGCATGAATAGAGCCAGACGAACGGTCAAGATCTTATAATATACCTGGAAAATTCAGAGTGTGGTGTTGCAAAGCGTGTTAGGGGTAAATGTCAGTATCAATGTTGCATCTAAACAGGACATGGCTGAGGAAAACTCTGGTGGAAGCAGACTGTTTGGCTTGGCTCTTCTGCAGGTCGACAAACATATCATTTTAGACTTACAACAACTAATGGAGTGATTAACCAAAACTAGCAAAAACAGAATGACCATGTAATAACAACTTATAGAATACATTTAAGAACTATTATAAATCTATTATTATAAATAACCATTTGTTTTATTTATATTTACATTTATTTCTATCTTATTTCCAGGAGTCCAGGATGACCTTAAAACAACAATTTTGAGATTTTTTTTTTAAATCCGGAAGAGCACAGGCCCCTTCTCATAAACTTGGGGATATTTTCTTCCCTATTCCAGATCCCCACTAAGAGTTCCAGCCCAAAAAAAAAAAAAAAAAATTGTTCCTTATACCCGCCCCTGAAAAGGATACCTTACCCGCTGTTACATTATTACCATGTAAATCGAATTATACTGTTCTAAAACACTTATGAGTTAATCTATAAATAAATTATTACTAAGAACTTTAGCAAAGAAAGAATGTATTTATTTAATTATTCTCACTGCTAGGATTAATGCAGACTTTTGTTAGATAACCATTGTGAGATACTTTATCAAAGAGTTGCCATTCATGTCATTTAGTGGCCAATGTTTAGGAAATGAACCATTTGTCGAAAGCAAAATTACATTGTGTGTTTTATAATTTATTGTTGCGTTGTGTTATATGTGTACAAAGTATATTCTCATAATTATGGCATAACGAATCGTAAAGCGAGGAAAAAACCAAACTTCGGATTCATTGTGAACATTTCATTACTTATTCCATGCGAGTCATAATGTACTAATTTCTTTAATTAATGCATTACATTAAAGGTTCTCCATTTAGAATATTTTTTTATGATCTTAGTTAAAAATCTTTTTCTACTTTCTTTGATGTAATTCGAAATTGATAAAATTATATATTATTTTTTATCCATTAAAACGTTCCAAATGGACCTGCCTAAAAATTCTTGTGCTCCCAATTTATAGTAAACTATTTATTCTCATTTGACTTTCAAGAACAACGCAGTTTCTACACCACCTTCTTAGCAGTCAGATGAACAATTTCTTTTGAGAACACTTTTTTTTCTAAAACTATTATTTTATTTCATCTCTACTCGATTTTATATTTTTTTGGCGGATTACTAATGCGGACAAGTGAATTTAATCTTCTTTCAAAATTATTTGAAATATTTGTGGCAATCGTGTCGATACCAAAATTATTTTATTTTTTGATTATACCAATTAACTTGACAATGGTTAAACAAATACAATTATTTTAAAGTAAATTGCTTGGGAAAATTATTATTCACTGGTGAAATTAAAGCTGTAACTTTTTACTACTACTAACTTAAGGTTAAATAAGACTTAATATACTTTTTGAATATATTTAAGATGCTTAAGTTATTTAATGTGCACTTTCTGAATCGATGAGAGCAAAAGGACGTAGCAATTTGTACAAGAAAGGTATTTTCACATAACTTCCAGGGTTATTTAACATACCCTAATCGACATGGGACCAAAGAATATACTTCCCCTCCAAAGGAAGTTGTGTTACTGATTCAAATCGTGCAAGAAAAATCCATCAATCCCGGCTGGGTTTAAACCCATGAACATTGGGTCCTGAGGCAAGCAATTTATCCCAAGACCCCCGAGGTCAACAGCTTTAATTCAAATACTGTATATAAACGATATGAAATAAAAGACATAATAAAATAAAAAAAGATCAGTTTTAAGTAAATACAGAATGTAAAGAATCACATTTTGAAAAATTTCAATTCCAGGGCTATTTTATGCAAAAGTAAACCACCTAAATTTCTAGCAACTAATATTAACTAGTTGATTCTTTCATCCAATAATTTTATTTAGGGAAGAGGTAGGTAAGGCCCATAGTGGTAAATATGAACGTCCAATTCATTTAGCCAAGAAAATAAAAAATAGAGACTATAAAAAAAATATTTCAATATTACTGGACCATCAAAAATTATTTGGAGGCCTGATACTAACTAAAAAGAATTAACTATTGCGTTACCCAGCTTGATTACAATTAATATAGCTTAGCTAGGCCTCTATATTAAATTACTTAGTGTTTTTGGTGATACGTATAAATCTACCACAAAGAGAATACATTTAATATGTATAAACATTATTCACACTGGTGAGGATATGGACATTTCTGTCTTATTATAAAATCGATAAGACAAAAGTAATAATATTTCTTTAGCTCACAGGGTGACCTGGTGGTCTAGGGGTAAGGTGTCAGATTTCTGTGCTGGCAGCCGGGGTTCAATTCTCGGTCCCGGCACAGATTTATCTGATTTCCAAACCCTTCCTTCACCTCTGACAAGACATCTTGTGAATGTGGGGAATGCCAGGCTTCCACCGTGGTTCGGATTCCACGTTAAACTGTAGGTCCTTCATTTCATCTCACAATCACCCTACCATTACACATTAGCGTAAGTGCGTATAACCCGAACTAGTAGTAAGACGCGGTGCTAATAATAATTTAGCTCACAGCCATGTATCAAATCTAAGAATCTGTAAAACATTTTATATAGAAAATCCTAGAAATAATTCATTTACTTTTTTATCCATTCCAATCATGAAGACTTTAATGTAGACACTATATGAATAAATAGGATAATCAGACTCTTATTTCATTCAATAATTGGGAACTTCCCACTTCTTCAGAGTGAAGACAGTAAACTACAAAAAAATACAGATATAGAAGTAGTCTCCGTTTCATAATAAGTGATATTTTAAAACTAAATTTGGTTTCAAGATTTATGAAATATCATGTTAGGGATTATCATCCAATATTCTAATTAATATACTTGTCAAGTTTGTAACTAATACAAATATAGGTTGTTTTTTTTCCTTTGAAGCTTTAAGAACCAATACAAGTATCAACTTGTATCAACCTAAGTACTACATTTTATAGATTTAAAATCTAAGCCTTTTTAAAAATGTATTACTCATTTATTTTTTTAGCTTTATTTTTTTAAATAATATATGTATTTGACTTTTTTTTAAATGTGTAAACATTTTATTTTAAATTTAGAGCAATTTATTGTAAGTGTGTTTTGCAAACTGTTAATTACTGTCAAGAATACTTAGTTTGTATCAATTCTCAACTTGTCATCTATAAATTATTGTTCTACACTCTTTTAACCAAATCATTTTAAAAAATTCATCGCTCTTCAAAACCACGGTCACTGTTCTAATATGACTCAGTTAGTTCGTAAAAAAAATTTACATAACTAATACTATTAATACTTGGAAATATAAGATATCATTATTATGATTGGTTTAATTGTTTTCCCTAATTTAACAAACATTTTCCAACCACAGTGGAATCAGCACACAACTTAATTAGCATAGGACCATATAAGTAACATCCGGAAATTGTACTCTTTAGATAACCGGGCCAAGCTATAGAATATACCAATAAATAGTTCATTACTTTCAGCCCAGACTGGTCTCAAACCCGTGTCCTAAAGTTGAAATCCCTAACCACTCGTGCTTTGGAAAGTATCCAATGTATTGAGATTTAAGAGGGATGGAGGATTATTCAATTGAGTGCTTCTTAAGTAAAGCATTACCAATTAACTAATACAGTGTTATCCAAATGGTGGCCCGCCAGCCAAATGCAGCCCACGCTCATTGAAAATGTGTGGCATATGTGAAATAAGTAGTGACTCAAATAAACATATTTATTTAATGGTCAGGATTGCATTTTACTGTACATTTATTTGATTAATAAAAACATGCATAAATAATAAATTTAAATTTATAATTATGAGTGGGTTTGTGAAAGTGTGTATGAGTAAATAACAAATTTCAAAGTACATTTTTGGGGGATTAATAAAAATGTTTTGTGGTAAATTTTAAAGATTCTCCTAACACAAAAAAACATACAATTTAAATATAGGTATTGAAAATAATTGTTTACTAATTCTTCTTTGTGGGTATATATTATTAAGTTGATAGGATAGTTAAAAATATATTCAGCCCACGGTGCAAACTGATTATCAGATTTGGCGCTTGAGATGAAAAATGTTGGACCACCTTTATTTAATATTTATCTTAGAATTGAAATAAATACTCTTTATAAATTATAGGTGAACATAAACTCTTAATTACATGTTGTTGTATATTAACTATCTATAACACAATATAATGTTTATTAGTGCTTGGAACCTCACCTAGACTGAGCTTCCAAAGAATTAAAAAAAACTAAATTCAATCGTAATTTGAACAGACGAGCTCTAATCTTTATGCCAGGGTGAAAGGGAACTCAAATTAATGTCCATATTTTTTGTAGTTTTTATAAAATAAACATTTTTGGTCAAAATTATTCAAATGTTGCTTAATTAGATAAGTTTGGTTTAATTTTCTACACATCTTAATATCAACAATTCTTGAATACTAGTCAAGGGCATCGTGGAATTTGAACACAACTACCCATCTAAACAATTTTTCGTAAAATGCAAATAATGCTCATGAAATACACTCAAGTACTGTTATGATAACTAACCATACGTGAAAAATACCCAAATATACTGAAGATTTATTTTATTCGTTTTGCAAAAAGGGTTTTTCAGTATAGAAAGGTCGAAATCTATATTTATCTAATCCAAATCTCAAATTTTCTTTCGAAGCTCTAATACAAATTCGTATCCTTTAATCTTTAAAAATGTAAAATTTTAATGAAAGGGAAATTATTTAAAATTCAAATTAATAGTGGTTGTTTAAACCCAAGAGAACACTTGTTATATAAATTAATTTTAGTATTACTATGTTGTCATTTTTTTGTTATTTTATTAATTTTGGACTCACACAAGTCTATATAATTCACTTTACCAAATGATTAAAATTGTTGTTTGAATTTATACATACATACATACATACATACATACATACATATATACATACAGACATACAGACATACACACACACTAAACAAGGTTCTAAATTAGACAAGGCATAGCATTAGTTTTTTAAGCAGAGGTTTTACCATTAGAATAATGAGTATTATAATTGTGTTTAAAAGTTTAGTAGCGAAAGTTCCAATTATTGTGTTATTTTTAAAAATAATGTTACTCATTGAGTTAAAAATATTTACTTTTACTCCTCAAATTTTTATTCGCTAATATCTAACCTTCCTCTAAGCTCCCGTGACACACCTGTTGAAAAACGTTGCACATACGAGTCTCACATATTATTAAAAACTAAAAAAATCAAGCATAGTTCAGTTAGAGAAAAAATAAAAATAAAAAAAATAATAATAATTTCCTAAAAATGTGCTCGAGCTATTTTGATTAAAATACGTATCCAGGCATTTTTAATCTAAATTTAATATGATACTTATAGTACCTGACAATAATAAAGTTACAATTTTTATTATATTTCCGTAACACCTTGAGATACTAAATAACTTATCAATGCAAAGAATGTAGGGTTTATTTAAAAATAAAAATCTCTTATTTAAAATATATTTTCATACAATCGATAGTTTCTGAGCTATAATCAAATATACATATCTTTAAACTGAGTTCTTTTAAAAGGATAATAAATTGTTGTATGCTCTTTGCTGGACAGAGATATTCCTATTTCCTTAGTATTTTTGTAAGATTGTATATTCTTGCATTTATATTCTTTTGTAGAATGTGATACTCTTATTTCTATTATGTCTTTGAAACAATGTATATTATTTATACTCACATACCATACGAGTTTTAAGTAAATATCTCAATTTTTAGGTAATCTAGCGAGAAGGTATAAGCAGTGCGCTGTACCATTTGTTTTTAACCTCGCATAACTATATATTTTTGTTATCAACATATGTACACTATTGTGGAACAATTGAGTAAGTGTACATAAATTGCATGTAGGTAGAGAATAAATTTATTTCAAAGTAGGTAGGGCTAGTCGGGAACCTGAAGTTTCGGGCAATAAATCAGGCATCTAAAAATCCCGGAATGTCGGGCGAGTAATTTTTATACCCGTGTTTCGATTGGGCATCTAAAGAACTTCGTTAGTAAGTATAAAATACCATGATAGCACTAACCTCTAATTCAAACTTAAAAATAGTGTTTAACTGATATTCATAGTTGAATTACTTCAATTCAACTAATATTAAACAAAAGTAAGTATTATATTTTATAAATTCGTAAATTATTATGTTTGCTTTCAACCAAACTACGATAACGTTTCTCACAGGTTACAAGTCTACAACATAGCGAAATCAAGATTCTTACGATTTAATTTTCTTTGTCAACAACAACAACATACTTAATTCAACATTTACACATTGAGATTTTTAGGCCGTGTGCTTGCGAAAGCTTAGTTTAAATTAGTTTTCTTTACATTTATTTAATATATTATTACTAGCCAGATTTGTTAGGAACAGAAGTTTCACAAAGAAAAGCTAAATTTTCTCTTGTATTAACTAAAAATTCTTGAGCTAAGCTAAAAAAAATTTTCAATCAAATGTGACTGTTTTAACTTTTAATTTGAAATTTAATAGGCATGTGACAAAGTTGTTTCTGTGTTTTTTAAAAATTAAATTAGACTTTTAAACACATAATTTAAAATTTTACAGGCCTGTGCCAAAGTTGTTTGTAAAATGAAATACCCGCCCGAATCTTCCCATGCCCGAGTGTAATTTTGTAATACCCGCCCAAGCCCACCCGATACCAATTATGCTGCCGACCACCCCTACAAATAGGCCTACTCTTTAGTACATATATTCACAATGTTGAATAATAATTTATGCTTAGTATTAAAATCCAAGTTTTATATTGCTTCACATCCTAAGTATATTTTTGCATGATCATGACTAGTTTAATTTATCACTTATCATTATCTTTTACTTTTTTTTTTTAACTATAAACATTTTGCCCGCTTATTTATTACTCAAAGAGTTTTTTTTCCTTCAAATTGGAGTTGAACTCCTGGAAATTTTGTAGTATATTCACCTGTATAAAATCTTTAAAAGTTTGTTACCAAATAGTTGATTGATTGATGTATGTTTTATTAAAATAGGGTTTATTTATGTTTTAAACAATAATTCTGGAAATATAGGTAAACTTAATACTCAATTCATCGAATTAATTCACCATCTGTATTATCTTAAATATCTAGGTGCACGTGTGTTGGCTAGTAGCTAGAGACCCTAGTTCATATTCTATTTGGGAAATATTTTAGAATTTACATGATAGTAAATATGGTAAGGCTGTTGTTATTTGGAGTTCACTAAAAGTGTGATTCTATAAGACAAAATGTCTTCCTGGTATTAAAATACGTAAAAGTACGGTATCTTACCTTGTATGACGAAAATAAATCTAAGGTGTTTTAAAAGTATATGCTTAGGAAAATATTTGGTCTAAAAACCGATGGGGAAGATACTAGGGAGTAGAAGAGATTATATAAAGATGAATTCCATACCATTTTACTCATCACAAGACATTGTCAGGATATTCCCGTGAATTTTGGTGGGCAGAACATGCAGCGCGAATGGAAGAATCTAGAACCGTGTTCAGCGTATTGACTGGCAACTCCATTGGTAAGAGACCATTCTGTGGCAATGAACTTTCAAGTTTCTAATGTCATAGAGTAAGTAAGCAATAGGTATATAAAGACAAACATTTTTACTAATCTAGTAAGAGCCATAGTTTGAAACAAAAGTTAATGACCGTCAAGCTTAGATACATAGTAAATTATACATTTTTAAACGTTTGAGTAAATCTACAATGGTATTGATCATTATTTGTATAGTTATTAGATACTAAGAGCAGGTCTCATCCATTTTTCAAATAATTGACTTGGTCGAAGACAGTCCAGTATGTCACGTCACTCATCCGAATACTTATTAATCTTGGATGAGAAACGGAATCAACAATAGTTCCCAACATGCAGTTATCGATTTGGCCCTTCCAACTTTATACCAAATGACATTTCCTTCTAGAAAACAGATTTTTGTCTGAGCAGTATTTATAGAGTGATGTATGCCTTCTGACGCACATCTAATCAATAATAGGAGAAAAAACACATGATAAGAAATTGTCTCCTGTCATCTTTTTCAGCTTCTTCAAAATATTTAAGAAACCAACAGCTAACTAATTGGATTCTGACTAACTATGTTTCTACTTTAGTAGGGCCGAAAATAATACAAATTTTCATCTAAATGTTTCAATCAGTTTTTAAACTACAAACGAGAAACTAGGTACTCCTAATTATTTCTCATCAACGAGCAATTCGTCACTTTTCCCAATACATTATTTGTCTCATCTTTTGAAACTTCTGGTCAATTGTACGTAGGCCTATGTGAGCTTGCGATAATGTTAAATATGTACAAGCGATTTATGAGTATTTAATTTTTTGTAATAAAGGTATTTTTACTGGCTTGCTTAAAAATCTTTATTCTAAAGTTAACATTGTTAGGATCACCCTTTACTAAGTTCTTATATACATAATACTATGATATGTATGGAAATTTCAATTACTTATCAGTAAAAACATCATACAAACTTTAGAAAAATTGTTTGTCTAGTAATACAAAATGTTAAAGATGATTCCCAACAATATTTGTTTTAGAAAATATGTTTGTTGCCTCTCACTTCGTAACAAGAGAATAAATTGAGATATTTTGATAACAAAGTGCAGATAAAGATAGTTTTGCCTATAAAGGATGAACAAACAGTAAAACTGAGAAAGTTATATAATGAATAACTTCATGCTTTGTATACATCCTCATACATATTAAGGATAATCAAGTCGTGGAGGCTGAGGTAGAGTGGTCATGTGGCACGTATGGGTGATGACAGGCGTGTATACATACTTTAGTTGAGAAAACTGAAGACGCAAGACCCCTTGGTAGACCAAGACGTCGATGGGAGTATGTTGCTAAAGTATATTTTAAGAAGGTGAATAACGATGGGAGGATTGCTCTACAGGATGATTCGAAACTCTCTGTAAAAACTTTAGTTGGAGATTAGGAACACTTAAACAAACTTTTCATTAATTAATGTATGTCCGCCGACGTCACCTTTTGGTGCTAGAGGGCACGGTTGGAAGGATCGTTATATGACTATTTTCGCCGCCATCATTCATAATATATACCTTGTACTTGTTACATAGAGAATGTTATGGATTCTGAAATGGGTGACATGCATCTTGCAAATGGGTCTGGGTAGTCTTTCAAAATGTACGGCAATAAATGCACCGACGCTGTCAGGTATGCATTATTGTTTGCATTAACTCCTTCGAGCAACTTCTGAAGTAAAAATGTTATTCATACTCTCTGCCCTTATTTTACCAATAGCGCTCTCTATCACCAAAGGGTGTCATCTGGGGACATACATTTACTAACTAAAGGGGTTTGTTTAGTGTTCCCTATTTCCCATTAAAATTTTTACATAGAGTTTCAAATGAGTCTTTATAAGGATTTTAGGGGTTGCAGATACGTAATAATAATAATAATAATACGTTAAACAAAAGGAGCCAGTCAAAAGTTTATTAAGAAGGGATTTTAGGGATTGGAGACGCATCATATGTTGAATAATGGAAATCTGTCAATGGTATATTAAAAATTGATTGTAGGGGCTAAAGACACGTAATATTTTGAACGATGTCAACCAGTCAATATTTTGTTTAAAAGTAATTGTTGGGACTAGAGATATGTCATATGGTGGACGATATGCACCAGTCAATTTGTTTAAAAGAGATTGTAGTGACTGTAGACACGTCATATGGGGGATGATGAGAGCTAGTCAATATATATTATGTTAAAAAGGGATTGTATAGACTAGAGACACGACATATGATGAACACTGGGAATCAGTCGAGTATGTTAAGCTGGGAATGTATAGACTGGAGACAGGTCATATGGTGGATGATGGGAGCCAGTCAATAATTTGTTTAGGCGATGTGTCGACACGCCTGTACACACTAATAATAATAATAATAATAATAATAATAATAATAATAATAATAATAATAATAATAATAGTTTGTTTAAAAGTGACTTTAGATACGTCATATGGTTGTTGGTGGATGATGGAACCCAGTCAATAATTTGTTTAAAGGGGATTGTAGAGAATGGAGACACGTCATTGCATTCATACTGTATTAGGAGATCTCTTAATCTCTCAAACAGGATAAACCCAAGAGAGGGAATTTGGAAATGTATTTTGGAGTGTGTTTCCAATTGACTCGTTGAGAGAGTGTGTGCAATTCAGGCTCAAGTTGCCCAATTAGAGAATTGACGTTGGTTTATTTTTTCTTTACAAACGCATGTTTTATGTAGGGGTGAAACATAATTCAAAGGAACACGTGTGACCATGAGGTAACAAAAACCATCAATATAAATCAAAAACACATGTTTATATTTTATTACTTTTCTTTATTAAAATAGGATATTTCTGTAACAGTGTTATGATATTTATAAAACGTTATACTTAAAAGCTTAATTTATTCACACACTTTAAAAAGTAAAAACTCAAATAAATTGCACTACTTTGGTTATTTATATTCTTTTATTACTTGGTTCTTTATCTAATCATTGTGAGATGTTTGGTTTATCTATATTCTCAAATCTCTTATAGATTCTGAGGAACTTATGGTCAATTAAACTCATATTAATTTGAATTTAAGATTGATTTGATTATATATCGAGTTTGGATTGATTCACTTAAACTCATTTATAACGTGAATATTATCATATCTTAAAATACGAGCTATAATAGGTGTATGTAAATAAAATGAGAAAGACAACATTACATAAGGGATCCTTTATTTTCTAGTGCTATTAACAAAGATGGAATCATGTCTCCAAAGTCAAAATCAAGCATGCTGACCACTCATCTAGCTCTCCCTGCCTCCAAAATCATAATCAAGCATACTGATCTCTCCTCTAGCGCTACCTACCTCCAAAGTCAGAATCAAACATACTGACTACTCACCTAACCGTTCCTGCCTCCAAAGTCCGAATCAAGCATGCTGACAACTCAAGCATCCCTGACGTTTTTTTTTTTAAGTAAATGCGATATTATGGACGGTGTATGCTTTGAACTATTTGGAACATCTGGGAGGAAACAATATGGGAGCCAAATTAATAGTATATATACATTTTATAATATTCTTATTTGGGACATATTAATGTAATCACTGCTTTTACATTTATTATAGGTATAACTGGGTTATTGACAACGTTATAACACCATTAGTGAACTCCTAAATGCGTATTCTTCCTCTTCTTTTTCCCCTTAACAATTCTAAGTCTGTGGTTAGATCTACAATATGATCACCGTTGTTATATTGAGAGCGCAAGTCTTGGAGGCCCTGGTTTGATTAGATGTGGTGCTGATTAATGTAGAGTGGATGATCCCAATGTAAATAGAATATATAGGTAGTGCCATTTGGGAGAATTTGTTGATGTCATTGCTACGTCAGCCACGATACTACGTCACCCAGTACACAGCAAATAGTATGTCGTGCGGTCCATGTTTTTCAGACAGTCCTTTCATTTATATTTATGATTATTTATTTGTTTGTGTTTTCCTGGTAGTGGTTTTTTTGTGTATAGTTATTTACTTTATTATGTTTACCACTCAAGTATCTATTTTAATATGCTAATATAAAATACAGCAGGAATGTTCTAGTTATTATTATTATTAGCACCGCGTCTTACTACCCGTTCGTGTTATACGCACTTACGCTAATGTGTAATGGTAGGGTGATTTTGAGATGAAATGAAGGACCTACAGTTTAACGTGGAATCCGAACCACGATGGAGGCCTGGCATTCCTCACATTCACAAGATGTCTTGTCAGAGGTGAAGGAAGGGTTTGGAAATCAGATAAATCTTTGCCGTGACCGAGGATTGAACCCCGGCCGCCAGCATAGAAGTCTGACAACTTACCCCTAGACCACCAGGTCACCTTAATGTTCTAGTTAATGGTTCAATAGTAGTAACTATAATACTAAATATATGTGTGAATGCTAACTATATGTAAGTATTGTTCTTATTAAGCTGTTTATTATTTATAATAGTTTTTCTTTTATATAATATAATATATAGGATACAAGTAATGGCTGAACAATCAGACCTTTAGACTTTTTGTTAATTTATTTGCGTACGTTAGGCACGTAAATCTACAAGTCATTGTTGAACAATCAGACTTTTAGGCTTTTTGCTAAGTTATGTATGTGCACACGATCTTCAATTTTAATCACATGTGTTTTCAAACAGGCATACAAAATACCTAGCTTTGCTGTTCCACTCTGTGTAAATAATCAACGAAACTGCAAGGGTAATAATATATCTTTTACTCCTTTCTTAAGGATCCAGAAATTTTCTGTACATGGGTGCTCAAATGTAAAAGGAAAGACACAATTAATACAAATTTTTCTCGAATATGTTCCATTCATTTTGCCAATAGTACCGATATTTCTGGTGCTAAATTGAAAGTTAACTAAAATAATAAATACTTAAAACAAATTGAATGTTGCCAGTGCTAATACAATAGTCCCAACACGTAAGTATAATTTTAAATAGTTTAATAATTTTTTAGTGTAATTTATTCAGTTTTTCTCATTTATTGGTGTGGATTTTAAATATGTACTATTATGTTTAATGTTCCCAAACGTGATATTATAATATCTAACAATAATTATTTAGAAAGGACTTAATTTGTCTTCCATAAAACTTTTTGAATGCTAAGCTATGTCCTCACGTGTCATTTTCCGTGATTCACTGAAGATTAATACAAAATAAACATCAGAACAATCCTTTCATTAGACCGAATTATTTCATGCTTTGTCAGAGCTATTGTTAACTGACGGGTGCTCATTAAAAATGTCTTAAGGATGACGAAATAATATTTCGAGGAGCTACTTTGTGGTGGCAACCAAAATTACCACTACATCACCAAGATAATACATAATGAACGAAACCCGTTTAATATGACAATGAATAAAACTTATTTGAATTAAATTCTAAAGTTGACCACCGATGCTTGCGCGTGTGTACACACCGAGCGATATTCCCTACTAGAGGTGGGAGACAAAACACTGACACCTTTCTTTGCTCTTTTGCCGCCAGATACTTGGGGGATGTTCTCTGTGTATCCAGACACACGAAAAAAATCAGCGGGAAACATCGGTGGATTTTATTTGGCAATTATCGTCCAGTGTGTACTAGACTTAGGTAGGTTGTAGGCTACAGTTTGAACCAGGCGTCCCATCTTGGTGTGGTAACCTTGAGTACTCATTGGAAAATAGTGGTTAATGAGACAAGTGAAGTCATTTTACAATATATATATATATATATTTATTTTATAGTGAAAAACATTTTGTATTAGGCCCAATTTGAGAAATTGAGAAAATCACACTTCAATGCGATTTCTTGTTTGAACTTAATCATTTATCTAATATCTTGGCTACCCACTTCAGTGATATAAAATACCAGTGTTACGGGTAGGCTACTGAGGTGTTATTTCTCTAATTGGTTTTTAACTCTCCTTCCACGCAAATGCAGGTATATTTTTATCTTTCTTATCTCCACCACATTGGCGTATAGCTCGAACGCCTGGTTATAGCTGTATTACCTCTTAAGCTACGCGGTATCCATGGGATGAAACGGGCTCTTGAAAGACGAGCTGAAGTATCAGAAAGAGTGATGCAATGATGAGTGAACAATATTTCGGACATTGTAAACAATTCTATGTTGTCAATTACTTTCCATGACACATATTCCTTAAGAGAAACTTCACAAAGTGTTCACTGTTTTTTTTTTTTAACACTTAAGGCTAGACAAATATAAAACGTTTTTGTCATTGGTCATTGTAAAGTTATTCTTGGAGAAATCTATTTTATCCTAGGAACAAATTGTTTACTGAACAATTTCACATTCATCTTGATTCGCTTTAATCTAATCAAATATGACGTAATAAATAACATGTTTATTAATTGTTAAACGGATTGGTTTGAAAACCCTGATATACTTACAGAAATGCACATTCTACTTTAATTAGTCAAGTACAAAGCACAAGTATGCTAGCACGATTACTAAAATGTAGCAAATCATTTATTGATTGTTTGATGAGTGTTCAATAAAAGGGTCGGTCCTTACGCGCTTCCCATCCATCCGGAGCTGGACGTGTATTCAGCCCTTCAGGTGGTCCGCATCATCTGGGAGAAAGAACATGTACTAGAGATGTTCAGAAGTTCCCTGGTGCTTTCCCAACTGAAATTCTACGAATGAGTGATAAAGAGCCTACCAATTCTGCCAGGACAGGTATTTTAATATACCTTCCAGGGATCTTCTACATTCCACAATCGACACGAGACCCGCGGCTTTACCCTTCCGAAGGAAGTTGTGCTACCATGTTTTATAGAACAAACCGTTATCCTTGACTGGGTTTGAACCCACAAATATTGGGTCCTGAAGTGAGAACTCAACCTCAAGACCACTGAGTTGAACTAATTATTTATTAGAAATAATA
This sequence comes from Timema cristinae, assembly GCA_039000515.1. Classification (NCBI taxonomy): domain Eukaryota; kingdom Metazoa; phylum Arthropoda; class Insecta; order Phasmatodea; family Timematidae; genus Timema; species Timema cristinae. The sequence goes on from JBCFYV010009882.1 coordinate 49,395,673, forward strand.
AAAATAATTCAGAATTTTTATATGAGGCTTATTTTTAGTTTTGATGCAAGTCCGTATTTTCACTCAAGAAGATAGCTTAAACCAACTCTTAAGCTATGAAGAGCTTACTTAAGTCAAGACCCGAATAAAATAAATAGTCTATGTAGTAAATATAATTTATATTTGAAGTTAAACTTAAATTGATATTCTTACAATTTGAATATCTTAGAACCATTTTAAGTTTGGTTTGTTATTACATATGAAGTTATTTTACCATATTTAAGAATGAGCTAAGTTGATTTTCCTAAGGTGTTATTAGATCCAGAAACAAAATTTGGATAAGAAAATGCCCAGAAATTTTCCAGTTTAAATTTACCTTAAAAATCATAGGTTTCTTCTTAATAAAACCTGATTGTGTAACATAAAACAAAAAACCATGCGAAGATAATTAACTTTTGAAAATTATTTAAAAGGGCCTATTATTTGAATGAGTGTTGAGTTACTAATTATTGATATCAAGTCTTCTTTATCATTACAACGTATCATTTTGTATGACGTGGGACTCAAATTGCAGTTTGGTACGAATGACTGGGAGGTCATCGAGATTAAAATCGTGGACGAAAAACTTTTTTCACCATCCTCTTTAAGGTGGGCTCATTTAATTAAGGTATTAATATATTTTGTATTAAACATATAAATAAAAACACTTAACCTCAAAGAAACGCTTTAGCTACCAAATGAACAATAGAATTTACAAGAGATTTTGTAGCTCAGTAGCAAATCAAACTTCTAAGCAAATATTTCAATAATTGTCGGTATTCAACTTCCCTGTACGATACTGTAAGGCAGAGTTGGCAGCATATTTTTCACTTTATCCCTAATTGTAACGAATGAGAAGTGAGATTCCCCACACCATATAAACATTGAGAAATAAGGTCTGTAAATAGAACATTTAAAACAACACACATTTTGAACAAGTTTATTTAATGCATGTTGATTTTGACTAATCAGTCAGCCTCAGAAGATTTAAGAACTTTTTTTCTAATTTAAAATGCAAGACAACTTAATGCAAAATTTGACAAGTCTTACAAGTTGCAGAAACATTTTCTGTACATCTTAAATCAATGCACATCTAAACTCACCATCCAAATGGATATAAAAAATTTGAGAATTGTATTTTGACTTGGAGAATGGGATTTTAGAGAATGTCGATTCACTCTCGCAATTGACTAGACTTTCGTTTATGGGAAAATTAGGGTTAAAATCCTGGTCTGGCGGAATGAGTGTATTTTATCATAAAGGATTTTTCCGTCATCCTCCTCATAAATGCTGGTACATTTCCACTTAATTAAATCTTTCTCATCCCTAACACATTAGTGTAATCAGTAGATATGAGTTTAACCTGAACGGTATTGTAAGATGAGGTGATTAAAAATCAATTTAAAAAAATATTGGTATTGTTTATCCTGCGTGTGTAAGTATGTACCTATAGTTACGGACGTATTTAATCGGCAATCTTACTCTCTAAGCTACGAGGGTGGACAGTAGGGAACACATTCAATGGAGGGTGGAACTGTTTGATAGTGACTGTTTCATGGCATTCAATTGTAAAACACAACTAGGGATCTAATTACTGAAATTAATAATAAAAAGTTAAATATTCAGTTAATTCTTGTATTCCAACTGATCTAGTGGTATAGTGATCACAGCTTCTGGTTGCTGAACTAGAGATCCCGTGATTGATTTCCTGATGGTATCGGAGGATTTTTCTCAAAATAAAAATGATCCACATGATCATCAGAATTTGGTTAATTAAGGGCTCCAATGAAAGTACGTAAGACTAGTACATCCAGGCGTCTTCTAGTCAACGGTACATTATTAGGCCTACTGGCTAATCTTTCCTCTAACTGAGCTAAAGATTGATGTAGCGTAGACCCGCCATTACTATAACTATAAAAATAATAATATAATTATAATTATAATTATATTATTACTATTATTAATATAATTATAATTATTATTATATTATTACTATTATTAATATAATAATAATTATTATATTATTAGTATTATGATTATTATTATTATGATTATTATATTATTATTATTATTAATATTATAATAGTATTCTGGCCAGGGCCTCTAAGAGGGGTTTTATCAGGGGGTTCAAAGTTTCTTTTGGGCCTCCATCCCTTAAGTAATTAATACTATCTAAAAAAATAAAAAAAATATGACAAAATGATATTTAATTTATAATTTTATATCTAAAAAAAGATAAAGACAATAAAACCAAAACAATTTTACCTCTACTAATAATTTAGTATTATTACTAGTAGACTAGTATTACTACTAGTGGAAATATGATTGATAATCTTCAATCTATGCAAACATTTTCTGAGATACCAGAAAACTCCCAGGCCCTGTTAGGATGTACCCCTTACATCCCCCTCCCATAGATTCTGATATTGGCCATTAACTTACTGGTTTTTTGGCATGTTAACGAATGCTTAGAGAGAAAATAATGTTGTCAATATTCTTTTCCTCTTTCCTACCAAGCAAGTGCAAGTGTATTTCCTTTAAATTGGCTTCATCATATTATCTTGGGTTAAATCATAGGCGTGTATATCACAGTTTATTAGGGTTTGTATAATACGGAAAGCCTCCTTCTGGATTAAGGGCGCTCAAAGCTATAGATTTGGTTTAGCTAGGTGATGGAGTGGCTATAGGAGTGTGGAGGGGGGGGGGGCAAAATTGTCAGGGTCAGGGAGTAAGCAGTACATTTTTAGTAATAAATTATATAATTTGTTTTTTTCAAACAAAATCAAATCAAGCTTAAATTAGCTTATACGTTACTTTGAATCTAAAACTAAAATTTATTTTAAAATTACAAACTTAACAAATGAAAAGTCTAGCAGTAGGCGGGGGAAAGCCCAATGGTGCTTCCATCTTTTAGACATTCTATGGAGATATCTGTAGTGATTATGTTATAATATGTCGGTGACCTGGCAGTCTAGGTGTAAGGTGTCGGACTTCTGTGCTGGGAGTCCAGGGTTCAATCCTCAGTCCCGGCACAGATTAATCTGATTGCCAAATTATTCCTTCTTCTCTGACGTGTATTAATCACAAATTGTGAATGTGTGGAATGCCAGGCCTCCACCATGGTTCGGATTCCACGTTAAGATGTAGGCCCTCTATTTCATCTCACAGTCACCCTACCATTACACATTAGCGTAAGTGCGTATAACCCGAACGGGTAGTAAGAAGTGGTGCTAATAATAATATATTATGTCTTTGAATTATTAAAATTAAAACTGAAACATCTTTTTTTAGAGTCTTTATGAAGTTTAAAATATAAAGGCCATTTTCTTGAAAAAAATGTGCAATTTGTTATTCCCCGACTTGTAACTGTATTTTTCAAATGAGTTAGATAAAAAGCTAACCGAAGTTAGCCAAAACTGATAGTTTTGATCATTCTGTATTATTAAATTTAGTGTGTATTGTGTAATACATAGATAATGTACTTTAAATCTCGAGATCTCAAAATGCGATTAAATTAAAATGCAAAGACAGTATTTGTTTTAGACATTAAGGTATGCTTAAGCAGACATGCCATACATAGTACGCAAACCTATAGGTTGATTATAGAAAAGGTGACCTGGTGGTCTAGGGGTAAGGTGTCAGACTTCTGTGCTGGCGGCCGGGGTTCAATCCTCGGTCCCGGCACAGATTTATCTGATTACCAAACCCTTCCTACACCTCTGACAAGACATCTTGTGAATGTGGGGAATGCCAGGCCTCCACCGTGGTTCGGATTCCACGTTAAACTGTAGGTCCTTCATTTCATCTCACAATCACCCTACCATTACACATTAGCGTAAGTGCGTATAACCCGAACGGGTAGTAAGACGCGGTGCTAATAATAATAATAATGATTATAGAAAGCTAAGCTTTAATATATATTATTTGTGAATCGCGTCTTACTAACCGTCTAAGCCAGGGTCAGCAACTGGTCGATCGTGATCGATGGGTCAATCTCACGGACATTTTAAATCATTCACGTATAGAAACTTTAACGCCGTTAAAAGTCGATCTTTATAGTCTCCCTAAACTTACAAATTAATGTATAAATAACTTTCAAATAAAATTTGAGTGTGACCAAAATAACCTTGATCGGCCATAATAGCTCTAATACTATAAGAAAATCAAATAGTTGAACACGAAAATGTAGCCACATTTTATTTATTCTATAAATTATCTTCTAGAAAGTTTGGTACACAAGCGATGGAGGAAAAATTGTCATCAACGATCATATATGATGTATGGATAAAAAAATAAATTAAAAACAGAATGAATAAACGATGGGTGATCGCGGGACATTTGATAAATTTATGAGTCGATCGTGGCCCAAAAAAATATTTCTGATCCCTGATCTAAGCAATACGAACAGCCACATTAATAGGATAGAGAAAAATAAGGGGAATACAACTTCAGTGCACCCTCCTGGATTTGAATACCGGCCTACACATCACCGGCAAACCTGACTAAATGAGGTTGAAGCTTTAGCCCATATACCCATCGATGCGAGTTTGATTTTGATATAATTTTCTACTAATCAGTACTAATAAAAAGTGTTAGAGTTACAAAATAGGTAAATAGGCCTAAATAAAAATATACACCTTATTATAGCACCATATCTTACTACCTCTTCGGGTTATACGCATATAAAATAATTACGCTAATTGTTAAGGATTAATAAGGTTGACCCTAGAGAAATGTAGCCATATTTGCATAGAAGTAGAGTGGAAAAACCATTTTGGAAAAGCCACCCTCTCTGCATCCAATCAGGATCCGAATCCGGATCTCCCCGTCATCATCAGTCCAGTCTATTGTGAGAGTGACGCCTTAAACCATTCTAGCACTGAAGTGGGTGAAAATTAAATACAAATTTTGATTTATACATAAACATATTATATGGATGTATATATTTACAATAACTAAAAACTAAGAGAATCACATTTTATCCACACGTTTGACAATAATTGTTTGTCAAAGCTAAAATAAAAACCATCTCAAAACTCTAATTTATCAAATGCAACACCTTTCACCAAATTCAGTTTATTTCTAAGCTTATGAACTTAGTATGTGTCAATCAAAACGGGAACTCTTTGTGGAATTGAGATGGTGGCCGGCGCTGAAGACATGATTCTACCGCTGGATCAAGCCTCACTTGCCGACATCTGATTCTTTACCTCTCCGCTCAACGCTTTGTCTTTGTTCGGAGTTAGATATTACACTGATACAGGTAGTATATAACGTTGGGGTCGAAACTCCTGAAAGTTGAGGATTTTTTAATTTATTTTTGCAATGTAGCAAACATAAATTAATACCCATATTTTGTTCTTGTGAAACTATCTATATAAAATCCCGATAACTGACATGCTCTTTCTGTTGCATCGGTCTGTAAGGAGACATGTTAGTATTATGCTGTTTTTTAGAATAGATACGAACTCAAAAGAAGAACTAGATATTTTATTTATAAAAATATATATTGACCGTTATAATATAATTTTTTCATACTTACATTTTACCAAATTTTGTGTATAACCATATTATTATTTATATATAAAGTGTGTGTTTATGTGTATCCTTATTTTATATTCTATTAAGTGATCATAGGGACTAGGTAATTAAAAATAAACTACGATATGTCATATAAACAACAATGTAAACGCTTTATCAAAGTATAAATTCACGTTCTACAATATAATAAGAGATACATTAATTTTCTTCGATATATTCAAATATAACTACAAACCAAAGGGTTCGCTATGATGAACACATGATACCCTCTATCCGAAAGTGTTGGCACAATATTTGCTAACAAACGGCAGCCGCTCGGTCGGTATCGCCCGATTGCGGGCTGACGCTATGGAATTGTTTTTTAGTTTTTACTATAACATTATTTTTAAGCTTCATCTCATTTGTAAAGAAAGATAAGTTTATAAATTTTCAATTTTGTTATAATAACTAATGTAATTTAAATAATAAAAGACCAAAAACTAAATATTCTCTATACTAGAATAGAAGCAAGTATTAGACAAGTTTTTTTTTTTTCGAAATCAAATTTAAACCTTTTGGGTCAAGTATTTCATATTGGAGTAATGATTTTCGAACTAAGCTATATATACTCGTATATTTGTTGCCAAAATAATTATAATCTTTATTTAAACATTTCAAAATGTAGCTATATCAAAAAGCCCTTTTCTAATTTTTGGATTATACCTTCTATACGAATTTTCAGGATAGTAGAACAAGTGATTTAGTCTTACAAACATAAACCTCTAAATTAAAAATGCAATTTATTTCCATTTGGTTTGGACCTTGATTGATTTGATTTTAATAAAACATTCTTTAAAGAGTTTTCATAGTTTACTTCAAGAGCTTTAGAGAATTTAGCAGAGAAATTTAATTTTTTGTCGTTAAAATATTAATCTATTTCAATTTTGTTTATTTTAAGAGTAATTTAAAACATACAAATGGTAAAACAACTGAATACAAATTAAGTAAGCTTGGATACAGTTTGCTAAACATCTTTAGGAAAGTCAAATTCTACACCCAGGAATATGTTTACACTCAAGATTATTACACCTTTCTGGGAAACATATGTGCCTTTCTCAATAAAGGCTATATTTTGTTTGCACATATGAAATAATGAAAAGTAGCTCAATTGTCTGAAGTGAGTACAGTGCTAATTGAAAATTCTTGTATTGAATACTACCAAATAAGTACCCTCCTTATTTACATGTGTTAAACTACCGTAATAAAAATGTATGCAATTAATCAAATATTTGTAAAAAACATTTCACAGACACCTTTTTAAACACCTCCCGCATGACTAAACTCAAGCGAATAGATAGTAAAAGAAGAGCGTGCTAAGTCAACACACAAGGGAAAAACGAAAGTTTTTAGGCCTACGACTTGAAATAAGAGAAATATTGAAAAATATTACTAAAAAAGGGGTGGTGAACAAAAAATCGTTTAAATAGTAAGATAAAATGGATATAAAGATTAGTTTTTGGGTATTGTTTAGTTTCACACGTCTTTCAAAGCTTAAGTAGTCTATATTTGATAGAGAAGTATATTTTAATTTCAGTTTCCAACTAAAGATAGAATAGGATAACGTAGGCCCTATGATTGAAATATATTTATAGTAAGAGCTGAGTAACTGATAGTTAACATTTCTCTGCCTTTTCAGTTGAGAAACGCATGCTAATACTCAGTCAGTAAATTGTTGACATCTCGCCTGCTGTCCAGGAATGTAAAACTCAATATATACATAACAATAACTTTACCGGTATGGATGAGAAACGTGGTCTCTTACGTTACATGCCGATAAAAAAAAATTAGGGTGTTCGAAAACAAGTTGCTTATAAAGACAATTGGTCCAAAAAGGGATGAAGATATTGGATAGTAGTGGAGGTTACATAATGATAAGTTGCATACCGTGTACCCTCAACAATACTTTTGGGATAATCAGGTGTCGTAGATTACGGTGGGACATGCAGCGTGTATGGGAGAATCTAGAACCTTGTTCAAAGTACTGAATGGTAATCCCAATGGAAAGAGACTATTAGGAAGACATAGACGCCGATGGGATGGTAAAATTAGAATAGAGCTGAAAGCGATATGGTGTAATGAGGTGGACTGGATAGAACTAGCTCAAGATATGAGTAGGTGGTATACTTTTGTAAGTACGGCCATGAACTTTCAAATTCCTAATGCAAATAATAAGTAAGTAAATAATACCGTTATATAATATAGAAAATTCTGTTCATATTGAAATTTTGTCAACAACAACATATCATCAATTAACTATGCATGCCACACTCCCATATTTATAAACTACTATTCCACACTAAATGTCTTTGCTTGAACAAGATATTATGAGAAATTAATGTACTATTATGAAATGTATTATTATTTCAATGGTCACTACAATACAAATGTCAACATTTGTTAAAATCACTATTTCACTATACTTAACTTGACCCATGATATGCCAAAACAGTAATATAATTTGAATAAAATCCTCTACTAAAACTATATTTGTGAAATAAGATTTTATTTGCTAGACACTTTTAATAGCAAGGCATTATTATTATGGTTTTTATATACAATACAATTAATGGATAAAAAAAGAGAGCAAACAAATATCGTGAGAATACTTGGACTACAATTTAGTACCACTAGTTACCACAAGAGCATGGCAATAAATGGTGGACATACAACCAGTTAGCGTGGGAGCTCTCTTTTTGTGCTAGTGAGGTGTATTCCAAAACATATATATTTTTTTTTACTTTCAAATTGACTTTTAAAAAGCATGGGCAGTCATAATATAAGTTCGTCAAGCCATTCATTTCATTTTAGTTTTGAGCATGTGAAAAAATAGGACCACTTCGTTAAATTAGAAGTACTCTCTAAGTTTGAAAACTTATAGGGTTTTAAAGGCGTAGATCAATTAATTGATCCACGTTGCTAGGATATATCAATTAAAAGAACAATTTTATTACGTTCCCGTCTACAAAATGTGTTGGTAATATAAGATTAATTTAGACAGGAAATCCAACAATAGGTTCGATGTATTTGTAAAAGTTTGTTCAACTACAGATCGTAATAATTGAGAAATATTATCCACGCTGTTTTATGAGGGTGATTATTTCAAGAGAAATATTATATTTTTGAATATTGGTTTGATAATTTTGATTTGTATTTACCATATTTGCTAAAATAGTAGGTTACGTATTTTTACAAGAAATAGTCGAAACTGTTTTGTTGAATAGTGCAAATATTCCTAATAGATTGAAATAATCTCCAACATCCTATTATTTTGTTTCAAAATAAAGTTTAATTTTAAGGAGCCATGTCAATTGATTCTTAAAGCTTTATAATGTGTCCATGTTTAATTAGAGAGCTTAGTAATGGATGTCCAAAAAGCATCTTTAAACTCTTACTCTAATGACGTAGTGTGTATTGTACGTTGCTTTACACGTTAGATTATTTTTAAATTATAGCTCTTGCTGTGACATAGAAATAGTTTGGGTTCGTATCCCACCTGGTCACTTGAAGGGGAGCTTTATCGAGAAAGCAAAACCTACTCGGCCCACATAATTCAGGGAAAGCTTGACTATGAAATCTTTAATAGTCATAATAATAATAATAATAATGTTTCCTTTATATGGAACAGACTTGGTGGCTGCATGTTCTAAGGCGTCACTCTTGCAATAGACTAGACTGCCAATGACATGGAGATAGGAGTTTGAATTCCCCAATAGTTAAATACGTGGACAGCCCAAACGGGTCGCAAGACAATGTGAACAAAGTTGTATATATTTATTTTAAACACGAGTGTGTACTAATAGAATATTGTTGGCTACCCAAGAGGCTTTGCTTTAATATTGTGTATTTCCCAGACCTCTTTATATGAGTAAAGCTGATTCTAACCACGTTGGATAGTTAAGTATTTAATATTCAACACACGGATTGACACTAAAGCTTAATACTAATAATACAGCACTAATAGTAAGTAGTCTAAGGGTGACATTAGTTATTGGTAGCTTTTAACTACTATATTTTCTTACAAATATACATCTGACAAATAAAATAAGTCACTAGATCTACATTGATGCAATCGTACGTCAAGCGATATCTGTAGTGGTCACTTTAGATAGAAAAAATAAACACCTATGAAATAATAATAAATATAATGGATTAAAAAGCCAAGTTATATTTGTTAATAATGCTTATAGCCGCATCTACATCTCATGTTATTTAAATTGAAAAATTACAACTGGACACAGGAATCGAGTCAGGGACCTTTGAATCAGTACTCCGATGCACTAACCACTTAGCTACCCAGGAGTAGTTAGATATCGTTGTTGTTGTTGACAGCAAAAAATACGTTTTTTATTTTATAAAAGGTCCTCCAAATGTCCATTCGTAAAAAAATCAAGGCATAGTTTGTTTAGACCTAAATGGACACATTATATTATTTTCTTACGCCTTTAATAAACAAATTATTTTATTTAAACGCTGCTCTTAAATTGAATTTCCTTCTTTTCCATTTAGTAATAAGAGCCGATTTCAATTTATTAAATAAATACCAGATATTGAGAAAAATCATTAAGTTATACTATTTTTTAAATTTTAATTAACCCACGACTAAATTTTATAGCAAGCAATATTCCATTATATGACTTAAGCGTCTGGGTGACGGATTTAAACGCCGATGATTGAAAAACATAGGAATAAAATATTTTCAATTAGAATCCATCCAATTCACTAACAATCCTAGATTCTCCCTGATTTCATCCCTATTTGTGCTCCAATTCTATTGGTCCTAATTGGGGGTTTGAGACTCCCCTACTCCCCCACCCGCAATAGTCCATTTACCTTAACCGCCATTTTGGAGTGTTATCAACAGGAGCCTAGACGTGTTCGAGAAATGGAAGGTCGACTTGACGCAACACGATTTAAAACCTGTTGGCGTTGAGGCCATGTCAACGCGTTGATAATGTCGCTTACTTGACACGCAACATCGACTACATATGCACCACCTTTTTTTTTTTTTAAATTAGTCACGACAAACCACCAATCCCAGGTAAAATTGTTATGCGTGGTCCACAGATTTAAATATTAATATTTCATTATAAAGAAAGGAGAGAACATTTTTTTATTATTGTTTTTGTTAGTAAATAAGCATTTTAATCATCGTGGAAAGGTGTCAACATGTATCGTCAGACATGATATATTGTATTTAGATGCACTTAGCACTTAAAAAAACTATAAAATGCGGTCCAAATGGAATGAATTACGAGTCGAAATTAAACATTTGCATTTCATGTTCTGGGAGAAGATTTGATATATCATTGAGAGAAAAAACTTTGAAGATTTAGATTAAATTATAGTAAACATTAAAATATCTTAGTCGGGTTTAAGTATAATTTTATGTAGGTCTAATATTACATTACCAAGGGTGGGCTACTGTATTATTTAAGATTTTTCTTTATCTCGGGAACATTAGACTATATCTAAAAACACTTTTGTATGTAATTTTAGATTATTTTATTTTATATACTATGTGTTCATGATAAATCTAAAATAATAACAATATTTTATATTATTTTTATGACCAATATTTTTGAAGGCTTTCACGGCCAGTGTTTGAATTAAAATAAGAATTTGTAAAACTTGTGTTAGGCTATGTTGAATTCAGTAAAATTCAAGGAAGAGTTGAGACTCATAAAATTTTCTTATCGCTGTTTTGGCCATACTTTCAATTTTCAAAATACATTATTAAAATCAAAACTTGTTTGCACCCCTTTATTCCCTATATACAATTAAATTACCGTGGCTTGTATACAAAATCAATCAGTCTAATAGAAGTAATCGCAGAAAAAAAGACGCTAATATAATATCATAGAATCCTACATTCTATAGAAATGTTTCCCAACTGGTGGTCCACAGACTAATACCGGAATATGAGCTCGTTGATGTAGGTGGCAAAGTTTAATTGTATTCCTAATCAGGCCGTTGAAAACTAGCTTTTAAGGGGGGATCCGTTACACAATGTTACTATATCTTTAGTGAATAAATTTTTTTATACAAATATATGGACCCGCCTAGGGGGGTTTCATCAATTCCAGAAGAGGGAACGAACCCTTGTATCTAACTTTGAAAAATAGGTTGGTAAGGTAATGTTGAATGAAACATCTACCAACGCAATATACCTACTTTTTTTTTTTGCTAAACGAAGATATATCGATAATTATGCACACACATAGGCCTACATATTATGATATAGCTTAAAACTATAAGCACTTGATTATTTAAATTGTTAAATGTCTCATTTTGATCGTCTCTTCAAATTAGAAAATAAATTGTTCAAGAATAAATTATCTGTGGAAATATACAGTAGCCTACATAGTAGGATACTCTTTATATAAGTCACTTTAAATAAAGACAATCAGACAACTCTTTCACAAAATATTAGAATAATGGGCTGCTGTATATACCTTAATATTAAATGTGATAAAATTTAGTTTAGAAATGAATAGATGGTCAGTTAGGACTATGATAAATAACATACTTTCTTTAAAAGATAGATTAGTTCAGGTAATTATTAATTACATATATTATTATTTTTCACCACGTCTTACTACCTATTTGGGTTTTATGCACTTACGCTAATGTGAAATGTTAGGGTGATTATGAGATGAAATGTAGGACCTACAGTTTAACGTGGGATCCGAACCACGGTGGAGGCCTGTCATTCCACACATTCACAGGTAATTATAAAGTTAATAATTATTTGGAAGTCTGCCTAATAGGGATTATAGTCGCGGAACCTTGATTTAGCATACCGTTCTTCTAAACAATAGGTCAGTTATTAGAGCATTGGGGCGAATAAAATAAAGGTCTAACATCGTTAGGCAATATCTTACTACTCAACTAAGAGAAACCAAATGGTTAAGGCAATTGTACTTAGTTAAAAGTCCTACTGATTTGATTATAGGCCTAACCCCACATATATAGATAGATCGATAGATAGAAAGAGAGAGAGGGTATATATCCTAAATCTAATTAGATGTGGCCACAGCTATAATGCAGGCCTATTTGAAATTAAATTTGAAAAGAATATTAAAATAGTTAATTTTGACATTTCTTTAGTTAATCTTACGTAGCTAATCGATGGTCTAAGGCACAATTTATGCAAAAGATTGAACTGACTATGACGGGGAGAACAGGGTTCAAATTCTTGTTGGGTGTCCTGAGGGTGTGTTCAATAAATAGTTCTTCTTTCTTGGTCCAAACAAACGTGGGTACACTTCCTCTAAATTTAACCTCACGCATCCCTTACACATTAGCATTGTTAGTAAAAACTTGTATAACCCAAACCGGGTAGTGAAACGTAGTGACGAAAAAAAATGCTTAGGCCTACTTAAAAAAAAGGTCTGCATGACAAAGAGTAGGCCTCAAAGTAATTTATAAACTATTCTTAAACTAACTGAAATAATTCTTTGATACCGAAAAAAAAAAGAGATTAATAATCAATCAGTTAAAAGGTCTAAAATATTTCTAAGGTACGATTACAATTTGTTGATAGGCATTTATTCTTGTGTCTTAAGGGTCTTTCAATTTGTGGACCAATTAGAAGATGACCAAAACGCACAAAAAATCATCCTACGCAGATTACAATCTACAAAGAAGCACCTCCAACAGAAGCAAACAAAGACACATCGATAGCGTCTAGTAAGTTGTTACTGCCGAGGGAAAGAACATTTCGATGACCAATAAATATACATAGGTGAAAAGATACCCAAACTTCCTTCCCATTTTTCTAATTATTACATGCTTTGATCTTTTTTGAGTGATCATGGATTTGTACTACAAATATTAATTTATTCCTAAAAATAAATAAATAAATTTTCTCCATTCTATAGCTCAAAATATTTTAATAAATCTCTTTCGAAACAATTGAAGGTCTTCAATTGCATTTCCAATAATAATGTCAGGTCTTAATGTAATATAACTATTTGAAATATATATAATTCAACCACAAATATGTTGGTATACATTTATCTTTTATTAATATGAAAATAATTTATCGAGGATATTATTTGTTTAAAAAATCTAAAGAATCGCTAATATGTTATGAATTAGAAACGCTACATTATATATAACATGTAGTAATACTTATTTTCACTATATTTTTAATATATTGGTTAGATAATCCAAATAAAATAAAACGTAATTTAAAACGGTGTTTTGGAGGTTAACTTTTTGTTTAATCTAACTTTCGTAAACCAAAAAGCTATCACGAATAAAAATAGTTTATTTATATTTTGATCTTAATAAGTTAGCCTGTAAGTTTAATGTGTTGATTAATAATGTAAGCATACATAATTTTCGTGGTGACAGGGCTATGCCATGTTGATAACATAATAATTAACGTTGAGGAATTCATCAGAAAAAGAATAATGGAACAATTACGAGTCCTTCAAGAGTAATTGGTGTCGGTGTAGGTTGGATTAAAATCCGTAACTAACCATGAAAACGTTTGAGAATTTACTATGAATGTGTGACTAATCACACTCTTTTTTAATTAGTGTAAATTGAGGTGTTACAGAAGTATAGGCAAGGAGCACTATATATTGGAAAATATCGTTCCATGTAAGCAAGATCTAACTACCATTGTATAATTGTTTCAACTAAAAGATGTTTCTGTGTTTTTGAATTAAAAATTTGTTCGTAATGCGATTGTTTAAAATTAGATTTTTATTTTATTTTTCACCACGTCAGGACTACATGCATTTTAATTAACATTGTGTATTAATGTAAGATAGAGTTAGAATTAAGGGGAAATATACCTGAGTTTGCGTGAAGGGCAAATGGAAAACTATTTATAAATACAACCCTCAGTATAGCAGGAGCAAAATCGAGCTCTGACCACTCTGCCATTGGCAAGTCAGACTCACAGTAAGTGCCGGACATTTAGCCCAAGTTCCCATCGATGAGGTTTAAATACTTATAAAGTTGATGATTGCCACGTATTGCTCTTAATCCTCCTGAATTATTAGCGGTTGGTGTCATCCCTACTGTTCGAATCTTGAAAATTAAAACTCTCCTTTTGAGTGAAAATCCAGATCCAGACCTCTTCGATTAAGATCTTATTTGGCTTTCACAACGAACATTTGGAAAAACTGTAGGCCCTATACAATTTAATAAATTATATTTTAACAAATGGTGATTAGTCTTTTAATAAAACCCTAAATTATTATTTTGATAACGTGAACTAATCCACTTTTAAGAGTGCAATTAAAAGTTTGATACATCGTCCTTTATCAAAGCATTGAAAGTCTTATGAAAGAAATTAATATTAATTTCCTGTTTTATTAATATTTATTTAAACATTTAATCGTGAGAAATCCACTATAGGAGCTGTTGTAATTTATTATTATTATTATTATTATTATTATTATTATTATTATTATTATTATTATTATTATTATTATTATTATTATTAGGGTCTATTATTATAGTAATAAACTCGTTGATTATAGTTTAAATGCAACTTTTAAGCAAACTCATATAAAATGTTTAGTTTATAATATAGCTTAAGTTTTATATAATTTTTATGAGCCTCCGTAAATTGAGAGGAAAAATAATTAGGGGTTAAGTGCTGAATTTGAAATAATAACTTAAGAAATATTACTTATTGACATAACCAATATTAATTTAAAATATATCTGTATGTAAGGCAACTTTTAAAGTTTCTAAGAACACGATTAATTTGTACAATCAAATTATTTTTAATTAATGCATTTAATATCATTTTATAAAAAAACATATAAATAAATATTTTATCAAATTAAATAATGATCTATTACGTTTATGGAAAAAGTTGTTTTTTTTGACATTTACATCGAAGAGAGTTGTAATTGTGATAGTTGGTCGGAGACAATGTCATGTTAATAAACAGAAGAGCTTCTTGATCCCTCAACCGACACCTTGAACTCCTCTACGTTCACCCCCAACCCAACCCAATCTCACCCCAACTCCTTTCTACAACCCTTAGCGGGAGTACGACGTCGCGTTAAGCCCTACAGCAAATGCGCCGGTGCACCGCGGCGGCAAATCCCACCACTAAGACGCTAGCCCATTATTGGCTTTAATTTGTAAAACCAACAAAACGTCGCTCGATGATTTACAGACCAAAACAGCTTTAAACTAAAGTGTTGCAACAGTAATTTGAGCTTGTCTCTAATTAGATCTAGGCTGCATGTACTCAAACCCTACGTTTTATGTCGGCGTGTGTCTATTTTAAATGCTTAATTTGGAGCCCACTTTGAAAATACAGAAATATATCAGCACAAGACTTACAAACTCACTTAATCTGGTGGAGTAGGTGCCTGCAAACATCCCTATACACAGTATTCTAGAGTCACATTGTTTGTATTCCAGTGATGAATATTTATGCACATAAAATACCTTACCAGCCAGCTTTTATTGTCCTCTAGACTTAAAATCATATCGAGACAGCGTGATAGGCAACATCCTTAAGGTTGCTACATGGGAGAGCATTTATAAGCGTAGCAAAAGTTTAGAAATCCCAGATTATTTATTAAGTATTCTATTAAATTTTAATATTGTTCTAACCAAAATTTAGGCGAAAGTTCTGACTTACTTAATACCTGATAAAACAATTCCACATTAGCTTATTTTATGTTGTGACCCTATCAAAACACGACATTATTTGATAGCGGAAGGCTATATCTAGGTTATAATCTTTTGAATTAATCTCAGAGGTACAGTACAAATTTTTACGTAGAGTGACGCTGGATTTTTTTTAAATTTGAATTTAAAATTTAAATTTTTATCTGGTCAGAAACCTGCTGATAGATTTCGCTTACATTTTGTTGAAAATATCGAACAAATTCTTAAATAATATGCGATTTCTAAATGTATACAACACGCCTGAGTGCTCTATCATGTATAAAGCACCCTTAAATAGTAAACTAATGAGGTATATTGCAATAACAAACACCCCATTAAAATTATTTGAATGGCTATAGATAAATAATTATTTTACAATTTTATCTATGTTATTTCCTACAGACAGTTTAGAGATATTTCATCGAATTTGTCAAAACATGGTGGTAGGTCTATATTGAAATTATTTCTACTTTTAATATATTACGATTTTATTAATTTGGTCATAATTAATAGTAATCTTCAAAAACTAAACCCATATTGAAATAGTGTATAATTGATATAGTTTTTGTGAGAGAGCTTCATTTAAAAATAAGCTATATCAGGAAATCGAGTGTCTCAATAAATAGTTTATTCACTATATAGTCTATATAGATTCATATTTTTACTAATTTCCATTTCATATATATAATGGAAATACAATTTAAAGGGCATACTTAATTATATTTTCTAAATCCTTATGTTTATTTATATTCTATTTGAAAACTTTTGGCAGTCTTATAATATTATAACTCTTTTATCATAGTTGTAGGGATAGAATAGTTCACCAAATAAAATATATTTGAGAACTCATAGTAAATTTAAAATAAAGATTATTTGGTGGTTACATCTGATAAAATATAATTTTTATTATTATCATGTACAATAGCCTATATACGCTCAAATATTTTCATTGAATGAAAATGTGATACTGAGGTTTGATTTGAGTCTTAACTAATCAATATAATTATTATATATTGTAAATGAGATGTCAAGAAATAAGATACATTTTTAGTACTATCCAAATTAACATAGTTTTATTATTTTTCATAAAGTGATATTAAGTTAAAAAAATTATTAAATTACTGTATTCAGGAAGCCCTACAGGTAATAATGAAGATTGAAAAATACACAACGATTAAATTATATCCTTTTCCTACCTCCTGTTTCTAAAAAAAAAACAAATAAATAAAACAAGGCATCAAGAATCTAGGTAGTCGTTTCAAGCTACAAACCTTTGGGTGAATGAAAAAAATAAGATAAAAAAGGTAATGATTTATTTTTTATTTTTTTGGTGGGGAGGTAAGAAAACATGTTATTTTTAGGCCTATATGATTATAGGTCTTACTTGTATGATGAGGAAAAATTGATTAATTTAAAAGAAGGAAATTTACTGCGATGAAAGATAAATGAAGTCTCAATTTGGTAATAAAACGTTGAGGTAGAATTTTGAAATAATGATAATATAACAGAGAGTTAAGTAGATGCAGAGAATATTTTCTAAAATATATAAATATGATAAAAGGAACATTTTCATAGGGCAAGATATGTTTTCGAAATTTAAGAATCAAATAGTTAAATAGAGCCACCAAATTAATATAAATATATATAAAATAAATTGTGTTGATATGAAGATATTGAAATAAACGTTTTTAATATAATATATCTCTAAGAATAAATTAATGGATTTCTGGAGAAAACCTGAATTTAGTCTGCACATTGTATAGTACAGCTTATTATAAATGAAGTAGTCAAAACTTTGCTATAATAATTGAAAATTAGCCTTTTTTACTTGATTGAATATGACCTTACGGAAACCTAAATTGGTTTACCTTAATTATGAATATGTAGCAAGTATAAGAGTTTTTTCCCAGTTATGTAATAACTTAAAAATTTTAGAGCAAATTTTAAGATTTAAAATTATGTAGAAGTAATAATACTTATTATTATTATTGTAAAAACTATCACTTGTAAAATTTAAACAACAATGGGATATATTGTGGAGCATTTAAATACTCTTAATATAATTATAGAAATATCCTTTTACAAATTAATTTTCCCGCCCTTCCTACCTTCCAAATAGGGGTACGTTGGTTTAATTAATAAGGTACTTGCATGGTTATTATATAAATTTAAATATAAAAATCCTATTAAAATGAGTTAATAAATCTAAGCTTAGGTTTGATTTAAATAGACAACGTGGATAATATGAATAATTTAATTGGGCTGGGAGCAATAATTCGTTCAAAATTAATAGATACAACTTATCACTTCACTTGATTTCTTCAACAAATAAGTTGTTTAGGTTATGTAAACCTGAGCTGAAATATGTTTTAAGGTCTGCTTTACCTCTGGCCAACGAATATTACTAAGATTACGAGATATCTGAAGCCTAACTGAATTGAGTAATAGTGCAAAGGTATGGATATTACAAATGCAATATCACATAAAAACTACGCTCATGTCAGATATAAAATAGCCCATCATTGATACATAGAAACTAATATCCTTAATTTATTATGAGAGTTAGTTGAAATTTTGTTTAACAATTTATTACTTTTTGTTTTATCTAAATTGGAAAGACAAATAGCATGAAGAAAATTAAACAATTAAGATTGACAGATGTAAGTTTATATATATAATTATTTTATTACGATATAATTTTTCTATTTGATATTATAAAGCCTAGCTAGCATGACAATCAGTTTTATCTTATTTAAAATTTTGGCTCCACTGCAAAGCCCCCAATTCCCACTTTGATACAATGACAAGTTACCTATTGTCTGAAAAGTTGCAAAGGACGATTAGGTTTATGGTTATTTTCTTATATTTATTTATTTCATATTTCTGAAAATAAAGCAACTTTTTTTTTTGCCTTAACTTTGAAACTTTGATCATTTTTAACTATATTCTTACATATTTTTAAAGGGTTTGAAGTAGCTATCCTCTATATACAAATGAATATTCTCTCTATCTCTAAGCTGTAAATAGATGAGGTTAAATATTATATATTTTTTGATAATAGTTTCCATATCATCTAAATTAATAAATTGTTCGTCGCTTATTAATTACAAATGTTCTTCCATAACATGTGAGCTTTTGACAACTTTCTGATGTAATTTTTGGATGTTACACTTTGAGATGTGTTTGAAATCAATTTAGGAGTAATGGTAATGGAATGTAGACTCTAACCCTAAATGTATTTAAACACAAGTTCTTAGTAGGAAATTTTAACAACTATTTACACCTAATAGGGTGGTATATTTTAAGGCATTTTTAATAATTCCAAAGAGTTAAGTGGTCAAATAAAACGTAAAATTTTATAGGTGTTTAATGAAACTTCTTAAGAAATATATATATATTACAATGCTCTTAAGGATTTAAAATAACGCCATATTGATATTGTTCGCACAAACCAACAAGTAATCCAATAACACATGACAGTTTATGCAAAAAAGCTTGAATTTTAATCTATCGATGTCAATTAAAATTGTCCAATTAGTTTCTAACAAATACTTCCGCTTACCATAGAATCGGTACAAGCTAAGCTAAGTACTTATTTTGGCAGGTTGTGCAGAAATAACTGTGTTTGGTTTTTGAAGAGGTATGTATCACTGTCTAGGAATGCGTTTATCAGTGCTTAACCTCTCTAAAACACATGTCGGTTTATTCACGACCAGACACATAGCCCCAATGGATGACGGTGGAAAATTTCAAGTTACTGAGCAGTAACAACAATCTCTTAACTGTCTGGAAAAGTTTTCGGTATTACCATCCAGATAGTTTCTATCATAACTAGACTATCAGTAATCTTTAATAATCGACAAACAACTCCATAAAGGCCTGGCCCATAAGGCTAAATTTGGACCCAAGCTATTAAGTGAACTATTTCTAGCACCCAATCGTTGCTGTTAGGAAAAAAAGTATCATATTAAATAAATTTTCTATTAAAAACAAATCACGTATTTCTAAGGGAAATCACGGTTACCACGTCTCTTTGCATTTAAAACAACATATGAAACAAAATGAAAAAAAAAAAAAAAGAAATGTCAAGTCAAGATATACACGTTTCACTTTAACAAGGAATTACGTTGAATATATCACTAGAGGACAGTGGGAAAGCTTACCTGCCCGACTTTGTGATCACCATCTCCGTGCCTAGCTTGTGAAACTTCTCCCACAGCTCCTTGCCTTCCAAGGTGACCTTGGGGTCGTCAACGACCCCGTCGTCTTCAGGCTGGATGGCTCTTAGTGGGCGCACCATGGCGGGGTGGTGGTGATGAGCTGCCGCTGCTGCAGCCGCAGCCAGTACAACGTCTTCCGCGGTGGTGTAGGGGTGTGGATGGTGGTGTGGCGGGGGTGGATGGTGCGGGTGGTGAGAAAGTTTAGGGATCAACGTCCCAGGGTAGCAGCCTCCTGGGTGCCTCCGGCCGCAGCTGCCCCGAAAGATGCGGCCGCCGCTGCCAATGCCGCGGCGGGAAAGTACTGATGGTGGGCCGCCGCTGCAGCCATCGCCGCCGCATGCTCTCCGGCCGTGGTAGCGCCGTTAGGACTTCCTCCGGCCCCCTGTCCTGCCCCGCCTCCACTTCCACCCCCACCGGCGGCTGTCAGTAACGAACTGACGCTGAAATCGGTAGGGCGCTGTAGTAGGAAAGGGTGATACGCCATCGTCGTCGTCTCCGCCGCAGGTTCGGAGGAGGCAGACGTCTTGACGGACGTGGACGTGGACGGCGGCGTGCAGGCGATCGGGTCCGTCTGCTCGAATCTCATGGGGACAGCTGTGGCGCCAGTGTCCTGCAGGGGTTGGGGGGTGTCAGTGGCGTGTCGCGAGGAACAAAATGGTCCTTTCCGTCACCTATCTGCCGACATCGACAAACAAAGAGAGTACCCACCACCACTCGCCAACAAACTTTTATCTTGACTAAAGAATTTCAATAATGTCTTCTCACAAACAAAGCTTTCGTCCAACAATTTTCTTGTTTTTGATCAAAGTGTAGGCTCACACTACTAGCCCACCCACTGAGGGGTGTTCCCCAACTACCCCTACAGGTAACCGAGTAGGCCTACCTGATACCAAACACTGAGTCAAACTGTTTTCACCATCACAAATGATCGACACCAACTCTTTGTTCTTTGTTGCACACACGCCACAGATCACGTTCTTGGAGGCAATTCTCTGCTCAATTTATCGATCAGTTTGTATCCTTCAACTATTTTTTTCATGATGATCTAGGTATGAAAATGCGTTTATCAAAATCCTACTAATATATCACAGTTTGGCGCTAAACATATCGCTTTCAAGTTCCATTATGTAAGCTTTTACTATTCAGTTGACGTTCACTCAAACTGTGCCAAACTGCCGTGACTATATTTCACTGAAAAGCACCAATTTCTTAAGAAATAATATTAGCGAAGAACAAAGAAAATTGTCTTAAAAGTAGTTCACTCGATGATCTAAGGTAATACACAAATTATTTTACCCACGAAAAGAAAATATTATCGAGGACAAAAATATGACAAAAAATTCTCACTTTTCACATAAAAAATGTTTTGACTTTTTTCGCCTTGAAGGAAGTTTTGTCTCGTGGCTTGAAGGCTGGAAGTAAACGGTAGGTGTTCCGGAAGTAGGTTCAGTTAAAGGAGAAAGTTTTTTTTTTTGTATTCCCAAAAGCTTGTTTGTTGTCGTAGGCGCACGTTAGGCGCGACCATTCGCCACCTCGTCTTGCCTGTTTCGCGGGTGTGAGGGAACTATAGGCTAAGGAAGCCGACGACTTTAACACCCCGACTTGCTCCGGTGTTAATGAGGGGAAGAAAGAGGGGTGAAGGTTGGGAGTATGGGGCGATGAGAAAATAGCAGAGGAGGGGGGAAATACCGTCTGGGGATTGGACTGCCTCGCTTACTTGTTCAGCCAATAGGAAGGCGTACTTTCGGGTGGCGGACGGTTCACACTCTGACCAAGCCAAAGACACGTCTGTGTGTGTATGTGTGGTGTGATACGATTTGAGGGGAGGGGCGCAAGCATATTTGAGGGGAAACCGGGTGTTCAAGTTTTTTTTTAAATTGTGGTAAAGGGTGAGAGAGAGAAAGAGAGAGAGGGAGGTAGAAATGCAGAAAGCCAGTGAAAATAAAAGTAAATAAAACCGTCCTAGAGAGGATGTGCCTGCGGTTTTTTTAGGGGAGGGTTAAAAAATTGAAAGGGAGGATTCACGCTGACATTTTTTTTAAAATAAAGAGTGAGAGGGGGTTAAAATACGTATGAGAAGGGGGACAAAAGCTAAAACGATATATGCGTTTAGGCTTTTCATGATAAACAAAGCTATTAGAATTAAATATTCGTTCAATTTTTCAACGAATAAATATACATTTGAAAGAGGGGGATAAATCTGCTAATTTAACAAAAAAAATGGGAGTGTGTGCTTCTTATAACCTGCCATGATGAGTATCACACATCCCCGTCCCTTTGGAGTTATGGTTAGAGACCATTCACAAGTCTCGTGACCCTTGTTTGATTTCAGATGATGTTGACGAAGATTTTTATTTCTTATATTTTAAAATGGTTAGTAAATATCTAGGTGCTACGACTGGGTATATAGGCTACGACCAGCCGAACTAACCAAGGTTATTAAGTGTGTTTAGAAAGTAGGCTACATGCTTAGTACGACAACATAATTTTTAAAAAAAAAGCACAACTGAACTTCTACTTGTAATAACTAAAAGAAGAATAAACTAGTTCTTTTCAAACAAGCCCCAACCGATTAGTTGGACGGTCCTGCATTGAAATCCACACTTATATCTGAATTTGACTATTCACTTTCAACTCTTGCGTTTCGTTGACATTAAAGAATGATAATTTGTTTTTTTAAATCACACAATTTCGAAAACCAATCGGACACTTAAGATGTATTTGTAATTGTTCCCAGAGTGGTTCTTACTTCCCAAACGTTTGATTTGAACATTTATAGTCAAAATTGGTATCCTTACAAGCCCGATACGATGAAAATTCTCCCGAAAAACAGTCCCTTCGAGCCGAACCAGAACTAGCAAGTGTTTTCAGCGCCACACACACACACAATTTACGATCTATTTCACTCAAATCTTTAGTACGAAACTTCTTCTTTATCACGACAGTCGATATTTTGACACCAAACTCTAAGTTTTAAAATTTCATTCGTCACCTCCCCTTCTTTTGTTCCACTTTAACACAGTCCAACAGATACACGAGTATCCCCTTCTTCGTCTGAATGAAGCTAAGGTGTCAAGCCTTCTTACGATACGACTACTTCAACCAAAGTTTTATTTTTATTGTTTAATGTTATTTTATATCTATTATTTATCTTGACTGGTTCCCCTCCCTACATATAGATAGTTTGTTTTTTCGTTAGCTTACCATATTTGAACGTTCTAAACCACAGCTCCTGGTGGGGAAGTGAAAAAAAAAAAAGAAAAGGTTTTTCGAGGTGCGAGTGATAGGCGCCGGATTATGGTGCTAGGTTCGTCGGGCTTGGAGCGGCGAGAGAGGGGAAGGTGTGAGGAGGGCGGGGCTTCAATCTCCCACCCCTCACCTCTACCACCTTCTTCCAGACAGGCGGAGAGGAAAAAGAGGGCGCGGCTTCGTTGGTGTGAACTGTGGAAGAACAGCCGAGACAGAAGAGGCCTTCCCTTGGTTTTCTTATCGATTGCCAGATAAAATGTCCTTTTTTTTCCTGTTTATATATATAGGGTCGTAAGGTTGGTCAGTGGGACATAGGGTGCATTTTTATAGCGTTCCTTATAAGTAGACTTAACGCATGAAAAAATAAATAGCTTTGAATCATTACACCAATAAGATTATTGGGACAGATTTGTCATATAAGTCATCAATATAGGCCACATATAGCATTAGTCTTGATATATATTTTTTTAACTCAAAACAAGCCATGAATTAGATATAATTAGTAAATACATACAACACGTTTGTTTATCAACAAATTCAAGGTGCAGCTAATTTCATTTTAAGACACTGAACATTTTAAATAATATACCATATTAGAGTCTCAACAAAAGTACCCGACAAACAAATTTGTACACATCATTTATGTATTTGAAAGGGTCGATATTTATATATATATTTTAATTAGTTACATATTAAATTTAATAAGTTACAATGGCTCCGTCAAGTAGTGACTTTATCTATTTTCTGTCACCGTAAACAACACCAAACTATCAATAAAAAGAAGCAAACAAATAGCTAATAGAAATATGGGAACAATACAAAAGCGTCGAGGATTAGAAATAGAATAGGGCGGGGACTTGTCTAATCTGAGTGGACCCTAAACCGAGCATTAAATATAAAAAAAAGAGACGGAAAAACTTTCCCCTTCAATGTTGATGTGCTTGGCCACGCCCACTCCGGACCGCAAGCACTTGCCAAGAAAGAGCGCTAGCCGAGACTCTAGCGGGCAAACTATGAAACACAAGTTCTCCAATGGAGCACGGTGTATCGTCGCAGTGTCGTTGGGAAGGCTTCACGCTGTCTTCAAAACTTCACAAACGAAAGTGTAAAAGACAACTTCACGGAGAAGAAAGAAAAAAGCTAAGGCAAGATCTAGACGGAGCGGTCAAGACGACATCAAACTGCTGTTTTTTTGTTTGTTTTTTTAAGATTTACTTTTAACCCCCCCCCTCCCCCCTGTCCACCTTACCCCCAACATCACTCCCACAGTTCTGTCTCAGAATGAAAAACAAAAGACTATCTGCTGAGCAAACAGGTAAGATAACATGAGGTGGGAGGCCATGTTAAGTTTAAGTGTCATTATGACGTCATGGTTTCATGTGCTTGCATTCATTAGAAAAGCTGCCTTCTATTAAGATCATCTAATTAGATAACGAGAACAATGTGTTAAAGTAATGGCTCCATAATACTTTTGTTGACACTCCCAACTGTCAACAGTAATTAAATGTTGTATTTAGGAGTACATGTGTGGGATTAGGCCTAAGTATTCTTGAAGAGGTTTATGGGTGTAGATTAAGGTCCTAAGTTGTTATAATAATAATAATAATAATAATAATAATAAACATAATATTTTGCATATATATATATAATATATATATATATATATATATATATATATATATATATAGATATAGGTCTATGCATTGGTCTGAAGTTTCTATTTCCTGTCTTGTGTTATCATAGTAAAATACCAAATAGTAACTAAAACATTAAAAATTAAACCTTTAAATTTATTTAATTTTAGATCCAAAAATTAGATTGATATGAAAAAATCGTCCCTACTCCTTATTATAAAAACATGGGCATTTTCCATTATAATATTCGATATTTAGTATATTTAGTAAATAATATATATTCTGGATTATGTATCTATGCGTTGGTCTCGGAGTGGTGGTTCCAGATTCCAATCATCAAACTATTAATTTTGAAAATATAATTTGGGTTTTAAATGCGCGTTATTTGATTTTAGTATATGAATATAGACCTCAAGTCTTAAGTGTGATGCCAGTTTCGTTTAGCGAAAGAAAATCAAACTGCCCCATCTTAAAAACAAAGACATAATGCGCTTTCAATATTGTAGAACGAAAAATCTAAAACTGGAATAATCCTATTCCAACTATAATCAAAATGTCATCTTAGTTTAATTAACAATATATCCCACATTATCTAGTAAACTCTTTTCCAGATTTATAAATGAATATATAGGCCTAGCTTATTCGATGCTTTTGCGAATAGTTTGTTGAATATTTGTAGTATAAATGTAGTCTCTCTTCCTGGTGGACATAATTTATTTTGTCTATTTTGTTTTTATACTTAGGTCAACTGAAAAACAACTACTTCTACCACATCATTTATAACAAGTTACCCGGTATACTACAAGTAATTATACTACTTTGATCATATTTTAACTTTTTTTATATAAATATATTGTCCATTTCTAAAATGTTATTGCCAATTAATAGTTTTTTGGGTCACTATAGGCTACTCTTTCCATTATTATTCCCCACCTATTAGGCTATCTTAAATATCTCCTACATTGTAAATCCTAATTATTCTTAAACAATAAAGTTCTAATAGTATAATAATGTAATTAATTTATAATAAAAGCATTGATGCTTACATTTGTAATTATCTTAAGTATGTCTACTCATTTCTAGATTTCTTAGAAAGTATAGACTAAGTAGGCAATCGAGTATGGCAGTTATTACTTGAGTTAATTACTAAAATTTACTAAGCATATTATTTAATTAATTTTAAAACAAATATTAGTAATGAATGTGCACTTACCGCACAACATATATATCTAATGCTAATTATTTATGTCACTATTCCAACCTTGGTAGTGACAATTAAACATAGGGGGACTTCATTATATAGTACTCAACTCGTTAATTCCAACATCTTCGATTGTGTATTTAGTACGTTTTTACTTTTGTATCTTTATTCTAATCATTTGGGTTAAACTGGTTTTACTAACATTTATTTAGCAGATAGCCCTATAGGCTAGATATAGTATGAAAAAAACATCATTAATTAAAATTAAATAAATCTGGACATTGACATAAAATAATAAAATCTAAACAAGATAAATTAATGTAAGTAAGGGAATTCAACTAAATGGAGGTTGATTTTGGACCGAATAGTTTTTCCCTCTTCTAATTTGGAGTTTACTACAAACTAAGTTTAAACTATTGTAGCTTTATTAAAAGTATTAGCTTATAATCAATTACTTAGTTTTATATTTGATTTTTATTATTGACTTACGAACTTATATTCTTGCATGAAAATGAAAGGTAGCCGATTCAGAACCTTTAAAAATTATAGCATGTTATATGTATTTGTTAATTCAAAGTATTAAAACGTTTTCATTCCAGTATACCAACTGTCGAAAATTATTTTAAATAATTCTTGTATATATATATATATTTCTTTTTTTTGCGCCGTGTCTTACCATACATATATTCAGGTTATACGCATATATACAGTACTAATTAACCAACGTTAATGCATTAGGGATGAATAAGGTTAACTTTAGAGAAAGTGTACCCCCATTTGCGTGTAGGAAGAACGTAAAACGGTTTTGGAAGATCCACCCTTAGTATACCCGACCGGGATTCAATCCCTGATATCCCGGCCATCGGCAGTCTAGTCTAACACGAGATTAACGCCTTAGACCATGTGGCCGACAAAGTGGTTAATTTATACTTTTGGTAAAGAATTCAATTTCATAGCTAGAATAGGTTTTTATAAATTCTGAATTTATTACTTTCTTCCCGCCCATCCCCCTTCTTCTCACTATATCTCTTTCTAGCCCTATCTGAAAATCCCCTTGAGTTCAACCTCCCATTTAACAAATAACAAATTAACCACTTCTCTTTAATTATTCACTAAATACATTTTAAAAATTGTTAAATTTATTTTTAGTAATTCACATGACAATTGTCGCGTTATTTAAAAATTAATATTGCCCACTTACATTAAGTAATATGTATTTTAAATAAAAATACATAGTTTTAAAATAATAATTCAACAAATTGGCTTTATCAACGTAAAGTATGGAACTTAAGATGGTCTTGAAAATAAATGTATGTATTCGATAATTGATTTGAATATGATATTATCGTACTCAAGGCCTAATTATTATAATCTAGCTTATTAATAGTGTGGTTTTAATAACATTAATAAAGCAAGTCAATAGGGTATATGGAAAATGAGAGCAAATCCTATACTTATGTTTCTAATATCCTATAATTAAAGTTTGATTTAAATATAGTTTCTCGTTAAGGGAACTACCTATTTGAAGATAAAACTTTTAACCCTACGATAAGCTATTCAATATGAGATCGGCTTAAAATAAATCTCAAATAATTAAATTAAAACACTCCCTTTTGGCCATAGCAACACATAACTACTTTTTTTTTTTTTACTACTTACCAGATACTGCTCCAGTTTACAGTAAAACCACGTTTGGAATCAGCTAATATCACCTTTAATAGCATATTAAGGCTAGTTTTAATTTAAACAGGTAAAAATTTGGGTTTACGGTTATTAATTGTACAAAACCCTATAGGAACCCTTCCCTCCAATTTGGAGTGATCAATATTTTTAAATAATTACTACTTAAATATCCAAAATATCTGAACGTCTGCAATCGTTGTTCACCCCGATACCAGATTCGGTTGCCGTATGGTCTAAGGCGCTACTCTCTCAGTATACTAAACTTAATGGCGGGAAGATAAAGTTTCGCACTGAGGGTGGTTTTCCCAAAATGTATATCCACTCTCCGTCTACAAAAATTCGGCTACACTTCTTCTAAATATAACCCTTTTAATCCCTAAAATCATAAGAGTTGTTAGTAGATAAGCGTATAACCTGAACTGGTAGTTAGACGGGTTGCTAAATAACCACTATATAGCAACAATCTTATGAGGAAAGATAATAGCCAAAATTAAATTAAGTACACATCTAATATCTTACACAAAATAGGGCCTACATAGCTCTTAAACCAACTAGAGGCCAAATAACAACTAGGCTGGTTATGCCCGATTATTATGGGTAAACTTTTAATTGAATATTATTTTCATTATTCTTTAGCACTCTGTCTTACTAACCATTCGGAATATACGCTTATGTAGTCTAATAATTACGCTAATGGTTTTAGGGGTGAGGAAAATTATATTTAGAGGAATTGTATCTGTATTTGTGTGGAGAGAGAGTGGAAAGACCTTTTGGAAAAAAAAATATTTAAAAAATCAGTACTTCCGACCAAGATTTGAACCTCAATCTCCCCATTGTCGGAAGTCTAGTCAACTGCAAGTGTGATGCCTTTTCAACCATGTGGCCACCGAAGCGGGCGAATAAATTTGTTCACTAAAATATCTAAGAATAACTTATTTATAACAAACCCAAAAACCACGGACAATTTTAATGCAGTAAAATAAGGTTGAGAAACCCTATATTATACGTACCTAAGTCTAGGGTCTAATTTATTTTTATACATTTTAAATAAGAGTCCATAAAAAGATAATTAAAGCACACACCTTCTTTAACAAATTTGCTAGCGAATAAATACTACACAAATGTAGATAGGGTTCTTCTTGGATACTAACTTTTGTGGTGTCTAATTATTTAGTATTTATGGGTAATTTCTCCTTGCAATTCAGATAATATATCAATAGAGTTGGTCGCATAGTGATATATTTTCTGTCCCTTGTTAAGTTAGTTTTTACTGTACAGTACATGTCATTCTGATATTGCCATGTGTGCGGCTGTATTTAGGGTTGAAGAGGCCCCAAATCACACAAATAGACCTACTTTTATTTTAAACGTTTCGTCATTATTATTTTTTCTTTACAAAATGAACTAATTTATTAAATATATTGTTTGGATCAGGAAATATTGTCATCAAAATAAATTAGATTTGTTCAAGAGCTAATTTTGTGAGCAATAGACAAATATTAATAAGGTATGTGATATATTTAAAAAAATATTTTACCATGACTGCAATCTAGAGAGCAAAAAAATAAACATGTTTTTATTATAATAGGTTGTAGAAGCCCCAAGACACTGACCACTCCCCCCCCTCCCTCACCTTCTCTTAAACCAGATCTGAGAAGGTGTTTAGAAAGTAGAGGCCTAAATTAGATGCAACATCTAATTGAAAGACTATGTTATTATTGAGCATAGGCCTACGCTAAAACCACTGTAGTTGTAAAACAAACAACTACGCGGTCATGTTTTTATATTTATAAGAAATAATAAGTTTGAATTACAAACATATTGGATATTTATTTTACAGTCTTATTGGTGACCTGGTGGTCTAGGGGTAAGGTGTCAGACTTCTGTGCTAGGGTCCGGGGTTCAATCCTCGGTCCCGGCATAGATTTATCTGATTACCAAACCCTTCCTTCACCTCTGACAAGACGTGTATTAATCACAACTTGTGAATGTGGGGAACGCCAGGCCTCCACCGTGGTTAGGATTCCACGTTAAACTGTAGGTCCTCCATTTCATCTCACAATCACCCTACCATTACACATTAGCGTAAGTGCGTATAACCCGAACGGGTAGTAAGACGCAGTGATAATAATAATACTTTCTTATTATACATTCTGGAAATCCACATTTAATTACACTTATATGCTCAGTGTCAGTGGGGAAGCTTGAATGATGGCGATATATATATAAATATATACACTTATTTGTGTTTCCAGGGAGGGAGAGTGGAAAACTATTAATGCAGACCATCTTCAAAACTCCAAGGCCAGGACTAGAGCCCTAAATACATCGTATTTTGAAAGTTATTATAATATTGCGCGTCTGGGCTACACCATGCATAGCCAAGTTGGTGGAAATATTATCCAGTACTAATGTACAGTTGCCCAGGTGAAACCTGAATGTACTAATCATACATCCTTTCCGTGGAGGCTCTTTCCATGTCCCAATGAGACGTGGTGATGGTTATGGTGATAGTGAGTATGAGTGTTTGGAACGGGTGGAAAAACACCTAACCTAAACCTAGTTAATCCAATTCTGGTGACCGTTGGAGTAACTACCTTTTCGGGATAAACATCCGAAGGTGCCAACCAGGAATCAAACCCAAGACCCCTAGGTTCATAGCTAGATGCAACAACCACTATAACACGGGAAAGCTTTATTTGGAAGGTAGAATAGACGAGCTTGATATTCATTCCGCGATCCCACTTGTGTGGGTAATCAAATATATTAGTATAAGATATTTCATTAGTCCCTCACGTCAGCCATTTTTCATTTTAGGTGTGGATGTAGGATACTCGAGAAAAGATCAAAGTTTTTGCAGTTTTTATGGTCTATTATAGTTTAATTTTCTTCACAAGAAGATATTAACAGTTGTGGCATATCTGTTATTAGCAAAGCGATATTAGATAATCTTTTTAAATTAAGAGAAAAAGTTATCCTTAGCTCCCAGGACACCCATGACAGATATTAAATAATATTAATATTTAGCACCGCGTCTTACTACTCGTTCGGTTTATACGCTTTAAGTACTAGTTACGTTAATGGATTTAGGAATTGGGAAGGTTGAATTAGAGGAAGTGAACCCGCATTTGCGTGGAGGGAGAGTGGATTACCATTTAAGAAAAAACCACTCCCAGTTCACCCGACCGAGATTCGAACCTCGATCTCCCCGTCCTCAGCAGTCGAGCTCAACACGAGTAGCGCGTTAGCCAACTACGCCACTGAGGCGAGAGACAGATATTAAAGAACTGTTGATATCACCACGTGAATAAAATTAAGCTCTAAAATTTATATTAACAAAAAAAAAATGTTATAAAAACTGCAAAAAACACTAGTCTTTTCTTTTGTTCCCCACATCCCCATTTTAATAAATATTATTAAGCTTATAGTGTTTTATTATTCAGTCAAAGAGGCCTAACACTTTAAATACCAGTTACAGTATTATTTAAATTCTCGTACCTAATATAACTTATTACAAATATGATACATTAAATAACTAACTTATAACAACTATGATGTATTTGAATTTGAGAGGATTTTCATTAACAGGATAAATATATTATGTTTAACATATTATATTTTTAACCCTACTTCTATAATAAAGTGAATAGTTGACATTAAATGAAATATAGTCCTTGATCTTTTTAAAAAAAATCTTCTCTTTTTTTTTAGTAAAAAATATTTATTCAAATACAAGTAAATTAGGCCAATTATAATGCAAATATATTATTATTATAATTATACTAATAGCTTTGAATATAACCCGACTATACCCTAAAATAAATACCCGAAAGATTCTTCTTTTTATTAAAATGTATGTTGTTAGAGTATATTGCTTATTGGGGTCTTTAACAGATACAAGCAAATAAGATTATTTATCAACTGGAAGTTTCTTAAAATAATAAGCCTACGTGTAAAGCATATTTATGTATGAGTGGCTTTCTTATAATAATTCATAATCTAGCCTAGATGTATGTGAATTAAGTATATGTCACCCACTTCGGTGGCCGCATGGTCTAAACCACTGCTCTCGCAATAGACTAGATTGTCGGTGACGGGGAGATCATGGTTCGAATCTAGGTTGGATGTACTGAGGGTGGTTTTTCAAAAAATTGTTTTCCAATCTCCCTCCACGATAACTCGGGTACACTTCCTCTAAATATAGTCTAACTACCTAATCCTTAAAACCATAAGAGAAAAAACTGAACGGGTAATAAGACGCGCTGTCAAAAAAAAAAGTATATGTCCTTATTCTAAAAGTCTTAAGTTGTGTGCCCTCTTGTCATTAACTTACTAGATTCATAATAACCCTCTGGCTTAGTTTTGACTGTATTATAAATCTTACTTAGTTCTATAGAAGGGTTAAGGAGGAAATTAACACTTTTTCAATTACCATTCTCATGTCTGTGTTCATTCAGCTGCAACGCAAAACATTGGAAACAAAACAAAATTAAAAAGAGATTTAGTAAGTAATAAACAGACTATAATTTAAATGTCACGCTATATTTCTTTAGGCGGTTTTTTATTTGAGATCGTGTATTCATTAACAACCATCTGTCATTTATTTCCACACATCTTATCTTAAACCGAGACTACTTCATGATGTATCGAGAAGGTATTTTATACTCTTCTAAGGTATAAGGCTCTCTGCCGTGATTAGTTAATGAAATGTTTCTCTTCATGAAATCATTAACACCCGCCTCGGTGGCGTAGTTGGCTAACACCCTAGCTTCGTGTTGAGCTAGACTGCCAAGGACGGGGAGCTCGAGGTTCGAATCTCGCTCGGGTGAACTGGGGGTGTTTATTCCTGAATTGTTTTCCACTCTCTCTCCACGCAAA
This sequence comes from Timema cristinae, assembly GCA_039000515.1. NCBI lineage: Eukaryota > Metazoa > Arthropoda > Insecta > Phasmatodea > Timematidae > Timema > Timema cristinae. The sequence goes on from JBCFYV010009882.1 coordinate 49,428,789, forward strand.
TGTGGGTTCACTTCCTCTATATTAAACCTTCCCAATTCCTAGTCAATTAGCGTAATTAGTATTTACGCGTATAATACGAACGGGTAGAAATACATCGTGCTAAGTATTATTATTACTATTATTATTATTGTTATTATTAAAATCATTAGCTACGGCTCATCTACGGTAGGAGAGACTGTAAGTAACAGCTATCAGAAAGTTTTTTATTTCAAACATTCTATGAAAGATATTAATGTCAACCCTTTTGGAAATAATTTTTATTTATTAATAATCGGCCTACTATATTATCAATTAAAAGTGTTATCAAACAATTCTTATAATTATTTCAGCCAATCTACTGCCTACAATCTACACTCCCACTGTAGATGAGCTACACTTAAAATATGTTTGAGGGCTTCAACTAAACTATTTAGTCTCGATGATTTATGTTGTACATGTGGCAGCATAAAGCCCTTCCGAGTCGAAGGTGGCTGCGTTATCTCTTATCTCGCGATCTCAATTGATCGCTCACATGGGCCTGACGAATCTCGCACGTCCATCACAGATTCTGACTTAAAATGTGAGTGAAGAACGGCCCTGGGGACGGAATGACGCCTGGATAACTCAGTTGTAAGCGCATGGACTTACTGAGTCCAAAGTCCTCGGTTTGATTACCGTGTCCATATGTAACCTTTCAATTTAAAGAATATTATATTTAGTTGTGGCTATAACCGTGCTTAACAACTAGTATAATAGCTTGGATATTTAATCTATCATACTTACTTTAGTTTTAAGAATTTATAAACACAAGACAGAAAAAACAAGAGTTTTTTTTCTACCCATTTGAGTCATAGGCATATGCACTAATTTAGTTTATTGTTTTAAGGATTGGGAAGGCTATAGTAAGAGGAAGTGTATCCGCATTTGCGTGACAGGGAGAGAGAGAGAGAGAGATAGTGGAAAACCATTTTGGGAAAATTATCCTCAGTACACACGACCGAGATTTGAACATTGATCTCCCCTTCATCGGTGGTCTAGTCTACTGCGAGAGTGGTTCGTTTGACCACGCGGTCACTGAAGCGGGTTATCAATCAGTATTAACATATATTTCTTTGATTAAATCTACCGTTCAATAATTGGTTTCGTGAAGGTTAACCGTCTGCCAAACTAGTCCACTGACAAGGCGCCAACCTAAATCATCCCAAATAGGCCTATTCTACAAATCCCCCATGCCCGAGTACTATGTTGGCCACCCTGTCTCGCCGACAGCTATGGAGTCGTTAAAGTGTATTTTAATTATTTCAAAGCGAGCGAATGTCTCCCGCTTGTAGCTTAAATAGATTAATTAATGACAAGAGTGTACTGGAAAACAAAATAGTACTTTCTTTGTTTTGAGTCGTAAAACACTACTAAACAACTAATTGGGTGTTAAAATCCTCTTAAACCGGCCATTTGACAGACAGTCTCTTGAAGGTTTTTGATGTACTTGCCACATTGATTGTGTTTGTTTTTCAACGTAATTTGTTTGTTGGGTTAGAGTTAGTTTGAATGACAAACGTCATGTCAACAATGCGGAGTTGAGGAAAGGGTTAACGAGCCATTGAGATAATTTATTAGAGACAGTGGCGACAACTCGAAAATTACTGGAATGGTTTAGGCTAGTTTCCGAAACGAAACGAATACACGGAATGATGTTAGAAGTGTTTGGTAATAGATGCTTGAAAAAAAAATTGTATTCTGTAGTCTAAAAAAGATAGGTATTATAAGGAAAACTCCGTAAAACCGTCTATTTTATTTGCATAGCCCGATATATTATGAGTATTTTCTCTCATTTATTGTGTGGTATTTTATTATTTATATGTAAGCCCTGTAGGAACTGTAGCTACCAAAATAATTAAAAGAAGGCCTACTATTAATTAGCCTACTTTTGATAATAGTATCATGAAATCTATTAAGTAAAGTCGTGTAGCTTATAGAGGTTCATGTATGCCCATATATGAATATATGTAGGCCTATATAGACTTATATGAGTATATATGTGTGTGTAGGCCTATATAATATATATGAGTATGTTATAAAATGTATATAGAGTATGTTGTATATATATATATATATAGACCTATACACCTATATATATATATATATATATATATATATATATATATATGGGTTTAACAGAATGGCTGTTAACGGGTTAGTTCATGGGGTAAGAATAGAGCTAGTTTAGGGGAGGTGCAACAATATTAGCATAGATAGAGGATGAAAAAACCGCCTTCATAAATCACAACCATCCCCACTTCCCAGTGCACATGTCCTGGGTTAAAACCTCGACCTTCCGTTACAAGTGACCCAGTATATTTTGAAAGTGAAGCTGTAGACTTTGTGACAACCGGTTAGTATAGAATTGAATAAGCTTACTTTATTTATTTATTAGACCACACAACAAACTATAGGTTTATATTGTGGAGTTGATGAATATTTAGTAGTGTTATTATTATTATTATTATTATTATTATTATTATTATATTATTAGCACCGCGTCTTACTACCCGTTCGGGTTATACGCACTTACGCTAATGTGTAATGGTAGGGCGATTGTGAGATGAAATGAAGGACCTACAGTTTAACGTGGAATCCTAACCACGGTGGAGGCCTGGCATTCCCCACATTCACAAGATGTCTTGTCAGAGGTGAAGGAAGGGTTTGGTAATCAGATAAATTTGTGCCGGGACCGAGGATTGAACCCCGGCCGCCAGCACAGAAGTCAGACACCTTACCCCTAGACCACCAGGTCACCCATTTAGTAGTGTCTCACAAATATATAAATACAGAGAAATAAGAAACAACTGAACACTAATATCCATGGTTAAAGTTACCGCATCTCAAAATTTGTGGTACTACGCGTTGATCTTAAATAATTATTTCCAGTGTTATGGACATCAGTTTGACGAAAAAAAAAAAGGCTAGAAAATCTTCACCAGAGTGCTTTAAAAAATCTGGGGTCCAAGTATTAAAACCAGTTTCGATTATAATAGTTTATATTGCATTTTGTATTAGAGAGCCGCTTCACTAGCAATAAATTGCTAAGTAAACATTCAGCTCTAGTGAACTATTTAATTATTATGTACGATGCGTTATTTGAAAATATGGTTCACGCCAAAATAAAGTTGAAAGATTCCAACAGGACTCTTTTTCCAAATAGCTCTTATAAGTTCTTATTAAGAGAACAAATGTGTGAAAATGTGATATATCATTTTCAATTATTTTAAGCAGATTTGGGGAGATATGAGACTTGGCTTGGTGTAAAAGAACTCTAGATTTAGCCTTCCTCTAAGGGCATCTAAGTCTTGGGGCTTTGGGGTCTTCGATGGATGCAAACTGCCCAGGCCATACTGTTAGGTGCCCTGGATATTTATACTATCGCTGCAAGAATCATCAAGAAAACTTTTGTTTACTGTGCTGTATCCTCAAAGCTGAACAAATTCACAATAATATAATAAACCTAAATATTCTTCGTTGGTGACACTTTACCCATATTCATGATCCCTTACATTTGGAACTCTGTTGACTAAATGTTTCCACCCAACATGTAAGAGTTTGTAGGCCTACTCTAAAGAGAAAAGATGCCAATGTCTGAAGGCACTGAATCAAGTCCAAGTGCCGGATGGGCTGGTACCACTTCAGTATGGTCAACTAGTTCTAAATTAAAAATTACTTATTAATTACGTGTTTTTGAAACATTATATAATTATTAATTATTTGTTTTATATTTAAACATATACAGTATGAGTTATCATTCCTTATACTTCCATCTCCAAGGGGTTGAAAGTATGTAAAGAGTATTTTACATTATATAAAAATGAAATCTATTATTATGCAGTGTGTTGATATTTTAATTCCGAAAGAGGTCATTCAAATTGAATTGTATTATTAAACACATACATAACTTGAGTGATATTAAAATCAATTACAATAACAATAGACTAACAAACACAGTAAAAATAGCATAAGCTATGTTCAAAAAATTACAATACCAATAGAATATTAAATACAATTGAAATAACATTACATAAAATAAAAATATCTAGAGTACATGTCTTTTTTTCTATTTCCAACAACAACGTCCCATAGTATATTTGCTTAGAAATAACGAGGGTAAGGAATCAACCCTTGTACACCAGACTGGGATTTGAACCCTAACATTCATTTTTTAATAAGCCAGTTTAGTTGAGCTGTAAATTAAACCCACGTGGCCATAGGTGTGTTCAATGAGTAGGGCTCGGACAATATTGTTCACGTTACCTTTGAGCTCCTGCTAGACTTTTATCCGTCGTGTCCACCAGTGTACGGTAAGGACACTAGCAAGGTAGGGATGAAGAATAGAGTGTTTTGAGGAAGTGTATCCACATTTGTGTGGCGTGAGATTGGGAACAGTATTTTAAACAAAGGAGGTAGAATCTAGTGGACGTCTTACTTTATAATTGAAAGTGGGATGGGATGACCCTAAACATAATTGTCTTATGGCTCGATAAAATTTAAAAAAAAGATTGATATAAATAGTTTGAATATATTACTAAAGTGAACAATCAGAGTTCCCTTCGCATGAGTTTCAAGTAATAACTGTCTAATTAAGATAGGATGAAAGTTATACCACATTTTAAATTAATTTATTATATTCTCATACATCAAGCCATATGATCTATTGATGTCACCTTGGAAAGATAATAGCAATGTTAAAAAATGTTTCTTCCTAGCCAAATTCAACTATATATATTCTGCTGTACTAGATGCAAATTTGAAAGCACCTTACTACCTCGGGGGCTTACGTCTATTAATAGATTTCAAATCTGTATCAGGAAGTTGTCTAGGGAAAGTAAAAACCATCAGCACTGTTGCTGCTCATTATATAAGCAAGTTTTTTTGTCTAGTTCAAGGTAAAGACATTGGAAGTACCTTTTATTTTGCTGAAAACAATAAACTTGGTAGGCTCAGCTGAGGTTCAAACTCCTACCTAAACAACTTTATGAACTTGACATTTGGTCTTTTAATTTATTTTTACTGTCACTTATACAACACCCACACGAGTTTAGCTTGGACAAAAGGAGACTAACGTCTTTGTTCACGTCACCTTTTATATCTTTCTCACACATTTGGGGGTCATTTATATAATAAGTTACAGCAAGCGTGAATATGTTAAATAATATTTCATCCAAAGACAACTGTGAAACAAACATTGTTCTTTCAATCAATTACAATGAACTATTATTAACACTAAAATGTTACCCGAATCCAACACCATAGCTCAGTCGGTTGCGTGTCTGTCTAGTGGGCTAATGGTCCCGGGTTCGATTACCGGAATGACTGAAAAATTTATCATTTTGAGATGTAGCCCTACCCTTTCCCAATGATGAATTAACGGTCGGGGCCTGGATGTTGTGCCGGTACTAATATTAAGTTAGATCATAAGGCATAATTATATATGGAGCTATGACAGGTCTAAAGAGCCAGTAGTGAAAAATAAATGGTTTGAATAAAAAAAACTGACCTAGGCCACAAGTTTGAAATAGTAATGGATGTAAAAAAGTTATCAAAGATTTGAATAAACCACAAAAAAGGACCTAGCTAAGCACAACTTTACCCCATTTGTCTAAGCTAGATAAACGTGGTGGGAGTTGCGTAGTGTTCGGAAGATAAGAAACTAGCACCTTTTTTTATATGACCTTTGGCGCTTTCTGCTACATACTGGTGGTCAGTTATACAACAGACAAACTGTTTGTTTAGTAGAAACATTGGAGGAAATCAATTTATATTTATTTTTAACTATCTATTTTACCTGTCATTCTAATCAAGGCAGGTTATAACCCACAAAAACCACCCTCAAGATTTAAGCCTGAGCCTCTGGTGGAAACCCATGGGGAGATATGGAGATCTGACACATGCGTGTGGGAATCGAACTCGCAAAAGAGCTCGTAAGTCAGATCCTAGCTACCTCCACGCAAGTGCGGGTACCTTACAGATGAAATGAGGGAGATGAGGTTAATTTTTTCAAACGGTCAGGTTCGTGAAGTGTTTATTGTGGTTTTACTAAATGTTTATGGTGATTAGTTGGACCGTATGGATCGTTCGGGATTAGAGTCCTGATGGGACAGTTTCCTACCCTCATAGATCCATCATTTAGCTCGTAAGTTGAGTTCCATGCTGGTTTTGTTGTCTACCAGCTCAGTAGTTACAGATATTTACATACATTTGTAAACATCCTATTTATGAGTGTCGTCAGTTTCTGATGAAAGTGAAAGTGGTTTGGTTATCATTAGTGTGGTATGTTAGAACTCTTCACACTTGGGCCATCACTTCACTGAAAGATATCATTGTGGAAGGATGGTGCTTGATCTGACCCATAATGGAATTCAAAGCCCTGCCCTCTTGACATTTTGGTGCTAAGACCATCCCCCAACCTAGCACTAGCAACCCACCTTATCCCACCCTATCCCACAACACCACCGCCCTGCCATAGGGTTAGTATCCCACCCGACATATTGGGGCAAAACATTTTAGGGAGAGCTAAGCATTTGCCTCCAAAATTTTGAGGCTACAATCATGGCCTAGGCGTAGGACCCCGAACCATCATTTGGGGCTAAGACCCAGTACCCCACCATAGATTCCCGAAATTTGGTGGCTAAACGCCGGCCATAGAGTTAAGAGGCAAAAGGGAATGTGATTGTGTAACTAAAATAGGAACAAGAGTTTTTTTTAAGGTGGTGTGTGATTGCGTAACAAAAAGGGAAATGTGAGTCTTTTAATGGATGCTTGATTACATAACCAACCCTCTTTTGGATTGATAAAAAGTGAAATGGTAACGTGAAAAAACGAAATAGCGACGTGGAACAGGTGTTCATTCCATTTAATATTATCGTTGATACTTGACCAATGAGTGTTCTACTGAGAGGTGAGAGGTAGGCCCTAATTTACAGATTAAACTAGCTCTGCTTACCCTGTCAACATACCACGACAAGCCACTGGGCAAAGGGAACAACCTTAGTTTACCCGTTTGGTATTCATTACTAAGTTTCATTGTGAGGATGCTATAGGCCTACTTTATTTTATAACAAGCATTTTGATGGTTAATAATTATTTAAAAGTATGTTCTAGTCAATCTAGTGTTAAAAAAGAAATCAACTATGTGATTTCTAAGCACAAGCCTTTATCCCCAGAAAAGTTACAAACTAGCTTAATAAACAATTTATTTTAAGTAAAGGTTGGGCTCTATGAACTTGTAAATTAAGTTTGAAAAATATTGATCTACATGGAATCAAACCAGGCAATCCTGGACTATTCTGTGTTCGTCACTGTTGCTAAGTTACAGGACAGCCGCTAGATGTCTCACTCAAGGGTGTCTACTGCCGGAAGGGTTGCTACACTCTGCCCCCCTTGCCGCCAAGTGCAACCCTTGGTTCAGGGTTAGAGGAGGGTGGGTGGTGTTGGGAGGGATGTTAGTGAGGGGTGTGGATGGTATTTGCTTGCGGGTCACACACGGCTTGATGGAACTCCCAGAGCTGGGTTGAGTGAGGAACACCTCCCACGACGACGTCAATATTCCGAACAGGTCAACGAATATAAACGGTTATTGTTACGACTTAGAGACTGGGAGGTCCTCCATCATGTAGGCCTAGTTAAAAATATGATTTAAAACAAAAACAGCAGATATGTTCCGATTCCAGTTTTTCACGATTCTGATTCCTTACATTTTAACCTTGATTCTCTTATCTTATTGATTTCGATTTCTCAACATTTATATTCTCAATCTCTTCGATGCGTACAAGCTCACATTAAAAATTTATTATTTATCGGCCATAGTTTGGTTGAAAATATCCTAAAAAGTTAAGATAGCCTAAGAAAAATATTTAAACAAAGCACACAATTTTATTAGCGCTGAACTACCAGAACTTAAAAATCATCTTGAGTAGATCCTACATGAAAAATGTTCAGGCACTAAAGTTTATCATTATTATTTTTAGCGTATACTAACAGGGATTGTCAGCTAAACATCCTGGGGATGTATTCTTGAGTACTTTCAAAGCTATCTCGTATGTTTTTTCCATTTAACTTTGCTTAGAAAACCATTCGAGATGCTCAAAAATGCACTCAAGAATACAGACTCAGGCCTGCTACTGTCAGTGGCGGATATGTAACCATCTTCTGAGTTTGGGACACCATGTAAGTGCGGTTACTTCATCCCGATGACATGATAATGATGATGATTATGTGGTGCCAGTAGAAACTTGGCCTAAATAACCAGACCATGGTGACCACAGGAACAATTCACCTTCGGGAAATATACCTATAGTACCGTTGGAAATGGAACCTTGGCACTCCAGATTGTTAGCCAAGAATTTTGATCACTAAACCAAGAGGCGAGCCGGCACTAAAGTGAAAAGACCAAATAATTAATATAGGTCAAAATAAAAATCAAATTCATGGACTAGTTTAAATTTCAGAACTTTTATTTCTAGAAATATTTAAAGCTATAGCTCAAGGTATCAAAAATCGTAGTGTAAAGATATATTATCGTAGGCTTACGTGTTATTCTTATGTACACCACGTATTATTTTTTTGGGAAATCATTTACTAAAAACTACCCTCAGTAGGCCTACATCTGACCGAGATTTTGGCCCTGAGCTCACCGTCATCAACAAACCAGTAGGAAAAAAAGATAGAAATTGTTTTGATAAATTAGCAATTTCTAAAATATTAATTCATTGGGACTCTGAGGACAAAAAACAGCGTGTTCGTCCACCTTAGTGATCGAGTGGTTAAACTACTGGCCTCCAATGAATTAACTTTAGCAATTTTGGAATTTTCTACACATATGATACATTTACGATAGTTGTAAATTAAATGGAGTACTTGATATGTTGGAGAGAAACAATCTTAAGCATTTGGATGTCTCGAATAACTGTTGTGCCCACCTCCATTTGGTAATTTTATATAATTTACGTCTTTTAATCAAACTCTGGTTCACACAGAAAATAGATAGTATGATACAATCGCACAAACTTTCTCATTTTGTGCCTTAAGGCTTAGAAACCTGCTCTAAGGCGTCACTTTCTTGTTAGATTAGACTGTCGTTGACAGGAAGATCGGCGTTAGAATCCCGGTTGGATGCTCTGAGGGTGGTTATTCCAAAATAGTTTTCCACTCTCCCTCCACTCCAAACTGGATAAAAAAATTTAAGGATTTGAAGATGATTTCCAAAAATATGTTTTGAGTAGATTACCCTTAGTCATAATTATGTTTTCCTCAGAGAAACAAACATATCGTTTTGCTAATCACAATAACCACTCAAACATAAATTATTTGTAAACCACCTTAACATCATTTATTTGTAAACATAAAAACTTATTCTTATTTATCATGAAAAACTATTCCCAGATTGAATTCAATCTTCAAGTTCAATTTCCAAAAAATTCAAATTTTCTATAATTTATCGTAAGTTAACTAACCTTAAATTAATTTATTATATATATATATATAAATATATAAATATACCTTTTTATTACATTCATTACTGTTTCCAGCCTGTGGCCTGGATCAGTTATTATTCAAGTAATTTTTTTTTCTACTACTGGCCGGCTAGACCTGTATTATGCCTTATAATCTTACTTAAGATTAGGACAGGCACAACATCCAGTATATGCACGTTATTTCATTACTGTGAAAGGGTAAAATCACATTTTATCAATGATAACGCCGGGGATATAAACCGAAACCCTTTGCTAGATAGGCAGACACACTATCAACTGAGCTGAGAGGTCGGATATACATTATTATTGATAGTATAAAATAGTCTCTGTTGTGCTCCGTTGAAAAATAAAATATTCATATCTATATTTTTTCTGTTTATGGATTTCACCAGCCAACCAAAGAATAAGCGTATCTATATGGATTTGAAAATAATCTTAGCCTACACGTTAAAACCACCCAAGAATCTAAGATTGTAGCATCCTTTAAGCCTAAATAGGTCTGTACTTTGTGACATAGGCATAAGAGTTATGCAGGCCTAAGGAAATTAGTATTTGTACCTTAAGACCAAAACTATCATCGTAGATTTTTTAGAGGCTCATTCAACCCATTTTTATGTGTGTTAGATTCATCAATAAACTATAAAATACTTGTAAGGTATCTCAAACTTTATTATATAAACGGCACTAATATATTTTTTTTAACTCTCACAGATGGGCATACAGACAAAAGCTTCAGTCTATTCTTGTCGCTGGCCTACTGGTAATGGGGAGGTCTGGGCTCGTATTCCATATGGGTGTACTGAGGCTTTTTTTCATAAATGGTCTCCCAATCTTCCTCCACGCAAATGCGAGCACATTTTCTCTTACAAATATATTTTACTCATCCCACTAGTGTAAACATGCTAATAGACCGTACAGATAGTAATATGCAGTGCGTATAACTCGAACGGTTAGTAAGACGTGGTGCTAATAAGAATAGTAATATGTTGACTACACCAAAAACCTTTTTAGATACATAAAATTATTTGTATCTGGTATTCTAAGCAAACTCACTTAACAAAAACATATTTTAAGAGCTCATTGAAATCTAGATTAATCCTATCTTATATTAAACAAAACATTATTGATGGAGGGAGGTATTTTAGAAGATGTTGTGTGTATGTTCTATGAATCTTACTTCCAGTTTGGGTCATACATGAATTCACATTTGTAGGCCTAGAGAAGGAGGAGGGCGGTAGAATTTAACAGAAATTCAAAGCCATTAGCGTTTAAAGAGAATAGGAAATTCATTATAGTAAATAATAATACAACTTACCATCTGACCTACCATCACCAGCAAACCAGACTTGATGAGATTAATATAAAAAAAGTATACTCGCATTCGCTAGGAAGAGTGGGTAACAATTTTGAAAAAAAAAAGCAAATTAATAATAAAAAGTTATTTGGTGCATCCGGTAGAGATTTGAACCCCGACCTTCTTACCCCCAGAAAACCAGACCAGGACTTTTACTACGTGTCCATTGATGTGGGTATTTATATTTTGAGTTAGAACCAAACCTAAGACTTTATATGTTCTTTATTTATGATATTTTTTAAAGTGATATTTTGGAAAAAATGTACATATTCGTAATTTGTGAAATTAATATACTTATTTCGGTGCCATTTAGTTAAGATAAGTACGAAAGATAGTCCCGTTTCCTTATAAAAGAGCGTTAAATGGTGTCTATTAAACTCTTCATCAATAAATGAGCCCTCAATTGCTATCGGAAGAGCAGTCATTTGAGAATGAGTCAGTTTCCTCTAAGGACATATTCCAGAGTCTGTTGACGTCATCTCAATTATATATTTAAGACTTATGTATGGTAGGCTGTTAATTGACCACCCACGATTTAGTTATTAGAATGTTCAGTGTACATCAACATAAAATAGGCCTACATCATTTAATTTTTTTACCGCGCGTGGCGTATTATCACCGGACGTCCCGTGTTCAGACCCTTACCAGCACGATATAAGCCTTTATCATACATGATACTCTTGTTAGTTCCTTTTAACAACCCGCCTTACTACTCATTCAGGATATACGCCTATGCTATAGTTAATTTAATGTGATAGGGATTCAGAAGGTTTAATTTATAGGAAGTGTACCCACATTTACGTTGAAGGAGGGTAGACAACCAGTTTGGAAAAAAACCACCCTCTGTAAACCCGGTTTGGTTCAAACTCCGGAAATCTCCATCATCAGCAACCCAGTATAGTATGATAATGCCCTAGACTATGTGGCCACCGAAGTGGTCTCGTGCTAGTTATTTGCTGGCGTTAGATTGTGTTAGTTAGTTTTCTGATGTCAGGTAGTTAACATATCCCACCACCGTGTTGAAACGTATAAATTAAGATGACTTAACAGATAAAATCATTATTCCATTTACGAGTTTAATTGAATTTATTGACTTATTTTAATTGTTTTTAACAACTTATTGTCGACCTCGGTGTTCTTCGGGTGAAGTACTCGCCTCAGGACACGATATTCGTAGGTTTGAACACAGCTGGGGCTGACGGACTTTTCTTGAGCGAAAAAAATCTGTAGCACAACTTCCTTCGGAGGGGAAGTAAAGCCATATGTCCCGTGTCAAATTGTGGTATGTAAAAGAACCCTGAGAAGTAAAGAACAAAACCTTCTCGTGGGGAAATTCGTAGGCCCATCGCTATCGCTCATATACATTCTTGTGTGCTGATATAACCAGTCAGTTCAGAAGGTGCATTTTAAACACCTCAAATTTTTCTTAAAAAATGAGATAAAAACTTACTTTCTGAAAAAACCTAGTTGGAGTGACCATCACACATCCCTGTATTGTGATTGCCAACACGCCAGTGGGAGGGATTACCTCACCTCCGTACTGTTTAGCTTAAAATAAATGGAGTGACCCGTTTGACTCGAGTCGCGAAGCTACTTTACAGGCCCTCAAGGAAGAGCTCACCAATAAGACATTAGCACTCGCACTATTTGTCATCTAAAATTTGTGTCAAATCCTCACTTCCCCTTAAAAAAATAAAAAATATAACGTATTCCATTGCATGGAGTGAATCTTGTTGAAGGATAGTTCTTTCACAAATAGTGGGTGTTTCATGCCAAGGAAGCTAAAAACCAAATAAAACAAACACACCCTGTTGAACTATCCTGTTAGTAGAAAGTGAGAAAATGAGGCTGAAATATATTACTCTAGTTATGAGAGTTCTATAAAATTTAGATAGAATACCAATACATTTGTTATGTCTCAAATCGCATCATTTAATAGCCCGTTACGGCATCTTTCCAATTTTTTCTTGGTGTTTCTCTGTTTCTTTGTGAGTAGGATATAATTCATCTTGGTATTGTTTTAGAAATTATCCTTTCAACGTTCTCTTTCCATTTACGTCAAAGAATTTATAAACTTTTTAAGATGGGATTCAATCTTAATTCTATAAAGATATCTTCAATTTTGTGGTGGTCAAGTAGTGCGCATCTTGCTGATTTTCACATAAATCACATTCCCACAGTTACTAGCCTAATTTCATAAGATTTTCTTTTTGTCTGTTGAATATATACCATCTCTAAATTGATTGACATAGACACATTACTCTAAGGATTGAGTTTAATTTGAAAACATCATTATTCGATAAAGATGATTATTTGACTTATTCAATTCAGATAAGATATCTTATAATAGGGCTATATGATTGTATTTAAAATAATTTTAGATTTTGAAATGAACTCGCTCCTGGTTTTTTTCACCTGGTCAATTAGATTGGTTGGTAATTGTATTTTAATTATAGCTAGTGATTTTTAAATCGAGTTAAATTAGTTTTAAAACTAGATTATGGAGGCCTACACATTTTTTCAAATAATGGTAGTTCAATTTGTTTAAAAAGATGACCGAGCGTATATGTTTGGGAATTAAATATTATAGTTCATAAATGATCATAGCTATTGTTGTGGACCTGAAAGAGATAGGTTGTAATGAGGGTGGCTGGGTGGAACTCGTTCAATATGGGAAATGATGGCGTACTTTTTTAAGTGTGGCAATGAACTTTCGAGTTCATAGTGCCATAGGGTGAGTAAGTTGTATTTTCACCGTGGCCTAGTCACTTCTCGTGCTATATACATTCATTAATATGTTAATGGAATGAGAATGAGTATATAATTATATAGGACATGTACCCATATTTACACGGAGATATTATTATTAGCACCACGTATTACTACCCGTTAGGTTTATACGCACTTACGCTAATGTGTAACGGTAGGGTGAGTGAAAGATGAAATGGAGGACCTACAGTTTAACGTGGAATCCGAACCACGGTGGAGGCCTGGCATTCCCCACATTCACAAGATGTCTTGTCAGAGGTGAAGGAAGGGTTTGGTAATCAGATAAATCTGTGCCGGGACCGAGGAATGAACCCCGGACCACAGCATAGAAGTCCGACACCTTACCCCTATACCACCAGATCACCTTACATGGAGAAAGAATGGTAAACGATTTATGATACAAGCACCTTCTATACTACCGACCGATATTCAAACCCCTGTTTTACCCATCACTGGCAATCTAGTAAAGGACCAGGAGAATGACGCATTAGACCATGCGGTCACCGATGCTAGTATTAATAAACTAACTTATATAAACTAAATGATAAAGCTATTGAACGGCTTCTTTAAAAATGGTCAGCATTGACGCGTAGGCTCGAGTTTAAAATTCTCGGTCGTCGCGTTGAAAATACATTTCCATACGTGATTTTATTTTATCTCAAGTTTCCCCATTATTTCTCCAAGCTGATGGTGGTGTGTATTTATTTTAAACTATCCTTAATGTCTCTACCCCTTAGACCAATCAGTGGTATTCAAACTACTTGTTCACATACCAAGTAGTGGTTAAAATAACAGTTTCAGCACACTTTCTCCCATTAGAATAGCATTTATCCTCCTCACCGGGAAGGTGGGTCACTTTCTTTCATAAGCATAGCATTTATCAGTGGCGGATCAGGAAATATTATTTTGGGTGTTTGACATTTCTTTCAAGTCTTATCTTGCACCCTCCTTACTATTGAGGTGGGTTATTTTCTCCCATGCGAATAATTCTAAGAATGGTCAAAGTGAGTCAATGGCGGATCGGGAAATATTATTTTGGGGGTTGACGATTCTTTCGAGTTATATCAATGATCTTCCTCACTGTGAAGTTCGGTCACTTTCTCTCACATTGTTCGTTTTCACAGGGAAGGTGGGTAACTTTCCACCATAAAAATAGCATTGATCAGTGGCGGATCAGGAAATATTATTTTGGGTGGTTGACATTAATTCTATCAAGTTTTTTCTTGGGCTCTCCTTACTATTGAGGCGGGTAACTTTCACCCATACGGATAGTATTAAGACTTCTCAAAGTGAGTCAGTGGTGGATCGGGAAACATTATTTTGGGAATTAACCATTTTTTCTTGAGTTTTAGCATTGATCCTCCTCACTGCGAAGTTGGGTCACTTTCTCCCACATTGATCCTTCTCATAGAGCCAGTGGGTCACTTTCTCTCATAAGAAAAGCACTGATCAGTGTTGGATCGGGGAATATTATTGTTTTGGGGGTGGAGGGAGGGGTTTAGTATTGATTCTACTCACTATAGAGTTGGATCACATTCTCCCACATTGATCATTCCTATAGAGCAGGTGGGGTCACTTTTTTTTATAAGAATAGCATTGATCAGTGGCGGAACGGGGAATATGGTTTTGGGGGTTTTAGCATTGATCCTCCTCACTGCGAAATTGGACTACTTTCTCCCAATTGATCCTTTCCATTGAGATGATGGGTCACTTTCTCTCATAAGAATAGCATTGATTAGTGGCAGTTCGTGGAATATTATTTTGAGGGTCTTAGTTTTGATTCTTCTGACTGCAAACTTGTATTATTTTCTCGCCCATTGATCCTTCCCATTGTGCTGATGAGCCAGTTTCTCTTATAAGAATACCATTGATCAGTGGCAGATTGGGGAATATTATTTTGAGGGTCTTAGCATTGATCCAACTCACTGCGAAGATGGGACACTTTCTTCCACATTGATCCTTCCCATTGAGTGAGGAAGATCAATGCTAAAACCTCCAAAATAATATTCCCAGATCTGACACTGATCAATGCTATTCTAATGAAAGAAATTTCCCCATCAGTGTACTTGGAAGGATCAATGGGGGAGAAAGTGGCCCAATCTCACCGTGAGCAGGATCAATTCTAAAACCCCCAAAATAATGTTTCCCGATCCACCACTGACTCACTTTGAGAAGTCTTAATACTATCCATATGGGTGAAAGTTACCCGCCTCAATAGTAAGGAGAGCCCAAGAAAAAACTTGATAGAATTAATGTCAACCACCCAAAATAATATTTCCTGATCCGCCACTGATCAATGCTAATTTTATGGGGGAAAGTTACCCACCTTCCCTGTGAAAACGAACAATGTGAGAGAAAGTGACCGAACTTATCAGTGAGGAGGATCATTGATATAACTCGAAAGAATTGTCAACCCCCAAAATAATATTTCCCGATCCGCCATTTTGACCATTATTAGAATTATTCGCATGGGAGAAAATAACCCACCTCAATAGTAAGGAGGGTACAAGATAAAACTTAAAAGAAATGTCAAACACCCAAAATAATATTTCTTGATCCGCCACTGATCAATGCTATTCTTATGAGAGAAAGTGACCCACTGGCTCTATGAGAAGGATCAATGTGAGAGAAAGTGACCAAACTTATCAGTGAGGAGGATCAATGCTATTCTTATGAGAGGAAGTAATCCTCCTCTTAAAATGAGGAGGATCAATGTTAACCTTATGGGAGAAAGTGGGCTGAAAGTGTCATTTTATCAATTACCTCCCCAGATATAATTTGCTCTTCAACTATGAGATCCTGAACGACTGATTATATCGTACGAGCACAAAGAATGATCATAATATGCTTGTGATTTTTCTACACCACGTCCTTATAGTCTACTCATCCGGACTTTCCGCATTTCAATTACTTTAATGTGTTAGGGATGAGGAATGTTTTTTAAGGAATTGTACTCACATTTTCATGGAGGAAGAGTGGTAAACCATTTAAGAAAAATCACCCTGAGCACACCCAGCCAGAATTTGAGTCCTGACATTCATATCCAAGTTGAACCACACCATATCGTTATTTTGGTTGAAAGAATAGTTTATTAAATCAAACATGTTTCATTGATGCTAACATTAATAACATTTTACTGTATTATTTGTGTTATTTTATGGGTATTGATAATATCTATCAAAAGTGACAACTGCAGATAGCATGACTTGATGTATGGATATATTAAAAGTGCTCTAGTAGCTTAAGTACCTACCAGATACCGTTCTTTCTACCAAAATAAGGGTATAGCCAAACCATAAAAACAGCCTCTATGCCTGCCAGTTTATTTTAGCCAGTGCGGCTAACTAGTCCTGTTTATACTGGAGCATCGCAAGAGAACGCCGCGCTGCGCTGGTATGAACTTAGGCTGTTTTCGTCTGAAGCCAGCCACGGCTGACTATGTGAGAGCAAAAATGGCGGTGTACTTACAGCGTCACGCGCATTCGGACGAGAGGCCGTTTTGACGTGCCATTATGCCGAGTCACTTTTGAGTTGGTTCCTAAAGAGCTCCACAGCGCCGCCGGAAGAGGACGCGTGTGACACAATGTCACATCTCTCATTGTTCACGCGGGATTTTTTTTTTTTGATACCATTACATTCATATTGTGTTGAATAACAAAACGACTGATGGAGAGTTAGGTGTGTGGTAGGGGACTTGACTTTGACATGGGAGACCTAGGATCAACTCCAGAATGGGTGTAATAGAGATGGTTTTCAAAGAACCATGTTGTTTTAATTCCCAGATTAAGGTTAATGATAGTGTATTTCTTTGAAATACAAAATTCTCAACAAGGTACTTCTGATTGGGTTTTTCGTCATGATGATCTTATTTGTAATTGTAGTCATATGATTATATGATATATTATCACAAGGAGCATTAGAGTGAGCAAATTGGAATTATAGTTAATAATAACATTTGGATTATAAACAAAAAGTATTGCTTTTGTCAAATTAATGAGAAGAGTTATGTCACAATAATTAGTTTCGACCACTAATAACCAACAAGCATCTGACGTTAGATAGGCATATTTCACAACTGATAAAAAATATCGCTTATCATTAAAATAGATTTTCTTGACAATTTTTAAACAATGTAACTTTTCGATACTGAATGTCCAGTACTTCTTGGGTTGATAATATAATTTCCTTGATGTTTAGGAAGCCCCTTTATCTATTTGGCCAAAAGTAAGATTTCCTATTCAAATATTCAGAGTATTAAAGGTTTTAGTTCTTTATTATTTCTTATTATTCACCTTTTCCCAT
This sequence comes from Timema cristinae, assembly GCA_039000515.1. Lineage (NCBI taxonomy): Eukaryota > Metazoa > Arthropoda > Insecta > Phasmatodea > Timematidae > Timema > Timema cristinae. The sequence continues at coordinate 49,446,714 of JBCFYV010009882.1, forward strand.
TCTTCAAGACGTAGAACTGGCCTCTGCCATGGAAATGAGCGTTGAGTAATTGTATTTCAAAGTGTGCTCAACCCCTACTGAGATTCTACTACTCCTTATGACGATAGCTGCTTCACTGATTGAATGGTCTGAGTCAGGAATGTCATAGTTACGTTTCCCTGGGCACATGTGGCCCTATCCATGATAATGTGTGGCCCATGGTCCCTCGGATTTAACAACTTTAAATGCGGCCCGATTCATTTTACTAGAGTAGCGTGTCGTGAAGTGTTGCCAGTGTAGACAGAATTTGTCTAAACTGTCCCTGTGAATAATTGTTCTCACCCACCACTTAGAACAATCTTTTGTCAGATATCCTGTGTGAGGCATACAGAGCAGAACATAAGTATGATTGGTCTAATGGGGAGTAGGTGGGTGAGAACATATCACAAGAACAGATTAAACACGCTCTGCTTACCCTTGAAACACTAAACAACACATTACTGTCTTACTATAAACATTGTAGAGATTCATGCAAGTTTATGACATTTGGAAGCGGTTATTATTAGTTGGGGAAATTTATCAAGGGAAGTTGGTATATTCAATTTTACTCGTTATCGGTGACCTGGTGGTCTAGAGGTAAGGTGTCAGAATTCTGTGCTGGCGGCCGGTGTTCAATCCTCGGTCCCGGCACAGATTTATCTGATTTCCAAACCCTTCTTTCACCTCTGACAAGACGTATATTAACCACAACTTGTGAATGTGTGGAATGCCAGGCCTCCACCGTGGTTTGGATTCCACGTTAAACTGTAGGTCCTTCATTTCATCTCACAATCACCCTACCGTTACACATTAACGGAAGTGCGTATAACCCAACGGGTACTAAGACGCGGTGCTAATAATAATAATAATAATAATAATAATAATAATAATAATAATAATAATAATAATAATAATAATAATTATAATTATAATTTTACTCGTTACTCACGAGAAATCAATTTGAAAATATTTTTAAATTTTCGTATCAAATAATTTGTGCTATGTTTGGCAACATATAGTTATGTGAACACAAGGCGAACGAGATCGAATGAAGGGTAGCAAATGCATTCACTTGAATTTGTTCAGCGTTTGGTTCAAAATTCTCCTTGCTATCCACATTAATTGAACAAAATGTTTACACGAATGTTCGATCACTTTTGCTGATTGTATAGTTGAAGCATTGGCGTTGCTTTATTTTACATTATGGCTGATGAAGATTTAATTATAATCGCTAGTGCATCATATATTATAAACAGTGAAGAAGCTGTTGAGCCTAGGAGAAGAAAAATAAAAGTGTGTTGGTGGATGACCCTATTTAAAAGTAGAGAACGGTATAGTGGGACAGATTTAATGCGTGAATTTAGATTCAAATGGAATATGGACTCATTCAAAACTTCTGCAAAATGAACTCCTTTGATTATAATATTTATTGAATTTTATTGGCCCCAAAATTGCAAAATATAATGAGTTGTAATACAAGAGTATTACTCCACTCCATAGCCACACAGATAAACGATATTCTATTTGGCTTGCTGTCGATTTTCCCTACTGCGTACACACTATCAAAAAAGCCTGTTAGCGAACATCCTTTGATGTACTGACCAGTGAGAGAACTTTGGCGAAGACGAACGAATGCGTTCGGTGGTGTTCGTTTTTACGTACACACTAAGCGAAATAGTCCGTTCACTACTATTCGTTCGCCTTTGTTCTCCTCGTGTATACAACGCTTAAACGGACACGCATTTGTCATCAATTATGAAAGTGAATTCAACATAAGATTTAAGATATAACATCAACACAATTGCTGCAAAATAGAATATGAAATCTTTGGTAAAAAATAAAGATTATTTCTTAAAATGTTATGTTATAGGCTTATTATTTTTGTAATAATAATAGTAATACTAATAATAGTGATGATGATAATAATAATAATGCTTTTTAAGTTTAGTTAGTTTTTAGTAAAGATGGTGACAATATTGAATTTACTGATTAATTTCAATTCTTAACTCGGCTAGTCTAAGGTGTCACTCCAGCTAGAAATAAACTGTACGGCTCATGGTGGAGATATTGAGGTTTGAATACTATTTAGGAGAACTGAAGTTGGTTTTTTCTAAATGGTTTTACACTCTCCCTCCAGGCAAATGTGGATATATTTCCTTGTAGCTCTTTACCTTCTTCATTCTTGCCTCATAAACATAGTTAAAATACGTGTAGCCGGGTCTGGCAGTAAAACACGTTGGATAAATTACAGTCTACAGTTTTTTATATTAACCACGTAATTTTTTACTATGCCACTTATAACCTGAACAGCTAATAGGATGGAGTGCTAAAAAACAATAAATACCCAATTTTTATACTAAAGTAAAAATTTTACACCACAGTGCCTACATTTATTTAATTTTATATAATATGTAATTGATTTCTTACCAATTTAACTACCGGAAAAGATTTTGACAGTCTATCCTTTTCCAATTAACGTATTGACCTAAACTGGTGCTATAATTAATACAATTTTAGCAAAAAACGAAGAAAAATATTTAACAATACCTAAAACATTTTAATTTCCTAATCTTTTATCACCATCAAAAATGTATTTGTCTGGGTGAAATAAGCGCAGATGTTTTTCTTCGTAATTGTATCTACTTAAAAAAAAACCACATGGATTAGATTACACACCCATGATAAAACACGTGGCTTTGTGACATTCAACCGATAGGCCTACTTATTATTGACAGAATGTAAGTCTTTATTTGTGCAAAAGCGTCAGAAACTCCTTAGCAGGGCTGTAAAGGGATACGTATTAAGAGCAGTATTTTTATTGTTCTAATAAAAAATACAATTTGAGCAAAATAAATAGAGTATTGGTTAGTTGATACGATTACCCACATATATGGCTACATGGTCTAAGGCTCTAACAATATACTAGACTGCCGAAGACGGGAAGATATGAGTTTAATTTTCTACACAGTGTAGTTTTAATTTTTCTTGAATATTTGTCATGAGCATTGTGTAATTGGAACATAAAATTTATAAATGCAGAGAAAAGTTCTGTTCAAATTCAGCGATGCCCTGACAAAAATACCCAAGAACTGTTAATATTAATAATGTTAATAATATTTAACCTAAATTATCTATTAAAGGAATATTCAATTATTTTGACAATTTTATGTTAGTAAAAATACAGAACCTAGCTTGCGCTACCATCCAAAACACCTTAAGAATTTATTTAATTATTTTCCTAAGAGTTTCAGATACACCATTTGACTAGCTTTAAGATTAATTAGTGTCATGGCCGATTAAATGAAAGTGCCACGAGGATAAATAAGTTTTTATGTACGATACAATGCCATTGTACTAACTGCAGCATAAAGGCAGTTCCTGATCCGCCGGTGGCTGTGGTGTCAATAATAGCTTATTTAAGTCAATGATTTCCACACGTCCATCACAGACTCTGCCTTAAGCTATGAGTTAAGAGTAGCCCTGACCACGAGACGATTCCTGAATAGCTCTGTGTTAGAGCATTGGTAAGCTAAGCCAAGGGTCCCGGGTTTGATTACGCTACCAGGGGCTTATTTCATAATGATACAGGCTTACAATTTACAAGAGAAGAAATAAATGAGAAAATTCTATTTCATAAAGTTACAAGTAAACACTTATAGCCACAAGTTAAATTTTTCAACACACAATATTTTTTACAAGCAAGCTTGGAATCATAAATCCACTTGTAGCTTACAAGCACTTATAAATCAAGGATTATTTTCTATAAGTCTCAGCACATAGGTAAGAGGGTATTGATACATAATTATTAGTCCAGTATACTAGTGAATATATCTTCGGTACAAACATTTCAACTAACATATATATTTTATTTATAAACATTTGATGAGTGTGTAGGCAGGTTATTACTGATATTAGGAGACAAGGTGATTATTTAGGTTAGGAGACAAGGTGATTATTGAGGTGAGGGGACAAGGTGATTATTGAGGTTAAGAGACAAGGTGATTATTAAGGTGATGAGACAAGGTGATTATTGAGGTTAAAAGACAGCCTCGTGTGAACAGTCTCGCATGAGTTCATTGACAATTGAGAAACTATTAGTAAATATATGTCATTATCGCTGTACAAAATAAATCGGCAACTGCCTTAGTTCAGAAAAAGTTAAATCTTTCAGCCCCCTATAAAAATATTGAGCTTAAAAAAATAGAAACTTAACATAATGCAAAGTATTCCATAATATTATTTTATTTATTATCTCTAGTTTAAGAATCTCCAAACAAAATGTATTGATGTTCCTTAATCTTTTGACTAACGAATATTTTATTATTTAACTACAAATGTCACAAAATAATTAGAAAATAATGTATGTACTCTTGATTGCTGTATCAATGGAGACTGAATTGGATGTATTAATTTTCCACTTGTACATTAGATATAACAGCTGACTTGTAATTATTTTCTACAAGTGCACTTAAACTTTACAAGTCAAACTACATTATTTATGAAACTTTCTATATTTAAAATGGCAAAATCATCAATTGTAACTTGTAAATTATAGACTTGTAGTTGTTTTGAAACAGTGTCTTTATTGTCATTTTTCAAATATATGAATACACAAGATTTGTTAAAACTTACTTTTTTATTTTACCACTCTGATGAACATAAGTTCATCAAATGATAAAATATAGAGTGCAATGAAGAATTGCAGCAGCATCCCCTGAAATATGTGGATACATTTTTCACAGTAAGTTAGTCTAGAATAGATCCTCTCCCCCTGAAATATGTGGATACATTTTTCACAGTAAGTTAGTCTAGAATAGATCCTCTCCTAATGACACATGACCAGTACAACAATAACATACTCTCTATAACTCACATAACACGATCACTCACAGGTCAGACCAGATAACTATCTCTAACAGATATTAAAGAGAAATCTATCTTCTAAGCCTATATACCCGACTAAGAAAGCACCTGTACTCAACAATAAAACACAACACTTGCCCGTTCTGTGACAGATCATCACCAGACCAAAATACTACTCCCACACCTTCGAACGACCAGCACCTGATCTTTATACAAGCTACATCCTATTCACATAAAACCTTCACACAACCAGCACTTGATCCTCATCCAAACTACATCTTATACACATACAACTTTCAAACAACCAGCACCTGATCTTAATTCGATCTACATCCTATTCACACAAAACCTTCACATAAACTGCATCTTATCTTCATCAAAACTAATTCCTATTCACATAACACCTTCACCCAACATACATCTGATCTTCTTCGATCTACATCCTCTTCACACAAAACCCTCACACAACCAGCACCTTATCTTTATCCAAATTACATGATACTCACATAACCTCTTCACCCAACTAGCAACTTATATTCATCCAAACTACATCCTATTCACATAAAAACTTAACACAAGTAGCACTTGATATTTATTAGATCTACATCTAATTCACATAAAACCCTCACACAACCTGTACCTTATCTTCATTTAATCTACATCTTATTCACATAAAACTTTCACACAACCAGCACTGCTCTTAATTATATATATTTCCTTTTCACACAACCAGCATCTTATCATTACTCAACCTACCTACTGCAATGAAGGTGTGGAAGTAGAGGACATTTTCTGATAACCAGACGCCCTGAACATCATGATCGCATACACACGTGCATGTTTGATTACGTCATATTCTGTACCAGTAGAGTTTAGAAAACTGAACTGGGTTGAGTGGTAAGGGATGAGGGGAGTGGGGTCAGATCTCTCACACTGGGTGGCCTCTAGCGAATCGTGACTAAACTCACATACTAATACAATGTTTGCTCAAGATCGTGGCCGTGAAACAGCTTATCCTTGATACTCTTTTGTGATTTCACCCCTCTACAATGATTTATATTATAAACTATACTAAAATAGGTTTAAAATTAATCCTTATTATAATATTTATTTAAATCAATTTCACATATCTATTTATAGTTTCTACTTTCCAGATCAACATAATCAAATTTGAGAAAATATTCTTATAAAATCCTTCAACTCCAAGGGAATTCATCCACCCACATTTTTCAACTCTATGAAACATATGAATGTTCGCCTGTATACCAACATTTAAATTAACACCTGCGAAGAAATGATTCCCTTGTAAATGATTAAACGTGCCGATGAGATTTAACAATTGAAATAACTTCGTGAATATTAAATTTACTTTAAAAAGAATTCAAGTTCAGGTCAAAATAGCACCATAATTTTCATGGCGGGTCATTTTATCTGTAACTTAATCTTCCCATCATACTCGTGGAACAATAGACATTCATCAGAACACCCACATAGAAGATGAATAGAAAAAATAGTAATAATAGTCTACTCCATCGTCGATAAAGGTCAAAGTATTCCAAAGCAATATATTATCGGAGACTTGGCGTAAATGTCTTCAAAATCTAGCTGTTCTTTCGAATCTCAAGTTATCGATCATGTCAGGTGTCTAAGTGAAATAAAATAAGGTGAGTGAGTTTTTTGAAAAATTAAATTCGTTAGCTAATTTATACTAGTATATTTAAAAAAATACACTTTATAATAAGTTTACTGTATTTTTTTTTTCGAGTTGACGGAAGGTTCTAGACTAATTTAAGCAAAATTTGATATTATTGAAAGGGTCATATATGGAAAGGTTCATTGTAAAGTGTTATACCTTGGTAATATTAAAACAATCGACAATGAGTATCCAAATATAGGCCTATAATTAATCTTACAGATCTATTCTTTTTAGCTTTTAACCATTTTAAATATGGCATGTGGTTAAGTCATTGTCAACAAGATTCAAAAGTTTTCTAATAACTCTTTAAACCCTGAGATGAATTTGGTTGTATAATTTTGTTTGCTCCCACGTAAAATTTCAAATCTTCTAGGAGAAAAATAGAACAAGAAAAAGCTTATTATTTCTAAGAAGATTTGCCATGCAATATTATAATAAATTATAAATGAATAATTTAGGTTTTTTATACTCTGATTTCATCCATGGAATAAATCTGTATTGGTAAGATTGATTTTGTTTACCTACATAAATAATAATATTGTATTGCTTTTTATGTCCCAAAGTACACCAACAATAATATTAATATAGTAAAGAATAGAGTAAAATAACAATATAATTTAAATACATACAATACTCATAGTTTCACCTTGTATTTAACAAAAATAAGGTATTCCAGTCATGGTTATTATTTATCCTATACTTTAAGATATTTACTAATAATACTTGTATTTATGATTTCACAGTGACAATATGTATTTATGAAGGCAAAGTATATCTGTCAAATATTGATTGTCAAATGTGTATTTTAAGATTTATTTAATTTTTAACAAAAGTAATTCAAACTAACAACAAATTCCATTTCGGAAGTTTATATAAATGTAATAATGAATTGGTTTTAAATCAAAGTGAAAATAGTAATTTATTAATAATAATTGAGAAAAACTTTAGATTATAATACAATGTCTAGATAATGTGAGTGGTAAAATAGTGAATATATATATATATATATATAGATCTCTTTGTAATTTAAAGATGTGTGGTAGCTTAGACATTTCACACACCAATCACGAACCAATATACCAATATATCAATCAACTATTTATAAAGGGGTAACAAGTTGATTTCTGAGTATGTATCCGACAAATTATTTGCTATTGTTTTCAAGGTGTTTTGTATTTATTTGAATAGGGTGCACTACGACCGATCCGATATATATAATATTTTTGTTATTCCAAGATAATTAAATATATTCTATTTTACAGGATTCTATTTCAAGGACAATTAAATATTCAGATCACTGATGACACAGAATTCTATTTAAGATTCAAAGACATAATAAAGATTTGGAAATAAAATATTTAATTGTACCTAGTAGTTGAATAGTAAAATCCTGTGCATATGTTATATTTATAACTAGTTGATCTAATTATTTTTATATATATATATATATATATATATATATATATATTATATATGTGTGTGTGTGTGTGTGTGTGTGCTACGGGTAAAATTCGAATTTAGATAAAGTCAATTTTATATAGATATTGTTATTATTATTATTATTATTATTATTATTATTATTATTATTATTATTATTAGCACCGCGTCTTACTACCTGTTCGGGTTATACGCATAGATATTGTTGATATTATCCAAAATGCTTGGGTAATGTTAAGTGCGAAGTGATTGAATAATGTTTTTCAAAGTTTATCAAGATAATATGGACATTATCCGACCGCACTTGAATTAGGTCAAATTCTATGGTGGAGGTCTGGTTAGGTGAGCTAGTTTTATTTAGCTTAAGTTTGGTTAGGTTAGGTTAGTGGCAAATAAAACATCAAAATAAGACATTTTGTATGTTAGTGCACTTCCACGATACAATAATTACAGGTCCCTAATAGAAATAACGTTCCTAAATATAAACCGTGTTAAAACGAGCTTGGTTTTACAAATTAATATTATTCAACGTTATAAAAGTCTTGCTTACTGATGTCGAGATTATACGTATCAGGTAAAATACGGGATAAGTTACTTTATATTTATGATTCTATCCACTGCACTAAGATAATGTGGCCATCTCACAGCTAATATTGATATTATCCAGATTTTGCACACTACCCGCAGCATGTATATATATATATATATAAATAGACCTTTATCTTAATATTTCAAAAGTGATTTGTACATATTAATGTAGTCCAAACCAGAACACAGTAATAAAAATGGATCTCGAATGAAGACCCATTATTATCTTTAATGTTAATAATATATATAATAATAATTAATGTTAATTACCGTTTCCTTATATGATACGATGGATATAAAACAGAAGACTTTTTTTTAACAATACTTTTAATAGTACATTGCTTTTAATATATGTGATATTCTATATTCTTGATCAACTTAATTACCTCTTTTTTCTCCTATGTCAAAATGGCATAAAGGTGTGACTAAAATTTGGTGTTTAGCGGAGAGTCCACTCTTCTGCCACTCACTCCTAACACGCCACTGACACCCTCCAAACTACCCCACCAGAATACCCAGACATAGAAGACAACTATTAAACACGCTACACGGGCTCAGTGAAACATCGTTTGCCAGGGGCTTGGGAAAGGGGGGATGAGAGGTATGGCAAGGGGTTTGGGTGTAGGGTTGGAAAAGGGTCACACACAACACAGTAATATTTGTTTAGTCGGTTTGTCACCATGTTTGGGTATTTTATGATGTTAAGAGTTTTAAAGCTGTTAAAAGTTGTGATGTAAAATATTTCATTCAAAGTATTCCCTACACCGATTGACCAAAATGCTTCATATATTTTTAGTTATTATTTATATATTTAGTGTGTTGATATAATCAATTGGTTTAGAAAGTGCACGTCAGATACCTGAAATAGATTAAAATAAATATTTTTAGATAATGTTAGACAATGTTTAGAGGTGCCCTAAAATACTTGAAATTTAAGTTGTTTTTTTGTGAAAATTGAGAATATTTGTTAATCTGAGTAAAGCAAAGTAGCCAATAAATTTTAAAGCAATATTCGTCATATCCTACTAAAACATCCCTTCAAAACACGCGTAAAGGGATGGATGCCCTCTCTAATTTCAAAATTAAAGGGCTTAATTTTTTTTGGTTAACTGAGATAAAATCAAACTATGACACACACTATCATCATGTGCATCGATTTATTAACTTTGGACGTCTTTGACCAAAAAGTGTTAGCAAGATTATAGTCTGATTAAAAAAAAAAAAATTTTGATGCCTTTTACTTTATAGATAATAATAATCTTTGAAATATGTCAGCTGTTTCTTGATTTCTTTTTGTTAACATAAGCTGTTGTTTTTGTTATTAATGCATTAATAACAAAAATAAAATAAAAGTGGGAGAGATGCTACAATCTTATCTGATTCCAGGTTTTCAGAAACCGTCGACTCCTTATACTACTACCCCAGCTGAAGAAGAGAGATAAGGAAGGTTTCACTGGAACCAGGTTGTTCCTACCACCTGATGATTGAAAACGAAATACCAACTCAGTCGAATGCACAAAAACTACCACTGCCACTGGCTAATGACATGCCAAAATCCTCGTCATAACAAATGGGACTAAATCTTTTATCCTTACCTCTAGTCTTTGACCATACTGGAGTCTCTGATAGACCAGCTACAACTATAAAATCTGCTGTACTCCAAGATGTTGTAATAACTAGCTGAGAAATTGAAAGTTGTGTTGTGGACCATTACAAAATTTGACGTGAATGTGCTACCAATATTCACTACCACATAAGACACAGACAAATCCAAGCGATGGGTTGGTGTATAATTTGATGGCAGTAAATACAAAACACTATCTCAAGAGAAAGATGGGCTTCAAGTTTGGCAAAAAGTGTTGTTTCGGAAGGACACATACTTATATAACCGAATAAGGACATATTTATCTCAATCCTGTAACTTGTAAATTGAGGACAATTTGTACATATTATATTACTATATTATGAAATGCCTAAATGAAAAAACTACTGATTTGTCTTTACTATGTGCTGTGGGTTGTGATGGCACCGTTGTCAGTACAGGGCCAAAGAGGGCATAATACATATTTTGGAACTATATATTAGGAAACCCCTACAATGTTCACCTGTCAAATTCATGTAAATGAACTTCCTTTGCTGCATTTATGTCTGCACTTAAGTGATGAAACGACCGGTTCACAGGGGTTTTCAGGCCACATTAGGAAACAGTCGCAATGCTGCAAAAAAACTCCCTGTTGTTATTTTGAGATAATAGAAAGAGCATTGCATGTAGTAGATAATAAACCTAACTTTAGTTCAGAACATAAATATATGCTATTCACAATGGCAGTTATTATTATTATTATTATTATTATTATTAGCACCGCGTCTTACTACCCATTCGGGTTATACGCACTTACGCTAATGTGTAATGGTAGGGTGATTGTCAGATGAAATGGAGGACCTACAGTTTAACGTGGAATCCGAACCACGGTGGAGGCCTGGCATTCCCCACATTCACAAGATGTCTTGTCAGAGGGGAAGGAAGAGTTTGGTAATCAATGACAGTTATTGTGACTGGAGCATGTTCCCAGAATTTAGTAAACATGCACCCTGGCAACACTTCACACTCAAAAGGGCTTATAACTGGCAACAGGATTGTGCGTCTATACAGTACAATGGAAACTCCAACCAACACCCTAATAACATTATCCACTTTACTTGTTCTATTATATGAGCCTATGTGGTTTACCATCATGAAGAAACCTTTGTGCACAAAGAGAGCTAGACATCTATTAACAATGATTGGACGAAGTCGTTACCTTAGTGATGATTTGAAAAAAGTAATCAATCCTTTCATACTAAGAAATGATTATTTTGGAAGTGATGAAAGTATATTATTATGCGTGCTAGTTATGATTATTTTGGTAGTGATGAAAGTATATTATTATGCGTGCTAGTTGATGAAAGAAGGGTGATTAAGACCTAGGCTACTACGCATTCTGACAGTACGAAGTACCCAGTAACGTTCAATAATTTGTTTGTTTGTAATTCTTGCTATCAATTTTAAGTCTACAGACTCCATAAACCTGATGGATTGATAAAAAAGGGATATTATTGAGCCACCTCTGAATTCAAATTTGTACATTTATCAACTTGAATAAATAGTTGAAAATGGTTATCAATCAGGAGAAGATATTCCAAGCTCCCCATGGCACACTCAAGTAGTGGAACGCTGCATCAAACTGGTGACAGAAGCTTCTGAAGCTGTACAAGGAAATGGTCTCATCAGCGGGAGTCTTTTATCTTGCTAGAAAATGCCTTCATTCAAAGCAGTGAAATAATATACTACCTAGGAAAATGATATGATCTTACTGTGTTTCTATTTTTATGATATGTTTCTATCAAAATGAAATAGGTTTAGTAAGTAATTTGTCCTGTTAAGAATGTATCTCTCATTTTACTCTAGGCTTTAAGGTGGAGTGCTAGTGAGCGCGAGTTTAGTGCATTAATTTTTCAGTTTTATAGCACAAACATATTTTGGCCAAAATATGTTTGTGCTATAAAAACTGCAAAAATACTGCCCTAAACTCACGCTCACTAGCACTCCACCTTAAGATAATAACCAACGAAGGCTACACAATGATTATTTTTTAAGAGATGTTAAGAAAACTATTTTAATTTGGAGTGAAATTCTAAGTTTTAAAGGACTTTGATGCACCTCAGATATTTATTGTAGGGCAGCCATGATATTAAAAGGAAGCCTAATAGTTAAGTTAGCTATTATTCCATCAAAAATATTTAACAAAATTAAAAATCAAGTTAATATGAGCAAACTAATTTTAAATTCAAAGCTTCTGGGCCACCTCTAAACTAGGGCAGTGGTATTAAACCTGGGGTATGCAAAGATGTTTATGGGGATACATAAAATCTAATATATGTAATGTGCATAGTGGCATTATATAAAACATTTTTAAATAAAGAGATAAAGTTTTCATCAAATTCCAGGACATTCTTGACAGATATTCTACATCTGTATAGATCACCATATGAATAAAATCTATGTTAGTATTGAGGCTATATATTTTTTTTATTTTGACCAAAAAACTTTTGCTATAAAAACTACAAATATACTGACCTTTTCTGGCGTTCCCTACATCCCTACCTTAAGTGAGCTACCTTTAATTTTTTAAGTGAGTCATTAAACGTCTAGATCTATCAAAATTACGAGCTAGATTTTTTTGACGATCCCAATAATTTCTTTACTTGAGGGATACGATAAAGTAAAAATATCACGTAAATAAATAGGTTGCAGGCGTAACTCTCAGTGGCAGGCAACTGATTCGAATAACTCAAGCGGCCGACAATAATATTTAGGCCCCTACATTATGTGTAAACAATGAGACACACGATAACTCTCCGCTACTCATGCTAGGCCGCTGAACCAGTCTAATGCAGATAATTTTTAGAGAATTCTTACCAAAAATAAATATTTAGCTAACTAGCATTTCTCTTAATATGGAACATCAGATTGTACGAAATCTTGGATAATTCGGAACCTTGGATGATTGTACCTTGATTAGTCGGGAATTTACTGTATTTCAAATTTAACGGTTACTCTAAATACTGACAATGAGGTGGTTTTCCCTTAATGGTTTCCCACTCTTTCTTCTCGCGGTTAAAGGTAATTTTTATCTCCAAAATTCTTCCCTTCTTATTCTTACTCTACTTGTGTAGATATGGAAATACCCTGGACGGTAATAAGATGCAGAGGAATAATAAAATAAATAAATAATAAAGTAGCCCACTAAAAACAAAATCGACTAACTTTTGTGTCCCATGGAAAACTAGGCCCTATTCGGAAGAGAGCAGAAATATTTTTTTTTATTATTTATTTATTATTTAGCACCGCGTCTTACTACCCGTTTGGGTTATACGCTTTAAGTACTAATTACGCTAATGGCTTAGGAATTGGGAAGGTTGAATTAGAGGAAGTGAACCCGCATTTGCGTGGAGAGAGAGTGGAAAACAATTTAGGGAAAAACCACCCCCAGTTCACCCGACCGAGATTCGAACCTCGATCTTCCCATCCTCAGCAGTCAAGCTCAACATGACTAGCGCGTTAGCCAACTACGCCACCGAGGCGAGTTATATTGATTTAACCTCGCGTAATAAACAGCTCCAAAACGGAACTTGAGGCACAATAATATGACAATTTATCTAGAGATTAATCAGGGTACTTGACAGGAAATCAATAAGCATGTGTTAAATCAGCACTGGACCTTACATATAGACTCATCAAATGAGGTACCCTTTTAGAAAACATATTAAATATCGAATAAGAAACGTATAATATTTAAGAAGGAAGAGATTTAGAGAATAGCTTGTTGAATTACAATATATTATGGGTATCTAGTCAAAAATTATTACAATAAATTTATAGCAATAGAATATATACACATATATAAAAAAAACTCAATTGTGTGAGCCCCATTCAAGCTACACCAACTGAGCAGCCACCGCCACTAGCGGATGATAGTAACAACATTTGCAGATAGAGGTTAGCATGTGGTCAGAACAACGAGACTTCCAACCATTAGTCTCAGTTTTATAAACCGGAGCTGCTACGTCTTTACCCAAGTAGCTCCTCATTTTGTCCTCACTAGGCTTAGTTTGATCCCAATCAAGAACCACTGCTTCACAGATAAATTGTTTGAAGCACTGAGGATCAAACCCGGGAACACTGGATCTTTAGCCAGGAAATCTGATTATTAGACTACGTAGGCGGTCATACATTTGTAAATACGTATTTTATATTATTATAAATGATCTAATATTATCTTTATATTAATATTATTAAAATGGAGTATATATAGATCTATATTTGTATTTTGTTTTTAATAATATTATAATTATATCAATATGATTATATACATGGATCTATGTAGGCCTATATATTCTATTACTTTTAATAGATTATAAATAATCAAAATTATAACTATGGTAATATTATTAATAGATAGATCTATGTAGCCTATATATTCCGTTATTGGTAATTAAACAAAAATTTTTTTTACTAACACCATAATAAATTGTTATTAAACAAGCAATTTTATAAATATCTTCTTTATCAAATACAATAACAAATAAATGGTACGGAACTTCGCACGGAATTTCTGGCTCTATTGTTTAAAAATGAAGATATTTACTCAAAACTTGTAATATATGTGAAAAGAAATAATAGACACTAGAAAATCAAAGCATAAATTGCACTATACTTATGTAAAATCTTTTTTTTCAGTCCCGGTTTTAAATTTTATAATTTTATTTTTAAAGAATTAATGTCCTCATTTGTATGTTTGGACCAATAAAAATAAGATCAATATTGGGTCCCCAAGGGTCAACACTTCGTATTAAAATTTCGACTTCCGTTTAAAATTGTTGACATTTTATTAGGTATAGCAAATCTTCATGCCATAGCATTGCTATTAAATTCCTAATTTATAAATTCTGACCAATAAAAAATGTAAATATTGACAATTGAGTCTGAAATGGAGATAGATCTTTGTTGTACAATCATTTCTCCTAAGAGATTTAAGCAAAAACAACATAAACTTTTAGAGACCTACCTATATTTAATTACTCTAGGGCATTGGAGAATTATGGCGTTAAAACTTAAGTAGTATCCTTTTACAACTAAAGCTCACCAAATTGTATAAATATATTTGACAATATCTCAGAAACTGTTAGTTGTATAAAAATATATTTTGGATAAAATTTTTTTATTTTTAATGGTACTATAATTTTGCAATGATAAGTTATTTAGTATGACAAATAGCTGCGGAGATATGGAAATTTCCTCTTCTATAAAGTACCATGAATTCATTTTAATGGGAAAATGAAAACACCTCATTTATTTATAATCTTAATCAACGCCTAGATACGAATTTTAATCAAAATAGTTTCCTCGAATTTTGATAAAATCAATTTTTTCTCTTTTCGCACTTGATTCTAAGTTTAAACAGACACACAGACAGCATTGCAAAGACAACTTTTTAAGGTTGGGGGGTCATGAGACGTTGACATTCATTAACATTTAAGGTTTGATTTTTTTTTTTACGGTCGCAATACTTTACCTTTAATGTTCTAAAAGTTAGAAAAAAAATATATATTATGTTTGCGTATAGCGTGAAAGTTATTGGTTTTATAAAAATATGTTTGGATCAAAATATTTGTATTATAAATAGACATACATATTTGAAATGATAAGTGATTTCATTTCTAAAATAGTTTCTGAGATATGATAAAAAAAAATATTGGAATTTACGCATCAGACCGGAGCCCAAAGTCATTTTGTCAAAATATTGAGAGTAGCCATTTTGTTTGAAATATTTACAAATGTTTTGAAATGAAATTTAATCAAAATAGTTATAGCCGATTTCGAGAAAATCGACTTTTTCTCTTCTTTTCGCCCTTCAGTAAACTACCCTTTATTTTAGGGTTAGATATCTAATTCCAAAAATCCCTGGGGAAAACCCTATGAAAACCCTAGATACCAAGTTTTAGCTCGATCGGTAAAATAATTTAGGTTCTAGTTGAATGTACAGACAAACAGATGAAAAGTCAAAAACCACTTTTTCGGATTCGGGGGGTCATGAAACGTCAAGATTCATAAAAATGTCGATTTTGGTTTATTTGACAATCACAATACTTTTATCTACCTGTAAGATAGCGAGAAAGTAAAAACCACTAACAACAATACTATGAATTTTAAAATCTTTATAATAGGGAAAACTGCTTTACTATTGTTGAGTTACTTAAGGTCTTACTTGGGTATGAATGGAGGTATACTACTCCTTCATAATACCTTAATGAACCTTTAGTTACGGGAACTTTTATTTTGGGCAGTAATAGAAATTCACCGAAATATAAGTTGGTCTAAGGATTCTGGTTTTATCCACTGCGAGGGCCAGAAAATGTAGTAGTCCTACTTCGAAATTTGACATTTTACCTTGCACTGAGTTACAGACACATTCTGGTGTCTTCATGTTGTGTTTGTTGTGCAAATAATCTAGGGAGCTCTGCTAATATCATGGGAAGACATGAACTCAATTTCGAAAATGATTGTCGATATATTGCTCCTTACACGGTCAAACTTAAGATACATTCCCCGTTAGGATTCAGGGGCAGTGGGGGCTCTAAATTATGATTCCAACTGTTGTTTACCGATGTAAAGGAGGTCAATGCTCGAATCCCACGTAGGTGTATTGAGGGTGGCTTGTCCTAAATGGTTTTAAACTCTCCCTCCACGCAAATATGAGTGTAATTACGTTTCATTGTACCTTCCGCCTCCCTACCACATCAGCATCATAGTTATGAAAAAATATTATTATTATTATTATTATTATTATTATTATTATTATTATTATCACCGCTTCTTACTACCCGTTCGGGTTGTACGCACTTACACTAATGTGTAATTTTAGGGTGATTGTGAGATGAAATTGAGGACCTACAGTTTAATGTGGAATCCGAACCACGGTGGAGGCCTGGCATCCCATACATTCATGAGTTGTGATTAATAGACGTATTGTCAGAGGTGAAGGAAGAGTTTGGAAATCAGATAAATCTTTGCTGGAACCGAGGATTGAATCCCGGATCCCCAGCACAGAAGTCCGACACCTTACCCCTAGACCACCATGAAAAGATACCAAAAAATACAAAATAATATTAAATGAAAGAACCTGTGCTTTTCTCAAAAAGACAGACTGTACTAGTACCCATATAAGTGGCTGCATGGTCTAAGGCGTTATTCTCTTATTAGAATAGACTGCCGATGATGTGTAAATCGTTGGTTCAATCCCAGTTGGGTGTATTTTCTTAAGTTTCTTACCACACTCTCGTTACGTAAATGTGAGTACACTTCCTCTAAACTGAACCTTCTTCATCCCTAGCCCATGGGCGTAGTCAGTATATAAGCGTATAGCCCGAATGGGTTGTAGGTGCGCTGCTTAAAAAAAACTGGCAAATACTTTTTGCATTAGGTATCCAAATTATCTCTTAAAATCCATTCATTAATGAATGGCATTATTGTGTTTGTGGTTGGTCAAATGTATGGTGAAGGAGAGGGAAAAGTTTATTAGTACAGTCATGTTAAGCCGGAGTAGCTCAGGCTAAAACCTACGAGCCACACTAGGGTTTTCCATTCTTTCTCAAGGCCAATATTGCCATATTTTGCAAATTAAAAAATACCTTCCTAAGCCTATGTCTTTAGTCTGAGTCGCTGTAAACGTGTAAAGGAGATAAGACTTGAAGCCATATAACCTTTGTAAATTATTTTGTCCAATACAGGAATAGAGCAAGTGTCCTTTGACTCCGTGTCTTACTACCCATTTTGATTATACACTTGTTTACTAATTACGCTATTGGTTTTATGGATGAGAAAGGTAATATTTATAGGAAGTGTACCCGAATTTCACTGTAGGGAAAGTGGAAAACCATTTTGGAAAACATATCATAAGTACACCCGATCGAGATTCGAACCTCAAACTCCACGTAATCGGCAGTCTAGTCTACTGCGAGAATAGCACCCTAGACCATGCGGCCTTCGAAGAGATTCCTGTCCTCTACTTCATGAAGACAAGTTATTCCATGAGGTCCTCCGATTATATCTATTCTTCTACTCTGCCTCTTACTGGTGACCCCTCCCTACCTTTGACCCAACTCGTAAACTTCCATATTCCTAAATCAAGAGCTCATCACAGGGTTGAATAAGCAGGAGATTATACACACGATTACGCTTGAACCAGAAATTGCATCAAAATGCAGTTTCCCTCTCTTTCCTTTTGACAACAGCACGTGACGTAAATAAACCATATGTGCTATCAGGATTCACGTGAGGTAACGTAACAAACATCTCGAGAAAAACACAAACATTGAATATGGGCCTTATGAAAACTGACCTCACTGGCCACATGCTCTCACGCAGGGGTCGCCAAACACATTACGTATGGGAGCTGCTTTAAAATGCCAAATTGCTTCGTGAACGTTCCCATTTTTAAAATTTGCCGTAACGCTTTTTGGTTATTTATGTTACCGTTAGAGAAGCTTCTGATATCAAACCTTTGATCAATCAGATGGGGGCTTTGTGGCTTATTTTGCATCGTTGCTTTTCCTATCACGTAGAAAAAGAAACGATTACTTTTACATAATTAAATAAGTTATACCTGATGAAGGAAAGGAAAGGAAAATGTATTACAGAAATATTTAAGTTTAACAAATAAGTTTATTAAATGGTAAACAAAAAGATATATAATTACATGTGAGTAACAAGGTTTAAATTCAATTAATTAATGATAACCATATTCCGTTATCGAGATAGAAAAGATTAGCTTAGACGAATAGGTATTATTACTTTGTCCACAAGGAACCAAAATTATTTAGATAGAACATAGAAATAGGGATATTAGTTTTAATCATCTGTCATAACTCGGCAATAGTAAAAAAGGGGAATTAAGTTTTATGCTATATATAAAAGGACAATCTAGCCAGGCTAATACCAGACTAATACCTGAGAGGTCTAATCATGAATAATAGTGAAATAATTGAAAATACAAACATAGTATCAAATTCTATATTTTTAGAGTTACTAAAAATATTATAATTTAAGCTAGTTAGCTTGTATTAACCCTCATGGAGAGTTATGAAAAAACATAAAAGAAATATCTTATAAAAGGAGGTTCCATTTTACAAATAATAGATAGCTAACAATCAGGCATTTACAGAGTAATTTACTATGGTCGGTCATTTCCTAATGAGTATTGCCAGAGCAATCAATAGTAAATTTATACATTTACCCATTACTAGGGCATACAATAGATAATACAAACTATCTTTGAACAGTAGGATAAATATGGCACCTGAAGGGGCTGAAAGAAAGCATTATCCTCGCGGGCAACTACTTTAATCAAGTAGTGCTCTCACAGGTTGCGCACCGCAAATAGCTACACAAACAAGGGTGCAATCGTGACTGCAACCAGTCACTGACCTAACTAGGTCCAAGAAGAAAGTGTTAGATGATCTGATTGTTACCATAAAGAGATTCTAAATGAGATCATACAATTTAGGGTGCCATAAAAATATAACAAAGTCCTGAGGAAATCTAATTAATGGACTCAGTATACTCAATCACCTGGTCCAATACATATGTAGAGCACAGGGCCCTCGTATTTAAACTATGCCTTATGGGCACAGTGAAATAATCGTCAGACAATCTGACTAAAGAAACTGTCTGATGGACATATAAAATAGTTTCAGTCATCCTGATTAAATAAATCATGTTTGATAAACATAGAAAATATTGTTAGACCTTCTCACATTAAAACTTGTATCTGATGGACATTAAAAATAACACAGACATACTAACACAATACACTATGCCTGTTGGACATAGAAAATAAAGCAAGACATTCTAATACATGAAACTATGTCTGATGGACATAGAACAAAACGTCAGATATTCTGACATGCTACTCAATGTCTAATCTACATTGAAAATAAAGCAAAATATACTAATACATGAAACTATGTTTGAGGGACATAGACAGCAACGTCAGACATTCTGACTTGATACTCAAATTCTCCGAAGCGGCTTCCTCTGCAACTCGGTGGTGAGACCGATGCCTGACACATAGTGTCCATCAGTAGTCTTCGGTGCTGAATTTGTATGGAGTAGTTCCTTCTCCGGTGAATAAATACAATGGAATACAAAAATGTGATCCACGGGGAATCTGTTATATAGCAACAGAACTAGCCCGGAGTACAACAGGAGATCTAAGGGGAAAAGGGGGAGTGGGGAGAGCTGCGAAATAAATCTACTTCCTTTTTAGCGCTGTCAACAGGAGTGGCGAGAAAAGACAATAATCTCTTTTTTCTTCGACGTGTGCCCTTCTATCAAGACGTGAAAATGCTCACGATACCGAAATGGTTCGCTGGGGAAATGTTCCTCGACGCTTGGGCGTTTCCCGGCAACATCAATTCTGAGTGAGTCACCACCTGTCACATCTTATTGGAATAGATTAGTATATGTTATCTTGTTTTAATTGTCTTTATGGAATTTTGACAGTTTTTTTATGAACTTTTGATTGTAGATGTTATATTATATAAATGACATGCTACAGTTTCGTAATTGTTAAGGAATACATGTTTATATGTTGGTACATTTCATACTAAAATGAACTTTTTAAATGCTAAAAAGTGCAATATTTATTAATTTTTCCAAACAAAATTATAGTTAATTTTCTTTTGTTTAATTAGTGCGTATTCTACATAGTGTAATTGTATTCACCTTCGTACCGGTACACTCTTCAATTCCAGTTATCAATTACAGTTACTGGATAATTTCCTTTTACGCCTGATGTCTCACATATCCAAAACTTGAGGCAACACTCTTCAACTAAAATTCTCTTTGGAAAGAGCAAAATAAATTTCTTGAGTGAAGTGCAGAAAATGCCATTGGGAGACACCGGTAGCTTGCGATTGACCGTTTGGCGACACCTAGTCTACGCAACATTCTTGTGATAGACTTGATTGCCGGTGACAGGAGATCAGGGTTTGAATTCTGGTCAGACGTACTGACGCTGGGTTTACCTTAAATGGTTTACCCCTTTCTCTCCAATAATGTGCAGGTACACTTTATCTAAGATTCTACCTTTCTCACCCCCCTTCATTAGCGTAATTAATGTATGTGCATAGCCCGAGAAACTATTAAAACATGCTGAAAAGTAAAAGATTTTATGGTTTAGCACTGGTGCTCACAAAGTCTAAGAAGTCAAGCCCCAAATAGACTAGATTTCTGGTGACTTGGAGGTGGAGGTTCGATTTATGGGTATTGTACGCTAATGTAGAGGCATTTCATCCAGGACATCCTTCCAACTCCAACTAACTCCTTAAGTAAACTCGTTAGTAACTTTAATATCTATTGTAGTAGCTAAAAAATTTAAAATTTGATTTATTTAATAATTCAGTTTTAAAAAAATATGTTGCCACAATTGAATTTTAGATGCGTTCATATTTTTAACATTTTACCAACATTAATATAGCAAAACGTGCTTTATAGTTCTGACTTTAATATACCTAAATTCATATATTGATGCTACATATAATATATATTTTACAACTGTAGTTTTCAATCATGTAAATGACTTTCACATGTTTTAATTACTAGAAATCTAATACTAAAAGGATGATAAATGGGTGTGTATCTTTCTTTGAACACTACATACGTTTCCCTCTCTTTTAATAAACAAAAGAATATCAGAAGTAAGAAAGAAGGTTCTAAAAAGAGAAACGTGATTCAGTAAACAGAGCGATATCCCTCTTTATCACAAACACAAAGATTTGTTCAAACAAAGTCCTAATCACTGAAGAAGTCAACCCTGTTGTGATAAAAAAAAAAGCTATTTTTGAGGGTATTTAGAGTTTTTTTTCTCACAGAATGGACAAGAGTGTGTCCTTGTCCTATCAAGGACACACAAGACCCTAAATAATTTTTTTTTAGTAGATCCTAATTTAAAAATACGTAAATAGAAAAGTATTAGCTATATTTATTTTGATTAAAATATATTTAACTTATTTAAACAAAAAAGGTTTGATTTTAGAGTTAGGACTAAAACGAGGTTATAGAGATCGTGAGTAAAATAAACTTATCGACTAGTAAATTATTTAAAAATTTAATATTCTTGTTATTTTATGCTGAGTAAAATATCAACGTCAGCTACACCACTGAGGTACTGAACGTTTGTATGGATGCAGTGGATCTAACTCCGGATTCTGACCTTGGAGACTACGATTTCTATACCTTTCAATTCCTACAGGCTGTGTATTAAAAGTGTAACTAAATATTCTTTACATGTTAATCAGGGGACAATTTAGTTGAATAACACAGTTATCTACCTACCACTTAGGCTAAGTTAATTAATTAGTAATTCTTGTGTTGAAGTTACTAAAAATGTATAAAATTAACTCGTTAGTCTTTATAAAGATTGTCAAATCTTTGAATATACTTTGTGATATATTGTTTTTAATCTCGGCTAGGTCAAATAAAAGTAGTCAAGTGCTGTGAAACTATATGAGTATTTTAGTAACGCGGGGCTATTTTATAATTGCTATCAAAGTTTAACAACCTCCACATTGGTTATCCCCGGATAGCAATCAACTTAACGCTCACATAACCGTTAGGATTCTCCTTTTATTTTTAAATGGAAGCCATCACGATGCACTTCACGTTCACCTAACGTAAGCGTTGTTCATGCCAAGATCATGATCAAATTAACGTTCACTTAATATTCACGTCACGTAACGTAGCTTAAGTGTTCTTATCGTGTTTTTAAATGTAAGCCATCATAATGCAGTTAACTTAACGTTCACTTAACTTAAGAGTTGTCCACGGGACAACAAACACGTTGCCAGGCCTCCACCGTGGTTCGGATTCCACGTTAAACTGTACGTCCTTCATTTCATCTCACAATCACCCTACCATTACACATTAGCGTAAGTGCGTATAACCCGAACGGGTAGTAAGACGCGGTGCTAATAATAATAATAATAATAATAATAATAACAATAATAATAATAATAATAACAATAATAATAATAATAATAATAATAACAAACACGTTAAGTGAAGGTACCACGTGTTCTAGCTGCCAATCATCTTGTGAGTGACGTCAACAGGGCTATTAATTTTAGTACTTCATTTGTTGGTTTATAAGATTCTGCAGATGAATGATTCTGTACGTTTTCCCCAACGTTTCACGAGCACTATGACGTTGTGTCCTCTGGGTACACTTTATTTTTTATATCCAGTAGGCATACATTGTAAGTACTTGAAGCCTAATCAGCCCTAAGTGATTGGATTTCATTTTAGTGATTAATTAGTTTTCAAACAGTCAACATTCATTGTCTGTGTATTGCTCGTGGTGTTACGTTAATTCACATGAATCCTGATCAAACAATAGTTTATTTACTTTAAGTGAACGTCAAGTGAATCTTAAGTAAGCGTTAAGTAACGTAAAGTTTAAGTTAATCGTGATCATGAAATCAGGAGCAGAACTTTAGTATTACGCGAAGGTTAAGTGACTTGAAGTATATTTAGTGAAGTGCACCACGTGTTACTGTGTCAGTCAATCATGCTGTAAGCTACGTCAACACAGATATTTCGTCCCTCATTTGTATGCAGAAATTTTCGGTAGTTTGTTTGTACTCGTCTCTTGAACACTAAAATGCAATGTTTTATTCTTACACCTTATTGTTTAGCTCCAAAAGGTTTTCAGCCGAATCATCCCTAGCTGTTGGAGTTGAAAATGGGTTTTAGAATAGTCAAAATTGGTTGATTATATGTTGCTCGATATGTCTCATGTTGTCACATGAAAGTTAAGTTGATCGTGATCCCAGAATTAAAGTGCGTTTAAAAACACAATTAAAACGAGACCCACTTTGTTGGCACATAGTCCAAGTCATCACATTCGTAATAGAATGGACAGCCGGGGACAGAGAGATCGGGGTTCAAATACAAATCAGGTGTACTGGGGGTGGTATTTACTAAATGGTTTACAACCCTCCCTCGAAGCAAGTGCGGGCACATGCCCTCTATATTCAACCTTCCTAATCACTAACATATTCTCGTAAATAATACATTTTCGAATAATCAAAACGGGTAGTCAGACGTGGTGGCAAGATATATGAGAACTGTTGTAGCATTTTAAGGGTAGTGGATACGATAATTTTCAAGCTCACCTAAGATTATTCATCGCGTGGTTTAGATCAAAGGCTGAATAGGTCGTTGATATGCTTGAACTTACTTAAATATCACTTTAATAAATATAACTCATTTTGGATGGTATCACTGTGTTAGTGGAACTAGATTGATAAAAAATAATATTTACATGCAGGGTTAAGCAATAGTCCAGAACTTGCAAACAGTTTTTTTTATCGTTGCTCCGATAAGGTCGTGTGCTTGGAACATGTATTTAGGTTTAATTATATGAAGTTTGCCTAGCTATCATTTGTGAACCAAACAGGATTAATATTGTGTAGTTTTCATAGATGAGACAAAATTAATCATGGCTCAGCATTTCAAAGTGGAGAGTTGTACAGTACATAACAGAGAAAGCCATCAAATTGTGTTAAAAATGCTATTTGTTTGAGGTCTATACTTAATTTGGTAAAAAGATATCATCGTTAAAGCACTGAGAAGAGATAATTGGAGTAACTTTAATGTTCGATACGTTACAGTGTTGAAGTCTTATACTATACCATTGGAAAACCCTAAAAATTAGCCTTTAAAAACCGTTTGATAGAAATTTATTATCTTCTATAGATACATTTTTTCTAGTCTTTAAAGTTTAAACTGTATCAGGGAAATATTATCTATCCTATGTATTATTATTAAAGTGATATGCGTCCCGGATAATTTTTTCAAATAATTCCTAAAAATATTTGTTTTTAAATAATTTATTTGAGGTACTTAGTGCGCATTTTCTGAACCGACTGATTATATCAGCACACAATTATTTCTATAAGCAAGAACGAAAGTACCTACCAATTTTACTGGGAAAGTATTTTCCCATATTTTCCAGGGATCTCTTACCTGCCACAATCAACATGGGATCGACGGATTTACTTCCTCCCCGAAGGACGTTGTACTACGGATTTTTAACACTCAAGAAAAATCCGTCAACTCAGGATAGGTTTGATCCCACGAACATCGGATTCTGAAGTTACTTTAGCCCAAGACCACGGAGGTCGACTCCTGCAAATATAATGGTTACCAGACTGGATTCCTCCTGTTCTATAAACATATGAAACAGCCAAGAAACTCATTTTCATATCAATTTGAACTAGTTTGTACTTAATTTTTGTATATAATTTTTATAATCTCACCTCCTGAGTTTTTTCACCCCATACTACACTCAGAACCCATAACGTTGAACTACCCTCATATCCATATCTAGGGTAATGTTCGACTCCCGTATACCACTCCCTCCTCTTTAGTATCTCAGAGGACGTAGATCGTCACCTGAAAAAGAAGAAGTACTCCTCAACGTTCTCTACCTTATAGTAAATGTCTTCAGCTATTTACAGCTTAATAATACCAATAAAGACAATAATAGTAATAATAATAGTAATAAAACTGCCTTTGTTCCACTGTTCTAATTACAGCTCCAAGATGGAGCGGCTTCTCTAAGACTAATTATTGTAATTCCAGTGAGTTAGTATATGTGTGTGTGCTCTAAACGAGTTGTACTTTGAGCCAAGCCGATGGGTGTGTCCTAGTAACGCTGACAGGTTGGCTGTAGGACGGCTTGCTCCTGCCAGGTGCTTGCAGCTTCTTAGAATTATTTTATTTACAAGTAAGATGAACACTACAGTTTACTTGAATTGCTATTGGTTAGAAGTTTTTAGCGTGGAACTATTAGTCTTATATCATCACAGGACTTACCAACTAAATTAATATTACCAAAATATGGGTGCTCCAGAAGCTCCCTTTGGAAGCGTTTGGGGATGGGACAATTGAAAGGAGGGTCTGGGGATCCCCCTTTAAGAATTTGTTTGACTCCAGGATGATTCTAGAATATATTAATATTAATATATTCGTCATGTTTAACATTTTTTTATGCCTTTATTTGCCATAATTTATAGTAATAAAATTGAATGAAGGACCTTTTAGAAAATACGAACTTATTTGATTACTGTTAGAAATGGATTTTTAAAACTATATTTATTAGTTTATAATAAATATTATTTTAAAGATTTTGATACTATCTAACTTAAATGACAGTTGTAGACCACATGACTCTACGTGTGGATAACAATAGTGAAAGATTAATATATACATAATTGAAAAGACGTAGATATTCCAATTATTTTCTCAAAATAAATAGTAATTTTCATGTAGTCTATTAAATACTACGCTGTGTTTTAAATAAACATCGACTATTTCTGTGGGGGCTATGAGGGGAGCTTAATGTGGGGATGTAGAGAACGAGAGAAAAGGTCGGTGTTTTTTGCAGTTTTTAAAGCAAAACTTTCTTTGGCCATAATAAATAAAATTTCGTTTCAGTACAAACATATTATTATTATTATTAGCACCGCGTCTTACTACCCATTCGGGTTATACGCACTTACGCTAACGTGTAATAGTAGGGTGATTGTGAGATGAAATGAAGGACCTACAGTTTAACGTGGAATCCGAACCACGGTGGAGGCCTGGCATTCCCCACATTCACAAGATGTCTTGTCAGAGGTGAAGGAAGGGTTTGCAGTACAAACATAGAATTTAATGTTCTTCACATGGTGATGTCAACAGTTGTTTAAAATCTCTAATGAGCATAGTGGCATTAGGTAAAAAAAACGTTTATTTGAAGAGAAAAAGTTGTTCTTAAAATTCCAGGACACCCTTGACGGATATTCAAGAAATATTGAGGTCACCAAAAAAATTAAACTATATTTATATTCAGAAGTAATATTTTATATATTTTGGCCAAAAACATTTTTCATGTAAACACTACAAAAACACTTTACTTTTCTCGCTTCCCCTACATCCCCCCCTTAAAGATAATTTCAGCATTCCCATAGTAAAAGTAGGGGTAGCTCATACTTTTCTATATCCCATCCTTCCCCCAACTTATAGAGTCCCGCCTCCCCCTATTAGACTCCAAGACTGTGTGAGTCCAAGACTTTAAATTTTGGATTGAATCTGAATCTTTTGCTTTCTAACACAAATCAATTTTGGATTAAATATTTTATTGAAAATGTTTTGAATCAATTATTTTGTATTGAAAATGTTCTGAATTGAATCCAAATCAAATATAGGCTACTATTGTGAAAATTTTTCGAATAAAACCAGAAACATATTTTTTATTCTTTAATGTTTCCAAATAAAATATTAGACTAGAATATAGATTTATCTTTAAATAAATTACAATCAAAAATAAGGTCAATATATTTGGTTCAAAGAATAAATAGTTTATAAGTATTACTAGACTCGTAAATTTAGATGGCTAAGTCAAATAAGAGATGCTAGCTGCTTAAAAGATTTAAGTTATTCAAAAGTTTGAATTTTAGATTCAAATATCGAATTAAATTTGATAAAATACGAATCTAGTATCAATTTGAATATTAGATTTTGAATCTGATACGAATCTTTCATATGGTAAAACATTTGGTATTTAGAATAGAATCCGAATCTTAGTAAGATAACAATTCTTATTCAAAATTTTGAATCTTGGAACAGGCTTAATAACCGCTAACACCTGAAACGGCAGTAATAGTTTGGGGCAACTATACTGTATATAGCAAGGACTAAGGAGTACTTGGATCAAAACCAAGTTAGGTACAGTTAGGGGTAGGATCCCGCTTAAGATGAATGCTGGGTAATTCCCTTAAACCTTACTTTCTACACCTTATTCTCTCATGTAACCCACACATTTGAACTAATAGAGAATAAAAAATAAAATATAGCTTCCTTAAAAAATGTTTGTAATAGTATTTTCTTACACTCACGTATTTTAAAAATCTTCTTTGGAACTATTACATCGGTGATCTCATGGTCTAATCCAGGAGTGTACAACTAAATGTTCATGAAGGTCACAATTTGAATCCACGAATCTAATGTAGGGCCGCATCATAATCGGATAGTTTTTACAAGTTATAGTAAAAGGAAAACAGGTATTTAATTATGAATTTATTAAGACGTGGTAAT
Source organism: Timema cristinae (assembly GCA_039000515.1). Classification (NCBI taxonomy): domain Eukaryota; kingdom Metazoa; phylum Arthropoda; class Insecta; order Phasmatodea; family Timematidae; genus Timema; species Timema cristinae. The sequence goes on from JBCFYV010009882.1 coordinate 49,475,057, forward strand.
TTAAACATATTTAACTATGCTAAGCGAACTAATATATACAATTTTTTATACTTCAGTATAATACAGCAGTTGTAAGGAATAATTTTAACTCGAATATCAATTTGAGATTTCATGGATTTTCCACACGAAACTTAAAATTATTGTTTTTCGGTTACTAACCTTAATTTTGCTATAGTAGATTACTTTTTCAAGCAACTTCGTAGGTTGAAAAAAAAAGAGAGAGGCATCACTAGTTGCATGTGCCCTATAGGCCACTAGTTGGAAAACCCCTGGTCTAGTGCGTCACTCTCGTGTTGGATTGGACTGCAGGGGAGGAGGAGATTGGGGTTGGAATCCTGGGGTCAGGTGTGATGAGGGTGGTTCCCCACTCTCCCTTCATGAAAATGCAGGTTCCTTTCCTTAAAAATACTATACCCTCCTAATCTCGATTCAACTTGCGTAATTAATGTATTCGTATAGTCCTAATGGGTATTAAGAAGTAGTAAAGTTTTTTTTTATTGGGAACTAGTTCTGTTGAAACCGGACTACTCAACCAAGAAGACAGGCAAAGGGAAACAGGTCACCCTAACGTAGTGTATGCTTCATCACTCATGACGGCGGCATGTAAGTATCACACAGTCTATATTTGTCTTCATTCAATGACTGTGTTTTTCATCTACTTTGGAAACTGACCACTTGGTGTAGTGGTGGTCACTGGTCCGTGTACTTGGATACGAGCTTAGAGATCCCGGGTTCAATTCCCAGCTGGTACCTTTGGTATTTCTCTCGAAAGAAGAGTTACCTAAATGATCACCAGGGTTTTGTTATTTAAGAATAAGTTAGGTTTAAGTGTTTCTTCTAGTTCCATACCCTCATACTCACTACCACCATTACCTCATTTCATCAGGACATGGAAAAAGCTTTCACAGAAAGAATGTACGATTAGCATATTCGGGCGTCCCCTGGGCATCGATTCATTAGTACTGGATAATCTTTTCACTACTGGGTTACGAGTGTTGCTGGGGTTTCCCCTGTTGCCCCAACCTCCCCACTTGCCAATAGAGTCATTGACAAGTAGTGGGAAGTTTTGGCTGATTTGATATGCAAGTTACAGGCTGTTTTCACAGACCCTTATCCTCGTTGTATGAACTTAACATTAAATGACTTGGTACCTATGATTTAATCGTACAAAGTACACGGTTTGAGTTGTTTTGTAGCCCGACACAAGATATCCACCTTGACAGAAGCGTCAAGCTAGGTCACCTGTGAAAGGGCTGTATTGCTTTGTGAGTTACAGGCAGCATACGCTAGCCCTTATCCTCATGGAATGAGGGTGAAACAATGAATTTGTGAAAATATATATCTAATGAAAGATGGGATTGATTGATTGTGAGTTTGTGATGATTATCTGAAAAGGAAACACATGTTTGGTTAGTCAAAATATACACTTGATGAAGGATGAAATTGAATGTGAAGGTGTGAGTGATATTGCTCCTTCCTCTTATCCCTCTCTATTCCAGCCTTGGGCGTTTGTATGGTCTTTGGTCGTGAGGATTGTAGTTACCAAGTGCACGTATCAATGGATTCTTGTGTGCTACACTTTGTGTGTAGAATTTTTCTCTTCTTTCTTTGAATATCACATCGAGTGTTTTGCTCTTGGTTAGTTCATGTAAGTGGTCTATTCTTGTTCTAATGTCTGTTCCGGTTATGAGTCTTAGTATCTTGTTCTGCACTGTTTGTAACTTCTTGATGTGTGTTTTGGCTGCGTATCCCCAACCTACGCAGCCGTAGAGGATGATGGGCTGGATTATACATTTGTAAATGGTTATCTTGGATTGCTGACTCAGTTGACGCCCTTTGAAGAGAGGGTAAAGCTGTATGAAAAGCGCAGTTGGAGTTTTATTTGTTCTGTCGATATGTTTCGCCCAGGTGAGCTTCCTATCGATGGTTATTCCAAGGTATTTGGCTTCGTTTTCGAATGGTATGTCCTCTTGAAAAATAGTGAAGTTCTCAGGTGGTAATTGTCTCCTTTTTGCCACTACCATAGCCGTGGACTTCGCAGTATTGACTTTCACTCGCCATTTTGTGAGCCAGGTCTCTAGTGTTGTTAGGTATCGTTGTAGTGCTAGTGTCGCGTAGTATATATTTCGGTCTCTTGTGTAAATTAGTGTATCGTCCGCGAATAATCTCACTGTCATTTTAGGGTGTGTTGTTATATCAGAATCATAAAGATTGAATAGGTAGGGAGCCAAGACCGACCCTTGCGGTACCCCTGATTTTACCTGCACCCTTTCGGAAAGCGAGCCCCAATAGCGACCTGAAACTCTCTGTCTTCTAAGTAACTTTTTATGAGTATTATGTCTCTTGGTGGGAAGTCGTATTGTATCAGTTTGTATAGTAGTCCATAGTGCCACACCTTATCAAAGGCCTTCTCGACGTCCAAGAATATGGCAAGCAGGTATTCACGTTTGTTGATGCTATCCGTGGCATCCTCTATGACGTTTAGTACAGGATGGATTGTGGAGTGATGTTTCTTGAAGCCAAACTGTATATCGGGGATTATTTAGTTCATCTCTGTGTGTTGTTGCAGTCTATTTAGTATCAGGGATTCATAAAGTTTACCGGTTGTATTGAGCAGGCTGAGTGGTCGTCTGTTCTGTGGGAAGATGATATTTTTGCCCGGTTTCGGGATGCTTATGACTTTGGCCCTTTTCCAAAATTTCGGGAAGTAGTGTAGTTTAAGGGTCGTGTTAATTATTTGGGTAAGCAGTGCTGTCGCATTGTGAGGTAGGTGTTTTAACTCTTCACTCTTGATGCCGTCTTTACCCGGTGCCTTATTTGACCGAAGATCTTCGATAGCTTGTTGAAGTTCCTCTACTGTGATAGGGGCTGGTATGTCGGCTATTTGTCTGTCAAAGTAGGCGTTTACCCCCCTGATAATGTCTCTGTTTAAGTCTTCTTCCTGCACTGGATTGGGTCTGAATTGTTGTTCTAGTGTCGCCGCTATCGTGTTGGCCTTGTCGTTGTTAGTATAGGCCATCCCTTGCTGCCCATGTATGGCTGGAGTTCCCGCTCTTCTCGCAGTTCCTTTTAAAATTTTTGTCAAAGTCCATGGTTTCTGTTGGTTGGTTGTAGTGTCTGTGACAAAGTCGTTCCATCTGGTTCTTCTAATGTTGTTGACAGTCCTTCTAACCTGCGCCTTTAGTCTGTTGTATCTAGTTCTTTCTATTGGAGTTCGTAGCCTCTGCCAATCCCTACGTGCTTCTCTTTTTTGCGCTATCAGGAGGTTGAGGTCGGGCTGGTCAATCCTTACGTTTTGCTGTTTTCAGGAGGTCACTGTGTTTTGTTTGTAAGCTTCTTGTATTGTATTTGTTAGTATGTCAATGGCAGCGTCAACGTCCTCTTCTGTTTCTATTTCTAGGTTTTCTGGTACGGTTTCCTGAAGGTCCGCTTTGAACTTCTTCCAGTCAGTTGTCTTTGTACTCGGTCTGTGCCAGTTGGTTTGATGTTCCGTGTCGATGTCCCATTCGCAGAATACCGGGTTGTGGTCGGAATCGAGCTCTTGTAATACCGTTAAGGTTTCCTATGTTATTTCTAAGTTAGTAAGTATTATGTCCAGGACGTCTGGTCTATGAAGGTGATTGCCCGGATAAAAAGTCGGTGAGTCTGGGGCTATTATGTTGTAGTCTGCCTCTGTTGCGTGCTCTTCTAGTATTCGCCCATTTCTATTGGTCAGCCTGCTGTTCCATAGTGTATTTTTGCTGTTAAGATCTCCCCCTATTAGGAAGTAGTTATCTGCAGTAACGTTATCCAGGTAAGTTTTGAGTAGTATCTTGGTTGGAGGGTTGTAGGTGGCCACGAAGTTTATGTGTCCGTTTTTGGTATTTACAGTTACCGATGTGGCCTCCAGGTTTTCTGAGTCTTCGATGTTGTTTCTATAGTGTGGTAGGTAGCTTTTTATGAAGAGTGCTGTACCCCCTCTCTGGTTTACCCTGTCTGTCCTGTATATATTATACCCTGTTGTAGTAAGCCGTTTGTCTGGTCTTAGGTGGGTCTCGCATACGAGCGCCAGGTCTATTCCATATGTTTGAAGTAAGTCTTAGAATTCCTGTTGTTGTTGGAGTATTCTATTTGCGTTCCAAATAAGTATTCCGAGTGTGTTTTCTTCTATTATTTGTGGTTTAGTCGTCATTGGAGCTGAAGTAGAAGTCAGTCACTGCTTCAATGATGACCATGAGCTTTGTCAATTTGTCAGGTGCCTGGTTGATTTTCGTTAAGTAATTTTTGACGTTGTTCAGAAATCCGCATATGTTTAATTCTTTGAGTATCAAAATTATATCCTTTAGGTCAAATGAAGTATTTTGTTCTTGGTCCTTCTCTCTAGGTTTTTGCAGGCCGTCCCGTTTGTTTACTAAGATATCTCTATATGAGCGTGCAGAATTGATGTTGTGTGTTGTTGAAGTAGTCCTGGTTGCTAGTGGGGGGAAGTCAATTTTTGATGGTGTGGTGGCTGGCTTGATTTCTGTTTTTTGTCTTAGTTCTATCTTTTTTTCCATCACTTTCTGATACTCCGGGCATTTCAAGTAGTTGGCAGTGTGGTTCCCTCGGCAATTTGTACATTTAGCAGGTGTTGTGTTATCTTTCTTCGGGCAGTCTGTGGTCAAGTGGGGGGCCAGGCATTTGACGCACCTTGGATTATTGGCACAATTGTTCTTTGAGTGGCCAAATCTCTGGCATCTATGGCATTGAAGTATGTAATTTTGGGATTGGATGTAATGTTCTATTTTTACTCTAGTTTGGTTAATGTAGTTCTCTTGGAAAATTTTGAAGTTGTTGTCAGTCCTTGTAAGTGTACATATAAAAATTGGCAAGAGTTTGATAACGTCTTGCGAGTCGGTTTCTGTTTGCGCCCTTGATTTGAACTGTCTTACATCTGTCGCTGTGTAGCCCATCTCCTGTAGTTCATCTTTGACTTCATCCGTAGACACGTTGGGTGGAAGCCCTTTTACAACTATTTTCAATGGTTTATCCCTTGGGAGAGTGAAGTTGTGATATTATTGGCCTGTCTGTTTCAGGTATGTTTGGAGGGTTTTGAAGTCCTCCAGGGATGCTACATGTAGTTTGAGCCCGTCTTGAATGTATAATATTTTGTAAGTCCCAGTCGTAATTTCCTTAATCTTTTTTGCTATTTTGGAGTAGTTCGCACTCCCTTTAAGTACAATTGGTGGAATTTTTTGTTTGGATATTGGTATATCTGTGGTAACTGTATGTGGTGAGTCTGAGGTTTCCATAGCTTGGTCATTGATTGTGAGCATCTCAAATTTATTGGTCACTTTTATGGATTTTGCAGGTACGTCATCTTTTGGCTTGAAAAGTAGCTTCCTCTTTAGGACCGTTGCGTCTGTAAATTCTGCATTCTCAGTGTCATTGTCAGTGGTATCGATGTCCACGTCTTCTTCGTCTAGGTTCCTTGCCCAGTCCTGTGATTGTTGTCTTTTTTTAAGCTGTCCTCGTGCTTGATCAGTTAGCTTGTCCATGGTTTTTGTTGTTGGCCCTAAAAGGGCCGACAACAGTTTAGTCGGTTTATATCGCTATGTATGTCTTTGTTTAGTCACTCTTACCAGATTGTGGTATGACCACTAGTAGAATGCTCACCCTTCAAGCGATGTCCGTTGGGAATCGAAGAATATTTCCAAGAATAAGCTCGTCGGTCCATCCGTAAATGAAAACACTCACGCAACCGTCCGTCCCGTTTGACTCGTTAAACAACGTCGTAGAGTAGATAAACTCGTAAAGAAAACACGTCCGTCACGTAGTACGTCCGTGAAACGAATCCAGCGGGTTACGAGTGTTGTAGCCCAGACGCGCAATATATATGATCTACTTTGGGGATATTAGCCAGCTTTCTTAGAAACTACTTTTAATACATAGAAGTATATTTTATTGAGGCAACACTAATAATATTTAACTCTGTTATTAGTGTTATTTACAATATCTTTCAAAAGTGACAGCTGAAGATAACATGATTTGATATCTAAATAAGTGAAAATGTATATAATATTTTTTATAACCGTCAATAAAAACCCTTCCTATGAAACTTAGACTGTACTGTACATTCTGATGTTATGTTGCAGTAAATAAATGCCATGAGTTGGTTGGACTAACAAGAAGCTGCAAATGGGGGCTTGGAAGATGAACTCACGTACTGAAGGGGCTGCCTAGTGAACTTTGGATTCATAGTTCGATTCGTCTATGCAAATAAGATTGATTATTTTATGTTAAGTGATAAAATAAATATAAATGTTTACTTTTGTGTGGCTGCTACTACGCTTTAAAACATAAATAGTAAAGGAAATACGTTTTGTCTGATTTTCATTTAAATTTTACTTGAATGCTAGCTGGACAGAAAGCAGTCTAATTTTTTGATTGCACCCTTTTTTGTGTAATCATCAAAAAAGACTGTGTTCACACCTAGTAAACTGACCTTAAAATGCATTTCTAATAAAATACCTAGGTAGAATCAAATACATTTTTAAAGATGTTGTTAAAATAAAATTTTCTGCCCCAAAAAAAAAATTGCATTTAATATCTACAGTACACTCCGTTTACCCTAAGAGGAATCAAGCTAACCTTGCTTGTTTCCACTAGAACATAGCTTAGAATGAATGGGCCAAAGTGGGATACGTCAATGAATGACTGCTACCTTACAGTGTAAACGAGGTCTACAAGTCTACGACCGTAATCCTCTCCTGGTATTTATACAATCTATATATTTAACTTGTATTAGTCGAATTAGGTTGTCTTGCGGGTAAAGTGCTCGCCTCAGGACCATCTGTTCGTGGGTTCAAACTCAACTGGGGTTGACGGATTTTTATTGAATGATAAAAATCCATTGTACAACTTCTTTTATTGAGGAAGTGAAACCGTCGGTCCCATGTAAATTGTAGCATGTAAAAGAATCCCGGATGGTATATGAAAATATCTTTCCTGGTAAAATTTAAAGGCCCTTCTGATCTCGCTCATAAAAATTCTCGTGTGATAATTTAATGATCCTGTTCAGAAAGTGCACCTTAACTACCTCAAATAAATAAATATTTATCTTGTGTAACCTAGCCCTAGCAAAGTAATCACCTTTACAACTAGCAACTTGTAAGAGGCCCGCGATACATTTTGAATATATATCTGTTAAGTATCAATCTGCTAACGATTTCAAACAATCAAGATTCAACATTAATTAATGAAAACAGAATGCTTCTAAGTGAGAGGTGATCCTGGGTATTTTATGGTCAGTATTGTTACGTTAAGCCAATATATTTTATGAGGCTGAAGATATTTTATAGTAGATTATTTACTAAAAAACCTTCCTCAAGGTTTTAAAAATGTTTAAGACAGTATATGAGAATTGTTTTCAATAGAGGTTTAATGGTATGAAATGTTTATTTTTAATTGTCATTTTAACTAAGCTTCTCAATATCTCTTCGGGTTATTCATAGCTTACACTAGTTAATTTAATATATAGGAGTTGAAGGGTAAAATTAAAGGCTATTGCCTAGAGAGAGAGATGATGGAAAATCACATACCTACATGTGGAACACAAAATTTAATGTTTCTGGTTCTGGATACAAAGTTGGAATTCTAATTTTAGTTTGTTAAATTTATATATTTAATATCTATTTGGGTTCATTCAACTTATAGCATACAATGTAATGGGTACGAGTTTAGAACACATTGTTTAAGGGATCTATAGTCTAACAGAACATTTTGAGAATGTATTACAAATATTTAGAGGCTAGAAGTTTAAACCTTAAAAAAATGTTGTTGCGGTAAAAAGCAGTTAAGATTTTCTTTGATTGATATTGTCATGTCTCAAAATTTGTAGGCTATAGCTATGTTTATTACTAGTTTTTAATTGAGGAATTTTATGTAAAAAGGGCCCATTTCTAAAAATTATGTTTTGAGAAAACGGTGCTTAAAGATTTACGATATATGCTACATTTATAATAATGGTTTAATACGATTTTGAGACATGTCTTAGTACTGCCTATCAAAATTAAATTCATTATAATTAATATTACTATTATGACATCAATATATGTATTTTTACACTAACATTTTTATATAATAACTTAAAAAAAGAGGTATCTAAAACTACTTTTTACTGGAAAAAATAGTATATTGGAATAAGAAAATATGTAACACAATAATTATAATAGAACAACGTTGGTATATATGTCTTCAGCTGCAGTCTCTTTTTTTTATTAATTAGATAATAATTATAGGACTTCGTTTAGTACCTTAGGAGCAAATAGTTTAAATTATATTTAACAGTCATACGATCAAAGAAACAAATAGAACCATTGTATATTTAATGTACCATTCCAAACGTACGGTAGGCCTACATTATCATGGCTTAAAGTATTTAAAGACAGAAAAAGGTTAATGAGGAGGGTTCATGCATAGGTTACAGGGGATACTAAACAGTGTTTTTTTTTGCATTTAGAGAATAATTGATACTCTCTTACTTTGATACTAGAACAATTATATGTATACATTTCGTTCGTATTTAAAGGAAAGGAAATTCGTTCGATCACTTAAAATTATTGGCTCCATTGCAATAATTTAAAAAATTCTAAAAAAGTATGGCGAATTTGAATCCTCATTGTACCTATAATTTTATATAATTGTTTCAAAGCATTAAAAAAATGTACATTTTAAAGTATTACATGAAGGCCAAAAACATTAATTTAACAAAATATTACAAATAATGTATTTGTTCATTTGATCTGTGAATAACAAATAGTTTAGTTTCTTTGGAAATTCTAGCCATTTTAATATCACATAATAGATAACTGTTTCTATATAAGTAGAGAGTAATTATAATTTTTCGCTTTAACCTTAAATAAAGTAAAATAAATAATAATAATATATCTACATGATTTAGTAAATAAAGTAAATATTCAAAAACGTATTCTTGCATTTTATCATCTTTCATGTTCACAGTATTTAGATCAAGACAAAGCCTATGTATTAGAATAATTTTATACTCGTGAGTATGATTTTATAATTTTAAGATTGTAAATAGCTTATAACTAGCATAAAATAGAATAACTAGCATAAACTTGAGTTCATGCTATTAATAATACCGAGAAGGAAATAGTTTCAGAATAAAATTGGGTGTGTGTCTATTATGAAGTTATTTCAAACTGGTTCTAAATTACAATTTAATTTTTAGCATACATTATAGCTCATTAAAACATATCTAATAAGCTTAAAGGATTTAATTTATATATTCGCCTGAGTAAAAATACAAGTCCTAGAGCTTAAACTTGTTGATATGTAGCTAATATTTTCAAATATTTTATTAAAAAGAAATATTTATGTGGCACACAATATTTTAATGATTATCACTGTAAGAATTATCTGTATAAAGTATTTGGTTGTAAGCTCCATTATAAAACCAAATAAAGTCTTAACTAAATTTACAAATATGAACTACCACTTTAGCAAACATCATACGTTTAAACTATTGAACACATGAAATATTAGCCAAAATTAATTTAAAATATATTTTTTGTTTCAAATAGATTAAAGATAATGAACTGAAACGATTTTGCATATATTTATTTTAAAAATAGCCTAACATTCAAGGTTGCTTTTAAATACTATAAGATTTGGTTTTGTTAAATGACTTTTTTTCATTTCGGTCAAACAGGTTATCCAAATACTAGGGATGAATGATAGCAGAATCTTTAGGGAATGTAATTACATTTGAGTTTAAGGAGAGTGGGAAACCATTCAGAAAAAACACTTTGAAACAACCAGCCAGGATTCGAGTCTTGATCTCCACGTCATTGGCAAACCAGAACAGGGGATTTTGTGTCACTTCACGGACCCACTGGTGCGGGTAAATGCAGTGACTACATTTTAATTTACTCTCACTCGTTCTATCTATCTACAACCTAAATCCCAAAGTGAAGATTTTTTTCATTGCATTTTAGTACTCGTTAATACATTAATCACTCTGATGGAGTATAAATGAGGAAGGTGAATTATTTTTGAAAACTAACTCACTTTTATATTGAAAGAATGAGATACCTTTAATAAAAATAGCTCTTAGTATACCAGATTGGATTCTGTCCACGAACTAATCATTCCCAGCATTCCACTCTAACACGGGAGCTACTAATTACTCAATGCGAGCATTGATGTTGGTGTTTGAACAAAATATCTGGCCACAAGTTGAAATTATACTAATTTAGCTCTGATTATTTGAGTTAAAATTTAAAAAATTGCTGGCATTTCGCAACTATTTAAAATTTTCTATTCAAGTTTCAACCAAAATGGCTGTATACTTTCCCAAACTATCGACCCAAACAGACTTTAACCATTTTCTAATCCACATGATGGCTACAAATCTTTTATGGTTCCCTACTAGTGTTTTTTTCTGTTATTTTACTGCATGTTGGTTTTATCTTTCCAGATATCACAGACGTGATAGTTTGGCGATAAAGATAAGTAGTTGATACTTTAATCTTATAATATTTTTTCTTCTAGGTCCATTTGAGGATTGAGGTTGGTCTCAAAATAGGTAATGGCAGAATGAAAGCGTTTTCCCTAAAATTGTAAAATCTGATCAATCTCCTCTGGAATAATGATATTCCTTTAGAGTTTACAGCAAGACTTTAATTTTCTTCTGGGAATATCCCTTTGCTCCTCTCCTGGATATAATACTCCACAAACCCATGGCCACTTGGCCATTATAGATATCCTATCACGTATGAATTCAAAATTGAAATAGATGATAGTCATTAAATGTCCATAAAGCAAGTTTAAGGGAGTAAATAGACACGGCGTAATCTGTTCATTAATAGTGATCAAAAATTTATTTCAAAATCCAATGAATTAGCTTACTAAGTTTTATCATGTTGGCACCAATCAAGAAGCGTTTCAGGTGTTGACATAAGGCAAGCCTATTATATGAATGGTCCATCTTTCTCATGGATACCAGTATGGGCATGGTAGCAAGGATGTGGTCTGCTGACATTATACAAAAACAACAGAAAATTCTAAATAATTATTATTTAGAATTTTCTGTTGTGGCTTTTAAGGTTCAAATACCCCAAGTAGTAGGGCCAATATATTTTATAATTAATATTTAAGATTTTTAAGTTTCTGTCATTGTTAATAATTAAGCTGTTGAATCAGACTATAGAATGAACCAAAATGGTATTTTCTTTTTGAAAATGTTTAATTTTGGATCAAGAAAGGCCAATGTCTTGTTTGAGCTTTCTTACGTTTAAAGATTAGATAATTAAATTCATTGGTTTATTGGAATGATATTTTTTCTTGAGCTCTCCTGGAAAATTACTATGATTTTGTTATATACATGTATTAAACAATAGTATAACTAAATCATACTAGAATCAGTGTATGTAATACATTTTATTATTAGTAATATACATTTTAGAAGCAAATAATTTAAATATATTGTTTATATCATTTTGATATTCAATATATTTTAAATTAGTTTTGTATTACAAAATATTTAGGACGGAAATACTACAATATAAACATATAAATATATCAAGATAAATATATTAAGAATATGCATGATAAATTATTTGTGTAATTTTTCTTCTTTTTACAAATCATTAGACCTACATACCTTCGTCAAACTACAACTACTAATGATTTAAGAATATAAGATGAGTAAAGGGAATTCTTAGAAAAGCGCCTTGCATAAGCCTTGAAACTAAATAGTTAAACCAGACTACAATTACAAGGCTAAAATCGGCCCAGTGTAAATTTTCCTAATCTAAGTCTAACCATGATTGCCAGGACCAGAGTGTGGTTAGTAATTAGTACAAACCACACAGGTAGTTGGTTAGATTATATCTTTTATATCTATATACTTTATAAAATTTATCATTAAAATTTGAAGTTTCTTTTGTCTATTACTAAATTTGTATAGTAATTTAAATACTCAATTAGCCAAGTAGTTTAAGGCGTTGAACTCTTGGATATATTTTTTTTAATATTCAAACTATTTTGTTTCAAATTGAAATATTTAGATTATTTTAAGTGATTAACAAGATGATGGGTTGGTTTTTCTGAGGAAAGTCCACCCAAGGGTAGTTTACTGAAAGCATAATATTGAATATTTTGTTACAAGCTATAATATATTATGAGAAAGTTTCTAAGATTGTGACATACCATTTATTTGTTGAAATTTTCTATGATTTTAAAAATAACCTCTTTTTTAAATTTGGTCTTACTTTTATTTTAAATCATTTAACAAACCCAGAACAAGCATGGGGAGAGAATAATCAACTTAATAATTCACATTTTAAAAACTATTCCTCTTGCAACCCACCGGGGGAATCGAACCTCAATTTCTTCGTCCTCTAATATTCTCGTAATTGGTGGTAAAGTGAAATGTTGGGATAACACATTTTACATAATTTCCATTAAGGAGGTAGTAAAGCCTTTCAACAACGTGAACTATGACATTTTTTAAACATTTAACAAACAAACTTTAGATCGAATTGTGATTTTTGCCTCTTATATGTTTTATTTATAAGCAAAATATCCAAAACGCACATTAGGTGAAATATTCAGCCTTTTGTGTTACCGGCATTTTTAAAATTTAATCTCACTTGTAAGCCCTTCACAATAAAGATGATGTTGTTATCGTGTGTGCAGTATTCCTAATTTACTCTTCGAATAAGCTATGAAGGGTACCATTAAATGTTTTTTTTATTAATAGTTGATTAATTATTCCTTCTTTAATATAACTTTACAGTTTTACAACGTAGGCTATACAAAGTTCCAAGGAAAACAAAGTTAGTAACGTTCAACAGCTACATCATACTGACGTATTGAGCTATGATATCACCAAGCGCGTCTCTTCAAGACGGCAGTAGTCAGAGATGAAGTTCCTCAGGTTCACAATCCTGAGGAAAAAGTTGGACCAGATAAGTAACGAGGAGGTGCGAAGGAAAGCTGGAATAGGGACATCTCTGCTGGGCCGAGGCAGCACATCTATACTTGGGTAGTAATGCACGGGATGAGGATCCAGCAAGACAAGCCCGAGTGAAATTGGAAGAAATAAAACTTGCATATTTATGTATTTTTTTAATTATTGCGTCTTACTGCCTGTTCAGGTTATAGGCATATTTTATAATTACTTTAACGGAGTATGGAAAATTAAGGAAGAATTTTAGAGGTAATCTACTCACATTTGCCTAGAAAGAGAGAAAGGGAGAAACACCCTTAGTACACCAAATCGGGACTAGAACCCCAATCTTCCTACTTTCAGCAGTTCAGTCTAACACTAGAGTGACATCTTAGACCATTAGACCATTGAAGTGGGTAAGATGAATAGTAGGAAGACCTAGAGCCCACTGGATGGACAGTGTCAAGATGGACATTGCATTTCGGGTAAGAACACTGTACGACGTCATGAAGAACAAGAAATACCTCAATAAGACGGTGTGGAGGAGGATCACCAACAGTACCAAAGAATAATAACTGCAACCCTATGATGATGATGATGATGATGATGATGATGATGATGATGATTATGACGATGATGTGATGATGATGAGGATAGTAAGTTTTCTTATTTGTTGGCAGGTTTAGTCATTTCATAAATTATGATCACTTATCAAACTTGGTTTAAACTCCTCACTTGAGGATTTACGTTGTTTCTAACTGGAGTGGCTATCAGCATAATGCAATTTAAATTTTGTACAACATTTCAAATCTCATGAATCAATTTACTCCTTTTAAAAACACACTTATAACCAATCTTATTTAGTAACATTTTTAAAAACTTAAATCAATGGTGTGGAAATGAATTGATGGAAGAAGAGAAACTTTAGTAGCCCTTTTTAGTATAAATTATTGGATACCTCTATATAAAGTAAAGTTAATAAACACCTTCGTGTAGCACATCATAATTGAACTATAAACCCGTGGGTCAGAGTCCAGCATAGACCCGATCAGCCGGTTGCGGCAAAAGCTGATCTGCATCTTTTTATGTATCAAACTAGACAGCCCACATTTTTAAAACCAGTTATTCTGCTACATAAAAAGTATTTATTGCTTTTTCTTTCGAATAATATTCAAGATTTAACACTATTACAAAATTTATATGATATTTCTTGTGATACCTAGTGACAGCTTTCAGAAAATAAAACACAATTAAATCCTATGTAAAGTATTATCTTATAAAATAAACTATAAAGTGACTTTGGAATCAAATCATATTTCTTTTTATGTCAAGTCATCTACTGCTCTTGAAATGTGTTGAGTGACCAATAATTTTTGAAAACAAAACCCATAACTTGTCATTTTAAGTTGCTGAGATATATTATTGAGGTAAACATGGAACTTGTCTGACTTTAATTAGTAAGGGCTTAATATATTAGATTTCATGGGACTTAGAATATCTACAAACTGATTCACTGATCCAGATACCTTGAGATGAATTTACGATTGTCAAAGAGACTTCCATTTATTCATCACAGCTCTTCTTAGACACCACGCAAACTAACAAAGAGATCGGCGATTTCAAACAGGTTTATTGTTTCTATGCATCTTAATAGGATTCCCTATATTGGGTAGGCTATTCTCTGAAGAGAATATTAGTCAAGTTTTAATTCCTATAGCAGTTTGTTTCAACTAATGAAATGTAATTATTCAGTGCCTATGGTCTTTACATTTTAGGAAGAACACATCAATCACTGAGATTAATTTTTAATGTATTGCACACAATGGAAACATTGTATACTGGATATTGTAAAAAGTAATGATCTTGGTTTTGTTTATCTAACCATTCATTACTGATAGCCATAGATTGTATATTATATTAAAGAACGTTTACAGCCCTGTATCAATGATTAGACCACCAATCCTTCATAAACTGTGGTACAGAGGATTTTATAGAATCAAGAAAGCATTTCTTACTTAACTTATTTAAAATCCACTTTCCTAATCCAAATCTCCCGAGATTCTTTTAGTGAGTTCCTGTTGTAATGATTAGTTTTAGAATGTTTCTAGAGCATTTAAAATAAATTGATTAATGTGTCGTGTAAATAAAGCTTAATATCTAGAGCAGTTTGTTGTGCTAATCTTAAGATTCAGAATTTGAAACCCTTGCAGAGACATATTTTCCTGAATGTGAACAATGTTTAATGGATATATAGCAACTATTTAAAAATTAAAATATTATTCAAACTTTTAAAGATACATTTTATTTACCATATGCCAGAAATCCATGCTCTCAGAAACAAATGCTATTTCAAGATGTATCACTATCTAGAGTGAATGCATATAATAATTGCTTTCCTTGGGTTTTAATCATATGCACAGGAACTAAGGGGATCATGGGTACATTCTCCCCTTTCCTGATATCTTGCTTAAGGGGGTGGAGATCAGAAATCTTGTAAAAAATTGTGCAACCATTTAAACATGATTTTAGTGACCAGAAATATTGAAAAAGCATAATTATTAGTCTCATAATTTATTTACATCGCCTATCATTTCTTAATATACACACATGAGTCCAACGAGACCCTAATATGTCGTTTTGTGGCTATGTAGGAGAAAGGAAAATGAAACCGATTCATAAGAAAACCTTTAATTCAAACAATTTACGATATTTTGATAAATCAAAGTATGATTTAATTGAAACAATGAATTAAAAATTAGCAGTAAAATTCAGGCTAAAATAGTAAAAAATACATATTTAATATGTTCATGAAATTTGAATTTGGTTGGTTACTAAATAACGATCTTATAAGGTTGGGACCGATAAGTTTTCCTTTGTTTCTTTATAATTTTCTTCAAACTTTTTTCAACTGCACACTCATTTGTAATATTTCCCTTGGTTTATCGGTTAAAATGGCCAACAAAAATATAAGCATGTAATTACAAATATCATTTATATGTAGGCTTAGCAAATATTTTGTAAAATCTAGTAATAAACCATGTTTATCCTTATCACATTCCTCCTACCTTTCCTTCATGCCACAGAAGTTACAATATTTGGATATAGCAGAAGTTTGGGTTGTACAAAGTTAAGGTTTCTAGCTATTGTATGTAATATAACGATTATGATGTATTAGATAGTGAAGCTATAAATTTGTTAGTTACGGTTATAGCGGCCTTTAAATATCATGTTCATTAAATTGAAAATGTATATAATTTGTAATTTACATGCGGCTATAACCATAATTAACAAATATAATAGATTGGCTATTCCAACCATCATGATATGCTTATTCATACAATTTGTCAGTGCAATATTGACAGCATAAAGCCCTCCAAAGGCCAAGGTGGATGTGTTATATGGGGCCTGTTTCATAAAACTACAGGTCTAAGATTTACAAGGCAACTCACGTCACTTGTAAATTGGAAGAAATTAGGAAATTGTGTTTTATAGAGCTACAAGTAAACCCTCGTAGCTAAAAGTGACATTTTATAATTTACAAGTGTTTTTCACAAATAAATTTATAGTTCCGTTTCATAAAGGTACGTGTAGCTTACAAACACTTGTAAATAAGGGATTATTCTCTACAAGTCTCAGCAGGTAGGTAACATATTTAACAAGTTTAATTTTAGTAAGTACACATAATTATTTAAGTGTACTAATTAATTAATAAATAACCCGTGTAAATATTTTAAGTAACTTGAATATTATGTTAATATACTTATAATAAAGTTGTTAAGACGTGAATATTGAGGTGAGAAAACAAGATGATTATTGAGGGTAGGAGTAGACCGACCACGTATAGTTTTTACCCATACATATATAGGAAGAGGATTGAGACAAAGATGCTGTTTGTTGACTAGTCTGTTCAACTTGTATGGCAAATTGCTGGTCAGGGAATCCCTAGAGGGAGGTGGCAATTTCAGGGTAGGAGGACGCGTCATCAACACAATAAAATATGAAGGTTATCTAGCATCACTGGCCAAAAATAAAGAATAGTTTCAGTAAATGATGTACCAGATATTGGAGATAGTAAAAAGATATGGCATAGAGATCAATATTGAGAAGTCAAATAGTGAATTTCAAAAAATGAAGAGGCATCGAAGATTAAAATCGGAAACCAGGAGTTAGAAAACATAGAGCAGTCCAAGTACCTGGGTGGTCTGTTGACAAAGGATGCCTACTGCACTAAAGAAATTAGGTCGCGTATCACCATAGCCAAGGAGAGGTTACTGCTGACCAGCAAGCTGAGTTTGGAACTGAGGAAGAAACTGATAAATTGATACATTTGGAGCATCGCG
The DNA here is from genome assembly GCA_039000515.1 of Timema cristinae. Taxonomy (NCBI): domain Eukaryota; kingdom Metazoa; phylum Arthropoda; class Insecta; order Phasmatodea; family Timematidae; genus Timema; species Timema cristinae. Next base: position 49,492,331 of record JBCFYV010009882.1, read on the forward strand.
CTGTACGGAGCACATACTTAGACCTTTAGGAATATGGAAAAGAAATACTTTAATAGCTTTGAAATGTGGTGCTGGAGAAGACTTGAGAAAATCAAGTGGACAGACAGGGTAACAAATGATTTCCTAAGAATAGTGGGTGAGAAGAGAACCATTATGGATGGGATTATTCGGCGCAAAGCAAACTGGTTCGAACACATCCTTAGGGAGGAAGTCTTCTGCACAACGTCTTGGAAGGAAAGGTTGAGGGAAAGAGGAGCTTAGGAAGAAGAAGGATTCAAATATTAGATGATTTGAAGGAAATAAGAAAATTCTGGAAGCTGAAGGAGGAGTCAGAGGACAGGGCGCATTGGCGATCTGAGTTCACTGACAAAAGGAATGGACCTGTCGTAGGATAGAGCTCCAATAAGAATAGTAATAATACTACTAATAATTTATATTTCCCTATATTATAGTGCTGGTCAACAGTCGTAAAACCTATAACAGGCCAGCACTGAAAGTACACAAGTACCTTACAAATACATATAGCTACAAGAGAAAATAAGATAAATATATAATATCTAAATAAATATATATAACTTTATTTATATAATACATAATAATAATAGTAATAAAAATAAAAATAAAAACAGTATTGTACTTACATAGTTATTTTTTACGATTTTGTTTAGTTTAATTTGTCTGTACTGCATAAAATAAAATATAATATCAATACTTTAAGACTGCCAGCAGTGCATTTATAGGTGGGAGGTCGTCCTCACCGCTTGATTTAGGAAAGCTTGTAAAGCGGATTCTCACATAAAACCGGCTTTAAAATCGGTCTGTAACCATGTTTATAGTTGTGTATAATTGAATTGTGTAATTTTTCAGAAAAAAATTACAAATAATTATTTAAAAGTTGTATCTTTGATTTCTGTATTTTGGATGGTAAAACTAAATAATTTAGTCGTCAAAATTCACTTAAACAGTACAATGTTAGCCTAAATAGATCTAAATCCATTGCAGTATATTTTTCATATCTGATCTACCTTAAACACACTTTCTATATATTTATCTCCATTTAAATTACTTGGCTAGAGGATGTGATTTTTTTAATGTCTTTATTTTTTTAGATATATAAAGTTTTAGTTATTATCTTGTTAAGTGGTCAGGTATCCTCATTTGATTAAAACATGAATATTCCCTTTCCTTTTAAAAATCTTGAGGTTATTCGTATGGTTATTCAAAGAATAATTATATCACTTAAAAATGGCTTATCTTAAAGGAATCTATTAACACATTTTCAGGGTAATTAGACTAGAATATATTAACCGTATACAACTATTATCCAAAAAATGATGAAAATATCAACATTTTAGGATTTTAACTTTATACTGGACCGACACCAAAATTGTGAGTAAGTAAGAGAAAAAAAAATCAAAATTGAAAAACGGAATGTTATAAATCTGTTCAAAAGCCATCTATTAACTTAAAATGCATTTAGGCTTCCTAAGACACCAACACACTTAGAAACACAATGGTTGTAGACAAATCCACATGTCTTTTTGTTATAGCCTAGACAGAAACGTGAAAAACATGTTTTTAACCATCTTAGAATATGAGCAAGGCACACATTACTTCAACAAACATGTTCTTTCGTAAAACAATTTGAGTATTCTATGGGTAGAAAGGGGGAAAGGGGGAGGTTTGAGAATAATGGTCAATTATTTAACGCTACTAGCTCCAATACACGTTGGCCTGCGGTTCGTAATGCGCTGTGTAGAACGTAGAGATACCTACCCATTATCTGCACGAAGTAGCAATCCAACAACGACACACAAATAACCGGAAGGAAAGGCCAGGAAACGCACAGAAGGAAATTTTACCGGAATTACGGGCTAAATTCTATACGTGGCACATAGTAAATATGGTGAAGAGAACCACTCAGAAAACGACTGCTTTTCAACACATTATTTGAACAACTTCTAATGCCCTTTGGTATAAAATTTAGAGTTTATTTATAGATAGCACTTAAGGGGTGTATTTTTTAAAATACTTTGAAAAAGTCATTCAGTTTATCAGTTTTACTAGTCATACTTTCATTTAGCAGTTGGTAGGCCTATACTTTTTTTTGAAATCCTTGTCTACAATATTATGCAATTCATTTCATTGAAAAAGATAAGAATTCTACCTCCGTATCATAATTACTTTCTCACATCAATATAAAGTATTGCAATCGCGAGAAAAAAATCCTCGAGATTATGTTTTATGATTAGGTTTTATATGAACCCGAACCCAAACAAATGGAACGGTATATCACAAATACTTTTTTAATCTCTTTTATATTGATATAGAGACATTTAATAAACAATAAAGATTTGTGAAACTAAATCTTATACGCTGTTGCAAAAACACTAACTTTTCCCATTTCTGTTGCACTGTATTATTGGTTTAAAGGCAAAATTCGTTGAAGGTAGGAAAATGATGTAAGATTTTTGAAAATACGAAATATTTTTGAAATGGTTATAGCAAATTTGTTTAAAATGTATATCTGGAGATTGTGTGGTGTGACGAATAACGCTGTATTCTCATTTTTAGGGTAACAACTCGTTAATGGATAGTTCGCTGATTATTGATTTTTCAAAAACTTAAAAGAATAAATATGGCTATAATGGTTTGGTTCCGAATGGGTATCTTGGGAATGTAAGAAATGACAAATAAAACAGTATAAATGATTTTGGGGGAATATTTGTTTAAGGGTAGTTTACTGATAAATGGTTACTTAAAAATTTGAATATTTTTAAAAATGGCTTTAGCGATTTGGTTTAAAATGGGTTTGGTTGTGGTTTTTACATTATGATTAATTAGATTTCCCTAAAAATATTACATATGTAAAAAGTACCAACAAGTAAACCCAAAATATATATTTCCCCAAAAAACATTTATTAAAAATTTGTACTTTATATGAACACCTGAAAAAAAGAATTGTAAAATTTTATATACTACGAACATTATGTTGCTGACATCAAATTCATTCAAAGTATCTTACAAATACAAAATAAGTAATATTAAAAATTCTTCACGTGCATAAAGTTACTCATATTTCAATGAAATATTTAAGAACTAGCCAAGTACAGCACCAGAAAAATACAATTACACAATTTTTGAAAATATATATGAAATAAAATAACTGCTGCAGTTTTATTTTAATCGTATACATAACATACTTTACAAATACATACTAATTGATTTTAAATACCTTCAATATTTTTACATTTATGAAAATACTAGCCCCCTTCCCCACAAATAAAAATTGTAAAGAATCCTGTAAAACTAAGCTTCAAATCATCCATCATGTCAATATAAAAACAAAACTATTTTTTACTTCATTTTTTGAAAATACAGTCCTACCATCACTGTATAGCCCCCTCCCTTTTCTTATCCTCCCTCCTATTTTCATCTCATTCCTCTTTCTTCACCCTTACCCCCCCCCCCGCCCCTTTACCAACCCCACTTTCCCTTCAACAACTTTTTTTTCCAACGATTATATAATATACTATCGACATTTTTATGAGGAATAAATTAAATTTTCAAAATAAAATATAGCCTATGCTAATCGCTGATAATGTCGCTTTATATTGGTGAAAGAATTTTTTAAATCGGTCCAGTAGTTTTTGGATTTATCCATTACAAAAAAAAAATCTTTCCTCTTTATAATATTAGTATAGGCTAGTATAGATTACAAAGAAGGTTCATTTTGCTAGTAATTCAAAAATTGGATACACAATAATTTATTTATACAAAAAGTTTAGAAAGCATCCTTGCCAAAAATAGTGAAAGTAAGAGAGAGTTTGATATAATGAGATCAAGATGAGAAAAAGTTTGAGTCAGAGAGTTTGAGACAGTTATGGAGAGAGTTTGAAAGGGAGGAAATTTGAGAAAGAGAGTTTGAGAGAAACAAAGAGCTCAAGAGATAAGACGTTTGAGAGAGAGATAATTTGAGAGAAAAGAGAGGGTTTTAGAAATAGATAGCGGTTGAGAGAGAGAGTGAGAGCGTTTTAGACAAAGCTTGAAAGAAAGAGTATATTAAAGATAATAATGTGAGAGAATTGTGTGCGACGGACGTCCGGACGATATTTGAACCCCTACCACGTAATCAATGGCAAGCAATTGTAATGCGAGTCTAGCTTCATAGACCATTGGCAACCAATGCCATAAATATTTGTGTAAATAAATCGGAATATATAAAAAATTCTGTTTGAGGGACTATCATGAGAAAGGTAGACATCGATTTTATTACTAACGGGCATTGCTGACAGGTAAAAGAAAAAAGTTTTTTTTTTGTCACCGCGTTTCCCTATCCGTTCGGCTTGTAAACAGATGTAAAAATCACGCTTATGAGTTAGGGATAAGGAAGGCTACATTTATAGGACGTGTATCCACATTTGTGTGGAGGGAGAGTGGAAACCATTCTTGTAAAACTATCTTTTATACATCCAAACGGTATCCATACCCGAATCCTCCCATAATTGTTAGTCTTGTTTATTAAGCTAGTGTAGCCTTAAACCATTCTAGTACCGAGGTGGGTTATAAAATTTACTATATCTAACCAACCTCGGTGGCAAATTTAGCTAACGCGCTAGTCGTGATGAACTAGACTGCTGAGGACGGGGAGATCGAGGTTCGAATCTCGTTTGGGTGAACTAGGGTGGTTTTACCTAAGTGGTTTTCCACTCTTGCTCCACTAAAATGCGGGTTCAATTCCTCTAATTCAACCTTTACAATTCCTAACCCCTTAGCGTAATTAGTACTTAAGCGTATAACCCGAACGGGTAGTTAGACGCTGTGCTAAATAATAATACTATAGAAGCTTTAACTTACTCCCACGTCAAGTCATGTGATCTCTGTAGCCGTTACTTTTTAAAGATATTATCAATACCAAAGATAACAATAATAATTTATTAAACTGTTACAAATTCTGACCACTAAAAATACACTTGTGTTTTCCAGTGGCGTGTCATGAAGTGTTTCCAGGGTAAGCAGCATTAGTTTAAACTGTACCTGTGAATTGTTCACACCCCTCAGTAGAACACTCATATAAGGCATTCACGAGCTAAGTTTACCTGGATGACAGCTAGAAATGTTACTAGAAGTAATCCCTAATATATCACTACGCCAAAAGCTGACATATATCACTTTGGATCACTGTAATGAAAACCGATGGTAATATATTAATGTGATAGTTAACCACAGTAATTTAGGCCAATATTATTTATATATTTATTGGAGGTCAGACACAAAGTTTATTTATAGTTTTATTTCCCTTAAAAAAATATTAACACCACTTTCACAAAAACTTCTAACGAACATAGCTTCAAAATGGCGACTGAAAAATCTAAACCATATGATTGAACATAACGGTTAACAAGTTTTTTACAATGATGCAGACACGCAGTTGATGAAAATATTTTATTCAGTTAAATATTTCAAAATACGATAAAATAATCATAAAATCATTTATTGTATGTAAAAAAATGACCAAAATTTTCTCTTTTCCAAGTAAATACGATGCCTGTATTAAAATATATTGATGTGTGCACTATATCACACAAAATCAGTAACGTTCCAAAACGAAAAATAAATACTTTTAATTATGTTTAAAATATTGTTTCGAGTTGGATAAAAAGAAATCATTAAAAAAAAATGAAATAGTATGAGAAAACTTAAGTTTACGTTATTTTAAATGTAATATATAACAGGTATTTAAATATCTTTACATTTATAACAAAACTGTGATCTTTTACAAGTGTTGGCAACCCAAAACCTAAACATATGATTTTCGAAATGTCATCCAGGTAAAAATCTATCGTGAACGGAATATAGGTCACGTATTGAGGAGAATACATTCCCAAGTGAGTTGTGTAGGGCCGAGTCTATGTATAATTGGTCAAATAGGGTCCAATTAGGCGAGAAAATTATCACAGTCACAATTTTAACAATATCTGCTTCCCTTGCAACACTCCACGACACGCCACTGGTTTTATACAAGTTTCTCCAAATTTTCAATCTTAGAGAATCAAGCTATCGACGTTACGCTGCTTAGTTACATAAACTGGAATACACTTTTGTTGTTTGAAATATGTGAAGGAATTGTGTTTCAAAGATGTACGTGTGTGTGTGTGTGTGATGAAGCTCCGTGGAAAGCGGCAGGCATCAAACCAACGACCCCCCGCGTGCACGGCAAGTGCTCTAGCCGCAGCGCCAAGGATGGCGCCTGAAACAGAGACTATCTCCCTTTGTGTTGAAAGACCCATACATCAAGCAAGCAGCCAGCCGAGCGATCTCATACCCACTCCCACTCCCCCTCCTCCCTAGTCCCCCTCCCCTAAAAACAATCCAGATACGTAACTGTGGTGCTCAGTGCATGAGTGGTCTAAGTATTTAGAGAAATGCGCTATATCTAGACAGTTCTTACTTCAAAGGGTATATCTACTGCTTTGATCTGAATCAAATCTTGAGCTGCGACCGCCTCCTTGCATAATGTGGGCGGCTTCTTTTCACTTTTCAAACCAAATTGAGTCAGTGGTTTAGTTCAGATCTATGAAGTGTTTATTTTCTCATCTATCAAGAAGAAAAAAAATCAATTTTGCTTTTAAATGTTTGATTGTTAACACAACTAATTTAAATTGATGACTATAAGAATTAAATATTTTTTTAATCAAGCTAGTTGCTCAACTTTATTTAATTTGAATTTTTTTGAGGACGTGCTCCACTTGCTTATCGAATTTTACTTAACACTAATGAGGAAGGGATACGTAAGTTATGATTTTAGGGGAATTTTACCCACAGTTAAGTGAAGGGAGGGTTAAAACTCATTACACATGGCAGGGATGGTTCTAGTTGACGGCAAACACACTAGATGAACTAGACGTTATTCTGTCTAGTCTTTTGTTTATAATCTGACTCCCAAGCTCAGGGTCCCGGTTTCGATTCCCGGCATGGCCAAAAAGTGTATCATTGGTGAAATATGGGTTTACCCTTTCAAAGTGATGAATTAAAGGCCGGGGACTGGATTTTGTGTCTGTCCTAGTTTTAAAATAGATTATAAGGCATGAAGCTACACCAGGCCAAGAAATCCAGTTGTGGAAAATATACATATGGCTTGAATAAATAAACTGTCCCAGAACATAGGCTGGAAACAGTATTGGAAGTATTGTTTAGAATTACAATAAAAGAGACTCGCCTCGGTGGCGTAGTTGGCTAACGTGCTTGTCGTGTTGAGCTCGACTGCTGAGGACGGGGAGATCGAGGTTCGAATCTTGGTCGGGTGAACTGGGGGTGGTTTTTCCTCAATGGTTTTCCACTCTCCCTCCACGCAATTGCGGGTTCACTTCCTCTAATTCAACCTTCCCAATTCCTAAATCCATTAGCGTAATTAGTACTTAAGCGTATAACCCAAACGGGTAGTAAGACGCGGTGCTAATAATAATAATAATAATAATAATAATAATAATAATAATAATAATAATAATAATAATAATAATAATAATAATAATAATAATAATAATATTTTATGATATTCTATTTTATTTAAATACAAATAAGTTCAATTGTTTTTCCATTTACCCACTTGACTTTGAGTACCACATCTATTTTCTCATAAGCACACTCTCTCTCTTCCACACACGTACTCTCTCATATACTATATCTCTCACACATTCTAACAAAGACTCTCTCTCTCACACACTCTCTCACAATCTCTCTTTCCCAATCTTTCTCACAATCTTTCTTTCTCTCACACACACACTTCTTCACACACTCTCTCTTATACACACTTTTTCATACACTTTCTGACACACTTTCTATCACACTTTCTATCACACACATTCTCACAAACATTTTCTATCACACACAAACTATTTCACACACGGTTTGTTTGACACACACGTTTGCTGCACACACTCTTTAACCCTAACTCTCTTTCAAACAGAAACACTATTTTCCTCACATTCTCTCTATCTCACATACACCCACTCTCGCTTTATTCACTCCATCCCTTTCATACACTTACTTTCACTATCACTCGCTCACACTCACTTGATCACACCCACTAGCTCACTCTCTATCTCTAGCACTCTTTTACACTCATTTTATAAAATTGAAAATCTCAATCTCACACTCAGTCACACATTAATACAATCACACATTCATAAACTCCCATACATTTTCTCAATATATCAATCTCATTCTCTTTATACATATCCATATATAATTTGGTAAGCCCAGTTTCAGTTGACATTAGGAGAAAAAGTATTAAACGATTTTGAGCAACGAACATTCATAGTAAGGATTAGGGGTCCAGGAGGCTGGCATAAAACTAAAACCCAATTTTACTAGCGAGTTTTTCATCTTTTCCTTTTTTTGTGGTGTGTGACTCATTTGTACAATCATTCTTTGTTTACATCAATATGGAAACCATAATTTGTGTAGTTAGTCCTGAACCAAATAACAAAGACCCTTCTCTTCACATATTTGAACTATCTGTGAATTATGTTTATTGCTGTATAAATAAATACATTAAAAAAATACAACTCCTATATTTTTCAATATGTAATGTGCTGTGATAAAATATATTCAACTCTTAATACATTCCGATGTAAACACAATTTTACAAAATTTGTATTAAAATCCTATTAAATAATTATTGCCAGGAGTGGTGTATGTGCAGTCAAAGGTGCTAGACTCACATTACAGTTACCGTTGATAGAGAGGTAGGTTAGGTGCTATGAAATTTTTCCCCATCCTATTTCAATATTAGTTAGGGTGCATTTACTTTGAAGTACCTTCCAAATCTCTTAAACTTCTAAATAACATTTATATCCTTTATAATTAACGTATACAGTAGCTTTAAAATTACCAACTTATTTATTTTAGTGTCTACATTTTAATAAACTTAATATAATTATTGTTCACTTGCACAAAATATTGATCACTTATTATTATTATTATTATTATTATTATGTTTGAAATCCACTTTGATTGTTGAATGATCTAAGCCAGGCATCAATATCGCTATAGACTTGACTGCCGATAACGGGGACAACAGAGTTCAAATCTCAGTCGGGTGTAATGAGGGGGAGGGGGTGGGCTCTTCCTAAATAGTTTTCTACTTTCCCTTACAGGAAAATGTGGGGATACTTCTTCTAAAATTAAACCTACACATCCCTAGCATATTAGCGTAACTTAATTAGTTATTTTACCCGAACAGATAGTAAGACATTTTGAAAGAAAAATATATAATTTTTTATTAATTAGTTATTTTAATATTTCAGATTAAATTTACACTCCGGCTACATTTTAGGAGCTACCAAGTGTGATAACAATTCAAAATCACATTTAAAATACCTTTACAAAATGTGTTTTAAATTAATGTTTGATATATATTTATTAGTATTTACGGTTTGTATTTTATTACTAGGATTATTGACCATGTGGACTTTTAGCTAGTAATGATTTTAAATATATAACTTTATGCCTCATCCGCACGGGTGATGTTATTGTAATTAATGTATTACATAAATTACTAATACCCAAATTATGATGGCAACCATCACGAAATAACTAGCAGAGTACCTACTATAAAAATACGACAGGTAATAAAATAGTCATTGCGTTCATCACTATTTTGAATATAGTTAATACCCGCCTCGGTGGCGTAGTTGGCTAACGCGCTAGTCGTGTTGAGCTAGACTGCTGAGGACGTGGAGATCGAGGTTCGAATCTCGGTCGGGTGAACTGGGGTTGGTTTTTCCTAAATGGTTTTCCACTCAACCTCCACGCAAATGCGGGTTCACTTCCTCTAATTAAAACCTTCCCAATTCCTAATCCATTAGCGTAATTAGTACTTAAAGCGTATAACCCGAACGGGTAGTAAGACGCGGTGCTAAATATTATTAATATATTAATATAGTTAATATCACCAACAATAATATAATAATTTTCAGAAAATGGGTTGTCTACGGATACATGAAGAGCTTAGTAAGCCTTTTAAGACAAAGTGGTATATTATTTTAATAATAAATATGTCTATTAATTTAATCTAATTCAAGCCCTTTCAATCAATTTTTTGTAAAAACAAAGATATTTTGTTTTAGTTTCGTTTGAAAGACAGATAAATTATTATTAAATTTGCTAGTGGATAAATTACTGTATATATTTTTCATATACCTCTCTAATTAAACATGAATGAATAAAAGGATATGCGATAATACCAAATGCATATTCAAATTTCTATGATATTACTTGTTTTGACAATAGTCACCAGGATATTTGAGCGGTAACACGGTAATAGTGGACTTATACTGAATTTATTATTAAATTATATATAAAAGTAGGACAGCGTATAAGAAAGGATGGTTTGTAGGGTGTACTAGAGCTAAATGTGATAGCCATAGCCTATGGGCATGATATAAAACACATCGTGGTGGAAAATACCCCTGATATTTAAATTGGGGATTCAACCTATATCTAATCAATCATACTTTGATATAACTGCCATCCGGCAAATCCTGTTGATATTTAATTGTATTTGGTAATATGGTAGCATTATATTTGATGGATTAGCTACTAACAATAACGGCTTCGATTGTTCTTATGGTTTAAGACGCTACACTCGCAACCAAATTGACTGCCGATGACGGGCAGAATGGGGTTTAATCTCGGTTGGGTGTAATGAGGGTGGTTTTTCTTAAGGGGTTTCCAACGATCTCCGAACACAAATGCAGATACACTTCCTAAAAATTCAAACTTTCTTATCCATACTTCGTTAACGTAGTTAGTACATAAGCATTTAACTTGAATGGGTAGTAAGACATGCTGCTAAAGGAACTATTAATTTTACACCAAGATTTTTATCATAGATATATAATTTCAAAACCTTACCTTAGGTTTTTCGCATTATAAGGCGTCCAACTCCTCATAGACTCGATTTCCGGTTATTGGAAGGTCAATATTTGAAGCTAGTCCAGGTGCATTATGGGACAAGGGAGTTGGCGTTATGGGAGGTCACACATGCAATCTATAACTATTGTTTTCCAATCCTTTCAACACAGACTTATTCTATCAAATTTACTTCATCTCTATGTATGGATTAAGCTTTTGAAACCACGGTGTAGACTGTATAGTGAAATAGGGATAGGAATTTACTGTACATTATTTTAATTAATTTAAAAAAAAAAGTTAGTCAAAACAGTTTAGTTAATCTTAAAATAAAAGTTAATCAAACTACCATTAAAATAAGCACAGAATAGATTCTTAAATTTCACTACCTCTTTACTAGCCATTGCATTTGTAAAATGAACCACCATTCTGATGAAAAGGGTAAAGGGGTGAGGGAGTAAGGGTAGGAATGGAGGAAGGAGGAGCTAGTGTGGTTTCTGTTGGCCTTTTTCAAAAGGAAAACCAGCCACCTCTACCCCTTTCCAAGCCTCCTAAAGAACTGTTGTATTTTAAATAATTAGCCCGGTGCTCTGCGGTGCGGTGGGTTGTCAAGGGAGGTAGGAAGGACTCTTCAATGAACCCGGCAAAGCTCACGGACACACACGCATACACTCGCATATGCTCCACGCATGAATAATAACACCAGAATGAGGAGGGGAGGGGGACCTGCTCATTAGCTGGATCAAGGACTGTCCGCTTGGCTTTTCAAGGTTTTTCTACGCGACATTTTTCACAGGTAATTTTCTTTATATCTCTCTTTCACTATCTCTCTTTCCTCTGTGTAATGTACGGATTCATTTGTATTCTACATGGCTTCTTCCTTTTATATTTCATCGTTAGTAATATACAAACAATTAAATATACACTTTGGCCTACCACGATTAGCGAATAAAGTAGTCAATGAAAACAACGTTATAAAATAGAAATAACTTAGCAAATTTAAAAGAAAAGTCTTGACATAGTTTTGGGACTTATGGGATTTAAAATAAAATTTAAGGTGTATCACTTATAAGCGATTTGAAATTTAAATATATGCATATTAAAATGGGTGTAGGCCTATACCTTTTCATCAAACAATAATCTTACCAGGAGATGCTTTGATAGACTCAGGTTGCCAATTAACAAGGGGTGGGCTTCTTAGAGAATTCACCAACCCTCCTTTTTTTAAATTTAAACATGAAACCTTACACTTATATCTAGTTATTTTTTGAGAAGGAAAAATCTAATTTTGAATAAATTGATTATTTTTTTTATAGCTATTAGCCACTTAATTTTAGTTCAGGCTAATATCAACTTAATCCTAATCTTGCTAAGGCATTTTATTTAATGATTCATATTTTTATTAAATCTATATCTACAAATTTTCTGTTCAAAGATTATGCTGTCAACCACAATTTGATCCTCGCTGAGGACATAAATCTTAAGGGGTAGTCATAAATTGTTTTTAAATACGTAGCTAACTGCTGAAGTCTAAAATATCCCAACCTGACACTATAGAAGGCTGCTATTTGATTATCAGTGAAGTCATAAACTTAAGTGCATCATTATAAATAGTTTTAGTCACGATGCCATAGACATTTTAAATGATACGGCAGCCGGCTTGGCTACGGTTCAACCCTTGAACTGCACATCATCACTCATTAAGGATTTATTCAAAAACTTTATTTATGATCAATCCAATCGATCCTTTTGCATACAATATACACATTTATTGAAATAATGTACTAAGGCAAACAAAATTTTAATTATTTAATCAATAATATCCTAATAGCATCACACACCATTACTCCGTAAATCTTGGTGCTCTAGCAAGTGATTGTGATGCATTAAGCTGGCTAGAAGAACAAATTACTGGTTTGCTCAATAGGCTGCAGAACCATTGTGTCAGCGCTGATGATCATGTCGGCTTAGTTTTGAACAGCACGGACTTTACGTTGAATCCTGTAGACGTCTGATTTAGGTAGGTGGAGCAGTCAGACGCTCGAGCCATGCTCAATAACGCAAGTCGTGTGTTTCAGAGTAGTAGCTTGTTCTGAAGTACAGAACCAATGTACGTTAAACTCAACAATTTTAAGGAGCCTTGTGCGAGTGAACTTTATTGTGATAAGTTATCCCCTGCTAGCACATATAGCTGTAACATCCAAGGAATCAATATGATTCAAAATAGCGACACCCTTTGCTTTTCCCGTGGGTTATTTGTCACAAAAACCATATGTGATAATAAAAGAGAGCCAGGATTCATGGACGTAAACGCCGTTAAACAGATAAAAATGGGTCGTCCTATTCAAAAACTCAAAGCAGAGGCACTATGCCGTGATACCGTGTGAATCTTTTGAAAGGTTGTGGCTCACTGAACTGAAACAATTTCAAACATACCATTACGAATACAAATTTACAGTGTTCCGGGAACGTCAGGGGAGGCAAATACTATATTTGGGTATTTGGGGCCTACCCTACCCAAATATTCCTTCAAGGGCTACCTTGATTTGTATTTTAACGACGATAATAAAATCTATTTTGATGTCATAACATCCTTGACAACCGCGTTTATGTGCTCCTACTTTTTTTCCGTGAGTGTCGTGTGCCATTCAAACACAAGAATGCGCACAAATGTGAATCTGCGTGCAAAAAGTTCAACGCTTAAGCGGTTTGCAGTGGAGGTCGATCTGTGGCCTGTAAATACTGTGGGCGTTGTTTCACAAACCAGACTTGTTTTGATAAACATAAACGTCCCGGTTTTTGCAGAGTTCACTTGATGATCTGAGATGTCAAAAATGTTTGTGAGATATGTGGGCAATGTTTCAGTTTGGAAAAGTCAAATTATTTACACGGGTATTATAAGACTTTTTGTAGAGTATATGAGACCCATCGTCCTTTTGGTCATTTCTGCTATATGAATGAAGCCCCACCCAAGCCGTCACTTGAAATGAGCACATCCATGTTCATATTCTATGATATTGAATGCAGACAAGAAACTCTTCATCAAGGTGTGGCCAGCACTTACTTGAAAGAACCTAACTTCTGTGTCATGCAGACGTGTTGCAAGACCTGCCCTCATATCGATGTAAGTAACCGTCATTGTACCGAGTGAGGGGACGATAGGACTCACATATTCATGGGTGATGCCACAATGGCCCAATTTTTCAGATTTCTAGAGCAAGTGAAAACAACAAAATTTAAGGACATCAACCTCTTAGCCCATGATGCCTAGGGCTATGATAGAAATTGATTTTAAAATATAAGATGGAGGTAAAAAATGGACTCCAGGGTTCATAATGAACGGAGGGAAACTCATGTACATGCGTTACGGCCCGCTCCACTTTATTGACTCACTAAACTTTATCCCGTTGTCATTGTCCAAGATGCGCAAAATATTCGATTTGGAAAAGTCTTTGGCAAAGGGACATTCCCCCCATTTTTTCAATTAAAAATAAAATGCGGGATATAGAGGTCCTTTGCTGCCAAAGGAGGAATACGGCATCGGTGAGATGTGAGTTGAGGGAGAGGAGAACTTTGAGAAGGGGTATGTCATGCTGGTCAAAGAAAATTATGACTTTGATTTTAACCGCGAGTTGGAACTGTATTGCGTGAGGAATGTAGCGATCCTACGGAAGGCCTGCCTAAAGTTTAGAGATGTATTAACGGAGAAAGCAAAAGTGGATTCTTTCAGAGAATCGTGTATGATCACGTGAATGGCCATGTTGGTTTATCGGCGAAGTCATCTGGAGGAAAATACCATCGGTATAATCCATAATGGTGTCTTATAGCGTGCAGACTAACAGTCCCACGTCGCTGTACAATGGCTCTCCTGGGAGGCTCATCAACGCCGTGTCTCTATCTTTCATGTAGGTAACGGCCGTAAGAAATATGTATTAGGGCGAAGTGTTGACGGCGTTCTTAATGCTGGAGATAAAACCACAATCTCTCAATTCTGGGGGGGGGGGGGGTATTGACACGGGTGCCCTCTCTGCTATTCTGACAGGACCAACCCTATCAAAAACAGCCACCACGAGACCACAGAGACGCGTTATAAAGATACCATGGACTACGTGGATAATTTTTAAAATGCCAGCTACACGGTCGAAGAGATATGTGAGTGTATGTTTAATGCAATGAAACACACAGACAAGGACTTGAAAAAATTTGTACTTCAGCTCATGGTGTACAGTAAAGAGTCCCTCAGTCCCCGGGATGCATTCTTTGGCGGGCGTACAATTTGTATCAAACTCCTCCACGAAGCAGACCTTTCTTGTGGAGAAAAGATCAAACACATGGACGTGTGTTCATTGTAACATTACGTTTGCAAGTATAAAAAATATCCAATCAGCCACTCCAAAATTCACTTGGAACCAAATTATCCGTCTATAGATCAAGTAGAAGGCATAGCCAAAGTTACCGTGACGCCTCCACGGGATTTATTCATGCCCGTATAACCTACACGGATGCACGACAAGTTAATGTTCATATTGTGCAGGCAATGTGGGGAAGAGAAAAATCAAGATGCACAACCACAGTAAATAATGCTGGTTGACAGGCGTCTAAGGGATTGACGAGATTCGGAAAGTTAATGAGAAAGACCACACCATTGAAGCCATACACGAAATGACACATTGACTACCTACGTACTCCTGAAAGAGCAATAGTGACACCAGAGATAGTATTCCCATTCTTTAAGTATCTACAATCCAAGCTGAACTATTTAGTCGGTGGGAAAAGAGAAAAGTTGGTGCCCAACCCAAACAGTAAACAAAATTACGTGGTATATTACCGTAATTTAAAATTGTTTCTGTCTATGGGAATTAAGTTTAGGCTCCCCCAGATCGGCGCGAATTATTCCCTGCCACTGAGAATAATTCGCGTTGATAAATTCGCAGTGGTGTAAGTAAGTTGCGGCTTATCAACGTGTTCAAACCGGCACAGCAGTGTAAAGTTTTGGCTGCGATCATGCAACGTTTTTATTCGCTTCGAATTTTATTCGCTGTTCACCGCGTTTTTTTTTTATCGCTGCCGCGTCTTTACCGCAAGTTAAAAACAATGGCGAAATTAAGAAAAGTTAATAGAAATTGTTCGAAAGTATCCTATTTCAGATGATTTATCCCACGAAGAATACAAACACATAATTGATTTAGTATTTTGAATTCGATATAGGCTAATTTCAGAGTTGAGATAAACCCGAATATAAAAAAAAAACGAATAGGGTTATATTGCTCAAAAATAGTTTGTGAACTATAAAAAAAACACTATTCCGTGCCGGGAAAAAAATATTAACCTGGCATTTTCTTCCACTTCAAAGGTAAGTAACAAATTGCCTCTCCTTCATCCGATGAATCATAGTTTTTTTTAACACAAACGCTGCGACTAAAATGACGCTTCAGTTTGGATGAACATGCGAATCTCGTTACCGCTGTCACTGCGAATAATTAGTGCCGGTCTGAGGGAGCCTTAAAAAGTTGCATCGCGTCTTCGCTTTCAAGCAGAGCGATTATTTGTTGAGGAGATTCATGGATTTTAATCTCACAAAAAAAAAAAAAAAAAAAAAAAAATGCTGTAAACAGGTTTGAAAATGAATTTTTCGATCTCATGATCAATGCCGTATTTAGTGAGTCAATGGAGAATCAAAGATACCGTGTAGTGGTTCAAATGTTAAACAATTAAGAAAATTGAAATAACTTATTGTTTCACCAGAATTTATTGACTATAAAATTTTAATATAATCACGGAAGGTTTAATTGGTATGCACATGAGTAAATAGATTTGTTTTTGAGAAAGCCGATCCATTCAGGCCTTAATATTTTAGATACAAGCAAGATTAATTAAAATATGATTATGGTTAAAAGAATCATGGACAAAATTCAAGACACAAAAACACAGACACAAATTCCTTCTGTTTTGAAATTAAAACAGAAAAAGTATATGTGGATTTGATTGATAATTTTCAATTATATTCGAATCAATAAATCAAACTATTCCGAAACACATTTTTTTAAACAAGGTGCAATAAAAAGATGCTTTGGCAAAAAAGAGGATTTGATGAGTGGGAGATGTTTAAGAGAGTTTGTGGGACTACGACCAGAGATTTACTCAATTCAAAAGGAGAGTTTCGTGGAGAACTATATAGGTAAATAATTGTCAAAAATAGCTCTAAAAAAGATAATCAAACATTCATTAAGGAATCATTTCTTATACTATACCAGTATTTTTATGATAAAAAGTGAGACACCCCATTTGTACAGTATTTGCTTGAATAAACTTGCATACTGGCGCTACAAAATACAACAAATGTGTTCACTAATGGAGACGTAAAAGTTATCACCCCTGATGTATTGATGTATGTATGTTAAATCTGAAGTTTGTGTATTAACTGTTCCAATAATCAATTTACTGTATACAAAGCTAGAATTAATGTACCTTATTTCATCATCGGCAATCCAGTCAATTACGAGAGTTATGGTTTAAAACAGGGGTTATCAAACTTTTTAAATCAAAGGAGCCCCTACTTCAGAAAAAATACATGCTGGAGGACTAATAAATTGGCTTATACTAATATTATTAGCATTCTTCGACTACAGTTTAAAATTACAAGTATAAAACTATAAAACAAACGGAAACCATAACATTTTCTAGCTGTGCCTTCGGCAAACATAATTTATTGTTTAAAAAATTGGCAATCCTAATTATTAATGTTATTTTATAGTGTAAAAACCAATAAAGAATATTAAAGCTTTTCTTACGGATCCTGAAATGGCCAAGGAGGAGAACAGTTTGATAAACACAGCCCTCGGCCATTCGACAAACAAAGCAGTTAGGGGAGACATATTTGACTGGAAATTGTTAAGAGAGGAAGAGACAGCTGTGGAAAGTGTGCCACACTTGTAAGCTAACGAACAGACCTGAGTATTGCTATAACATATTTAGTAAAACGCAGTGCTAAAAGATTAATTAAAAAAATAAAACTTGTACTCCAGGAGATGGTCCACTTTTGAGAAATAATTTATTGCCTTGAGTGGATGAAAATGTAAAAATTAAAAGCAGGGCATAGAGATTTGGCTACACCATTTTAAGTTAATTTTCGAGTCCTTACTGAAGGGAGTACATTTGGTTTTTAAAATCGTATTTTTCTACCTAATTAAAGATTTGTATTTATAAGAATGTTTGAAATATAAAAACTACAATAGTGAGTATTGAGCTGACTAGAGACGCATCGCAGGGCAGACAGACCAAGACTGTACCAGTAATGGACCTCGATGTGGTGTTCGAGGAGTCAAAGATGTAATACTTGCAGTGTACTTAGTCACCATTGACGGATAGGTCATGCTTCAAATTCCAACACTAGTGGTAATTTTCACTCATGATTTTTACTGTAGTATTCCTGCCCCTTGTTTGTCAATATTAATTTGTTTGCATGCCTGATCATTTATCTTTCACGTCCCTACTTTCAGATCCAGAAGTTAGTAGACCTTGGGCTTAATATTAAGGTAACTATGAAACTGGTAGTCAACTGACGACTGACTACTTTTTGTTTTTCATTTTGATATTTACTCTTGATCCCTGCCGGTTGTGAAGAGCGTGAATACGATAATCTTTATAACGTCAATAGCCCCAACTTAAAAATAGTGGCTCAAATCTTGTTTGGGATGTATTTAATTATTTAGGTTAGGGTCAATCCAGGTTAATTACAAGCGATTCTTGGGAGTTTGTTACAATTGCTTTAATAAGAGCTAATAACGCCACTTACGTAATGGGACATGTAATCCATGATTGACAGACCAATATTTATCTCTATGGGAATCCTGTATATAAATAAGCGTATAAGGGCTAACCATATTTACATGTGAAATAGAATGGGAAAATTTTATAAATACTATTAAAAAAAAAGAATAATTACATACAACTAAAAATATATTTTGTTTAAATTTAACCTTATAGTAAAATTTCTATTGCCTACATATCCAAGTGTTAAAGATTACACGTTAAATCAATAAACTAGGTATTATTAGTAATGTTCTATATTTTATCTCATTTAATGGGTTTCCCAAAATACAGGTCAAATAATAGGCTACATTTAATTTGTTATCTAGCTATATGTACTAAATTGTATTTTGATATAATAGTATATTATAACAAAGTTTTCTAACCTACGCTAAATGAATTATCTTACAATAACTATACATATATTATTTACAAAAAACAACAACAAGTAAACCAAATTTTTTCGTAGTAATGTTGTTTGTTTCATTATAACATTCTTAAGTATTAAATATTTATCAACTATTAAAAATACATATAATGGTATTCACTAACTTGTAAAATAGATTTTATTTATTTATTTTATTTTTCATCGCCATTTTATACATTCTTATTTTAAAAGATCCCTCGATAGTCGTCATCTACATATGAAATGTATCACAAAATACAACATCACGTTGTACACTAGACACTCTATGCTTATTCTTTCCACGGCAGATGTTCATCAACCTATTATTACCAAAGTCCAACAAAATCTTATTAAATAGGAAGAAAACTGAAGGTAAAAGAAAATAAGCCTTATGAAGGTAGTTTTTTGGATTTATCTGCCAATATTAAATGTTTTTAAAAGTGCACTTAATAATATGCCTCTATATTTTGTATACTCATTATTATTTATATCCTACTGCTTCACCTCCACCTACTTCTTATATCTCTATATTTATCTATCAAATCATTTTTAGTAGCAGTTATAATTGAAGATGTTACGGAACAAAATACATATCATTGTTGAGAAAATCAAGGCCAAACTTTGTTCTCTCTTTGTGTGTAGCTACGTAGATTTGTATTACTGTGCGTTTTCAGAGTTCATTTTCAAAGCCTGAATGGAACAATACGAATGATATAATGAAAGAATATCTAATCATATATTATATACCACAGCCGTTATTACTTTAAATTATCGCTTTAAATAGTGGAATTATATATAGCCTTCTCTAGGTTTGTATTTCAAGGTATCACAGAAGTTACGCGTGTAGCCCGAACGGGTAATGAAACTCAGTAGTAAGATTATTTTTTTAAAAGCAAGATAAATTTGACATGGATTTACTAAGAAATTGATCGTGGATTTCAAGGTAACTCCTAACTTGAAAGACGTTTTAAAATGAACTCAAACCAATTACTTATTGATCCTCTGGATAAACATTTTTTTTTCACTTTACCAAGATAGGGCTCCTAAATTTATTTATAACACTTGACAAACGGATAGAACATATTTGTAACGTGGATGGTTACAAAATTGTAGTAAGCAATTTTTCAACCATCATAAAAAAGAAGAATGTTACAAAGAACACACTATATTTTCCATCAATTAAGGAAAGATTTAGTGTGTTTTTAAATAAATACAAGCATTATTAAGCTAAAGAATTACAATATTCAATTTATACTTTCTTTGTTTCTTAATTATTATATAATAAATATTTATAGATATGTTAACTTTTTTAAATGTCTTATAAGATGCCTTTTTTGAAAACATTAAGTAGATTAAAAGTTTTAATTTTTTATTTTTTATTCTAGCGTATGGCAAACACATTCCGTTTCTTAACCAAGTCCATGTGACACTAAAGGGAGAGCTATCTCTGAGTCCACATGTGTAAAACTTAACAGACGCTTCCACGTAGTGCAAAGGGCTACGTGGCTCTTACTGGGCAGCAGAGGTATCAGGATCGACTTGACGCACAAATAAAATTATGTTAGAGATGATTTAAGATCGAACACCCACAGGCGTGACCACATTGAGTGGTAGTTTGGCTGCGGTGTGGATAGGAAACCAGAAAACTTCCACACTATATTTTCACAAATAAAAATTGTCAAGGGAACAAAACCAATTAATACTGGATCAGACACATCCTTAGAAGAAACTGTCTTTTGCACGGTGACATAGAAATAAAGAATGAGGGAAAGAGGAGCTTAGGAAGAAGGATTCATATAATGGATGACTAGAAGGAAATACGAACATGCTGGGAGCTGAAGGAGAAGGCAGAACATATTGACCATTGGTGGTCTAAGTTCACTGACAAAAGGAATAAACCTGTCGTAAGACAGAATACGCATTAGTAATAATAATAATAATAATCATAATAATAATAATAATAATAATAATAATAATAATAATATCTAGTTTAATCAGGGAGTATGTAGACTTTTATCCGCTCTATGGGAACAAAACTGTCCAGGGTATTTCTTGGGGATTGCATAAACACCATACCTGCAATGAGATGACGGGGTGATAGTGGTTATTTATGAGTGGAAATCTTAAACCTAACTAACTAGACCATTGTGACCATAAGAACAGTTACTCTTTCAGTAAAAACACCTAAGGTGCCACCGGAATCAAACTCGTGTTCTCTAGATGGTTAGCCAGGGGCACTGACTACTAGACCAAGAAGCCTGGTCACTAAGGGCGTTGCCGACTTGTCACGTCATAGGAGGTCAAGATAAGCTTTCCCATGTTAGTGAATTTACGTTTTATTAAGATAGTTTCAAAGTAATAATATTGAAATAGAAACAAGAAATTTTTAAATCGTTCCGTAAATAGTCCTATAGTGTCACAAAATTATTATTTTTAATTTGAGGTATAGTTTTATAAACCTAATTTTTTTATATATATAAATCATCTACAACTAAGCTATTTGGCTTGGTCACGAAAATGTTCTGTGGGAGTCTTTTTGCCAGGATGAAGATTGAAAAGGTCAGTGGTAGAATATGTCTATCTAAAATAGGAAACAAGAAACAGGTAATTTTAACAATCAATTTAATGTTTTCAAGGAGTAAATAATATATTGCATGTGTAAACCCGTCAGAGGAAGAGGTGAAGTATTATCAGTATATAGACAAGAGGCCTCACAGTGTGAACTTCTCATTTTCTTACCGCCTTTTCTTTTTCATAGATTGGTGTCTAAGCGTGACAGTATTTAGAATACTTAGGTGCGTCAAGTTAAGATGCAACACTCTTCGCAAAATAGCTTCTAGATCTACAGGTTGACAACGTCATTAAACACTAATTGGTGGGAGGCTGAGCTAAATCGTCATTCTCATCTAGTTTTCTGCGGACTTGGATGTTGGGGATCAAACTCCAGATGTTTTATGAGGTATTTTATAAAATAGCTCCATATCCTCCCTTTTTGAAAATGAGGTACATTTATTTTAATTTTCATCGTACTCATTCCCAATTCCTACGTGTTAGGTCACGGATACTCTGGATGGATATTAAGAAGCTGTGAACCTGAATAATAATAAAAATTTAGTTCAGGTTTACAAAATAGTTGGTGAATTATCGTCAAATTAAAGACTACGCAATTGCTAGATTTTATTTAAGACTTTAGAGAAGCTCAGAATATTTCTTGAAACTATTTTAAAAAATATTTGAGAAACTCTTATCTCGCTTAAGATTAAAAAAAAGTATAATATATATAAATATACAAACTGTTTGTCGATTATTTACAATTAATTTAGTTCAGGTAATATAACTAAAAAATATTAGTATAAGAAAACCATTAATGGTTTATCTATTACCTAAATAGTAAGTAAAAATTTGATACCAAAATAAAATGATTTCTTCAACTTGTTTTATTCACTATAAATATTTTTATTTGGTTAGTAATCTTGGGAAAACAACATAATAAAACGGATATTTATAGCAACCAGCTAATGTTCACTAAATTGACAATTCTAAAAATAGTTTTAGTTTTACTCCTTGGCTTACGACTCGTCCAGTTTATCCGCATTGCATTACGGTAATAGACAAGGCTAAGTAGAGTATAACTATATATACCTATATATGCGTGGAGGGAGAGTGGAAAGTTTTGAGAAAAAACCGCTTAATATTCATAAAGCAATATTCAAACACCAATATCTACGTCACCAAAAGAACCAGATTAAACGAGCTTAGCGCTTGGATCAATTGAAAAAGATCCACCAATTTGTAACCAGCAATACATTATATTATTAACCTAACGCCTTACATTACGTGAACATTAGTGCAGGTAACCCAATACCTTAATACTTTACTGATGAACCACAGCTGATTTTAATTTGTAGTTTATTTGGTGTTTGGATATCGGAGTTAATCGAGTCTCAAAACTTTTGAAAATGAGGATTTTTGAACCACTCGTGTAATCACTACCTAAGATGAACATCAAACTAACTAAAGTGCAATTTACATAGAAATAACCTGATCTGGTAGCTATGATATCTACTTTTACGCATTCATAAGTCAAGTCATGTGATTTGCAGCTGTCACTTTTGATAAATATTATCATTACCTATAAAATAACATATATAATTAATGTTGATTGCAAAAAGATATTGTGTTCTTTTAAAATTTCTTTTCCTACAAAAAAAAAATACCAGCATTGGAACATAAAGGGGTTAGAGATTTCCAAGAGGTCCGACAAATGCTTTAAGGTAGGGTGAAAGAAAACGTTACCTTAAATTCGTACTTTTACAGTTTTTATGTACTGTGCAAAAAACAATTTTTGTTCAAATGATTAAAATCTTGCTTTAGTATATCTATTTAATTTAATTTTATACACGTAATAATCTCAATCGTTGATTTAAAACGTTTGTGATTAAATAAAAAATTACTCATGGAGGTCATTCAAGAAATGTTGATATCACGATGTGTAGAATATTAACCTAAATGTTTCTACTTAAGAAATATCTTATTTATTCGGACATAAAAAAGTTGTTTGTTAGAAAAACCGCAAAAATACTGACTTTTTAACTCGTGTTGCCTACCATTCATCCTTGAGCCAGGTGCTTTATAACAAAGCATTGTCAACCCTTAATTGGGTGTTTAAAAGAGGACTGAGAAAATTAGGATGATTTAGATGATGTTCCTTAATCCCTCAATGAAATATTCAAACAAATATTTATAATAACGATCTGTGAAATTGTTAAACGAGAAACCAATCTGTTTGTTCATGAACACTTTACTGAAACGTACTGTCTTTTATACCATACATATTTTATCTTTATATTAGGAGCGTCCCCACTTTACTCTAACAACTGCGTAGACCAATGACGTTATGAGAATACTCGTTACCCCTTAGAAAATTGGAAGTCTCTTAACGTGGGAAGGTTTAAGTGGACTGTTCTTGACGACAAAATGACCACTGTTACCTTAAAATTACACTGTCCATGTGCCACAAACATCCTGAATGGCGTCTTATTCTCACCGGTAGCTTTCAAGGACAAATTTAGTAGAATTACTCACCATAAAAAACTGTAACCTTTTTTCCCAAACTAACAAATAGCCGTAACTATTTCTTACAAAACAAAATATTATTATAAATCACTTAATTTCTTATTTTGATAAATCATTAATCATATTTTGAGTAGGAATGAAAAGTGTATGTTGTAGTTAGAATTTAGTATGCAGTTATTTTTTTTAATAAATCTAAAATATTCAATTCAAAATATATAATTTTAACCTTTATCCTCCCTATCTCTCCACCCCTTTAATGGGACGAACAATTTGTTCAATATGGTTGATAAACAATGACCCGAAATCTAGTGTTAAATTTTTATGATTTTCTATTATTTAAAAAAAAAAAAATTAGAAAATCACTTTAACAATTTTATTCAAAATGGATATCTGAGGACTGTTAAAATAAATAAATAACACTTATACATTTGTGTTTTGGAGAAATAAATAATGTAATGTTTGTTTGTTGATACAATATATATATATATATATATTAATTTCCTTACAAATATACACTACGAGAGAGTAGGTATGAATGTCCCATTTATCTTTTTTGTGTTTGGTACCAAGGTTGCTTAGCTGGAGCTCATCTGTGAATAGGTCCAAAAACATTACACTTTAAAAAAAAATATACCTATAACTTAGTACTAGCAACAGTTTAAACTACTATTAAAATCTAAGGCAGAAGTATTCAATCCATGATACGAATACCTCCAGGGGTAAACGAGAAATTTTAGGGGTGTATAAATTTAAAATATATGTGTACATTATTTCATGATAAAAACACTGAATAATCAGGGCCAGGTCTAGTGTCAGCCACAAGAAACCCGGGCGTAAGGACATGTGATCTGGGATTGCTAGTTTTACTGTAGATCTAGATTATATAGACTATATTGTATAGTCTACCTTATGCACCAACAACCTTGTGGGTACAAGGAGAGATCAAGGAGAGATCAAGGAGAGATCAATAAGCAAGTGGTATGAGGTTATCATTCCGACATTGCACTTGGTTACCGTTTACAGGAAGGTCGGGCTTCAAATCCTAGTCGGGCTCACGAGGCATAGTTTGCCTTATTTGATTTTCACTGTAATTTTCCATCCACTCTCCCCGCTAGTGAAAATGAATTTCCTCAAGCTGCCCCTGTAAACCGTAACCCCTGGGTGGAGTCTTAAGGAGAAGAAGGGCCGACGAAGCGCTGAGAAGCATTTCAGACGTTCAAAAACCACTCGTTATTTAACTTTGGGTTGGTTATTTCTAAAGTTGATGCACGACAAAATGGTGTTGAACGATATTAACATGTCCCAAAAGGATTTAAAACATTTAATTAATGAAAGAACATATCACTTTTACCAGTAAAGGTATTTCCATATACCTTCCAGGGTTCTTTTACATGCCACAATTTAAATGGGACTGATGGACTTACTTCCCCTCCGAAGGAAGTTGTGCTACGGATTTTTATTGCTCAATCAAAATCCGTTGATTCCCGCTGGGCTTGAACCCAGAAACTTCGGGTCCTGAGGCAAACACTTTATTCCAACACCACCGAGAATGACAATGGCTTATGAACTAATTGTACTAATAGTTTAGGAATTATTAAGGTCAAATTTAGAGGAAGTGTACCTAAATTTGTGTGCACAGAAAGTGGAAAACCATTTAGGAAAAATCATTCTATGTACATATGGACGAAATCTAAACACGATCTCCTCATCATCTGTAGTATAGTGTATTGTGAGAGTAGTGCCTTAGACTATGTGGCCACAAAAGCAGATATAAACTCTTTATTTAAAATTATATATCAAAACGTGAAGCTAGCTCTAAATTCAATGACGTCTCACGTTTAGAGACACTGTTCTGAGATCAAATAAAATGGTTAAGAACATAGAATCAACCTTAATCAAATACTAAAACAGCACTTTTAATAGATTCACGATGTGAGGAATGCCAGGCCTCCACCGTGGTTCGGATTCCACGTTAAACTGTAGGTCCTTAATTTCATCTCACAATCACCCTACCATTACACATTAGTGTAAGTGCGTATAACCCGAACGGGTAGTAAGACGCGGTGCTAATAATAATAGATTCACAAAAGAAAATTGTAAGTTAGTTAATTAGGATTTTGGTGACTTTGAAGCATTAACACATACATTCACATACTAAAAACTAAAGTGTGAAGATATTTATCATAAAATATAAAATAATCAGGATGAGAATGGTAGATTTTAAGAAAACACACTATACTCGTATTTACAAATTATGATGCCACATGAAATTACATTGTTGAAATATGAGCAATTGCGCTTTAAACATGGTATTTTACCCTAAATATATGTCCACTCTTTCTTTACGCAAATGTGGGTACACTTATTCTAAATTCAAACATCCTCTCCCCTCGCATATTTTTGTAAGTAGTACATAAGTGCATTACCCTAACCGGTAGAAAGACGCGGTGAGAAGAAAACAAATATAAACACAGTAAATATGTCAATTCACTCAATAATTCATCGGAATTGGAACATTGTATTTTGTAGTACCACAAATCATGAGTATATTTTGAAAACGTTTTTGTATTTTAATATGTCTATTATTTATAAAATAGAAAAAAATGTGCTTTCATGTTCATCCAGAGTATTTTTCTTTTCCATTGAGTAAATTAACATGCTATGTCTATTGTGCAATTGGTCTTGGAAGAATGGCCATTCATTGTACACTGGAACACTTATATACCTTGTAAACACAATCACCGTTTCGAATGCTACCGATTATTATGGTCGCAGAAACCAAACGATTACAATTTTTTTTGTGGAAAGTTGGCAAAATAGAAAATGTCTTTGCTTTCTTTACGAACATCAAACATCGAAGTGGTGAAATACTATACAACCTTTCCTTTTACCTGAAAATAAGAGTATTCGTATGACATTTCCAAAACACTATTGACTGAAATGGTAAAAATGTTGTGTTTATCCATCCATGTGTTTCTTTAAGAGAACATCCATTTTCTAAAACACTTTGCTCCCCCCTCCCCCCCCCCCTCCACCCTCTCCACCCCCTCCAAATAATTTCAAAGTATTTTTGCCGTCATTCTTACAAACCTAAGTGTAACATTGTTTTCTTACAACATACTGCAAAGAGTATAATCCGAATTGACTAGTAAGACGCAATACTAAAAAAAAAAAAGTAATATGATCACGTTCCTTTACTGGTTCAAACGTCTCTAATATATGTACATTGCAGTTAAAAATACAAAACCTTTATTTTTATATGACGTTCTGTACTTACTTACTCGATGGCACTAGGAGCTCGAAAATTCATTGCCACGCTTACAAAAGTAGGCCACATATCTCTATCTTGAGCTAATTCTATCAAGTCCACCTCATTACACCCTATCTATTTCAGATGTATTATAATATTGTCCTTCTATTTGTGTCTAGGTCTTCCAAACGGTTTCTTCCCAATTGGGTTTGCCAGTCAGTATCCTGAACCAGGTTCTAGAATCTTCCATTTGCGCTAAATATCCTTCTTACAATAATATACGAGATTTGAGTATCCTAACAATGTCTTGTGAGTGCAAAGTGTGTAACTCATCATTATGTAACCTCCTCTACTCCCCAGAAGCCTCATTCCTAAGCATCTTGTTTTCTAATGTCCTGCCCTAAATTTGTTTTCGACAGGTAAGGTAAAAAACGATGTTTCCCACTCATAGAGAAAACCAGTAATATTATTGTTTTGGATATTCTTAATTTTACATTCCTTGAAAGCAGTTGACAACTTACGGACCGAGTAGTAGCATGCATTCCCGACTGCATTATTTTTCTACTTTCCAATCTAATATCGTTATTGCTAGTTAAAATTGTTCCTAAATATTTAAACTCATTAACCCTGTTAAATGATAGGCTATTCACAGTAATCTCTAAATTATCGACTCCAATTTGTTTTCTCTGAGTGCTCATATACTAAGTCTTTTCAACGTTCATTTCTAAACCTATTCCCTTACTACCCTCTTATAAAATATCTGCATTTTTTTTACAACCACTTTCTTAATAATTGCCCAACAAAACTAAATCATTTGAATGTCCTAATATCTGCAATGTACTATTTATTTCCAACCCTTACCCACTCTCTTGCAATACCCTATTAGCATACTCGAAATATAAATTAAAACGTAATTGGGAGATTTTACCTTCTTATTTCAACCCATTATGTATTTTGAAAGTCACATCCAGCCCATATCCTGCCATGCATATCAGTCAAACATACAGTAGCCCCATGGCTTCTTTGGTGCTGACTGACAGTTCACAGCTGACTTCTGACAGTCAACATTTAGGTATATACCTAAATGTTGACTGTCAGAACTGACAGCTGCTAAACAAATATTTTTGCAGATCATATGATTCGGCGTAGGGATACATAATTTGGTCTGGTAACTTTTCAAAGCCGTCAGCTGTCAGCTATGAGCTGTCAGTCACCACCAAAGAAGCCGTGGGGCTACTGTACCTCGATTACCTAAAAAATTGCTTTGGGCATCACAAATTTAACTAAAATTTAATATAATTTATTTTATCTGAATATATAAAACTTATTGTTGATGAACCGTCATGTTCTATTCCCACTTTTTTTCAAATATTTGCCGAATAGTAAAAATTTGATCCGTTGTTGAGCTAATTATTCGAATTACACACTGATGATCCCCAATTATTCTTCGGCATATGGTGTCGATATCATGGAAATTATGTTAGAGAACATTTTATAGCAAGTTGGTATTAGCGAAATACATCTAAAGTCGGTGGCACACCAAATAAATATCAATCTTGTCTAGTCAGGTTTTTTGGCGAGAAGGTATGGGTTCTAGTCCCATCTAGATGTAATAAGATGGTTTTATTCAATATAAATCCCCACTTCACCTCCACGAAAATCCTGATATATTTACTCTTTCTATTAGTATATTGAAACCATATAAGGATATCCTGGACAGGTAGTAAAACGTGGTGGAATATATATATATATCTCACATCCAGGCAGTGTATTTTCTACAATGTAAAAACACATTTAACATTAATAATCATTTTCCTTGTATTCATTTTTATAATATATATTAATAATAATAATAATAATATGTTTTATTTTAATAATATTAATATCATAAATATGTATATGGAATATTTGTAGTAAAAATAATTATAATATTTCATTTTGTACCCCTCATATGAATGCCTAGTTATACTAAATTAAAACTCCATATATTCACTACTTTACCTTAACGATGGTACGCATAAAGAATAAAATAGCACGTTTGACTCCCTATAACTCGTGAACTGTAATGATTTGAAACCCGTTAATCACTATTTATATCTTAATAATTATACGCTTGTTTAAAATTGTGCACTAAATTGTTAATGGTCGAATGGCCTTATGTGAAAGAGACAATGAGCCTGTGTCGATTGATTGGGTGTGTCTGTGTGAGGGTAAACATAATGAATCAATTGACTGGACCCACGTCACTGGTCGAATGGTCTAAGGTGTCACTCTAGCAATAGATTGGACTGGCGATGACAAGGAGATCGAGGCTCAAATTCCGATCGTGTGTACTGAGTGTATATTACCTAAATGATTTCACACTCTACCTACAAGCAAAATGCGTGTACACTTTCTCTAGATACAAACATCCCTAACCATATCACAGCAACGTAATTAGTTGTTATGTGTAGAACTCTAAAAGTTAGTGATACATGATAACAACAAATAATTTACTTAATTACTTACTCTATGGCATAAGGCACTCAAAACATCGTTGCCGCACTTACAAAAGTATGCTACATGCCCCTAGCTTGATCTAGTTCTATCCAGCCAACCTCATTATACTCTAACCCTATCTTTAGCTAGTTCTATTCAGTCTACTTCATTACACCCTATATCCTTCATGTAATTTTTAATGTTACCCTCCTATCTGTATCTGGGACTTCCCATTGGTCTCTTCCCATTGGATTTGCTAGTCACTACACTGAACAAGTTTCTAGAATCTCCCATTTGCACTGCATGTCCCGCTCACCATAATCTACGAGACCTGATTATTCTAACAATATATTGTGATGAATATGGCTACAGTGTATATAACTCACCATTATTAAACCTCCTCCACTCCCCAGTACCCTTAAAAATATCATGAACCAAAATATTCACATAGAATGTAGATTATTACAAATCAAATCTGAAAATCCCAAACACAATCAAAAAATATTTCTCAGTTGATACCTTTTAATCGGACTAGATAGGAGTAAGAGGAGACTAGAATCCTTACCATGTTTATTGTAAGGGATTTTTCCGTTCTTTCTACACTAGAATTTGGGTGCACTGATTCTTAAACTATCATCCTAGTTACTTTAATTATAGACAAAGCATTTAATAACCTCAGTATTTTTTAAAAGATACAGCAAAATTGCGATAAATTTATTTCCCGGGACGTGTTAGCTTGGCGGGCATGTCCACCTTAGCCCCCTGGCCTCTCACAAATCTTCTAATTTTACTAAAATGGGACTTGGTATTGTCATAGTAACATTGAAGCGTTTTGTTTTTAAAAAAATCATGTTAGGAGCTATATAACCTATTTATACAACTAAAATAATTGAT
Source organism: Timema cristinae (assembly GCA_039000515.1). Classification (NCBI taxonomy): domain Eukaryota; kingdom Metazoa; phylum Arthropoda; class Insecta; order Phasmatodea; family Timematidae; genus Timema; species Timema cristinae. Next base: position 49,523,158 of record JBCFYV010009882.1, read on the forward strand.
TTAATCATATAATTAATTATGAATTTGTCACAAACATATCTGTATAACTCTAAATTAAATTGAAACTAGAGCCATGTTGTCCTTAATAATAATTGAGAGCTAGTGATGAAATTGATGTTTTTGGGGTATAATAAATAGTGAATTTATTCCTATTTAATTAACTTTATGTAGAAAATATTAAATTAGTTTAGGGATTAAAAGGCTTATTCAGGTATTTTTAAAACTCATTGTACTGTGCATGTATTTATTAATGAAGTATATCCTTCTTGATTATTTAATTTTATCCTAATTTATCTCAAATTAGGGATAAGTGACATACTTTTATAAGTGCAGCGATAAATATCAAGCTTAAAATGTCATAGATAAGCTTTTCTTAAGGTGTGTCCTGGGGTTCTCCAAGACCCCTTCAGGGGCTCCTTGAGACTTTAGACAAGGGGCTGGTAAACTTTTAGTAGTGTTGTGCTGAAGTAATATTTCAAAGTTGCCCAGCATGCCAACCAAACTAAGCCCATCCAATATGTATATATTTTAATAATAGCAAACTATTACAGCTATTAAAACTAATTTAAGTTTATCTCGTAAAATATTAATTTAACGACATGTTTCTAAATCAAATACATTAAATAACTTCTGTTTCTAGAATATTTAGTATTTTTTTATAAATAAGATGAATCAGAATAAGTAAATAAGTTATAAATGTGTTTTGCCAAATTTAAGTTCGGAAGACATTATTTTGAAATCTTGAAACAAAACAAATGAATCATTTAAAATAAACAAGTTGTTACTAAAACCATTACTCACATTAATGGTTTTATATTATTTAATCAAATTGCAGCTGTATTATATTAAGCCATATATTAAAGAGATTTGCAATCATGCTAAATATTCTCACTTAAAAACAAGTTTTTGTTGAAATAAAACACATATTAAATTTAAAAAAACAGTGGTTTATCTTCTAGTTAAATTATTTAAGATTGAAATTGAATTGATTAATGAATATATTTATTACAAAATGTATCAACGTTTTGAATTATATTGCTGTAAGATAGACAAAACCTACTTAAACAACATGTTTTTTAGGCTCAACAGTTTTTTATGAGTGTAAAGGTGATTGGGGTTAAAAAGTTTAAGAACTGATGTCATAGTGTAAGTAAGTAATCAATGTTACGTTCACAAATAAAATTAAAATGTAGGCCTATGTTGAAAAATGACACCGGGTTGCGGGAATCAAGATGGGAATCCTGACTTTATCACAATATTCATATTATATAGAACTATCAAAGTTTGTCACATGCCAAGAGGCACTATTGTAAGACAGTGTTGGTGATGCTGAATCGTCAGATACTCAGAGCTTTTTGGAAGAGTGTCGACCTGTCACGTTTTAACACAAATTAGGTGTTTTTAGCACCACGTCTAAATACCTTGTAGGGTTATAGGCCTATGTACTAATTACACGAATGGGTTAGGGACTAGAAAGGCTTAATTTAGACGAAATACGTCTGAATTTGCGTGGGGGGAGCGTGGGAAGCAATTTAGGAAAACTACCCTCAGTGTATCCGACCCAGATCGAACCCAGGTCTCCCCCTCTTCAGCAATATAGTCATGAGATTAGCACGGTATACCACCACGGCCACCGAAGCGGGTCACATTAGAATTATATCTGTGAGTGGCACATACTCCAAATCAGATATTAATCTTAATATAGTACACGATTCAGCACAAAAACATATAAAACAACAGTTTCGTGTCATGGAGTGTCGTCAGGGAAAGCAGAGTTTGTTAAAACTGTACCTGTTCTATGTTCTCAACCTCTCGTTCACCTTTTGACCAATCATACATTGGTTCTGGTCTACATACCTCACATTAAAATGCATTTCCGTTGATATATGACCAATGAGTGTTCTACTGAGTAATGAGAACGTATCATAGGTACAGTTTTAACTAAAGTCACTGCTGACAAATTCTATCTCTCAGCTCTCTATGCTCTCTGGTACCAGAACCTTATAATACTATTTTTAAATACTGACTTATTATTTTAAGACAAATTTTAAGGCATTGACTGCTAAACCCAATGGGAAGAGACCACTGGGAAGATCTAGACCGCTTTAAGTACTAATCACTCTAATGGATTAGGAATTGGGAGGGTTGAATTAGAGGAAGTGAACCCGCATTTGCGTGGAGGGAAAGTGGAACACAATTTAGGAAAAACCACTCCCAGTTCACCCGACCGAGATTCGAACCTCGATCTCCCCGTCCTCAGCAGTCGAGCTCAACACGACAGGCGCGTTAGCCAACTACGCCACCGAGGCGGGTCTTTTGTAAGAGTGCCAATGAAATTCAACTGCCGTAGAGTAAGTAAGACACATTTCATATGTGTTATTAATTCTTATCATGACTTCTCAAAACATGAAGTCAAGGTCTAAAAGTTATAATGTATTTATACTTCATTGCAATTTATTTAATATGCATAATTTTTTGCTAACACATCCTATTACCTATACTGGCTTCACTAAATTCATTGACACAGATTTAATGATAAATGGGAATAGAGGAAGAGGAAGAAAGAGGGATATACCAGATGCTGGATCAATCAAAGGTCGGAGGACGACTCAAAAATACCAAGAGAATGCTCCAGTATCAAGATACATGGAGAAGTATCATAACTGGACCTGACAAGAGGCAGAACTACACCTGATGATGATGATATAATAGGTATGAGTAAATTTGAATTCAGAGGAAATGTACTCACATTTTCGTGTAGTTAAAGTGGAAAATGGATACTTTAAAATAGCCCTCAGTACACCTGTTTGGGATTATTACCATGGACATCCCCTAGTTATCTATTCTAGACGAGCATCATGTTTAATCTGAGTTCCCAAATATTTGAGTATTTATTTATAATTGACCTATTATTACTTAGTGTTCCTTCTTTATTCATTTCCGTTGCCTTGTACAAATTAAATCATTCAGTAAGTTATATTAGCAGCTTCCTTTTTTTAAATCCTTAAACTGAATCTTCTTACCAGGTGTGAAGTCGTCATTCAGTTGAATTAGTAGTATTCTTGATCCCTTTTAATTCTCCAGTGTCCAACATTGGAAACCTACCTTTTATTAGCCTACATTAATAATTGTGCAAACATTGGTGGGCATGTGGGCTAAAGCGTCAGCTTTATCTAGTCTGTCCTACCAGTAACAGAGAGGTCAAAGCTCAGATCTAGAATGGGTGTACTGACGTTTATTTTTCTAAATTACTTCTTGTTTTTTTATCACCGCTTGGTACTACCTGTTCAGGCTATACTCATACGATAACTACCCTAAAAGGGAATTGATGAGTATGGAAGCATTTCAGAGGTAATCTGTCCCCATTAGCCTGGAAGGAAAGCCGGAAACTATTTAGGAAAAACCACCCTTTGTAAGCCTGATCTCCCCGTCATCATCAGGCCAGTCCAACACGAGAGTGACGCATTAGACCATTCATCCACTGAAGCGGATTTTTCTTAGATTGATTTCCATGTTACCAACACGCAGATTTAAGTGGGTTTCAATAAATTATTTTTCCCTATCCATACCCATGTGTGTAAATTAGTGTAAATATATGCACTAGATCACTAGTAAAATGTTGCCTACCCCGGCTCAACACCCAGAGTTATTGAATAGAATTACCTGAAGTCCAGTTTTAATTGAGATTAATTTATTGTGTAGAAAAAGATTCAATTCCACTTTACATTAATCTTATATTATGCTGTATCAACTAACATCATAGCTGTAGTAAGTAATTCAAAGTCAATCAGAAGGGGTCAGTCCCTGATGAATCAAGTGTTTTAAATACCCTGACAAATATGGGCTTTCGTTAATTCCTGCTTGAGTTTTCTTTATTAAATCAGTTTCAGGTTCCTTACTAAGCTACTTCAAGGTATTTAACATTGCCTTCAGCTGTAGGATTAATATCATAATAGGCTAACCATCTTATATTGAGAGAAAATAGTCTACATTCCAGTCCGGAAATATTTTAGTCATGTCTAGGGACTAAATCGGTTTAAGATGGTATGGCAAGGATTCCGCGTTAAGAGCAGTATTTTTGAAGTTTTTAGCGATTTTTTATTGGCAGAATAAATAAAATACTTCCACAATAGAAACATAAAATTTAATTCATATAGTTATCTCAAAAGGTCTTGGTTATCAAACAAATTTCGAACTTAAAACCCACAAAAAAGCTTCTCACCATTTGAATCCTTCCACATTTCAAATATAAAGTAAAAATACGATAGAAAATAGTATTTAAAAATAATCATTTTTTTTGCTGTCAAAATTTATAACATTTAACTGAATTATTAGTATTACTTTATCTGAATTAATAATTTATAACTGCCTATGACAAGGAGTGGTGTTCGAAACCCGGTTGGGTCTACTGAAGGTGGTTTTTCTAGAATGGTTTTTCAATTTCCCTCCACGAAAATAGGGGTACAATACCTTTAAATTAAATCTATCTCATCCCTAACTCGTTAGCATAATTAGTGCATGTGTGTATAATCTGAAGATGTAGTAGGACGCGATGCTATATAGAAAAGTTATACTAATAGTGACATCTACAGATCACACGATTTTACGTATGATTATATAAAAGTAGTTTATTAAACTTTTTAACTGATTTCCTAAGTTTTATTTTTGTATTAAACGCCCCATCCAAACTATCCGTAAAACCACGCCAATCCACGTTCCTTCTAGGCTATCAGTAAAAATACACGGGCTATTCGACCTGATGCCAAGTTCACCTAGTCTGATTTTTGGATGGTGAGGAGGTCAGGGTTCGAATTTTGACCATGTTTAGTAGGTTTATCGTGGTCTTCCCTAATTGGTTTCCTACTCTCCCTCGATTCAAATGCTCGTACTACTCAACTAAAGTCTACGTTCCTCATGAATGTGACTAAATGTTTATAGTCCCGACGAATAGTAAGACACGTAGCAGATCATAAAAAAAACTAATAAAAGGACACTATTAGACATGTTCCACTAAACCTAGGTGAATCCTAGCAAGACACAGACATTCTTTGGACAGGGGAGAGTGCTACTTTATTACTGTTCAAAACTTCTTTTTAAGTCCCATATCAGCTTTGTCAAAGCTTCCTAGCGATCAAACTTCCATGCCTCATCCAGTTAAGAAGCTATAGTAACTCGTTCACGCGATTAATCCCATTATTCGAAGAACATTGGATTTGAGATGTTTAGATTCATTTTATATTCTTCATTGAAATAGACAAGTCAAGAGAAAATAAATTATTCCCGACCTTACAACGCTTCCCAATATATTTTGGAGATCGATTTCTGTAGCTTAAGATACAAGGGTTTGTTTCAATATTAATGGCAATGGCCACTTAGAAGAGAAAGTTTTGTAAGTACAGCCTTTAATAAAAATAATAATATAGTGTGGACATACACTAATAAAGAGAATAATTACGAAAATAAAAAATTAAGACTCATAATCCATTCAATAAAAGTAGCCATTCTATTTGTGTGCTATCAAAAGTAGTCATTATTTTATTTGGTTCTGATATTTCGATAAATATATGTATTTTTATAGATTATGTTACGCAAGTCTATGTTTTGTTGCTTGCGTTTTTTTTAAACCATAACGTTAAACAATATTTTATTTTACTGGCTTACTCTAAATACGAATGAAAGAGGAGGATTTGGTAAGGTGTACTCACATATTCATGGAGAGGGATGTAAAAACCACTTACTGTGTAAAAAGAACCTGGATTGAACCCAAACGAAATTTGATACGTGTGCTCCTTGTCAAATATATTACGGTACGCTTAACAGAAGATTATATAAGAGGTCAGTATCACCATGTTTATGGAAGCGCAAGTTCTCAAAAACAACTTCATTTTCCTTGCCCCTTAGATTAATCTGGTAATAGTAATGTTATGGGTGACCTGGTGGTCCAGGGGTAAGGTGTCAGACTTCTGTGCTGGAGGCCGGGGTTCAATCCTCGGTCCCAGCACAGATTTATCTGATTTCCGAACCCTTCCTTCACCTCTGACAAGGAATCTTGTGAATGTGGGGAATGCCAGGCCTTCACCGTGGATCGGATTCCACGTTAAACTGTAGGTCCTTCATTTCATCTCACAATCACCCTACCATTACACATTAGCGTAAGTGCGTATAACCCGAACGGGTAGTAAGACGCGGTGCTAATAATAATAATAATAATAATAATAATAGTAATGTTGTTAAACGTCATCATTAAAAAATGCAGGTAACAATATATATACTTATTTCTTACCTCCAATCAAAGGTATAGGACGAGAAAACCATGTGTTTTAAATAATTTATCTATAATTTATAACTAATATTTTATTAATATAAAAGCCTTAAACATATAGATCTCCAATCATATTATGAAGTTAAATAGTCAATATTATTATACTATTTCAAATCTGTACAAATATTAGATTCAACTCAATTTAAAGGTCACAATTTTTTTAAATTCATTACTATTTTTCACCTAGTCAAGAGGACAATGATTTCAAAGTATTTCCAGTCAAGTATTAATAGAGGTTTATATTAGTTTAAAGATTAGCATAACTACCTGGCTTGAAAAATATCAAAACGCATAAGAAAATACCAGAACAAAAGTTGAGTTTCTTGTGAATTCTTTTTTTAAATTAATGGCGCATGTTTAAACAAAATTGGAGCTATGTTCACATTTTTTGAGACTTGGGCTGGCTCTAAGTCTTAAATTAATATAATCTATTTACTAAAAATCAGATTGATCGAACGACACACATTTTGCTAATAATAAGTGAATGTATAAACTTAGGTTTTTTTTTATCAGAAATATATATAAAATAGACATGTATACCTACTACTATATTTTTTTTAAACTTGGTGATGTGACAATTGCGAAATTTTGTGTATTTATCTAAGTTTACTCAATATCACTTGGCTTGACACATTTTTTTAAAGGAATAAAAATCCATAAGGGTGTTATAGTAATATATTAGTCTAAAACTGTAAGTGTGTTGTGTTTAAATTATTATCTCATACTGAAATTTAAAAAAACATTGAATAATAAAATATTTTTGAAAAATAAGAAAATATTGAATTTCTCTTCGCTGTCAAATAAATTTGTATCACTGTAACTTGAAATAAATGGTAAAAAAATCAATGATATACCTTAACAACTGAATAAACCTCAACAAGGGACTACTTTTCCTTTGCGAGGTTATTTAGTTGTGATGGATCTCTATCCACTTTTAAGGGATATTTCCTCTCCATATAAGATGTATAAATTCTCACCAATCAGGGTGTAGGTCTACAGTGTGAATGCTACTCACATTCACAGATAACCATCCCACATTTTGGTTTCATACAATTCAATAGAAACACAATTTGGCATAAAATCTCATCTGTAAATCCGTAGCTTGACAACAAAAAAGTTTACGTATATTTCCTCCTACCCCCCCCCCCCCCTCATGCCTCACCCTACGCAAAATACCCAGCATTTCTCCCTCCTGAAACTTCAACCAACTTCCCCTCCTATTTTTTCTACTGAAAGTAAGTTGGACAATTCTTGGCATAACAAAAGCGGGTACGAGGATTTCAAAGGTAATTGGCCTACTAGAAAAGAGGGGATATCTGATTCTTTTTTTTTTTTAGATTCTCGTGACGTAGGCTTATGATGTGAAAGATTCTTCCATGGAATCATTGAGCTGAATGTCTTTATGTTGTGAGGGTTTGTTTGACTGGTGGGCTAAAGGGTGGGTGGGTGGGTGGGATGATGGTAGAGTAGTGTGCTACTGGAAATCAGCGAAACATTTCATCCAAAACATCTGCGCGTTTCAGGATTTGATTCCTCATGTCAAATCAGTCTCTCTAGTGATGGCCTAACTTAATGTGTGTGAGCGAATTAGACCTTCAGCATTTCGGTGTCACTCTTTTCGCGGAACAGATTATTAAAATGGATCCTAGTATAGCGAAATATTGACAAATTTAACATTATATGAATTTATGATTTCTATTATAGAGACATTGATTCCAATTTTTGAGACTTCAATTTAGTTTAAAATGTCACAGATTCCTTTAAACGTGAAGGATAGCTATCTCTGGATAGGATTTAATCGTTTCCATATAGAAGGTAAACTTTACTAAAATATTATATTAAATAAAACAACAGATTTGGCTTATAAAGTGTACAGTTAATATAGTGTGTGTTGTATGGATTTACATGAAACGTTCATGCGTATTATGAACTATTTTTATTATCTAACTTAATTTGTTTATTTTTTACTTAAGGTATTTAACGTGCACTTTTTTAACCGACTGAATGTATTAGCAAATGACTTAAAAACTAATTTGATTTCCTAACACACAAAACACCCAGCTCCTGGACAGTTAATTCATCGCTGTGTAAAGGGAAACAACAATTTAACAAATAATACCTTTTTCAGCCATATCGGGAATTGAACCTGGGATTCCTAGCTAAGTAAATGGACACAATATCGACTGATCTAAAGTGTCGGACTTATACCATATTAAAACAATAATAACTAAAGATAAAATACAATTAATATATTGCTACATTATGTAATATTAAACATTCGCCACACATTTGAACAAGGTGAGTAATTTTCATACACAAATCTTAATCGTGTCCAAAGATTGAATTAATTTTTATTTAAATTAAAAATCCACTATTTTAGTGAAGGGTAAGCCAGTGTCTTATTTTTGATCAACTACGAAAATGTTGCTTTTCAAAATAAAATAAAACACAAATGTAATATTTACAAAGATTATTTTTCCAAAAGTAAAATACAGGACTGAGTCAAATAATGAAGCATTCACCTAAAATATTATTTAAATGGTTTAGAAGATAAATAAAACTATATATTCGAAGTGGTCTATAATATGATTCTTTTCACTATGAATTAAGAATAAATATAAAAATAAGATATCTTTGTAATTACACTTCTAAGAATTTGTACATATTTTTATTTATTGACTTAATACTACTAATTTATCTAAGAAAACCATTATCTATAGAAGGTGTTTTATTAAAATTCCACTCTATCCAATGATCGAGGGCAGTTTAAATAATAAACAATTTCAATTCATTCATATAGGTTATTTACTATTTTCTAAATACACAAATATTTATTCAAGAAAGTCAGATATACATTTAAAATACACTATATTAATATTAATCTAATACAGCTTACATACATAATTTTGGCAGAAACAGTCAAAATTAGCTCAATTATAAAAATAAAACCTCAATAAATTGGCTGTCCAAAGTATAAATTGTTTTGAGAATATTGGTCGATAAAAATTCAACAAGAAGTGTTTTGGTTGATCCATCAAAGTTTACTAAGATTTATTAGGGGTGTTAGATATCATAATCACCCGCTAAGCTTTGACTTGATATTTTGTAATGTATTTGAGAATATACAATCTACGATAAAATAATTACACTTATTTGTACTAATGGTAAGGGATGATGGAAGAATCTAGAGTAGGGGGTACCATTATTAGCGTCAGCAAAGGAATTAAATCAAACCTGGAAAACACAAATTAGCTTATTTCGTACATGATGTAAACAATACTTTAGCAATATATTACCGGCACTGGTGGCCACATGGTCTAACGCGCTACTCTCGCAGTAGACCAGACTGTCGATTATGGAGAGATCGAAGTTCGAATCTTCGTTGGGTGCACTGAGAATGGTTTTCCAAATTTGCTTTCCACTATCCTTCCACGCAAATGTTGATATACTTCCTTTAAATATAGCCTTCCTCATTCCTAAAACTATTAGCGTAATTGGTATATAAGCATTTAACCCAAACGAGTGGTAAGATGCACTGATAAAAAAAATGAATTAATAAAGTTTATTATTTTAAAATTAAAACCATTGATTTAAATATACTTATTAAAATATGTCAATGTAGAAAAATATTATTTCAAATTTAAACCAAGTCAGTTTTGAAGGATTTGAATAATCTTGGTACAGATACAGTTCTAAGTTTTTTCATAGTAATTATATGACTATATTTTATATTGCCTTGAATGTTGGCAATGTCAAAATATGTTGGTTTTCTTACAAAAGTTCATAAATAGTTGAAGAATTTAATTAAGATTTATGACAAAACAGAACCTCTAAACGAAATTTTAGCTATTTTTTATGGAACTAATTTTTTTAAACTGATTTTGACTTAATAAAGCAGATTTTGTTGAACCTTATTGAAATATACCTCAGTTTTCCATATTTAACTAACATATACCACTTTTAGCTCATAGTAAGTCTGCCTAACATTCTTTATTTAATATTAAAAGTTAAATTTTCCTTAAAAATAAAAACACTTATGTAATTGTTATCCATAACTTACGTTAGAGACTACGGATATTAAAATTCTTTTAAAAATAACAATGGATGAAGTATTCTTCAATTTCTAATCGAATAAATTTGCTTACTATGTGTACAAGACCATTTTAGTTATATATATATATATATATATTTATTTTTTAATATTCTCTGAGTAAAAATAAATAAATGTAGATTCTTATTTATTTTATTTACCATTTTTCCGACTAATTTATTTAAACCGAAGCCTAGTCTGATGGTTTGTAAAATAAAATAAAAGTCTTAACTTATGATTAATTGTCTACCTGTCCTATTTCTGTATTACAAAAAGCTGATGTGTCAAATTGCTACCTTAATTTTGTCATTCTATTAACTTATCTTGCCAATGATCCTGTTGTTTATAGGAATATAGATTAACCATAAAATATTTTATAATATTAAGGCCCTGATAAGACTATTCGTAAATATGTTTGACCTTTTCATTAAAAAATTACTTTTTAAAGAAATAAATCCGTTAATTTGCTTGATTTTATTTTCTCGCCGTTTGTGTTGTATGCATATATTAACAACGTTAATTGAGTAAGGAGAGTTGGGTAGCATTTTAAAAGAAATATGCCATCATTTGCACGTAAGGATAATGCCAAAGAACTTTAGCAAAACACACATTTAATAAACTGAGACGGGGTTTGAACCCCTAATTCCTTGTCATCGGCAGTCCATCTGTTAGGAAAGTTATGCCTTAGATCATAATACCACTTAAATATTCAATTTAATTGGACGACTTAGACCTTAAAGTTAGTTGATTTTGTATTTATGTTGAACATTAATAGTTTTTATTACAAAAATAATTGTACATTTTCTTACTAGACCTGAGTATTAAAGTGAACTGAAAAAAAGGAAACTGCGTGTACTAGTTCGACTACCCTGACATATTTTAAAAAAATTTGTAAGATATGAATTATACAAACAACTCTATAAAACTAGTTACAGGCAAACTAATGAACAGTAATATTTGTTGGAATATGTAAAACCTTATCAGCAATCTAGTTTAACATCAGAGTGGTGCGTTTGAGCATGGGATTACAGATACTGTTGACAATATTGTAGATATTGGTAGTAGGTAAGTAATTACTTACTATTCTAATTTATCCATTCAGTTGAGGTATTAAACGTGCACTTTCTGAACTATATCATTATATTAGCACAAAATAATTTCTATGAGCAAGCATGAAATGGCTTATCAATTTTGTTGGTAAAGGTATTTTAACATCCCTTCTAGGGTTGTTTTACATGCAACAATTGACTTGGGACCAACGGATTTAATCACCCGCCGAAGGATACGTATTTTTATCACTCAATAAAAATCCGTTGACCCCAGCTGGGTGTGAACCCATTAATATTGACTCCTGAGGCAAGCACTTTACCCCAAGACATCCAAGCTCGACCTGCTCTAATTGATTTATCATACATATAATTAGTCTAATAATGGATGTTAAAATGTTCTATAAACATATATTTACTATATTTAATAATTTATTAATTTGTTAATTAATTTATTAAGTTATCCGCTTCAGTGGATGAATGGTGTCACTTTAATGTTAGAATCGCCTGCTGAAGACGGGAAGATCGTGGTTCAAATCTATGTTGGGCCTACTGAGGATTTTATTTCCCTCTGAATTGTTTACGACTGTCCTTCCATGCAACTGCGGGTAAATTACCTCTCAATGGCTTTATTTTTCATCCCTATCCCACTATAGTAATTTTCGTATGTGCGTATAACCTGAACAAGTAGTAAGATGCTATGATAAAAAATAGCAAACTATTTGAAGGCAATCAAATTAAAACCTCGCATATAGTCACATCATTTATGCTTGTTATTGTTTAATATTAATTTTTAAATAGGGTTAAATATTAGATTTAAAATTGGAGGCTGCTTACTTTATAATTGAGTTTGTAAAAAATATACATTTGATCTGAAGTAAGTTATTTCAGTTTTTTCCCTTGGTATATTCATTTCAAATACCTAATTGTGTGTATTTATATAAATGATCTATGCATGTATTAATTTACAATGGTAAACTACTCGATCAATATTAGGAAATTATACTGGCTATACCTTTCTCAATTTATGCTTGACATCTTAACTTATTCACTGGCGTGTTTGTATACGGAGCTAAGGGTACTAGTTTGATTCCCGTTATGTCCGAACATATAAAGTTAATTAAATTAGGTTTCTCACTTTCACAGTGATGAATTAACGCCCGGGAGGCTGGGATGTGTGTATGTTCTATATTTAATTTAGTTTATCATTCATTAGCTGATATAATTAGTTAGTTCAGGCAGTGCACTTAAATAAAATATATAGAAAATTAAAATTTAATCGCATGAACACCACTGAGAAGTTTACAATACGTGTTTTCTGTGTGGTCAAATATGTGTTTTAAACTGTTCCTAGTGGGGATTAAGTCACTGCAGTAACATACATTTTCTCTCATTTGTTCACTAAACAATATATTGTTATTTTAGTAATTTTCTATTCCGGACATTTCCCCAATCATTTTAGCTAATACTGGCAGGTAGTGGTTTACACTTACAACTCCATTCATATAGAGTAAGAATCAATCCCAGCCCAGTTATCTGTAGATGGTTCTCAATGTGTTTTTTACTTCTTCTTTCTACGCTAACACTAATTATCATTCTGTAAAATATTCTACTTGAGTGTGCACCTAAACTATATAACAGTTTCGAATAAGTGTTTTTTTACGATTATGGGTAGTTCAAAGTACGAATATAGTCTGGGTGTAGTCAAGGTACTGTTTCATAAAGGATTTACCAATCTTTAAAACCTGCAATAACGTGTACATTTTATAGCATTTCCACCTTACTTAAACTTGTAATACATGTTCTTCTTGAGTCAACAACCCGAAGATTAGTTTGACGTGATTTTTCGGTGTGAGGCATACACTCAGCTCTTCGGCTGGTTAGTGTTGCCTGTACTATCTGAGAGAAATCCCATGTTCTAGGGGAGTGCATAAAGTGTGCTGGTTCACAATTTCTTCCACATGGAATTTCTATGAGCGATCGCAAAAGGGCCTAAAACATTTTATCGGAAGATGTATTTTCACATATCTTTCAGGGTTCTTTTACATAACATTCAACATGGGACCGAAAGTTTTACTTCATATCTGAAGGAAGTTTGAATTTTTATCGCTCAAGAAAGATCCGTCAACCTCGGTTAGGGTTGAACCTACGAACATCAGGTCCTGAGGCGATTACCCCAAGACAAATGAGATCAACCCCGTCATATTAGCGTAGTAAGAATCCATATAGCTCAAGTGATTAGTAAGACACGGTGAGAAATATTATTATTCTTATTATTATTATTATTCTTATTATTATTATTATTATTATTATTATTATTATTATTATTATTACTAGCACCGTGTCTTACTACCCGTTCGGGTTATACGCACTTACGCTAATGTGTAATGGTAGGGTGATTGTGAGATGAAATGGAGGACCTAAAGTTTAAGGTGGGATCCGAACCACGGTGGAGGCCTGGCATTCCCCACATTCACAAGGTGTGATTAATACACGTCATGTCGGAGGTGAAGGAAGGGTTTGGCAATCAGATAAATCTGTGCCGGGACCGAGTAATTAGCCCCGGACTCCAGCACAGAAGTCCGACACCTTAACCCTAGACCACCAGGTCACCCGGAACTAAGTTAAGTAGGGTAGATTGCTAACCTAGGAAATGTTATAAGTGTTACAAGCTATATATTAAAACTATAGTAGTTGATAATAATTATTTATAAGACCTATTATATTGACGTAAAAAATAGAAACCATATCCTTAGCTTACACCAAAATTTGTTTGACAAAGGATGTAATCTACTAATGTGGAAAATAATTTTTGCTCATTGTATCTGGCAGGGATTAAATCCTTTCCAAACCTTTTCTGTGGTTCAGAGTAAAGAACATTGTATTCGAGCTGTTTTCTACTTCTACAGATTTGAAAACTCCATCGTCAGAATCATATTAAACATATTATATTTGTAAAACAATAATTGACTTTTAGCAGGGTAGGACGAGCTTAAATGAATTTTAACCTCAAAATAAATGCATCTATTTATTTTCAAACGTCTTACATACACTTTAAAAAACTTAACGTGCCGCTATTATTCCTAAAATTGATTTTTTATCAAATTTGGGTGTACTTAAATCAACCATTTGAGATTTCAATAAACGATTTTTATTATTACCTTTGACACCAAAGTTACTAACGGTTTAAATTAAGGGGTTAGGGATATGGAAGTAAGCTTAGAGTAAATGTATCCTCATTAGCGAAGAGAGAGGATGAGAAAATCACAGCGTTTAATTACAAATAAAACACCCTTTAGTGCACCAGGTCAAGGTTTAAGCCCTGACCTCTTCATCAACGCAGTCCAGTTCATTACTATATTGACGCATTAGACCGTGGAATCACCGATTAGGTTATATATAACCTAATCGGTGATTCCACGGTATATATATATATATATATATATATATACACACACACACACACAAGTGTTCATTATTACAAACCTGCTTCTGTGGCCAAGTGGTCTAAAGCGCTACTCTCATGTTGGTATTGACTGCCAAAGGTGGGGAGATAGGGGTTCAACTGTGAGTGGTTTTTCCTAAATAGTTTTATACTCTCCCTCAACAAGTGCGGGTACAATTCCTCTAAATTAAGCCTTCCTATTCCCTGACCCATTAGTGTAATTAGTACATAGGCGTATAACCCGAACGGTTAGTAAGACGTGATGCTAAAAATATATAAAAAAAAGTTCGAAACTCACTTTGGTGGTTGCATGGTCTAGGGCACCATTCTCACAGTAGACAAGACTGCCGATGATGGAGAGATCAAGGTTCGAATCTCAGTCGGGTGTATGAAGGAGGTTTTTAGCTCTTCCTCCACCCAAATGCGGGTACGCTTCCTTTAATTTAGCCTTATTTAAACCTAAAACCATTAGCGTAATTAGTGCACAAGCGTATAACCCAAATGGGCAGTTAGACGCGGTGCTAGAAAAATATTATAGACACCAACCTTTTTTAACTTTCTACACTATCCGTTCTCGGTGTCTCATACTACAGCTGCACATCAATTTATCATGATTCATTTTGTTCGTAAAAATGTCTCTTTACTCTCTACAACAGACATTTAAACAGGTCAATGCTGCCCTCGAAATTACAATGACTCTCAATCGCGTTTGGGGAAAAAATAAGGGTTCTTCTTTCGCTTGAGGATGGAACTTCCGGTTTAGAGCTTTCAAGAGTACCACTGTGACGCTTTCATAAAGCTTCTGAGCTGAGACCATTAAGTGGGTTAGTCATAGGGTGGTTTAAAAATGGCATGGGCAGCCACAGATAATAAAAAAACGTATATAAAAACTTTTTTTTTAATATTCAAATAAAATTTATGTAACTCAGAAGCATTAAAAACATTTATATACGAGTAGATTTTTGAACGTTTAAAATTTAGGAAAGCATGAAAAAATGTCTAACTTGACGCTTTGAGCTACCCATTTAGAAAATAATTTTATAATAACAATTTGAAAAATATCGTATTTTCGTATTGAGTGATTTAAAGTAAATAACCAACCTATTTCCTTACTATTTATTTCAACGCTATTTCTATGACCGTCAACTCCAATGTGTCACCTAAGGTGATGTGTGTCATTGGAACCTCATCAGTTTGACAATCACAGATACTTATTTTAGGTTAGATTCTCCTCTATAATTTGAAGCAGTATATTCTAGAGTAAATAATTAAACGTATCCTAAACATCTGTCTGTAAAAGCCACAAAGGCTTTTGCGCGGCAACAGGTGGAAGCTACGCCAACAATAGACTTCTTTTGATTTTTATTGTATTTCCTTTTTCCTCCCTATTGTAGAAACTGAACTTTCAGAACAATGGCTAGATCCTCTTTTAACCGCTACCAACTGTTCAGTATTTTTATTTTTTTGTTTGCGGTTTTCTTATATTCAATTATTTGGTGTTTTCGAAGAATACTATTTGTATTGTTTTTATAAAAAGATTAGATGCTGAAAATGACTATTATTATGTGACGTGTGTTCTAAAGCACCTATTGACAATAGTAAGGCGCTATTTGTTGAGCCTTGTCGCTTATAAAACGGAAATTATTGATGTAATGACTGACAGAGGAAAGTTGTGGGTTCTGGGTGCTTTCTTGTGAATTTCTGAAGGGGTCTGTAGATATGCTCTATTGTTCACAAGTTGTTCGAACACGCGATACGGTTTGGTTGTATGATGACTAAAATCCATGTAACGGGGTTTCAATCTCTTTCTTCGAAACTTGGGAACTTAGATAAGATTTTGATATTATACTAGGTATTTTATGACGCCTGAATGATTAGTTTGAAAACTAGTATTAAACATACATTAGCGAACATATACACTGGCTTTATGTTGGAACGCTGCTAAAGTATGATAGTATGAGCCCTATTAATGCTTAATGACAATATTAACAATAGTTATAATCTATAAATTCATTCGTGATGTGAGTATTTAGGTTATTATGCATTTTACTAGCTTTTAAGCCCGTCTATAACAGACTTATATCATTATTACCCAACCTAATAAAACCAAAACTTCAATTGGTAGATGCATGAAATGTTAGGTTTTGTTTGATTGGACTATCTTGTTATAAAATTATATTTCTTATACTCACAAACATTTTAAAACATTACAAAAATGCATAAATACTACTTTTAGTCAAACGTAAAAAAAATACATTTGCCATAAATACTTTATACCACTTAATCTAACTTCGTCTTAGACGCCACTTTCGCAATAGACTGGACTGCCAATGACGGAGAAATCGGAGTTCGAATCCCGGTTGAGTGTACTGGGGATATTTTCCTAAATAGTTTTCCACTAGCCCTCCACGAAAATGCGGGAACACGCCCTATAAAACCCAATCTTTCCAACTCTTAACACATTAGCGTAATTAGTACATAGACATATAACCCAAGCGGGTAGTAAGACGTGGTACTTTTAAAAAAAATCCCCTATTAAGTTTAGAGTTCTAGCATTAACACGTTATATATAGCTCTACACAAACAAACTAACAATATGACTACAAATCAACCAAACCATAAACATACTCATTGTAGTATAATCACAATTATTTCACTTTGAATTTGAGATTGGAATTTATATTCTAGGTTCCCCTTGCTTTTGAAATGCAAATATGTTAACGATTTTGAATGATTAAATAAATTAAGTTTTTATTTTCTGTAATTTTTATTTTATATCAGTTTTCATGTTTGAAATATTTGCGCACTTCTTGAGTGGTTCCTCTACAATTTCTCCAAATTTAATCTTTTCATTTGTTTGAGAAGTACTAAATATTTCTGAACAGATGTACATACATATACACAAACACCATTAGACACTTATTAATATAATATTTTAAACACTTTTTAACAATTTCTTGTAGATATGGACTTGAAAATGTGAGGGTTTCTGTACCCTTTCGTGTCTCTGGAAATTATGACCTTCTTGGTCGTTGCATATCTGATAATTTAAAATATTATACACTTAATTTTTTTACTATACTAAATATTCACTAAACACATTGTATTTCTCAAAAACATATTTTAAATAATCTTATAATTTAAATATTATTCTTTATTTCAAGTCAGGACTAAATATTTGATTTTCTAAAACAGTAATTCGTGAAGATACATGAAAAAAACTAAGGATAGAGGAGGCCAAAACCAAAAGAAGTTGGGGAATTCCTGATCGATTGAGAGTATCTGAACTATATTTTACAGCATTTTGAAAATTCACAACATGAACAAATCTTTTCAAGTTATCTCTCTCATTAGAATATTGTTTAAGAAATTACAATCTTATGAGAATTAGTAAAGGTCAAAAAACTTCAAATTCTCCTCTGTTATATTTGCGTGGTGTTAGCAGTCAAGAATTAGCGTTTACCATTCATACATAATTGAAATAATATTTGCTTGATAGGAATTATGGCTGATATCATAGCTTGGACAAAGTTCGTTTTTCTTTGTTTTTATGAATTGATTAAAAGTCAAGAATATTAACTAGACTTTTCAATCTTACTAAATTTAAAAGAAATATACATTCAAGAAAGAGGCCGTGGCCATATGTAATTAATTATAGCATTTATTTAATCTCATTTGAACCTAATCATACGAAAATAAAACCTTTGTTGTCAAATTCTGGTACATTTTACATATGTAATTATATAATTTATTTCATATTGGTTAAAATAATCATACGAAAATAAAAACTTTGTTGTCAAATGGTGGTACATTTGCTAAATTTTCTACCTACGTAATTCCTATCTCACTAGCCAAATTCAAATGCATTTATCTTGGTCGGGTATTAAAACGTGGTGGAAAAATTAGAACAATTAAAACAGCGTTTGCTTAGCCTGCACTATCTTGGTTTAATTTGTTTGGTGAATATTGGCCTAGTAAATACATAAATATGAAGTACTAAATTTTATACAAAAATATCATTGTGTGAACCAAACCATGAACTACACAAAAAATGTTGATCTCTTCAAGTTATCGTAACAGTAATCAGAGAAAAATAACGGAATGATAAGTAAAATCAAGGAGTACTATTGTGTCTACAATTAGATTTAGCTAGGCCTTTCTCAACTTTCCAAAAATTATCCTATATTAAGGATAATTTTAATTCAAAACTGAGAAGAAAGCTTATCCTGATTTACAATTTCTATAGAAACAAACGTTTCAAGATCACGTAAAGAAATATATTTTCTCTGAGCTGAGCCAGTTCTAAATGGTGTAGTACTCTCATGTGGACACTCTTCTCACAAAACCTTATAGGCAGATTAATAACTCTACCCTAGCTAGATTCATTGTACCTACCCTTTTCTATAACCTCTAGATGTTAGCTATACAGCCTCTAATCTCTAGGTGTAGTGTAGCTACCCTTCTCTTTGGATACCATGCGGCTACTTATTCCTCTCCCTTCTAGATGAAGATTAAATACTTTATCCTATATATTCTAGATGTACTGTATTTACCCTATTTTCTACCCTCTAGATCCAGTGTAGTTACTTTATCCTCTACACTCTAGATGAGGTGTAGCTATTCTCTCTACTCACTTGATGCACTATATGCTAATTTAACTTCTACCCTCTAGATGAATTGTATCTATTCTATCCTCTACTCTCTCTATACAGAGTATTTACCTACCCTCTACCCTCTAGATGCATGGTATCTACTCTATCCTCTACTCTCTAGGTGCAGTGTATATTCCCAGCCACTACCCTCTAAATGCAGTCTAACTACTCTATCCACTACCTTTCAGATGCAGTGTACTATTATATCCACTATCCTCAAGGTGCAGTCTAACTAGTATATCTACTACCCTATCGGTGCAGTCTAACTACTTTATTCCCTACCCTCTATACGCAGTCTTAATACTCTATCCACTGCCCTCTAGATGCAGTCAAACTACTCTATCCCCTACCCTCTAGATGCCGTCAAACTATTCTATTCACTACCCGATATATACAGTCTAACTACTATATTCACTATCCTCTAGATGCAGTATAACTATTCTATCCAAAACCTTATTCTACTATTCTACTACTCTATCCACTACCCACTCAGTGGTTCTTAACCTTTTGGAAGTCACAGAACACTTTTGATTATAAGAACAATTTGTGAAACGTCAGAAGTATTAGGGTCATAAAACTAGCAATAAAAATATGTATGGACTTACGGAAACATATTTACTGTTTTTTCTTTTCCTGATATATGATTTTTCCAAAAAAATCTTTCCTGAAAAGCTGACAATTTGTCATTGGATATAAAAATACTTTCATTCTTCTCCTTGGATACTTGTATTAACGCTATTTAAATAATCAAAAATATCTGCAAAATATGCCATCTCAGCACACCAAATATAATTTTGAAGAATTTTAATAAAGCATCTGAACATTAAAAAAAGAAAAAGAAATCCGATAATACATGCTTTAGTTATAAATTTTGGCACAGCACTTTACCTCTGGATAACCACTCTATTTCAGTGTGTAAAAGCAAAGATTCATACTGAGCTTCAGATATGCAATTTTTTTTAAATCGTGCTTTTAAAGGTCTTAACTCAATGTAATTTACCATATCTACAACTTGTTCAGGTTTAAATGATGTAGGTAATGTTTTACCCTGTGGCATGGCGCACCATCTTGCATGAAAATTCTATTACCTGTTGGGAAACATTCACTCACCATAGGTACCACACATGTTTATACACCTCCATTTATTGTCCAGCATTCTTGTTTCCCTGAAATACATGAATTTTACCAGTCCCATAAATTGAAATCCTACTTCAAATCATAACTTTAATGGGGTGTTTTACAATTTGCACTACACACTCTTTCCTGAAAGCCTTTCCTGGCCCTCTTCTTACTTACTAAGGGTTTCCTTCAACAGCAGAGATAATCAATCGTCTCGTCACTGAACAATACCCGAAACAAATATTTTCGTTATTCGCTTGGCAATAAGCAAATTACTGGAAATGCAAAAAGAAAATTACTTCAAAAATTGTGTTATAATAATGATAATATTACTTTTAATACATTTTTGGTACTTTATTTACCTATCTCCAGTCTTCAGATAACCAGTCCTTGTGTGGCATGGCCCAATCAAGGCTTTTTTTTTTTTATCATGAAAGGTGTTAGCTTTTGCTTTTTACGAGGTCTTCTTGCTTTTGATCCACCTTCGGAAAGCCTACAGCGGATAGTGCTAGCAGATACTTCTCGTCCATGTTCCCAAACAACCACCTGAAGCTGAGTTGATATCATGCTTAGTTTTGTATGCTGTTCTAGAAACAATATTTTCTTTAAAATGGGCAATATCACGCGTTTTATACTGCATCGCGTAACATAACTAGTACTTACTCCTACAATCTGACTAATTTGAGATTTTGTTTTACCTCCAGCTTTTAAAAGGACTTCAGTCTGTGCTTTCTTTTGCGGTGTGACATCTTTAGCTTTGCCCATTTTTATTACACTGAAGTCTCATTAAAACTGCGAGAAGACAGAACTCCAGACCATTTCCGGCTCTTACACCCACACTACCTGCCATAACCATTGTTACTCCGGCCATGGGATGAATTTCCAGAACTACCCCTAAACATAAAACAAAGCAGTCAATAAACAAAGGCAACTGGAGCAGGGAGGATTTTTACTTCCAAATACACACAAGCGAAAAATTTAAATAACAGTACGATTGCAAACTGACACAAATACAAAATAATATGTTGTGCCAAACTTGACTGAAAATGGAGCAGAAATATGTATAAGACTATGACGTAACCAAATTACAATTCCAGCTTAATTAAGTACCGCTGAATAACACATACATCGAATTTTATTACAACAAACACCAAAAACATCAAAATTACTAATAATTTGCACACGCATGTAGAAACCTATCTTCCGACCTCTAACTAATCAACTCGATACCCTATACTCTTTAAACATCCTTCGTTTAGTGTAAATGCCCCTTGAGGTTTCCTGAGATACAAAATCGGTTGGGGTTCAAGTGTTTCTTAGTTCACAATAAATGAGGTCATGGGTTGTGATCCTATCTATTTTGAGTTAAGTGCCTAAATAATTAAAAAATAGTATTAAACCTTAGTCTTGTGACAAAGGTACGTCATAAATTCTCCCAAGGTCTCTCTCGTCGTATCCACTTCTTGTAAATTGTAATTTTCCCCGTTATCTTTATTTTACGATTCACTTATTCGAATAATTTTAAGGTTTGAAGTGGGTTTGTAAGGATACGTCTCATCTGTAGTCATTGTACAAGTTGTTTTAGTCTCAGTGCAGACACAGGACATCTCAGATACCTTCAACGTATTATATTTCATGTAGAAGTAACCACTACAAAGTGTCTACACATATCTATTGAAAAAGGACATGTACTTAATTTAACAATAAAATAAATGGGCCCTTAAAATTAAGATATACTTCTAAATACCTTGGCCTATACATTCATAATGAAACTCCATTTCAAGCTTTGAAACATAAAATCTCAGTGCTTAGTACTGTTTATTGAAGACCCTACAATATCTTAAATAAATATTTGTTTTTTCACCCTATAAAAACAACAAATTTAGGCTTAGGGTTAAGATGGTTAACAAGGAATTTCGTCTTTTAAAGGGTTTTAAAAAAATTATTAATAACTTAGTGAAAAATTAAATAAACACATTTTCCCACTTTTATTAAATGTATGTAAAAATGTACTGTATTTGCAAATTATTTCCCCCTATAAAACAATCTTAATATTTATAAAATGTTTAGTTATATGGTATTAAAATACATTTATAAGAGGTTTAATGTGGCAATAGTACATTCCGCCATTTAATTCTAATTTAAAACGAAATTCTCCTGTGGCCCATAGTCTAAGTTGTCACTATCGTAATAGACTGGACTGTCGATGACGAGAGGAGATTGGAGCTCGAATATTGGTTGGGTGTTCTGAGGGTGAAGGCTATTCCAAAATAGTTTTCCACTCTTTGTCTATGTAAACGCAGAGGCACTTCCTCTAAATGCAACCATCCTCATATATAAAGGAAGAAGGTTTATTGTGCATTTTATTATCTGGAAAAAGCGTACGATCGGGTGAATAGGATTATGTTATGGAATGTTCTGAGAGAATATGTTGTGGATGCATGGTTAGTAAATGTAATTATGGAGGTGTATAATGGGAGTAAAGCGTGCATAAAGGCCATTTCACACTGGCATCCGCGGTCTCCGTGGAATCCATGGTTGGGTGTTTTGTGGAAATAACTTCCCAGCTTATCAAATGGGGCAATTCACACTGACGTCCACGGTGTCACAGAACGACCGAGGTGTCAGAGGTACGGATGTTTTCAGATCACTCTCCGAGCGATTGGCAGGGCGTCCACGTGGATGTTTTAGACTGAGCATGCGCAGTGGCGTTTTAAAGAGCACGTAGTCACCTACCTACACTACACTACAGTATAGAAACTCAAGTTTGTAGGTCTCAAAAATGTCCGCGGACGTTTGGTTGCAGTGTGAATTGGCACGTCCATGGACATTTATTTCGTCCACGGCTACCGTGGACACCATGGATGCCAGTGTGAAATGGCCTTTAGGGTGAATGGAGCTTTGAGCGAATGGTTTGACATTGAACAGGGTGTTAGACAAGGTTGTTTTATGTCTCAATAATGTATGAAGGATGCCTTTAAAGACTCAGTTGGTGTGCAAATGGATAATGTGAATGTGACGGTCTTCGTATAAATGTCTCCAAAAATAAAATGTGATAGTTTTTGATAAGGATGGATGAGGAAATGATTGTCAGCTTAGTATAAATGGAAAACTGTTAGAACAAGTGAATGATTTTGTGTGTCTGGGAAGAATGTTCTGTAAAAATTGAAGGATTGATGGTGAAATCGACAAGCGGGCGAATGAATGTATGTGGAACATTGCAAAGAATGAAGTAGTGTCGAAAGAGGAAGAGATGTCGGTATATAAAATTGTATTAACGCCTACATTTCTGTATAAATATGAAGCGTGGATTTGTCAGGAGAAACACAAGAGCAAGGTGAGTGCTGTTGGAATGAGATGTCTAATAAATGTATGTGGATAGACTCGTATAGACAGAGTTAGTTATGAATGGGTGCTGAAAGATTGCGTTTTGAAAGGAAATTCAATAGCTAAATGTTTAAGAATCATCTTATATTGTTTTGTTCATACTTAGAGGATGAGTGTGGATCGAGTGACGAAGAAAATATATGAAAGTAAAATGTGTTGATCAAAAGTAAGGAGTAGTTAATGTAAGACGTGAATAAATATTGTAGGCGAATGTGCGAAAAAGAGGAAAATAATTGAGAGTTTTAAGAATGAAAAAGCATGAATGACTCCATGTATAAATGTTGTTGATGAGAATGAAGTATGTAAGGATAAAAGTAAGTGTAGATAAAGTTAATGAGGATGGATTGAGTAAAGAGTTGTATTTTGAGCTGTACGCACAATTTATTTTCTACTCCGCAAAGGAATGGCATGAATAGGTATGTATGTTCTTAATTACTTATCCTTACCTATTTATTTACTCTATGTCACTAGTAACTCTAAAGTTAATTGCCACAATTACAAAATTATGACTTCACAAAATATAATAATAAAAACATTGACTTTCAACTATCATAAATAACCAGTGATAAATATAACAAATAACAGAGGATTTTTGTCATCTCAAGATAAA
Source organism: Timema cristinae (assembly GCA_039000515.1). Lineage (NCBI taxonomy): Eukaryota > Metazoa > Arthropoda > Insecta > Phasmatodea > Timematidae > Timema > Timema cristinae. The sequence continues at coordinate 49,547,829 of JBCFYV010009882.1, forward strand.
AATAAAAATAACTGCTAAATACCATTTTTCCCCCAATATATAATTTTTTCTAGTCAACATAATTATCTTACTTTATCTACATTAAAATGAGCTATCATTAAAATGAACAGGTAGTTTTATATATTTATTTAGTTTTAGGGAATGTTGGTGTGATTGAAATGATAATCAAACTTTGCGACTCAACCTTCTCTCTTTTATATCGATTTGTCATTTAAGCATACATATTGATGGTCGTCGTAATGGAGATATTTTCATTACTGTAATATAGCAATGAGCTCCAGAAACTATTTTAAAACTGATAATGGATGCTTACCATGAACTTTATGTACGTAAAATATTCCAGTTTAAACGCAAATTTCGTTTAACAATACAATAATCCGTTCTGATACTTGTAATTTATCATATACGTAAGAATGATTTATCTCTAATTGAAACAAATATAGGCGTTTTCAAAAATAGCATTCCTTACCTATTTCGTTAAAACATGGTTAGAAAAAAGCAGATGTTCTCATTTATTTAATATAATAAGTTTGGGACCTACTATTCTGTGTACTATACATGTAGTACTTGAAAGATTATCATTCATAAGTCTCGAGAGGCCATAGCTCAAACCCAGATTACACCATACTTAGCTGAATCCACTGAGGAAACTTTGTATAAATATTGTGCTGTACTGTCCACTATTCAGAAGAATACGTGTATGTATTTTTAAAATCATCATTTATCATTCTATCAATTTAAATAATATAGCTTAAACCTCTCTTAGCTATAATATTGATAATGCAATGTACTCTAGAAAAAACCTCTCCAAACCTTATCATCCAAACTTCAACGTATTCTAGCTTTAATCTCGAACAGCTATAGCATTTATATCTCAACGTACTCTAGCATAAACCTCTCCAAACTATAACAGTGATATTTTAATGTAATCAGCATAAACCTCTCCAAACTATAACAGTGATATTTTAATGTAATCAGTATAAACCTCTCCAAGCTATAACAATGATTTCAACGTACTCTAACATAAACCTCTCCAAACTATAACAGTGATTTCAACGTACTCTAGCATAAACCTCTCCAAACTATAACAGTGATATTTTAATGTAATCAGCATAAACCTCTCCAAACTATAACAGTGATATTTTAATGTAATCAGCATAAACCTCTCCAAGCTATAACAATGATTTCAACGTACTCTAACATAAACCTCTCCAAACTATAACAGTGATTTCAACGTACTCTAGCATAAACCTCTCCAAACTATAACAGTGATATTTTAATGTAATCAGCATAAACCTCTCCAAACTATAACAGTGATATTTTAATGTAATCAGCATAAACCTTTCCAAGCTATAACAATGATTTCAACGTACTCTAGCATAAAATTCTCCAAGCTATATCAATTATTGATAATATGTTTGACATATATTTAAATAGCCTTTGTATGCTCTGTAGCACACATACCATAAAATTACTTTTACATTTAAAGTTGAGAAGTGATATCAAATAATGTAACCAAGAACTGTGTTGTCGTTCATATTTTTGTAATGTATAGTTGTCATTATTATTATTCAAATTATTATAATTATTTCTCTAAACCCCAATATGGAGCATAAAGCCACAGGAAAGCTTTTCCAATCCGGTTATTCATTGTTGCAGTTTAGGTGATTGGTTAATTTCAGGGGGAGTGGGTTTTCATTCCAGCCACACAATGTATTTCTAGATATGAGCCAGAAAAAGTTTACCAATATTGCCAGAAAGGTACTTTAACATACATTCCATGGTTCTTTTACAAGCCACAATCAACCGAGGATTAACGGTTTTACTTCCCCTCCGAAGGAAGTTGTGATACAGATTTTTATCGCACAGTAAAGTTCCATCAACTTCGTCTGGGTTTGAATTTACGATTATCGAACCCTGAGACGAACACTTTACTCCAAGAACACCGAGGTCAAACATTATTATAATATCAACAATTAATTCCATTATTCATACATTTTAGATAAAACATAATATAAAGTTGTATTAATACATGTGAAAATAGTATGTGAGAATTAATGCATTCATTTAGAAATTTAAATATGTAATGCCGTAAAAATAGGTACTTCAGTTTACCAACAATATTAGCTAACAATTTTGTTGCATCGTAACAGTGCAGTACTTTCCAAAAAATACTTGGATTTCGGTTTTTCATTTTAATAAACAGTCGATCAATGGAATTTATAGAAATGATAAAAATTTACATACTCTATATATTTTTTCAGTTCTTTTTGCAAAATACATCAATTTATTCTATAACAAATGTGACGTTTTATATAATAGCCACCTAATTACAAATAATTTACACTGTATTTATGCAGTTCTTCTTGTTAATTACAAAGATGCGTTTATACTGAGCGTTTGAGGCTGATGGTAATTATCTAAGTAAATCAGTTGATAAATATATAAATAATAATAGAAAGATCTGTAAGCACATTCATCATATGAACAATAATAATGCAATGAGTTAATTTAAATAATAATTTAAGTTCCAATTTGAACTTGTTATTGGAAAAAGTATGTCACCCACCCATAGCTAGTTCTATCCAGTCCACCTCATCACACCCTATATTTTAGGTCCATTCTTATGTTATCCTCCCATCTGCGTCTAGGGCCTTCTATAAGCCTCTTACTCTAAGGATTAACAGTTTAAACATTTTCATAAATAATAGTAGTTTTAAAAAAACATTGAATTATATTGTACATAATTATTAAAATTGCTCTTTAGATAATAAAGTTCACAATAAAGAAATAAGTTAATGTAGTTAATGCTAAGTAACACAGTTATAAAACATATCTAATACTATTAATAACCAATCAAACATATTGATCGATTGAAAAATTATATGGAACAATCCTTTATGGAATTTATCCGCACACTTTTTATATTATTGAAATATAACTTTTATATTTTCATATAAATGAAGTAGTAGTAGACAATTATTTTTTGAAAATTTTTGCTTTGTCATTATGCAAAAAAAAAAAAAGATTTTTAGCTCATTTTGTTGGTAAAATGAGATTCAGTACTTATTTACAGCACTAAATATGTAAATGTTCTAAGTGAATTCATTGATTCTAACATACCATCTACACATATTATGTAAATATATTTTTAGATGGTGTTTAATTTAAAATGTGTAAGAAATGGAATTACTTGTTGACATAAAATTGTGAACAACAATACCGTTATTGGTTACAGAGTTTAATTTTATTTCACAGCCTTAAATGGAAACATATTATTGGAGTCTATATATCTTACAGAAGTATATACGGCGACGATCTCTAAATAAGTACAACATATTTTCATATTGTGTGTTCCATCTAAAATGGTTGATAATATAATTACTTGCTAGTATTGGATATATGTCCCAAAGCAATATTAATCTTGGCTACATTGTTTAATTTCGCAGCTTTCAATGGCATGCTATATTAATTTGAAAGTTTTCATTTCCTTCAAATGTACTCTACGTATTCTATATGAACAGTATTTTATTTAAAGCTTTCATAAAGTGTGTTTAAAAGGAAAAAATTATTTTTAAGGAAATATGAACATTTATAGGGAATCTTGGCAAACCTCTATACATAGTCAATGTTATCTAGAGTGACATTCCTGAACAGAAGTTAAAATTAAATTATTGCTTTAAAATATAATTAAATTTATAATATTGTTAAACAAGTATATAACCATATTATTGTTGCATATAAGGTATTTAACAACAATAATAGATACATGAATACAGTCAAATCTCGATTTTACGACCTGGAAAAGGGTAGTTATTTCGAAGAAGTCGTTATTGGAATTTTAACCAATTTTGTTCCACCCCCGAACCTCATAACAAAAATTGCATTTTTTTTTAAATACACATGAAAAAATACCTACCTATTTTCAAAGAAGTCCATTATGGAGGCCTGCTTCTTCTTAGCGCCAGTTTGCTCGACGAAGTCTTTCACAATATAGAACTGGAACCACAGCTCTTCGCTAGAGCCCTGGCGCTTAAATGCTCTTGAGTAGATGTTCCCGGCTTTCAGAACATCTTTCGTTGTGGGGATGTCTTCAGGCTCTTCTTCCATTTCTTCCTCCCCTCTTCATCGCTGGACTTCTGCTGCTCCTTGATTATATCGTCATCGGCGAGGGTGCCCCAAACTGTGATGTCATCGTCTGCTGCTATGTAATCCTAATACGTGCAATCTGGGGCTAATCTCTGCCACGTTTCCTCGTCGCACAGCCGAGTGAAAGTCAGGGGGGCAGAAGAAGGTGCTGTTGATGAGCTAGGCTGCGGTTCCGTGGAGAGGCCTGGCTGAAAATTGGCGTCCACTGGCGGTGAGTCGTCTGGGTCTTCGGCACTGGCAGTGGCGGGAAGCACATAGACTGAAGTCTCTTCGTTGACTGGTAGGACAAAGTGGGCGTGTCAAAAGCAGTTGACGGATACCACCGGTCTCATGGCCCTCCAACTGGCGAAGATTCTCTCCATAGCCCTGAACACGTCCCACTTTTTGACCTCTTTGCCCATGTTGAGATTCCACACCATACTCCACACAAGCATCTCGTGGAACTTCACCTTCACTTGCTGGATTATCCCCCGGTCCAGGGACTGAAGCATGCTAGTGGTGTTCTTTGACAGAAACACCAGCTCTATGTTCCTGAGTTTGTCGAGAAAAGGATGTGTGGGGCAATTGTCGACGAAGGGCACGAATTTTCTATTTGCGGCGTCCATCTTCGAATCAAAGGCTTGAAGTCACCTCGTGAACACCACTGAGGTCATCCATGCTTTCTTATTAAAATCATAGTCACAAGACAGGATGTTGCCCTTGAAACCCCGGGGTTTCTTGAACATCCCGATCATGAGGGGCTTCATCTTATCACTGCCATCCATGTTGCGGCACTGAAGGATGATGAGGTGCTCCTTGCTACTCCTCGCACCCATGTACTTATCCCCTTTGACAGCAAGAGTGTTATCTGTCATGAAGTTGTAGAACATCCCCAGCTCGGCAGCGTTGTATACATCTTGAGGCTGATAGTGCCTAAGGATGTTTCGGAGCAAAGACATCCACTCTCTCACCGGTGTTGGGTCTACCGGTGTGCTTTCACGGACGACCTTGTAGCTGGATGTGTTGTGATGCACTTTGAAACGCTATAGCCACCCACTTGAACACTTAGTTTTCTATACCCAACCTCAGGGAAAATTTATCGGCCTTCTTCTGCATCATTGCTCTGTTTATAAGCACTTTTTGTGCTCTATGCTGGCTGAATTACTCCAGCATAGCTTGCTCCAGATTCGCGTGTGCACCCTTCAAATTTTTGGCCTTTACATTGTGGCCTTCCTTCTGCACTGCATTCACAATTTCTTTTCTCATTTTGAGAATCGTGAAAAGTGTCGATTTCGGAATGCTATGCCACCGCACAATCTCCGTCTATGTAATCTTCTTCTCATCCACTTCCTGGATGATCTCGTATTTCTTTATGAGCGCCAAGAAGGTCCTTTTTCCACTCATTTCATCGAAATTATAAGTTCGTATCAAATAAAAAAAATAGCGTGAGTCGTCAAAATCGTCCACAAAATCAAAACTAAAACGTAACAAAATCGAAATAACAATGTTAAACAATAGTGTGGGTCGTCAAAAATCGTTCCCAAAATCAAACGAAAAACGTAACCAAATCGAAAATAAAAATAAAAATGGCACAAACAAGCCTGGCGCATGATGTAGCGTCATTCGCGTGTGGGAAAACATTGTCTTGCTTGTGGGAGGGGGTGGACAAAGTCAAGTGCTATTGGCTGGCATTGATTGGATGGTGTCTATTTTTATACCTGACCTACCCCAGTTACTAGCAATTCAGCGCTCACAAAAATAATCGTAATCCAGTGACCTAAATAAGTGCAACAAACACATTTTACGGCCGATCTCCTTAAAATGTTCGACCTTTTTTCCTCACATTATTCACGGTTCCCCAAAAAGGGTCATTACTTCGACGTTATTCCAGGTGTCGTAGAATCGAGAGTTGACTGTATGTGCCAATCCACATCTTTGTACAGCTGTTTAAACATAACATTATAGCGTTTAGGTAAGATATTCTTTTACTTTTGCTATTTTAAATACCGTTAGAATTTCATCGTCAAACATTGATTAATGATTTAAGGAATTTACTCCATTGTGATACTTTTCTCAAACAAAAATGGATAAATAATATACCTATGGCAGTACAAAGAGAAACATTTTCAACGTATACCCTATCATATCGAGTTACGATTAACCCAACAATGAACCCGTAATTTCAGTGTGGTCTGTTGATTGCAGTGTTAGACCTACACGGAACTAACGACTCTCGGGTCAAACGAGGGGAACAGTGACCCAACTCTCAATTCTTTTTTTACACTATCCGTGAACTATTTATTTATCTAAGAACATGTGATTAATATGTTTGTCATATGTTTAAGAGCTTGGCATGTGAGTGGTACATGAGTGCACAGTAAGGTGCTTTTTGGGCATGGTATTTGAAAAATTATTGGAAAAAAACTCATTTTGACAAGCGATGTTGTTTCATTTATTATCCTTACTAACTAATGTGTAAACTGAGGTAATGAAGATGAAAAGTAGACATTAGAGGAAACAATCCAGCACATGCGTAGTTGGGAGAAGTAACTCACTTATGGTGTTATGGTAAACCACCTCTGTACAGTAAACCAATATTTGAACCCCGTTCTTCCTGTCACCAGCAAACCTTACAATATGAGATTGATGAATTGCCCATTTTACCACCACACTGTATCTAACTTATAAAAGGCATTTACAAGTGATTTCAAACACTTTGGTTATTTTAACTCATATTGACATTTGTATATAGGGATCTAGAAATTATGTAGTGAGATCGGTAAATTATTTAATTAAAAGACTTGTTTCCCTGCCCGTCAATGCCAGTGGAGCCTACTTAGGTAGATTACGATGATTGGAAATTTTCAATATGAAATAATTTGCTTATGGCCCTTTTAAAGTGATTTCTACTATTTAAATTTAACTATTGGTAGCAATCTGTTCATTTTGAATAATTGAATTTTAACCTCGCTTCCAAGGTCGCATGGTCTAAGGCGCTACATTTCAGTAGACTGGATTGACGATGTGGAGATCAAGGTAAAAATCTCGGTCGGGTGTACTGAGGGTGGTTTTGCCAAATTGGTTTTCCACTCTCCCTCCAAGAAAATGCAGGTGAATATCCTATTAATATAACATGTATCATCCTTAAAATCATGAGTGTATTACCGGAACGGTTGGTACTAAAAAAAAGATTGACATTAAAGCTAGCTTCTTTATAACTAAGTTAACAGGCCAACTCCAATTTGGTTGCCATCTTAGCTTAGTCATTTGCGTATTATATTGAGCCAAGAATCAAAGGATCAAGTGCCGATACAAACGTTAAACTATTATTATTTCTTGTTTTATATTTATTTTAAATACTTTTTTTTACTAGACAGTGGTAAATCAACTTCTCTGGAAGTGGATTTAGTGAATGTCAATAATTAAGATAATTTGTAAATAGCGTTCATGTAAAGTTTGTTAATAGCGTTCGTGTATGATAAGTTCATTTTGAGATTTCTTGTTAAATACTTAAATTAATTGAGTGATTAAACAGTATTAAAAATCAGGTGTGAAAAAAATTTGCTGATCGTATTATCAATTTGTGTGCGAGGGTGAGTTTTGTGGTAGGCCTATTCACTAGGTATGGCGTGAATTTTCCCACGTAAAAATAAATATATTAGTTTAATTTATTTATAATAATTTTCATAAAGAATAAAGAAAAAAGTTTTAAGGCCTGAAGATATTTATTTTTCAGAGAAATTTAATGAATCAAATTAAAGGGTGTTCCATTAGTCGAAAATTTAATTTCAAGTACAATTTTAGTTGTTCGAAATTAGCTCAAGTATTTTGTACAAAATTAAATATATTTGATTAAGGCATACTTGGAATTTTCGATTTGAGCTCGAAAATTCTGCGTCTTATTAATTTGATTCAATTTAAAGATACTATTTCAAGGCAAATAGAGTCCCTTAATATTTTCTGTTGTGTGATTTAAAAAAACTACTTGAACCACTATATTAAAATAATTTAAATTACTAATATTTGTGATCAAAGGCTTTTTGATTAACAAATAATTCAATCTTAAAATTCTATGTTTGTGCTTAATGATCTCTTGTACAGATCTATTACAAAAACTCAACTTGAAATATTTCTAGTAACTATCAAACATTTCTTCATATTATTCGAACTTGAATTAAACTATATTTTTCCTTTCAAAGTAAATTATAGCTCGTGTTGAAGTGAAAAATACTTACTTGCTCACCCCTAATTATAATTAATTACTAATGAAAATCTTGATCACTTAGTTTTTTAAACAAAAAATTAAATTTTTGGTCAAATAAAAGAAAAACATAGGACATTAATTTTTCTGTTAAGTGAGAAAAGTATTTGTGCCTGCATTGTTCAATTTCCCCGTAGTGTCACCATCTTGCACATTCAGTATGTCGCGAGGTCTCACAACACAAATAATAGTGTGCCGTGATCTATGAAATGATGGGAACCACTGCTCTAATCTTTGGAACATAACACATATCATGTAATACGGAAATAGTTATAAAAGTATACGATATCAAATCAAGCTAGCTTTCAATATGATGACTATATTATTAAATGGACAATATCTAAAAGAAAGTTTTATTTTGAAAGATGTGGAGTAAGCAAATTAGAATTACTTATTATTATCACCATCAAAACGTTAATAACTTTTTTAGCAAGGCGTCTTATTACCCGTTCGAGCTATACACTTATTTGCTAATTATGTTAATGGTTTTAAGGATAATGAAGATTATATTTATTGTAAGTGTACCCGCATTCACGGGTATGGAGAGTGTAAAACCATTTAATAAAACTAACCTCAGTTCACCCATCCAAGATTCGATCCTTCATCTCCCCGTCATTGGTAATCTAGTCTACTGTGAGAGTAGCGCTTTAGACCCATGCAACCACCGAGGCGGGTAATCTTTTTGAAAAACATTTTAGTAACATCTATTATTAAAAGTTTTATTATTTCCCATGTCATGATAACCAATTGTGTGAACGAATTACTAATAATTTAACCCGATTGGGTAGAAATACGGGGTGCTAAGAAAAAATACTCTAAAACACCTGAACTTAGTAAATAGCTTGAAAGATTTTAAGTATGAATATAAATTTTAATCTAATCAATATATTATCATTATATAAAACAAATAACTTAAATATAACTTTAATATAGGGCGTATTAAAAATCTGACGTCTCTTATTTCTATGTGGTCTCACACTAAGACAATAATATTAAGTACTTAAAAACTTAAATACACATTCTCCTTCTATTGAGATATTTTGAGTCAAACATGGTAGTCTTGTATGTATTATGTTTAATTTAGTGATATTATATATAATCAGATACATACCTTGGTGACCGCATGGCCCAAGGCGTCATCCTCGTAATATATTAGGTTGAAGATGACGGAGCCAGCCAGTACATTTCCTTTAAAATCAACCTTCCTTATTCATAGAGACTATTGCTTTCATATTGTTCAGGCTCAGTTGTCATTTTTATCTAGTGCCAGTATTTTATTTGACTAAAAGGGGGAGAAAGTGAAATCTTATAATGAACTAGAAAGTGTGTAATTAATTTGGAACGACTGCTTTACATTTCTTGAAACCATTTAAATCACATTCATATTAGTAGTCACATGGTGAGTGACGACACTCGCAAAATTTTGGCGGCTGGGTTTCAATTTCCAGCCAGATGTAGGCCTACTGAAAATATTTTCTCCTAAGCTATTTCTTATCAAATTCAGATGCATCTACACTAAATTCTAACTTCCTTATCGCCATACAATTAATGTAAATAAGTGGATAGTCCAGATGGGGTGGAAACAAAAAAATAATTAATTCCCTTTAATTTATCATTAAGTTTAAAATAATTTTAAATTTAATAGCTACCCGCTGCAGTGACCGCATGGTCTAAGGCATCACTCTTGTACTAGACTATACTTCCGATGGCCGGGAGATCGAAATTGGAATCTTGGTCGGGTAAAGCGAAGGTGCTTACGCCAAAATTATTTTCCACTCTTCATCAAGGCAAATGTGGGTAAAATTCCTCTAACTATATCCACCCTCGTGTCTAAAAACTATACGCGTAATTAGTAAATAATTGTATAACCAAAATTGGGACGCGGTGCTTAAAAAATCTAGCTAGAAAAAAGATAGAGATTAATTTCTTTTTCTCTTTAGTTACGATTCCTAAGGTAATAATTTAGGTTTATTTACACATCCATGAATATTTCCAGCCTATGGCCTGAGTCACTTTTTTATTCAAGTCATATATTTTCTACTACCGGCTTGCTAGGCCTGTCTTAGCTTCATATGCCTGACTAGGACAGGCAAACCATCCTATCCCCGCCCCTCAATTTATCAGTGTGAAAGGGTATACCCATATTTCCTTCAAAATAAATTTTTCAGCCATTCCGGGAACAGAACTCAGGACCTGTAGCAAAGTAGTGAGGTGTCAGACAGCATTATAATTTAGGGTACAGAGATGAAAAGCTTATTTGAATAGTAATACAACTTTAAAATGAAAAGTTATTTAGTATCTCAAATAGTTGCGAAGATCAGATAAAAGTTGGAAATTTCTCCCAATGTAAAAGCACACATAGAATAATTTTAATGAGAAAATTGGTTTTAATTTTGTTTGAATTGTTAACAAATACCTGGATGAATATTTTAATCATAATCGTTCAATTGAATTTCGATAAAATCGATTATTTATATTTTTGAACTTCAGGTTTAGATATCTAATCTTAAAAACCCCTCGGAAGAACCTTATTAAAACCCTGGGCACCAAATCTTAGCCTGGTCAGTAAATTGGTTTCAGCTCTAAGCTGAAATACAAAGAGGCAGACAGACAGACAGATGGTATCGCATCGCGTAAACAACTTTTTCGGTTTCAAAGGGTCATGAAATGTTGACCTTTATCAAACTATCAAAGTTCGATATTTTTGATGATCACAATACTTCTCTCTCCAAGGGGTAGAGAGAAAATAGAAGAAGAAAAATTATACTCATTTTCCGGTAAAAATAGACTATTTTTATCCGAGGTTATTCAAAATTTACTCAATAAAAATTGATCAACATAGATCCTTGTAGCACGAAAGAGACAACAAATAGTTCAAATTATAGTATATAAGTGAGGACACATCAACAATCATGCAGCAACATCGACAGCACACGAAATAAGCCACTTCCGGTACCAAACTGTACTACCCCCTTCCCCTATTCCCCCTCCCTATAAACCGGCGACCCCCCTTCCACTAAATACCCCACCGTAGCTCCCAACAGTCTGTCACTCATTCGCTTGGACTCCCTTTTGTCGTCATTCTTTTTTCCACGTGGACTAAGCCTCCAGCTTTTCATTAGCTTCATTAAACGAAAAATAGTGTACTATCATTAGTCATATATTTGTATATCTACTTATATATGTATGTAGACACTTTATAATTTGTAGACATAGCCCAGAATAAAAAATGAACACAAATGATTATGTTTTTGGTTTTACATGTCTTTTTTTGTTTGTTTTGAGCTTTATTGTGCCCTCTTTCCTGGAAATGTATAAGACTAAAACAAGTGTGTGTAACAAGTCTTACCTTAACCACAATTACTTTATATGTCTATAACCTAATTATGGGAATGCTACGTTTATGTGTTTATTACATTGATTGTTTTTTAGTATTTGTTCATTAGGGAAACTTGACTTGAATTTATTAAATATTATTTTACTTTTTATGCACGTATTACTACCCATTCAGGCTATACGCTTAGTTTATTTAATCAACTTTATCATTACACTCCCGTTTCGGTGGCCGAATGGTCTAATTCTAAGGCGCCACTTTCGTGTATTACTGGCCTGTTGATGACGGGGAGATCGGGGATCGAATCCCAGTCGTGTCTGATGAGGATGGTTTTTCAAAAATAGTTTCCACTCTCCTTCCACACAGATGCGGGTAGATTACATGCGTACAACTTCAAACGGTAGTAAGGCACGGTGTTTATATATATATATATATATATATATATATATATATATATATATATATATATATATATATCTATATATATCATTACACAACTTACATACAGACACAACACCCAGTCACATGAACATTAGTTCTCTGATTGTAGATCTCTCGGCCCAGTTGGCAATCTTAACAATGGACCTTTAGTTCAATCGGTAGATGCCCTGTAAGCTGAGCTTGAGTGTCGGATTGCATTGGCTCATGAGGTTTTTTTTTATATGTGTACTGCCTCCTACTACCCGTTAGGGCTATACGAATATTTACACTAGAAGAAAGTATGAAGAAAGAAGAAATTAGAGCAAGCGTGTCAAACTTGTTTTATCATAAGGACCGCATTGAAAATTGAAAATACTGAAGGGGCTGCATTAAAAAAATATTTTCTCAGCAAATTAATTTGGAAAAACATCAATTTTAAAATACTTTTCATTAAAATAAGGGCATATTAAGATTATTTGCAGTTTTAAGATTCACCCTTTATTTGTTACCCAAATTATGTAATTTTTTTTTTAGCTCCAATATACCTGGCTACGAAAGTGGCCGGACCCGAACTGTGCCAAGGACCCAAAAGTACCTCTCAAGACCAGATCATAATTGCTCCAGAAGAAAAACCAAAATAAATAAATAAAAATAGGTCCATATAAGTGCCCCCTAAGAATAGAATACAATCTTATTGAATCTAAGCCAATATAGCGAAATGCGAAACAACTTATCTGGGTATTGTAAAAAAGCTGAGTAAATATTAAATTAATAATGACTGTATTTAAAATGGATGATGGAGATTAGATTAGGTTATGTTAGCATAGGTTTAGGGCTAGTAGCTGAATGGGATTACAGGTTGTTCCGCAATTTGCGTGCACTGGCTTGGCGCAATTCGGGTCTGCCCCCTCTTCTAACCGAACTGGACTGGGCGCAATTTGGGACTGCCATTTATATCTTGCGTTGAAATCGCGTAATTGATGAAAATTGCGTTTCTGTAAGCCGTGATATCCTTTTAACTTTTTAAAAGAGAAAACATTTGTACAAATGTAAAGTGTTATGCCAAACAGAGCCTTTTAGCCTATACCATAAATTTAACAATATTTGTACCTGCTTTAGTGGCCGTAGGGTCTAAGGCATAACTCTGGTGTTAGATTAGACCGCCATTGACAGGGAGATCGGGGCTCGAATTCCAATTGGGTGTACTGAGTTTTTTTATCAAATTGTTTTCCACTCTTTCTAAACGCAAATGCTGTTACACTTAATCTAAGTTCAACCTTACTAATCCTTAACATATTCGTTTAATTGGTAGGCCTACATATTCGTATAATCCGAACGGGTAGTAAGATTCAGTGCTAAGAAAATGTTTAGCTAAACATACAGTATTTGCTTTGAATAAGTATTGAAAGTTCTACATCCATGCAGAGCTGAACAGAGAGAAATACATTTTGCGATTAGTGGTTATCATGCCAGGGTTTCTTTCTGTAAGTAGCTGTTTAAATAACCTATTCCTTACGAACGGAGTTGAAGTAGGCTATATTGAATAATTTTTCATTTGGCCTATTTAACGTGTACCTTCTACACACAAATGAGAGTATGCTGATGAAAGGAAGTAACGGGTTTTAGTCCTAATTGGGTGCACTCAGGGAAATTTTAAATAGTGGTTTTCCACTCTTTCTACGCAAATGCGGGTAAACTTCCTCTAAATTCAATCTTGATAATCCCTGACTCATTAGCGTAACTAGTACATAGTGGTATAGCCCAACAAAATAGAGAGTGTAAAACCATTTAGGGAAACCACCCTAGTTCACTCAACCGGAATTCGAACCTTTATCTCCCCGTTCGTGGCAGTCTAGCTCAACACGAAACTATTGCGTTAGCTAACCACTCCATCGAGGCGTGTGAAGCCGGAATACTTTGTTCAAAAGGCTTACAACTAATCTAGGCTATTGTAACACAGAATATTGTTTTCTTTTGTTTTATTTCAAAAGTCTTACTACCCGTTCGGGTTATAAGCATATATACTAATTGCACTAGTGTGCTAGGGAACATGAAGGCTGAATTTAGAGGAAGTGTACCCACATTTACGTAGAGGGAGAGTAGAAAACCATTTAAGATAAACACCCATTGTACATCCGACTGGATTGGAACCCTGACCTCCCTGTCTTAAGCAGATCAGTCTAACACAAAAGTGACGCCATGTACTATTCGACCATAGATGTGATCTATTGTTACTATCAATAATTGTGTTTTGTGTGTTAGATTCATTTTAAAAAATGTATAGCTTTTTATTTAGAATGTTGTTTATTTTATATATTCAAATAAAAGTATTCAGTGTGGGCTTAGGCTTTTTTTTGTTAAGTTACTAGTTTTGTATAAATTATGTGGCCATCCATACCTATGAAAACATAGTCTAGTCTGGTATGCTGGTCAAACTGTCGTCAGGGTTTGAGTTCTAGATGATCGAACCGAGAGTATTTATTCCCTAAATGGTTTCCAACAAATCCTTCACGGAAAATCTGGTGCTTTATCTCTAAATTTACCTTTAGCAATTCAATCCCACTTTAGTAGTTAAAGTACGTAGCCTAAGCGTATAGTTTAATGTATGGGTGACGAAAAATATTTCAACCGTGCTATATTAGAAATAAAATTAAACATAATATTTCTCTAAGAAACAAGAAAATTATTATATTTTATTTCAACCGTATTGTCTACAATCTGTAGCCACATGAAATTCTTTTGACCGACCCACACACTTATGTGTGTGTGTATATTTTCTCTTTCTTCTTCCTCTTACATTTTTTTTACTCAATATTTTGTGGCTTACGGTGTAACGTCAAGGCAGGCCATTTGTCGTAACGTTTCTTCCGGCTTCTCGCACCCCTTAATTCCGAAAGTTTCCCCTTTGCACCACCCTTTCCTCTATCTAACCCCCTCCTATTCCCACCCCTTTCCACCCTTAAAGCCTCTCTCTTACGACATGTTACCCTTAAGATCAATGTCCAAGCTGAGCCACTGGTTTTACTTCCACCCCTCCCACCCATCTTACTAAAAAAAATACTCTCTCATTCTTGCTGCCTAGTAAGGCTTAATATAAACTACTGTTTGCCGGACCTGCATAGCTCCTCTTCCCTTTTCTATTTCTCTCTATATACAAAAAAAAAAGCCAGTTTTCCCCCTTTCCCATCCCAAAAGGCCCTCCGTGCTCTGTCCAATAATCGAGCTGTCGCAAACACTCCAAAGGCCGCATTTCACTGTCGCCGTCACACGCTCAAACTGCTCGGAGAGAGAAATCCGTTTGTGTGTGTACGTGCGTGCACGTATGTGTTTGTGGACATTGATACCATCGCATGACAATTTTCTTTGTTAACTTTAATATGTCGTCTTTTCACGTGGAGCTAGAGAAAAAGAAAATGATTTCATTATTTATATTTGGTGTAAATCTTCAGTCAGACCTGACACGCTACGCAAGGTGTATTCTAGACACAAGAGCTTAGGGGAAGACACCCTTATATTGGTCACATTTCTCTTTGATCAATTCTAGCTTAGAAATTACACTGATTTTACAGTCCAATTTGACACACCAGTAGGAAAGTTAATATAATTTTATATTTTGTGTCCCAATCTTAGCACCCTTTTGGGCTATAACTTACTTATCTGTAGTCTAATATAACAATTATATGTTAGGGATTACGGTGGTTCAATTTAGATTCAATTCATTAATTAGCACCGCATCTTACTACCATATCATGTTATACGCTTATATACTAATTACGATATTGGTTTTAGGGGTGAATAAGGTTTATATAGAGCAATTGTAAACACATTTGCATGGAGGGAGAGTGTAAAAACATTTAGAAAAAACCACCGTACGCCAAACCATGATTGGAATCTAGATTTCCCGTCATCAAAAATCTCATCTACTGTGAGAGTAGCGCCTTAGAACATCCGGCAACCGAAGTGGCTTTGAATTTAGAGGCAGTGTACTCGCATCTAGGTTCTAGGTTAAGGGCGAGTGTAAAATCATTAGGATATAAATATCCTCAGTACACCTGACTGTAATTTGAACCCTGATCGCCTGGTCATTGGCACGTCGGTCTATTGCTTGCAATAGTGACGCCTTAGCTTATAACAGGAGTAGGGAACCTTTTATCATTTGAAGGCCACATGTAACTTCACGGATTCAACTTAAGGCCACACACCTCATTTATATTCAGTTTTTACCAAATACGATAATGTGACAATAATAGATAAATAAATCGATAAGAGCGGGTATTTTTAAAAACGTTATTCTTTTAAAATAATTAATTTTGATTTAAAATAATTAAGATAATTGACGTTGGCTTATGTACCATTTTTTAAACAATGAAAATTTTATAACTGACAAAAAAAGTGTGGAAAGTCGGCACCAAACTCCTTAAAAGGCTGCATGTGTTCTAAGGGTCTTGGGTTCCCTATCCCTGGCTTAGACCATACGAAGTGTGTTAGTCTAATTTTAAATGTTGGATAAGGTTTTAGTTACCCGCCCTGATTGGTACGTGCTCTGCGTCAATAGGTTCGTAATGGAGTGCATTGCCAGTGACCGGGAGTTTAGACTTCGATTCTTGGCATGGCTCGCTGAAGCTGGTTACCAACAACATGGGTTGTCATTTCCCCATCTTCGGCCCTACTTCTTGGGACTACACTACCTTTAAAAACTTCCTAACCATTTCTAGCCTTAAATTCAAGCCAATAATACATTTTAGATGATCAGAATAAGGTATCAGTATCGTCCTGTCCTGTTTGCCACTGACGGTATGGAAGTGTTTCCGATTTAATTTGAGTTGAAGTGTTTTTCCCTTAATATATTTCTCTTCCTACCTTAACGCCAATGTGTATATATTTACTCTAAATTATATAATCATTATAATTAAATATTCCATTATTGTAAAAATTTTGATAGCCTTAATGGGTAGTATAATTCAATTTCCCTTTTAGGTGGCCGTATGGTCCAAGACGTCACTCCCACAATAGACTTGTTTGGCTGTACTGAGACTAGCTTTTTACTAAATTGTTTCCAACTTTCCACTCTTCCTCCACGCAAATGAGGGCACACATCCTAAAATATTAATCCTGACTCATCCTTAGAACTGTAGTGTAATTGGTCGTCTACATATGGATACAAATCCGAATGGCTGATAGGAAGAAGTGCTAAAAAAAAATTAAGATTCAGTGTAAGGTAAAACAACATATATATACATACAGCGTGACAAATTTATTCGTGCCAGTGATACGCCTTAAAGTTTTATATAAAGTGAACTACAATATTCCCACAGATTAAACTGGAATATAATGTGATTGCATGGCATAATATTTTCTCCAACTTTGCATCTATTTTCCCACAATTTTCTTAAGAATGGTCATTTTACAGTTATAAAAAAACTGCTAGATCTACCTTCACGTATTCATAATTAAATTAATGTGATCTGCAATGGACAATCATATATTGTCAGCTGTGTATCATAATTTTGAAAGTTACAGACTCTAACTGTAAGAAAAAATCTTTGTCATAAGCCGTTGAAGATGTATGAGAGAGACAAAGAGATAGATGGATGGTGTAGCCTACGCTGGCGAAGAAGTAAAGGTATTAAAAATAAAATTAATAATAACAATCTTGTTAAATAATCCATATTAAACAGTTGTAATATATTTTTGTCACTTTAAAATTATTATGACTATTTGAACTCTTCTGGTTTTACAAAATGATTACATACATACGAGTTATATATTTTATTGATATAAGATTTTTTTTTGAAAACGCTTATAATTATTTTTAAATATATAATTGATATAATAAGTGGTTGAACCAGGCGTGTTTGTGGTAAGACGCGAAGCACGTATAAGAGACAACTAGGTATGATAGTAGTATAAAACATTCTTGTATAATTTGTGAGGCAATCATAACTTGTATAAATTCATCTAAAACCACGCGAGAATATTAATAACGTGATTCTAGATTTATAGGGCAACATTATTTATAATTCCTTGGAATACTCGAGCCTCCCTTTTTAGCTAGACATTGGTTGGTCAGCAACGTGATTGTTAAATTTGATACGAGATTTGAATGTGTATTAGGAGAACCACCTATTTGAGAACCGTCGTTAGAAACTAGTTTTTCTTGGAAGAGCACACTTATATTTAACACTCAAAATCTTAACTTAGATATTTGTTAACTTAATAATAGAGACATAGGCTACACGTAGCTATCACCTGGGGCCCATTTATCAAAACTACAAGACTACAATTTACAAGCTACAAACTAGTAGTGAATGATTTACAATTATATATAAAAATGTTAAAAAAAAGTTTGAGTTATAAATGTGGGTGCACATGTATAAAATATGTACAAATCAGCTGTTTTATTTACAATTGAAAAACTAAAAGAGACCCTATAGTAAAAATTATATTAGTAACTAAAAAATACACAAATCATCAAAGTAAGTTCGTTGAAGTCAGTCCCAAAATTAAGAAACGTATATATAGTTTGTTTGGATCTTTATTAGAGAATTACAAAAGAGAATAAAATGAAAAATTGAAATGAGGTAGACCTATATGAATTTGCGCTGTGTATGAGAAAAATTCTCAATGACTCGAATAGAATGTTTATCCTGTGGCATAGTGAAAACATATATAGCTCATCATCTAAGTATGTGTATTCTTTAATTTAATTTCTCCAAAACTAAATAGTTCAGAAATATTTCTCTGATTTCAACTAACTCAGTCGAAATAATGGAATATATTCAAATACTGTAAAAATCCTTTAAATATATTTCTGAATTTATGTGACATTATCTTGACCTCAATTGACACTTCCTTTACACAACCTTCTACGATCTTTCTGAATACAATATAATTTTACCTCAAGTTATTAACGAGGATGATAACCTCGAAACCTCAAACCATCAATATTTAGGATACTTAAAGATATTCAAGATTCAAGGATTCTAGAATATTTTTTTAATTTCAAATTTAATGTTGCTTATTGTTGGTTGATACCCAAAATAATTACAAAACAAACTTGATAACGAAACCCAAGGAATCTTACTGATTGTATAAAGGTTATAATAATAGGATTATAGGCCTAATTAAAAATGTAAACATTTAGATAACCTATTTATTTGAAAGTTTTCTTTATATATCTTCTCTTGTGTCCATCATTTTTTCAATATTAGACTCGAACTTAAAATTCTGGATTTTTAGGTAAAATAAAGATTCGTATTTGTAAAATAGTGGATTCGAATCCTATCTAATATTGACACGGGTGATTTATTAATAAAATTAGTTCACTGGTACTGGACTATTTGTTTGGAAAGCACCCATTAAAATAGCATTTGTAAAATATTTTATTAATTTAGGATTTACCTCTTGCTCAATAAGTTCTTGGGAAGAGTAACTTTATTTAATCAAACTAAAATCTTATTTGTAAACAATACCCTTTGTATTGTATAATTTCAATTATAGGTAAAAGAGTTTACTTGTGGTTTTATGATTCTTCACACACACACACATATATATATATATATATGTATACATATAAAATAGAAGATTAACTATATATATAAATTGACTATATTTATAATCCAAGTGATATATGGCACTGAAAATATAAATAGTAAAAATATCATCTTTAGTGTAAGATACCTTTCCAATACAACTTTAAAATGGTGCATTTTGATAAAGATATCTTTTTAACGGTACACATGATCATGGTTATTGTCCAAATTAGCTCTGAAAATAAATATTAAATTTTAGCCAACAAGGTCTGTTCTGTTGATGACAGCTGATTTTATGTTTTCATCAGTGTGACGTTGCCTTTACTCCCTCAATCTAAAAGTCATTGCCAAATGTATCCAATTAGAGATCTGTCATATTTAGTCCCACTTTTCCCTTCAATGATTAATAGACCTTTAAACCACTAAACCATAATTTTTGAAAATATATTTTACTATGAAACTGCTTCTTTGTTTAACTTTTGAGAATGTGTATTTTGAACTAAATTCACTATCACCTATTTGCGTTTAAAATGGCGAATAATAGAAGAGGAATTAGAATTATTCTTATCCTTAATAGCACCGCGTATTACTACCCGTTTGGGTTATACGCAAGGATTGAGCAAAAAATCATAAATTATATATTTAAGTTTTATTTATTCATTCTTAAATCACTATAATAGTGTGTGTTGTTAGACTTTTTATCGCTATTAAAGGAGTTTCCAAGATAACGATGTTGCCTAATTGGAGATTTCGATGATATTTAGCGAAGCGAGTCGTCTTAACTTGGCGCACCTAAGTAGTCTTAAGAACTATCGCACTTAGACAAAATTTATGAAATAGAAAGAGAGCGAGTAAAATTAGAAGTTCACCCTGTGATATATCTTGTTTATCTACTGATAACACTTCCCTCTTACTGTGACGAGTTTACACATTTACTATTCTATTTGCTCCTTGAAATAATTGACTGGCTTTTTAAACCTATCCTTTTTATGTTTCCTATTTTAGAATTACATAAGCTACCAAATACAAGCAGACTCCTACAGGATATTTTCGTGGCCATCACAAATAGTCTAAGCTTGAGATAATTGGTCAAAAATACGTTTAAAAAACTGCTTAGAGATAAAAATAATAATTCTGTGACACTGTAGCCCTATTTCTAGAATTATCTAAATATTTTTGGGTTCTGGTTCAATATTATATCGTTAAAACTCACTTAGTAAAACATAAATTCATTAACATGGGAAATTCTATTTTATCTTCCATGACATCACAGGTAGGCAACGCCCTTAATCAAACAAACATACTCAATATATTTTTATGAGAATTTATGTTAGCTTCTACACTTTCCCGATACAATACAATATTTTCCAAACTAAAAAAAGGGGTTTGTTTAGTTTTACAAGTTTACTATTAGGTAGATTATTTTTTTTTAGCAATAGCGTATTGTGAAGTATACCCTTGTGGCCTAACAATACTGTGCTTGTTAATAGTTCTTTTTAGTACTCAGTTTATACAACCTAAGGGCCAGTTTCACAGTCAGACCAAGCACGCATTAATAGTGGTGCTATACTAAATGCAGGACGAAACCTATCTAGAACAGAATAGAATGGGACAGTCTAATTCATATACGAAACTTGCCCATTCCATTCGAGTTCAGGTAGGTGTCATCTAATATTTAGTATAGCACCACACTTGAAACGTACTAGTTCTGACTAGGGAACTGGCCCTAAAGCCTACCCTTGTTTTCTATACATTATTATATTTTCCGTCAATTTTTGCTGTTCATCTGAACTGTGAATTATTATTATTATTAGCACCGCGTCTTACTACCCATTCGGGTTATACGCACTTACGCTAATGTGTAATGGTAGGGTGATTGTGAGATGAAATGAAGGACCTACAGTTTAACGTGGAATCCGAACCACGGTGGAGGCCTGGCATTCCCCACATTCACAAGATGTCTTGTGAGAGGTGAAGGAAGGGTTTGGTAATCAGATAAATCTGTGCCGGGACCGAGGATTGAACCCCGGACCCCAGCACAGAAATCCGACACCTTACCTCTAGACCTCTGTAAAAATAGTACCAATGCTAGAGATGTAGAGATTAGGGAGTATAACTTAGAGGGAATGTATTGCATTTGTATGGAGGAAGGATAAAACTTTTTCACCACACCATTCCGGGATCCTAATCCCGAAATTTCCGTCACCGGCAAACCAGACTCTTATGATCCTGAACTTTAGTTCAGGTCACAATTCATGCAGGCTACACTCGTTCTAAGGACATACATATGTTTATGAAAGTGAGTTGTAATTAGATACACCAGAATTGCCTTAACAGTTGATTGAAAATAGCATAATACTATGAGGAAAATATCCCATTGCATCCGGCCAGTAGTCAAAACACATCCTTCTTGTCAACGCCAACCATATGTAACGTGAGTCTGATGGCAAAGAATATGGTAAAGTTTATTTATCTTTTCATCAGCAAGTCTTACTATTTGTTCAGATTTTACACATATATAATAATTACGCTAATGGGGTAGGACCGAAGAAGGAATTATTTTAAAGTTAATCTACCTGCATTTGCAAGGAAGGAGAATGAAAAATATTTGAGGAAAAAACACCCTCAGTAGATCCGACCAGAATTCGAACCACGATCTCCCCACCATCGACAGGCCAGTCTAACACGAGACTGATGCCTTGGAACATTCAGCCACTGAAGCTGTTATCATAGATGCTCTCTCCCTAGTGATTCACCCACGAATTTACTTAAAGGAGTGAGGAGGGCTATCCAATCAAGACCGTAGCCAGAATTACATTTTGGGTGAAAGAGAGACCTAAGGGACACAACCCAATAAACATTAAAGTTAAGAAAATATATAGTTACTAAACAACTATAGGATTTTGTGTATAGTAGCTTAAGGAAACTATCAATAATGTAGGATCTGTAAAAATAATGATATTATAGTATGTGGTTATTATTAAAATCATTCAAATATACTAAATTTATACATTACTGTTTTGTTGATTAACAAAGGCTGAAAAAATGTATAGTATGTCGGAAAAAACAGTTTCATTTAGTATTCTAAAATGGTTTTGATATTATTTTACTAATTATAAATAGTAAATTACAGTTTTAAAATGTGTAAAGGCGTTTATATATTTCAGAGAAATTATATTTTGTAAGATTGTTTATCTTTTTATACGATATTAATCAATACTGCTTTAAATAAATTTAAATTTATCATCTGTTCCATGGTGTAGTGAGGACTTCATGCCTCCATGCGTTGATCACCCAACTCTGATAAATTTGTAAGCTCGAATCCCAGTCTGATCGAAGTTACTTATTCTTAACAAAATTCAGTATAGTAAAATGGATTCTGAAATCTCTGCAAGGGCTGTCCTAAGTGTAATAGCCCCTAAATTGAGTTAACAGCTTTTAAAACTAGAATGTGTTTACTCAATAGAAAGTTAGACTGAGCAGCCATGCGCTATCTCCAACCCTTAACTCTTGTTCAAAAAAACTTTTGACATTGTATAAAAAGATCATGAAATTCCTTTCTAATAAATGTGTGAGGTGATATATTAGAATGATATAGAAAATGAATAAATAATTGGAATCATTATTTATAACAAATAATAAAAATCTTAAGAATTTTAAAACAATTCGTTATTTTTCTCTGTAACCCGCTTTTGCATCACATTTGGTAAAAAAGAATGTTTATTATTAGAATTATTATTATTATTATCACCGCGTCTTACTACCTGTTAGGGTTATACTCACTCACGCTAATGTGCAATGGTAGGGTGATTGTGAGATGAAATGGAGGACCTACAGTTTAACGTGGGATCCGAACCATGGTGGAGGCCTGACATTCCACACATTCACAAGTTGTGATTAATATACGTCTGGTCAGAGGTGTAGGAAGGGTTTGGCAATCAGAAAAATCTGTGCTAGGACCAAGGATTGAACCCCGGATCCCCAGCACAGAGGTACGACACCTCACCCCTAGACGGTAAGGTCACCTTTAAGTTTATTAAAATATACAATACATTGTTTATTCCTATTTACAGCAACCTATTTGATAAATAAATATTACCTCTACATAAAAATAGAACTTACACAATCGATACAAATATGAATTTGTATAAACTTCCTCTGTCCGGCTATTACTATTTTAATGTCAACATTTTTTTGAGACACCCTCTATAAATTAATGAGTTCCGTATACTAGTCCCTCCCACCTCCCTCATCCCATGCGATCTTCCATAACGCATTACTTTTGAAACGAATCAAAAGGTGTCCCACCACCACACATGAGAAAAAAAATTACACACTGCCATGCCTTTTGATTGGCTTCTTGACTTGAGCCTCCTCCAATGAGGGACCTAGTTTGTAAACCGTGTGCTCTATTTGGTGACGTTGTCGTGTCTTTCATTGTATCCGTGCTCGTGTGTATGTGTGGTATTGAGGTGCAATATAAAGGAAGGCGTGACAGCAGTATGAGGTGTTCTCGGTGGAGGGTTTCCAACATGAAAAGGTGTTGTATGTAAAAGGGAGCCTAGTACACTCTGCCACATATGAATGTCACATGTTTCATCAGTTTAGGAGCAGGAAAATGATGAAAAGGTATGATCCATCCGAGTTTGTTAAGGCTATCAAGAAAATAAATAAATTTGATGATAACCTGATTAGGTGGCCGCATGGTCTAAGGCATCACTTTCGTGTTAGACTAAACTGTCGATCATGGGGAGATCTGAGTTCAAATCCCGGTCGAATGTACTGAGAAAAGCGTTTATAAAATGGTTTTACACTCTTCCTTCATCGAAATGAAGATACACTTCCTCTAAAATGCAAACTTCCTAATCCCTAATTCATTATCGTTATTAATATATTTGATTATAATTTGAACAGGTAGTAAGACGTAGTGTTGAAAAAAATTAATATTATTTTAATTAACGGATGATCTCATTACTAACAAAATAGTTTTGAAAGCTACAATACAAAATTAAGATTTTATAATATTAGCCTGAATTACCCCATTGGGTATTCGAATGATTTACCACGTTAATCTAACTGGACTGTACTACCAATGAACAGAGAATCAGGGTTTGAATATCAGTTGGGTTTGCTGATATGAATTTTATGTACAGGGTTTTCCCCTCCTCCATTCAAATGTAGCTACATTTCCTCTAAAAACCAACCTTCCTCATCCCTTATACATCAGTGTAATTAGTACATAAGTGTTAAACTCAAATGGATAATGAGACGCATCGACAAAGAAATTGTAGATTACTGTGAATTGCCACTATTATATATTTATATCATCCTATTAAATGGTTTAAAAATATATGATACAGGCTTGTGCGAATCCACTATTTTTAATTTATAATCGAATCTGTCAACAATTTAGAAAAAATAACATAAATAAAATAAGTTTTGCATAGTAAAAAACATGAATAAACCCCTTATTTATAGAATCTGAAAAGGGGAAGGTGTCGAACACACGATCCCTCTACCGCAACTTCATCACTGTACTAATTGAATAAAACCACGAGTAATGTTTTATTTTAACATACCAAATGGGCAGTCTTGTATTTTATGTGTTAGCTGGCTATGGAGATATTCCAGCAGGTTACACTGAGGTACTTTTGCGTAAATAGTTTACCACTCACGTACCTTGAAAATTCAGATACATTTACTCCAAATTCTACCTTGTTAATCCCTTAATATTGTAATTATAATAAAATTGTCAATAATCCACATTGAAAGAAAGACGTGGACTGTATCGAGTTTTGCCCCAAGTCACACTCCTTGACCGAGTTAAGTCCCAAAGAGGCGACTGAAAAATTTTTACTTCCACCTGAGTTGCGTTCGGAGGAGTAGAAGTTTAATTAATATAAAAATATTGGGAGGATGAACAAAAGTGTGTTCAGAATGACACGTAAAATTATAATTAATTCAATTCTTTTGCCAAATGTTACATACAAATTTCTAACCTAGCTTATCCCAGCCTAACCTAACCTAATCACACTAAACCTAACCTAACCTAACCACACTTAGCCTAACCTAACATAACCTAAGCACACCTAACCTAACCACACCGATCCTAACCTAACCTATCGTAGCAAGAAAACAGCAGACATAATTCAAATAGAGATTGACTGTTTGTAATATTACTATCGTAAACAAGTGATTGACTCTACGGTTCCATTTAAATCATTAGACAAGTGAGACGCAGCTGTATGCAACTCGGTACAACCGTTTTCGGGCCTGTATGGTGGTTGCAGGACGCAACTTAGTACCTACTCTTAATAATCCCAAAACATTATTTTCAGAATGCAAAATGATTTTCTCTTAAGATGTGTACCATAAGAGGAGTCATCAACGTATCACTAAATAAACTATTTGGTAAACATCTCCTTTTGATATTAAAATCTTGTTAAGCTGCAAATAAGTATAAGGCAGTATTTCCTAGATAATTTTAACAAAGGGTTGCTCATAACGATGGCTCAGGATCCACGTGGGCAGGACAAATTGCGACGATGAAACGGAACAAAGGACACGCGAGTCAATCCTTTAAGGGCCTGATGCATGCACACAAATGATGAGCATTAATTAAAGAGATTCTGTAACAATGCTTCTGTGCTTCTAGTAGCTGCAGAGGTTAGCTGAGTGGTTAGCACACCTGGCTCTGTCTTGACGAGTTTCACCAGTGGTACTTAAGAAAAAAGTTTAGGTTCCAGATTTGAAATATTTTCATTGTTTTTCAATCATTAACACGATTGTGTTTTTAACTTATGACTATGAATGTATTCAAATAATTAATATTTTATCTAGTGCATCTCAACTTTAAGTGTCCGACCAGGATTTAAACACGATCACTTTGTAAAACTTCGGTGAGTGTGATTACAAAGCTTAGGATGGGTGCATTAGCATTCTCTGGCACGCAAAACCTGAATACTTGTGAGGTTCCTTTATTTAAACATTCTCTTAATTTTTAATTA
Organism: Timema cristinae; assembly: GCA_039000515.1. Classification (NCBI taxonomy): domain Eukaryota; kingdom Metazoa; phylum Arthropoda; class Insecta; order Phasmatodea; family Timematidae; genus Timema; species Timema cristinae. The sequence continues at coordinate 49,574,511 of JBCFYV010009882.1, forward strand.
GTTTGGTTTTAGCTAATATAGGCCTACAGTAATCTATTTCTTAGAGCATAAAATATTAAATTAATTTCTACATCAATTTAAGATTCCTGACATTCTGAATTGGTTATACTAATTTATTATTCTTTGATATTAATAATTCAAAAATATTAAAATTATTGTTTTTATTTATTAGTCTACAAAGAAGAATACATTATATGTAATCCAAAATTGTTTGATTAATTACGATATTAGATATTTAACATTCCTTTCTATTAGAGCAAACTCTCTGCATATACACTTGTTTACAGATAAGCGCTTTTTTTTCAAATTTAGATCTCTCACAAGGTAGAAAAGTTTTTCGTAGATCAAAGACAACATTAAATAATAATATTTTAGTAAATATTTTACAATTACTTATGCCATGATTACAATAATGTTCAAGTATATATAAAAAACTCAGACATTACTTTTTTTAATCAAGAATAGGGCATGACAAATGTTTTTAAGCCCTCTTGTTGATATAATCAACATTCAAAAGAGTCGGCGGGATTTTTATTTTTGTAAATTAAAAAGAAAACAAAGATCTCAAATATATATTTTTAAGAATATCAAATGTATACTGAGCCATGTTGATGTCTATAACTTGCAATTGTGGACACATCTAGAGGCATTTTATTATTATTATTAGCACCGCGTCTTACTACCCGTTCGGGTTATACGCACTTACGCTAATGTGTAATGGTAGGGTGATTGTGAGATAAAATGAAGGACCTACAGTTTAACGTGGAATCCGAACCACGGTGGAGGCCTGGCATTCCCCACATTCACAAGATGTCTTGTCAGAGGTGAAGGAAGGGTATGGTAATCATATAAATATGTGCCGGTACCGAGGATTGAACCCCGGCCGCCAGCACAGAAGTCTGACACCTTACCCCTAGACCACCAGGTCACCCATTAGAGGCATTTTAAAAGTAATAATTAGAAACTCATATATTGATTATTTCCAACATATATATTATTTAACTATTTTAGAATACATTTCAATAACACCTATAATAATTCCATTATATTATAAATTTCGAAATGTAACTTTGATTAAACCGAAAATTAATATATATGGAACCAGACATTGAAATAATTCCTCTGAAGAGGCAGTCCATCATGTCAGTGAGAAAACCCAAAGAGAATATTTGCAAGTCAGAAACAACCGGATCTGTTTGTACTTGGGACGTGTTCTGCCCGTTGTGTTTACTTTGGGGATATGCCTATCCTCTTTATATTACTGATTCTATCATTGACGATTGTATGTGCATCTATTTGATCCTTTAATTATTTTGTTTCTCAAACACCCTATCGAATAATACGTTAAAATTTATAGCTACAACGTAACAAAATGTTTGGATTAGTCTCTTTTGGAATTAATATCAAGCGAAAAACCAAACTGTCTTTCTTAAACCAAATTTCAATTGATTTATATATACTTATTTAATATACAAGATGCGCACAAAGTCAATTTAACCCTGTCTGTTCTAAGTCCGCATACCCTTATAAAGGTAAATATCACAAAAGGTACTTCTTAAGAATCACAAAAGGAACCTCTTAGGAATCCAAAACATCCGTATGTGTCCCAATGTGGTCTCTGCATAGCTGCATGTTGTGCCAAGCTATGTTGTTCATACCGATCAACAGTCTTGGAGTCATATCCTGGAAGGCTGCACTCACCAAATTTTTAGTTAATTGTTTGTTGAATAATTGCGTTTCTGCACCTACTCCTTGACGAAACTTCATAGAGTGTCATCCGGTGTTTTCAGATCAAGGTTTCTTAGAGGATACGGAAGAGATGCAGCACAATTCTCCGAACCTCGTCCATTCCAGCGATCTCCAAATACTGAGTTCAGATGGTATCAAGCAACCAATGCGAAGTGTAACACTTCCCTATCGTGTTGAAACCAAACACTGTTCAGGATTCTCGGTCTCGAAGGTGTGGTATCACCAAATCATGGATCATTTTGTGATAACTGAACTGATTAACAGAATCAGTGAAACAATACCGACCAAACAGATGCGTTTCTGTCATTCCAGCCCAGAATATGACATGGGGGGGATTGTGCTCAAGCTCTTCAAAGAAGTGCGGATTTTCTTGTCCTCAGAAGATACCATTGCGAATGTGGGAGCTACGATAAATCATGCATTAATCTAAAACCATGACATTTACCCGCAGAGCAATTTTTGAAATTTTTTCAGCATCTGAGCGCAAGCGTTCATATGCTTGTCCATATCAGCATCTGTTAATACATTAAATTTCAATGGATGCCAACATTTCCCTCGCAGGTCAAATTTAATGTGTTTTCGTATGGTTGATTCTGGTATTTTTAACTTTCCATCAGTGACGTTAAAGGCAATACAAGTGTTTCATGTACACTGTGGATTTGTAAAAGCAAAGATTGCCACAAGTGCCGCTACTGTTATTACTTCAGGAAAAAAAAAAGAAAAATTACACCCGAATTTATAGATTTAGTGATAGGCTTCGAAATTCCGGATAAACACATAGGCTCACAACTGCATGCAATTGTAACAAAACATGGAGATTTTTAACAGGTATAATTAAACATTACTTATTCTTTTAGTTTATCTTAAATTAATTAAGTGGTGTTGAATTCTTACACAAGCAAAACCAGCAAAGTGCTAATTAGTCACATTTAATTTTTAAATAAGAAAAAAATTAACTTATATTTTTTACAGAAGTTTAACCATGAAAGGCGCATCAAGACAACATTTCCCTGATTAGAAGGCGCAGAAATTATCATTTAGATTAAATAAGCAAGTATTATTTTTGTATTATAATTTATAAAAAGCGTACATTTAATTTTATAGTTATTCACTCAGAACCATGCTAGGTAACAGCAGGTTTTATTCTGAATATGAAGCTCATATGGCACTTATTTTATTTCAGTTAAAAGATTATTGAAGTAAATGTGGAATATATTGTAGAAATAAATTAAAATATATATACAGCTACATCACATAACAACATTAAATATAGAGTATTTTGGACTGACAGGTTGCTGTTAAGTAGCGGGCACCGCATGTTGTGCCTGCTCCGCGCCACCTGGTGGGAACATGGCTGAAGTTTGGGCTTGGTGTAAGCGTTGTTTTTAACATATAAACAATTATAATATATGATTTAAAAATGGCAGCGTACGTTCTACAACTTTTATTCCTGGTTTCATAAGAGCACAAATAACGCCGCAAAATAAAATATTGTATAATATTAGCTCTAACAAGTATCTTTTTTAACCATATATACTATAATTTTGGCTACTTGTAGACCTAAATCTCAACAATATTTATTTATATTATATAAGAATTTAATAAGAATACGTTGACATAAATTAGGTCTCTGTACGACTAATTGTTCTCGAGATATTTAATTTTAAGTGAAACCTTACAATCGCGTTTTATTCCCAAGATGGCGGATGTTCCCGGAATGGGAAAACTTGGAAATTTTAAGAGAATTTAGAAGGACATATACTTAATACATGCCAATAGGTTACATTTTGTTAAAAATTTTGTCCGGGTCAAACTCTATAAGCTCTGTAGAGCTACTATTAAATATAGATATTCGTTCATCGCATTAATGTGGAGCTGTACCGTTTCATCAAATCCATTAAGTATGTAAGTTAAACAATAAGGGCAGTGAACAAGGGACGTTTAGCATTAACTTGAGCAATGAGGGGGAACAATCTCAATAGGTATTAGTTAAGGCTTTATACATTTAGTTGTCCATCTAGAAAATATATAGTACAATATGCGTATTTTATAACAGGCGTACAAATCACGTCAGTAATAACACACATAACAAACCATTAACATCCTTCATAAAATTGTGCTCTGAATATCCCTTTGCAAAGATGATTACTAACAGTGAGTTTGACTCATTTAATATTTGGAAAATTACAAATATACAGTGCAGAAAACAAGGTGTTTCTGTTGAGGTACCCCTCGGAGTAATGATGGGTGCATCTTTCAGCCAGATATAAACCGTACACTTGTTTAACACAGTGTGTTATTAGTATAGAACGTGGCTCCAAGTCATAAAAGGTCCAACTCCATTGGAAAATGTATGTACCGTAAACGACGTAGAACACGCATTCTAATTATTATTTTGCAAGGTTCTGGGACATTTATCTGAGAACGACTCACACAGGAGAAGTACTTTATAAAAGCAAATTTGTGTCGCTTTTCTTCCTCATTCTGATCTTTTTCTCGATCATATTGATATTTTTTGCATGACAGGTCCTTTCCCACTTTGGCTCGCCCACAGGAAAAGCATGTCATTTGATATTTAATATAGAATCAGAACACATTAATCGGTATAAGCTTTGGATATTAATTAAGATATTTTAATGCAGATTAAACCAAACTAACCAAATTTTAATGTCTCTCTCGAACAAGACCTAGAAATACTTGAGTTTTTTTCTACCTGACATACGGATATATTCTCTAGAGGCTATTTGAGAGATGACAGGTGACCGGCCAATTCTATTACAAACATTAAATATAAATGCCCTTCTATTGAATGCATAAAAACCTACCGTCGACAATAAAGTATAATAGATTATTAAAGGTTTAATAAAAACAGTGTTCTTTTAGTATGTACCTTAAAGTAAAGGAAATAATTTTATAATTAATTATGTATTCCTGGTTAAGCTCAGATTTGAAGTATATGTTAACTTTTTAGTGGTTTTATTCGGTTTATCAGCTACTTTGTTAATTTTGGGAATAACAATGCATGCGACATTAAGGTATATACGCTAATATGTTAAGAGAGGGCAGAACAGCTTATGCGACTTTTAAATTACCTTTGTATTTTTCTAATTACCAAATAGCCGTGTGTAACATATCGAAGCGAAGTTTAACAACAAAATTACTGCAAATATATTATCTTTCATTAGGAAATGAAAGTACAAGACAGCGTACAAGTGTAAGACATCAATTTAATATCTAAATAAAACTTTGAGAGATCTCGAAAGCAAATTTTGCTCATAGGGGCGTCACCGTATTGTTATCAGGAGACTTCCTACTAAACTACCGGCTATTTCCCAGTCACTAGAGCTGACTAGGTCAACACCTGCCTGAAACGATACTACAAATGACCAGACTTTGTGAAACTTTCCCTGTCAACCAACAAGTGCATCTGTCTGTACGAAGACAAAAACTAAACTTATTTGTAGATTTTGCTGAAACTTGGCAATGGTACCTTCCTTCATAGGACATGAAGGCAAGATGTCCTTGAATAACACCCAAATATGTGTCATGATCAAGATATCCAGGAATCAGTACATTTTAACTATCCAGATATACTTCTTCTGCAAAACCAGATTATTTCGTAGTCCCAATAACAAGCTGTTCTATATTCTCTAAAAATGAGTCGATTAAAATTAACGATTGGTTTTTAAATGAGTTCAAAGCACCATACTGCCCCTAATGTTCATAGGCATACCTTGTATAATTTTAAATTCCCTTGAATCATTCAGCTTACCCATTTCCTCTCTTCAATTGAAATGTGTGCAGCCATAATTTTGTTACGTACTTTGAACCCACATAAATCGTGTAATGAGAGCCACTTACAGGTAAACAGTCTGCAAAACTTTATCATAGAGGCATACTTCATGACAGATAGCACTACTGGAAATGGGTCGTGGCACTAAGAATACCCATGATTCTATCATATCTTCCCTCCCACCTTAGACTATCATGATGAATATGAACATGAACATACAACTTCCTATAAATGTTTGCTTTGCGATGACCATCAACACAGCACAAGAACAAACCCTGAAGTTGGCAGGCGTTGATCTCCACGACCGGTATTTCTCACATGGACAACTATATGTGTTGTGCTCCCATGATGATTATAGCACCAACTTGTAAATGCTGGCTCCTGATGATACAATCACTAACGTCGTTTACAAAAGTGCCCTCCCTTATATGTTGTTACTTTATTTACTTCAATTAATACAACTATTATTTGTGTCTCGTCTTAGAACTTATTAGGCCTACACTACAATAGTTTTTTTTATTGTGAAAATACTTCTTTTATTAACTTAGATCTTTCATCATGGATAATTTATACCTAATAAGTGGTGCGATTTCTTCTCTGAGCGAAATATTAAAACCTAACAGTGACACTAACTCGAGTGAAGCTACAGGAAAAACCTAGTAAGTATATATTCAATACATATTTATTTACACATATAAAATATATATATAATCATATTTATATTATAAAAAAAATATTTAAATATAAACAAGATCTAGATAGGCTAAACATAAATATAATATATAAATTGATGTTTATATCTAAATAAATAAATTTGTAATTATATATATATATATATATATATATATATATATATATATATATACATATATATATAAGTATATATTAATAAATATATATAAGCTATACACTAATAAGATGCTAATCCTAGTGTAGATATCCACCAAAACTCTTAATATTTACTAACAATTAATTAAATATTTCAAACCCAATTTAAAATTGATACCTTCTTATCCCTTTTTAATACTAAGAACTAACCGATTTATTAAAGGTTTTAAGGTGTTACTCTTGAAACTATTAATATTCTTTTAAACCATCACTAGTTTATTAATATCAAATCATTGTAATCATGGCAATTTCCGTGTAGAGAGCACAATTAAATTAATTTTATTTAGTTGAAAAATGACACCTGTACACGGGAATCAAACCCGCGATCTTTGGCTTAGCGCACCAATGCTGGGCAGCGTAACACCCTACCCGAGTCACAGATTGCTGAGATATTTGATAGCTTGCTATACATTTGTTGGCTCATATGTAGCTGACGATTCCCACACGTCCATCACAGACTCAGCCTTAAATTTTGCATGATTAATGACCCTGAGTACAGGACGACACCTGGATAGCTCAGTAGTAGTGCATTGGTGCGCTAAGCTAAATAATACTTAGCACCGCGTCTTACTACCCGTTCGGGTAATACGCTTTAAGTACTAATTACTCTAATGGATTAGGAATTGGGAAGGTTGAATTAGAGGAAGTGAACCCACATTTGCGTGGAGGGAGAGTGGAAAACCATTTAGGAAAAACCACCCCCAGTTCACCCGACCGAGATTCAAACCTCGATCTCCCCGTCCTCAGCAGTCAAGCTCAACACGACTAGCGCGTTAGCCAACTACGCCACCGAGGCGGGTCGCTAAGCTAAAGGTTCCGGGCTTGAGTCCCGTGTCCATGTGCCTTTTTCAATTAATTCAGTTTAATCAATAATTTAGTCAATTAACAACCTTAGACTAACTGCAAAGCTACACATGAATACGAGTCAGCTCTTCTCATACATTTACCAAATGCTAATCACTAATGATTCATCTGTTGGATGTATGAAAGTCTCGAATCACAATATTTTTTTGAATAACATTTATAATTTTCGTAGATAACGTATTGATAGCTAAATTTTACGTCACTAAATGATGTACACAAACAAATGACCGAATAAGATTATAAAGCTTGATATTAATTAGTATATTATATAGTGAATCACAACAATCAGTAAAATTACAAAATAATTGTCATGTGGGGTATTTACATGTTATGGAGATCTTAACATTGATTTCCTTTTATAATTAATTTCTCGTTCCTTTACTCCAATAGCTGCGTTCAGATCTAAAAATCTTGTAAATACCCCACTCGATTTTTACCTTAAAATATTTTATTGACTACTTTCTGTTTAGTACATAACAATTTATAAAAACCTTTTTTATTCTTATTCAATCTTTTATATACATAATTGATTTTTGTAAAATTTAATCACTCTTCTTTTCTTGTTCATAGATACACTTTTATTTAATTTATTTAAAAAGGTTTAAAAAAACTTTGAAATTTAATATACTGTACATGCTCCAATAGTGTTTGTGTCAACATGATAAAATATATTTTTTGGGCTTTTCACTTAAATCCTAGACACATAAAAACCAGATTAATTTTAAAATAAGAGAGGTCTCGTTACTCTAGAAATATATGTGTACATATGTGGAAGAAAGTTTGTAATATTTAACGGGCCAAACGACGCAGTAAAGAAAATTTGGATCGATGGGTGGTATTCATCATTCTGAGGGAAAAAAGGATATTAATTAACATACTGTTGGGATCATTTTAACATAAATCTAGTAGAACAAACATTCATTTCGTTAGCCATTTATAATATTTAAAGACATATATATATATATATATATATATATATATATATATATGTACAATAAGCTCATTTATGTCTACAAACTGTGTATTGATAAATTACAAACTTTATATATATATATATATATATATATATATACGTATTCACAATTAGGGCCTGATTAAAAACTGTGTCAAGCAATTTTGGTGGTTAAATTTTTTGTATATCCAGCACATAAACACTAATTTAAGAGTTATTTTAATAATAAATAAGAATCAATTTTGTTTTATTGTTTTCAATAGTTGGACTAAACATATTTTCCAACAAATTTGAATTTGTTTCTAAGATTACAACGTATTTCAGTCAACTTTTTCACCACTCAACGTTTACAAGCTCTAAATTTGTAAACTAATAGGGTAAAAATGAGAAAGGTAAAATTTATATTAAGTGAACCCACATTTGTGTAGATAGCGAGTGTGGGAAACAATCTAGACAAACCAACCCAGCTAGGATTAAAACCCTGACCAACCAGACTAAACGATATTGACGACTTTGGTTGCGTGTCCACGTATGCGTGATTTACTCAAAAAAGTTTTTGTGGAAATCGTAGTTCATGAATTTTTAATAAATACGATACGAAGTATAGTAATATATAATCACGTAGAAGCACATCGGTATTTCCTTATGCACTTTGTATCTTTTTCATTATTAATTAGAATCTAACCTTATCCTGTCACATCGGTGGAACTACACTTAATGGAAGCATTATTTATTCAGTAATTTTATTTAGCTAAATCAATCATTTAAAAAAATGTAAATCCTCATTGAAGCGTTGAGAATTAATTGTTTGCATCTTAGAAATTTTGATTTGCCTTCTTTCATTAAGTGTTCCAAAATACGACCACTTCTGTGGTTTACTGGTCAACATTTATGGCAACAGATCCAGAGGTCACGGATTCGATCCCCAGTGCATCCAAAATTTTACTGTGAAGCCTTGGATCTGGAACGGGGTCAAACTCATCCTCATGAGGACAGACGAGGAGATACTTGAATAAAGATGTAGCCGCTCTAGTTTATAAAACTGAGATTAATGACCACAGGGCTCACTGTGCTGACCACATGGCACCCTCTGTACGCAAGCGTTGGAACTATCATCGATAACATTGGCGGCCGCTTGGTCGGTGGTATAGCTTAACTGCGGGCTCATACCATGGAGTTTCTAAATACACAGCACGCTTAGATTTAATTAATTTCTGAGAGTTATCGATTAAAGTAGAACTCATTCACTCGTTTCCGGATTAACTTCAATTAATGTTAACAAACGAGATTTCCTCCAGGGGAGAAGGCAAGTACTTCACCATTCTTGGCAAGTTCAAGACTTGAAATGCGTGGTCCATAATACAGTATTTAAAATCATGGCATGACTGCATGATGACATGTCTGGACAGATTCTGAAGGACAAAGATTTAATATTGGCAGGAGATAAGGCTCATATCTAATTAGAATGACTTTTTTGTTTCATTTCCTACTCTAAATATACAAATTCTGGACTAAAATCTCATAGTTGAGTGTAACATAAAATGTGTGTGGTTTTAGCTTAAATAAGAGATAGTCGGTTATGGGTATGTGGTTAGAAAATGCATACCAGGTCTGTTAGAAGATTTTTTACAGGCTTTAATGGTTAGCATTATGCTAAGAAACTCTTAGAAAAGATGGTATTAAACACTTATGAATTATTTAAGTTGATAGATCGAGATTTATGATCAATTAGCAGTTGGACCCGTTCTTCGCACAGCTTAACGACACCAAAATTATATCAAATCAGAACGTTCAACAATCGGCTGTCCACCTTTTAATTGTTCCTTGTTGCTCAATCATGAGCTAGTTATGAACATCGCAAACCAATCTTGGTAGTTAAAAAAATTAAAACAAATTAAATATTTGAGAAAAAATATTATCTTATTCACAAACTGGGTGCAAGAATAAATGCAAACCTTTGACAACGGAATATTTTCCCAAGTACGATCATAAAATAAAATAATAGACATTGTTACAAAAATATTTTTGATAAAAGAGTATCACAGTTTACAGTACAGAGCATAAATAAATAATATCATCTGTTAAAGAAACATTAAATAATAAGCATCATGGTTTTCTAAAGAGCATCATGGTTTAGCGAGCAGTGTCACTAAAATGGGTTTATTTTTATTGTTATGTCGCTGCTAGTTAGGCGCTAATTTAGCCTTTGCTTTTTTAGCTTTGCTATCACAATGCTAATGGACCACCTTTAAGAAAATATTTAGTTTAGTGTTTTACTCATTTATTTTTTTAAATGTTCTCGTCTGCACATAAAAAATTCAAATTTTCCACAGTATCGAGAAGTCTGCTTTTTCTATAAGCCATTTCTCTCCCCTATTTATAGATTTCAAACTTTATAGCTTTTATGATTATTGTGCGATTGTCCTTTAACAAATTTTCGTCTGTGATGAAAAGAAGATTTTATAATAATTTTTGAAAGATTTTAAGCTACTGTCCCCCCCACCCCCCACCTCCCTTTTTCAGGCCCTTATCCAAATAGTAGATATTTAACACTAATTTTGTTAGTGTAGTGGACTAATCCTCTACATTCCTGGCAAATTTCAATTTTCTTCCTCACCTAAAATAGTTTTTTTCTTTTTACTCAAAACCCCTCTCTTTATCTATTTTCTAAGCGGACCTGGTGGTCTAGGGGTAAGGTGTCGGACTTCTGTGCTGGCGGCCGGGGTTCAATCCTCGGTACCGGCACAGATTTATCTGATTACCAAACCCTTCCTTCACCTCTGACAATACATCTTGTGAATGTGGGGAATGCCAGGCCTCCACCGTGGTTCGGATTCCACGTTAAACTGTAGGTCCTTCATTCCATCCCACAATCACCCTACCATTACACATTAGCGTAAGTGCGTATAACCCGAGTCGGTAGTAAGACGCGGTGCTAATAATAATAATCTATTTTCTAAATTAAAAAAATTCAGTTTTTTATGGTTATTTGAATTGACTTTTATAACTTCTTGCCAAATTTTAGTTTTCTATCACACATAAAAGTAATTGTTTATATTGGTTTTTGAAATTGTTGCCCACCTCTCTCATTAAAAAACTCCTACTTAGAAATTTTAAATTTTTAGACAAATATGGTTATCTGGAAGGATATAGAAAGGGGCCTTTAAACGGATTAGGAAGGAAAAGGCACGTGGAGTGGACGAACTCACAGAAGAAATGATAACGGAAGAAGGAGAAATGGGCTTAGAGTGGTGGTGTAGAGTAGTAAAGGCAGTGTGGAAATAGAAAAAAGTGCCAGATGATTGGACAGCATGTTATATATCAATAATATTCAAGAAAGGGGATAGGAAGAGGTGTGAAAATTGTAGAGGCATAACAGTAATGTCAATGCTTGAAAATGTACCAAAAGAATCTGAAAAAGAGAGTGAGGAAAAACGTAAAAGGAAGATGGAGAGAGGAGCAACATGGGTCCAAAGATAATATATTTAATATTTGGAACCAGAAATCTTATGGAAAAGAGTTATGAGTTTTGAAAGGATCTGATAATGGCATTCATATATCTAGATTAAGCATATGAGAGTGTGTGTAGGAAGAAAGTCTGGAAAGCAATGAAGGAAGCTGAAGTAGGAAGAGGAGCGGCTAGGAGAGTAATAAATATGAATAGAAATAACGAAAATTGTGTAAAGGTGGATAAAGGGTAAAAGGAGTGGTTCCAACTAAAATATGGAGTCAAGCAGGTGAGTTATGTCTCACCATTACTATTTGTATGGGTGATTGAAATAATAATGAATGTAGGGGCAAGGAAACTGAGTGAGGAAAAATTTATGACTTAATGGTATGGGGGGAAAAGGAATAGGAAGTACAGAAATAGTTACAGGAATAGACCGAGGAAGTGTAATAGTGTAGAATGAGATTTAGTATGGCAAGAAGTGAAGAGAAGGTCATCAAGGCAGAGAACAAGACCAAGAAATGAGATAGAACTGTATGGAGTAGATTTGAAAGAAGTAAAGAACGTAAAGTATTTGATAGCGTGATTAAGGTGAGAGGGGACAGTAGAGAAGATATAGGGAGACTAGGGCAGCAGGGAGAGGCTTTCTACAAGTGTGTAAGAGACCTACGATGGACGTGTAAGAAATTGTTGAAAAGAGAACACTTCATACCCATATTTGCATATGCAGCTGAAACTTGGACTTTGTATTTAAGAGAAACCGGTAAAGGGGAGGCCATGGGAATGAAGTTTATGAGTAGCATGCTACTTATCATTGGAAGAGATAGGATTATAAATGAAGATGTATGGTCAAGAGTGGGGGATTAGGGATTACATGGATAGTTGAGGAAGCAAGAATGAGATAGTATGAACACGTAATGAGGAAGGCAGGGGAGAGTATTCCAATAAGATTAATGGATATGAAGTATGTATGGAAGAAACTGCAAGGGAGACCAAGGAAAAGATGGGTGGAACCGATAGCAGTAAGTGTGCAAGTGAGAGAATGAGAGTGGAAAATATTGCAGGAGGAAGAATGGTGGAAGGACATAGGGAGATAGAGGCATTTTACTAAATGAACCCGACCACTAGCCGGAAAGAGTTTATGATGCTGGTGATGATGATTCTCTGGAATTGTCCTACCTGTCTGTCAAATTTAAATTTTCTACCAGATCTAAAAGGATTTTTTTTCTCCCCCCCCCCCTTCTCCTCACTGTTTCACAAAATGCTATTATTTAAAAAGTTAAAATTTTCAGGCCTTAATATTTATTTGTAGTGCTATTTTTTACCTGTATGCTAAATTTCAGTTTTCCATCACACTGGGAAATATTTATTTGCTATTAGTTATTGAAATTTGATCCCTCACCCCTTTTTCTCCTATTCACTCATAAAAATTCCAAATTTTAAGATTAATTTTGCTATCTGGAGATGTCTCTCTAACTGTCCATCAAATTTTAAATTTATACCTAATTTAACATGGTTTTTTTCAATTATATGCCCCATTTTATCAAGCCATATCTTGGAATTTCCCAATCTTATCTTTTTGTGGTTATATGGAGAGATCCCACTTGCCTTTCTGCAAAAAAAAAAAGTTTCCATGCCCAGGAATTGGGGAAATACGGTGATGAGGGAGTCAGTGAGCCCCAAACCCTTCTGCCCTCTCCACCTTCTTGGGGGACGAAGTTTGAAAAGCCCTCTAAAGATCTACCTCCAAATCTAAAAATAAACCTTGATTTTAAATTTCAAGGCTCCTTGTACACCCATTAAAAACATTTGTAATGCTGAATTTTGAAAATGTTCAACACCTCCGTTCCCCTTTTAGAAGTCAAATTTAAAATTCTAAGATGTATTTGGTTATCTGTGGCTGTCATACCTGCCTGCCAAATTTAGATTTTCTACAACACTTAATAGTTATTTTTTTCTTTTTAAACTCCCTCCCGCCTCCCCCATATTTCTTGGAGTCCCATATATAAATTTAAGTTTTTCTGACGTTTATGATTATTTGGAGTGCTCCTTTTACCTTCCTGTCAAATTTTAATTTTCTACTTCATCTAAAAGTTTGGGTTTTCTAAATATAGCTCCCCTCCCAATTCCTGGAACCCCATTTTGAACTTTCCCACTTATAGATTTTTATGGTTATATGGGACAATATTTCTACCTTCCTGTTAGATTTAAATTTTTTAGCTCATCTGGAGATCGAATCCCGGCCAGGTATACAGAAAGATAATTTTTATATATGTCTTCCATCACTATATTTTCGATAATGTCGGCACATTTAAACTAATACTTAATCCGTTAGGTTAATTAAATAACGAATAGCCCTGATGGATAGTAAGATGCTCTGATAAAATACATCCACACTAACACGCCTCGGTGACTACGTGGTCTAAGGCGTCACACTCGTATAGCTTGCCAATTGCATAGAGATCAGGTTTCTAATCGAGGTTGGGTGTACTGAGAGTTGTTCTTCCAAAATGGTTTTCTACTTGCCTTCCCCGCGAATGTGAGTACACATCTGAATTAAACCTTCTTCATCCCTAACTAATTAGCATAATTAGTACATAATATGTGTATAGCCTGTAGAGGTAGTAAGATGTGTTGCTAAAAATATATATATGCGTTTATCTACATTACATTATCTCTTAGACTCTAAGAAAGTTTAAATTATACTTTATATGTTTATACACATGTCATGAAAGCTTATACAATTATACTTCATTACAGATTAAACGTTACTACTGTAAATATATTTGCGAACGAAACCTATTAATTAAGGCAATGTGGTCAATGAATACCACATTTAAAAGTACTAGAAGCGAAACGCAGTTAGTCACATGACGTCCATACGTAACGACATCAACTCCATTATTTCAATTGGGAAGTAATCACACTACCATTCATATTTCATAAATGTCCTACATAGTGACCTTCGCAGTGACACTATACCCCGAACCCCCCCTTCCCATTTACTAACACACGACACGCAAACAAGAGCATATACGCCATTTTGTTTCCACCCCTACGAAAACCCTTCCCTCCTATTATTCTGACATTCAATTACCGTCGCTATCCAATAACTTAATTTGGTTGCTAATTGCCGCTAGCTAGCGTGAGGCTAAATAGTCCCAGACATAATTATGGTAGGATGAGATAGTGTCTGCCTGTATGGCGTTCAGTTCATTAGTTCATTAGTAATATCGAATTTCATCATCACAGTTCAGGCTTATCTTATGAGAAGGCAACAACTTATCAAGAAACACGCCTAGTAATTAAGTAGGGACAAATTATCTTTTTTTTTTTTTTACGATTCAAATTACATATATGGATTTACAAAAGTAAGAGTCAGTTATTCCACGTGTGAGGTTTTTAGCTGTTTGTTAATCTTAAAATTTCATGGCAGATCATATAATTGGAGTAAACATTTATTTTTTCACTCGAACCAGATATTAATGACAAGTTTACATCTAGTTACAATAAAATGTAGGCATTCAACTTTGTATAGTATACACGTGCGCAGGTGCAATGGAATCCCGCATGTACTGTACATGGGTCCATTCAAAATATTTACCTTTACCTTCTCGTCAATGCCTTTTCAATTAATCTACTATCACCATGTTATATTTTAACCATTAAAAAGTCATAGAATTAACTCAAAACTTACCTTCTTTGGTGTCTGCATGGTCTAAGGTGCTACTCTCACAGTAGACTAGACCACCGATGATCCACCTCGGTGGCGTAGTTAGCTAACGCACTAGTTTCATGTTGAGCTTGACTGCTGAGGATGGATGGATCGAGGTTCAAATATCACTAGGGTGAACTGGGGGTGGCTTTACCTAAATGGTTTTCCACTCTCCCTACATGCAAATTCGGGTTCGTTTCCTCTAAATTCAACCTTCCCGATTCTTAGCCCATTAGCGAAATTAGTAATTAAGCGTATAACCCGAACGGATAGTAAGACGTAGGGCTAAATAATAATAATAGGCCGTCGTCGGTGGAGAAATGTAGGTTCGAATCTCGGTCAGGTGTCCACTCTCCCTTCACGCAAATTCGGGTACACTTCCTCTAAATATAACCTTCCCAATTCCTAAAATCAGTTGTATGATTATTACATAAGCGTATAACCCGAGCGGGTGGTAAAACGTGGTAATAAAAAAAACCTCAACACTCCCATTTATTTTATATTATTTGACTTGCTTGACATGGTCAACCTTTACTACCTTAATTCATAAGTTTATACTTATAAATAATATAATCATATAAATAACTAGGATACTTTTATTAAATATTTATTAAAGCACCAAACAGCAGTTCAGATTTTTTGTCATTGAAGTAAAGATTTTATAAGCATATAATATACATCGGAATATTTAAGTTTTAATATTTGTATATTTAATCTAAGAGGTACTTTCGAAATAAATAATGGATTGAAACAAGGAGATGCACTGTACACATAACTTTTTAATATAGCCTTAGAGGATGCTATTAGGTTAATGCAAGAGAGTGGGTAAGGATATACATTAAATGTTACAATGCAGCTATTACGATACGCAGATGACTTAACTTTGTTGGACAATAGTAAGGAAGCTTTCGCAAGATATGCAGATATTTTATTAAAGGATAGTAAGGAAATAGGTTTAAAGGTGAACGCTTAAAAAACTAAGTATATGATCAGTGATCACACAGAGAACACAGATTGGGAACGAAAATTTTAAGATTGCTGCGAACAAATTGCCATTTGAAAGGGCTAATGAGTTTAATTATTTAGGAACAATTTTGACTAGCAATAACGATATTTGATTGGAAATTAGGAAAATAATACAATCGATAAATGCATGCTATTACTTGGTCCGTAAGTTGTTGACATCTCGCCCGCTGATCAGGAATGTAAAACTATGAATATACAAAATAATAATTTTACCGGCTGTTATCTATGGGTGTGAAAAATGATCTCTTACCTTACATGATGAAAACATATTTAATGTGTTCAAAAACAATGTTCTTAGAAAGATATATGGTCCAAATAAGGATGAGGCTACCAGGGAGACAGGGAGGTTACACAATGATGAATTACATACCCTGTACTCACTAGACATTGTTAGGATAATTAAGTCTCGTAGATTACGTTGATAAGGACATTCAGTGTGAATGGGAGATTATAAGCCTTGTTTAAGGTACTGATTGGCAAACCCAATATGAAGAGACCTTTGGGAAGACCTAGACGCAAATGGGAGAATAACATTAGAATAGTTTATTGAAATGGAATGAATATAGTTAAATCAAGATAGGGATATGTGGAGTATTTTTGTAATTGTGGCAATGAGCTTCAGAGTTCCTATTCAGGGTGATCAAAGCTTAATGCATGATTTAATGAGCATTTATGATACAAAATGTTGTTGTGTGGTCACTGCGTTTAACTACACCTTCGGGATATCTACAAATTTACATTAATAAGTTAGAGCCAAGGAGGGGTAGAATTTAAAGGGATTGCACATGCATTTGCTTATATATAGAGAGAAAATTTCTTCCAGTACCCTACACTTAGTCAAAATTATAGAACTGAACTTCTGTCAAAGGCAATCAAGTGCAATGCGAGTCCAACGTCTTAGATTACTGTGTCATTGGTACGGGGTTGTAATTACTATATGTGGATCAAATCTTATGGATATTATAAAGGTGTCAGTTGCTTGGTGCATTTCTATTCAAACTTTTTTCCGCGTACCCCCAGATATAATTTATCTTCAAATTTGTACTAGGGGTTGAGGTTGTTGGCACATAATACATTTTATACATATTCTATAATATACATGTAAACAAAATTAAAATATTCTATTCAATAATAAGTTTTAAATGATAAATATATGCAGCCCTTGTATTAAAATTTTACGTGTGCACTCTTAAGATTTGTTTTCGTATTTCATGTTGAATACCGCTGGTCTAGTGCATACATACTAAATATAATTTTAATATTAGTGTATACAAATTAATAGGAATGTAATTTTAATTAGAGCTATGTATACATTTTCAGACACAAATTTTGCTAAATAAACATTAAAAAATAACGTTTACATATCGTCTCCCTATTGTAACAAGGTTGTCAGTGACATTTTTTTTAAAACATTTTGGGTCTCCCTTGTATTACAAGGTTCTGTGTGGCAGGGGCTACGTTCTGAGCTTGCTCCCATGAGTGTAGCACCTTCCTATGCTATATTATTATAGTTGTTGTTGTTGTTGTTAGGTGTTATATCTTACGACATGTCCATTTCTTTTGTCAGTGAACCTAGACTGCCAATACACCTGGTCCTCTGCCTATTTTATATACATTGTAAAAAAGTTATAGGCGCTTTTTTAATTGAAGCCACATGGTTGTTTGTGTACATAGCTTTGTATGTTGTATTTAGTTTTTAAGAAAAGATCTGTGTATCATTGCAAATTTTTAACTAGTGTTATCTCAATATTAAATTTATGTCACACACAATTTTGTAACACTAGGGTGACGATATGCTATTATGGTATTTCTGATGAGTGTAAGTATATATTTTTAATATTAATCTTTATTGAGCCATTTATATTCATCACAATTTTGAAAACTCCCAAACTTTTACGCCACGAACTACCACTGCATGGAAGCAAATTGGATCACTAAAGCCTTTGATTGAGATCTATTATAATGGGGAATATTTTACAAGGTAAAGAAGATTGCGTACTTTTTTTTTTTGTAAAAAGAGCATTTAATTAGTAGATCTTCTCCTTTAAAGGAGTTCCGTCTGTATTATTTTTCTGGTGCAACCAGGATATCGTATTTCAGTCGGCTCTTTTTAGTCTTTTGAATCGTGAATACATAATCAGGTCTAAATGTTCAGTGTGGATGGTGTTTGGTTACGGCGGCTCTTTACAAAATGAGTTGTCCTAAATATTCAATATAGACCTGACATCATACCTCTTGCCAACCTTAGAATAATAATGGGAATTTGAACGTGTGCTCAAAATTTACCTTCACAATTAAATCGAGTATAAAAGAAGGGAATTTTTTCTTACGAAACTGTAGTGATATAAATATATGGTAGAAATATTTCCTGGCCATTGTGAATTCATTCATAGCAAAGTTTCTTTTGTATATTTATTTCCGCCTTAAAACTATTGTATATATATATATATATATATATATATATATATATATATATATATATATGATTACTAGATAGAAGATTTTTAAAAAATCCATGGATATTTCTTTAGGATAGTGAAAAATGTAAAGAAAGTTGGAAATAACATATTAAAATAGTTAGCACTACCAACAATAAATATGCTAAACATAATAACTTATATTAAGATTTTTGTCTTATTTTTGCCCAAAGCGTCCAAATATCAGACTGGTTTATCAGCATATTTACAATCAGGAGGTGGATATGAATAAGGTAGAATTTAGATTAAGTGTATTCGCATTTTATTGTAGGGAGAGCGGAAAAAAATTCATGATAAACAATTGAAGAAAATCCTATTGAGATTCAAGACTCAACTTTCCCGACTAAACGAGACTAACGTCTAGCAGTCATAGTGATTTTAAATTTACGGGAGTAATATGTATGACCACCTACCTTTGACCCAGTGACCTACTTTTCGGGTTTCCCCCGGTGACGTCATCTATCAGCAAGATTTAACCTTGACATAATTTCAGGTCACTTGTATTCTATTTATAAAATATATTTTAGTAGATATGACGCATCCCTGATGCCAGTTTGGTGGCAAGACACGTAAATACAGGAAATAGCAGGTGATAGATGACTTCAGTGTCTATTTTGGGAAATTTCAATTTATATGATCTATTTTAGGATATATGACAAATCCTAGTGCCAATTTGGCGGAACGACATGTAGAGACAGGAATAAACCACGGGTTACAACCCTGATGACGTCAAATTCTAATTTGGAAAATATTTATTTGTAGTATATATTTTGGAAAACACCAGAATTTACTTTGGGAGGTATCTATTTATAAAATATGTATTTGGTTAATGTCTATAAATAGAATATATTTTGGAAACATCACTATCTATTTTGGGAAATATAAATTTGTATAATCTAATTTGGGAAATGTCAGACTATTTTTTAAAAATATTTGTTATAAAAATTATTTTTGAAACTCATAAAATATTTTTGGAAATATTTATATATATAGAATCTCTTTTTTTGAAACATTAGGACATATTTTGGGAAATATCTATTTAAAGAATTGTTTTGGGGCTCAACTCCAGTACCGCTTGGTGGCACGAAATGTTGAGATAGGCATGACATTTTTACAAGAATGATGAATATATTCGTTCATGCTTTTTTTCTACAGTGTCTCGTAGGATCCGATGACTTTACGTTTAAAGTAGGTCATACCTATCCAATCAAAGTTTTAATGTGTGTTTTCACCGTAGGTTACTCGAGAACGGTGACATCTTTCTCTGTTAGCGTGGTGCATATATCAAATAGTTGCAATATCTGGCGATGAATCTCGACCATATATCCCTTCAGTGGACAGCATCGTCGATGAGGTCCCACACCTCGCAAAGATGCACCCAAATCAGTGTAAGATAGGTGACGCATTTAATTCGGGTGTAATATTTATCCCTGACGACAACCTTACGTTCATTGCACATGCATTTCAGAGAGATCTCCTGTTTAGTCAGGCTTATCTTCTGAGGACGCTATGTGTTTTTGAAAAACTGTGATATGACTGATTTGTATTAATTGCACAGTTTTTACCACTGTGTATGGTTAAATAAAGCACAAGTCCCACATTATTTTTCTAGCTGGTCAAAGAAGGTAAAGTTGTTCTCGACACTCATTTCGATGATGACTCTTTTGGCGTCGACATCGTCCAGCACAAAAAGCGTGTTGAAAATACTGGTTATGTCAAGCAGTTTCACTAGCTTTGCTTTTCGAGTGCAAAGATTTTTGAGTAATTTTTGGATTTCCATGACGTGTGGTCGCTTTGATGACTGTCAAAATTATGGTTGAAACATCACTGGTAATACCTTTTATAATCTCTGAGGCAAGAAATGGTGTATGATGATTGGACGCTAACTCTTGAGGGGCAGCACGAAGCCGAAGTTGTGAAACATGTGTTGTAAAATCTCAAAGCTTTGGCGTCGTTGTCTGTATGATTGTTAGGGGAGATCTGGGACAGGAAAATCTTCATCAGAATATTCTGCGCGTGATAAAGAAGATTCATGAGACAATAATGCCCGCAAATGTCTGACACTATGCCTTGGAGATATACCGTACTATGAGACCAGTGAGACACATTTTTGCGTATGTATGCCAAATGTGACCTTATACGCGAGAAAAAAAACCATACCCTTCAAATTACTTTCCATTGCCATTTTTCGATAGTGATGGTGACGCAATGCACCCCAGGTTTAGTTTATAGATTAGTGTTTATGACGTGGGCTGGGGGATGCATTATTCTTGTCAGCAGTTGATCTGCAGGGAAAATAACTGAACGTACAGAACAAAAGCACGAGATTGTTTCATTGCATGTCTTGTTGTATGGGTATCCATCTTAATTAGGCCAGTTTAGAAGTCCCCAAACGATGGCGGAAGGACATAAATTCCATACAGAGCTACGTGTAATGCATGTGGGGTATTCAGGTTAAGGGGTTTCAAAGACACACATTCTATTTCATACATTTCGATGATTGGGGTAAGCTGTATTTGGCTAGAAATATTTTCTTTTCCACTCCCTTGATGTAGAAGGTTTCTATACGCAATTTAGTACAGGAGATAAGAGATTCAGCCTGGTTGAAATCCACAGCGCCCCTATTTCAGGGAATGCCATGCAGTGTATTTACGATATTGTTAGCCTTTTTTTATAGCACTAGAGGAATGTTACTCATAGGCGTAGGGGGTTTGAACACCTAATGGTGAAGTAGTGCGCCACATACTGATATAACATTCCGATGATCGGAGGCTCGTAGCGCGTCATATTCCAATGTGATGTTATGTGAGCTGACAGATTCTGTATAAGGTCGAAATACTCTTATCCCTTAGGATAGGCTTTTTGTGGTTTGTCACTATCCTCGTCCATAAATGGATACCCGTTCCATAAAACAGCATGTAGTAGGACTTGACGTAATAGCAGTTAGAGAAATCTGGCTGTAAATGTTTTGAAGGTACTTGTTCTACGTTCACTTACGGCGAGAAATGAGTCATTCCATATTAATGGAAATTGAACGGGTCCTTGGTGGTGTCTCCATTGACACCACGATGCTTAGCTTAAGTAACTTCCTTGTGAATACGTTATTCAGTGATTTACCATCTCCTGTTATACGTGATATTTTTTCTAAACTAGTGCCATATGTGCCCTTTAAGAGTTCTGTTACAACGTCCCACAATGCTTGCTTTAAAATCAGGATTATTGGTGGTATAGTGAGTGATACATACTTTCTTTGTTTTTGTTTTTGAGTAATTAATCGTATGAGACGTGACATAAACGCTGTCTTCTTGTCCGTCTGTAAACTTAGAATTTTACATTCACTTTGTTTGAAAATGTGCTGAAAGGTGTCGCATACTACACTCCCTGTTTTTGAGGGAAGCTTCCTCGCCCAGGCTGTCTTGCTAAACACAACGACGATGGATGGATAGTACACGGTACCATCATCATAATTGTTGATATAGCGCATAACGTTGAGATTGGCTTGCCAGAGATCATACATGTTGGAAACCACTTACGTGTTGTGTGGAAACTTTTTTATTAAATAGTTGTGTAACTTGTAGGCGTCCTGAACAAGATTCCATTCTCATTTTCGGCTGGATCTTTCTTGGGCAATTCTATGAATGACGCTGGCACTTTAAATCCAATATTTTTTATTATAAGATTAAATTACCTTAGGGATAACAGCGTAATATTTTTTGATGTGCAGGACCGCAGTAGATATCTGCCAAACGATCCATTAGGGGTGAAAAGGCAGCCACCTCTTTAAGCCAACGTTTTCAACTTATTTTTATTTTAGGGTTGTCGTTGAGATGGTGTCAGTTGCTTAGGTATGTGCATCGAACTTTAGTGGGCGCCAAACGTTTCAGGATGAGAATAAATTATTTCGGGACATTTATTTTTTGGAGATCCGTGACATACTTTGGCCACCCCGTTGGCTTGTTATGTCTTCTTGCTCTGACCGGATAGGTGACTAGATTAACATCGCTAGATACTCAGATAGGCATATTGTAAATTAACAACGTGGGGTTCTCAGAAGATGGCGCTGTCTATGAATTGTATAAAGCACTGTAGCACTTATTAATATAAAGTCAATTTAGATTTATGTCAAGTTTTGAAGTGAGGACCTTTTCTATTTCCTTTTATAACTCGGATACTACTAGAAATGTGGTCGATACTGCTTACTAGTGGTGATTCTTATAATGGTGTAATGTTTACGGGAAACAATATAATCCTTTTCAGCTGCTCCATTTCCTACTTATTGAATAATGAACCCAGGAAGCCGCTGATTACGAGTGATAAAAGTAAAGGTAGAAATGCTTCTCTTTCTGGAATAGTAGTCGTCTCTTCTTCTTACAACAAACTTCTGGTTTTACCAGAATGCTAAACACCTTCCTGTGAGCACGTAGCTTTGTCTTCTGCACATCTTTTGGTGTAAACATCACGTTTAGTGTTGTAGGCAAACTTGCAAAGAGACTAATTAATTTTCTAGTCTGTCATTTTAAGCAGAGTGACCCTTTGCTGTGGGTTTATGCGATACTTCGCTTGCAGCAGCGGGTACGGGGGCTAACTTTAATAGCTTGGGAGTTATGACTATGAAATGACGTGTACCTGTCAACCCTCCTCAATAGAGGAGGCGTTGCAAGACAAATAAAATAATGGTTGATCACCAGGGACCTTTAATTAGGCTATTCTAGAATGCCCAGACCAAGTATACAGACAGTATCTGGATAAATATGATAACAGATAATTTGAGAATACACAAGGAGGGAAATAGGGGATTACTAGACTTGAATGCAAAAGAGAACATAATATCTAAAATATCCTTCAGGCCTATTTATTATCAAATAATAGATAAATCTCATATGAAATAAGAATATAATTTTATGTATTTGAGTACCATGCATAATAGCAATACGAGCTCTTAATAATTCTAACAATGCTCGGAGAAAACGAGTAAATCGCATTTACCAGATTAGGACATATTTACATAGTTCAACATTGTTTTCAATCTCAATGTTCTCATAGTAAGGTATAGTGAAAATTATGAAATATTATAAGCAAGAATGACTACAGCCTATCACTTACTTTTAAGGATTAAGCCTTTCAAAAGGCAACCATACAAGAATAATGATAAGTCCGCCTTGAAAGTGTATACTTCTTACAAAATCATGATTACAAAACATACTTTAATAAATAAGCTAGTAAAATTTTGCTCATTGCAATTCTCCAAGATTCGTAATTGATCATATACGAAATTATTTATAAATACTAATTCGTGAAGCGGGGGTAGCTATGTTGTAAAACCAGTTAATACATTATATTCTATTCACTACAATAACAGTATATTCATAACATTTTAAAAATACCTACTGGATATATCCGAAAATACCTAGCATCCCAAGCTAGGCTTAGAATCACAATAACAATAAATTTAAAGGTGAGAAAACTATCAAATATAAGATTAAATAAAGTATAAACCAAAATTGGTCATCCCAACTCGGATCGCAAACAGTAAAATACCACATTACTGTGGTTTCCAATACAAGCCCAATGGAATATAAAATAAATAAAAAATACGTCCAAAGAATACCAAGATTTAAGCCCTACATTATATCAGCGGGTTAAATCTATCTAGTTTCCCATACAACTTTATATATATACAAATTTGCATGGGAAACTATAATATATATATATATATATATATATATATATACATAACATTTTTCCAAAATTACGACTACTTACATGATAATGCAAACAGCTCCTAATTTTTATCAGCATCAAAGAGTGCTTCTCCATGTTAAGCACAAGCTTATATTCACAGTTGCCCAGCGGGGAAAATATGTGAGGGAGGTATTTTAAGTCCAATGATGTCATTTTTCACGAACAATAGCGTTGGGCTCTTCTAGACGTCTGCTCACAACGTCGAAAGAGCGACAGTTCAGTGGGGGAGGGGGGTAACACGTGATTGCACATAGCTCTTTTTTATCTGAGTCCTAGCGCCTGCACATCGCTCACCACTCTGTGAATCAGGGTCGGTTCACGACGCACTCCGGGACTTCCTTCTTGCTTAACTTGAGCGGTGGACGATCACGTTTGTTGATTTGAGTGGAAGATGTAAACAAGGTGCCGATATAATATTCATCTATTAGTACACCACTATCAAAATAAATTATCGTTTCATTATAGCTTGGAATATTTTTTAAACAAACTGCCCTTAATTTTAAATGACACTTGCTCAAGCGTAACTTCACCTAAACCCACTTCGGTGGCTGCGTGGTCTATTGCGCTACTCTTCTAGTAGACTTGATTTCCAATGACGAGGAGATAATGGTTCGAATCTCAGTTGAGTGTACTGAGGGTGGTTTTTCCAAAATTGTTTTACACTCTCACTCCCTATCTCTCTCCATGAAAATGCGGTACACTTCATCTAAATATAACCTTCTTAGTTCCAAAACCACTAGCGTAAATAGTACATTGACCTATAACCTGAACAAGTAATAAGACGTGGTGCTAAAAAAACTTCACCCGAATGTCATCTGAAAATATGTTTGCTTAGATACGCTCAAATTACATATATAGTTATAATTCCCAGATATCCCTTTTGTAATAAACTCTCAATAGTAAATTTTGAAATCTTGAAATTAATTAAATATATACACGTTGATTTAACAATATATAATTAATTAGTTTGCCTGTTTGAAAAGTAAATTTACTCACCTAGATCTGTCAGTGACTCATCTTGGCTTACATTCAATGACACGTTAAACAATGAAAGAATTTCAAAGAGGTGTGGATATTTATAGGTGTTACCGTGTAGGAGTGCATTCAACAAAATTACAAATATTGTTTAAACTTGTCGAGAACAAGAAGTGAGGTTCATCACCCGTGATGTATAACAGCATCTACATGTAGATCCACTGATCTCGCACTATATATGAGTTACTACCCTTAGCCTATTCCTGTTTCCAACCATGAGTCATCACCCTTTGACTATTCTTGTATTGACATGTCAAGCCGCCATTCTAGCACCAGGTATGGGTCATCACACTTGGTTTATTCCTGTATCGAGAGGTACAGCTATCAATCTGTCACCAGATATGAATACAGAGGTATATTCTTGCGTCATCACGGTTGAGACCGCACATTTGACCTTTTCCTGTATCGACATGTTAAGTTTGAGTCCCAAAATATATTCTGACGTCATCAGGATTGAGAAATCACCTGAGGTATAGTCCTGTCTCATCATGCCAAGCCACCAAACTGATGTCAAGGATGAGTTCCAAAATAGATTCTATAAATAGATTAAAATGATCTGGAAGTAGGTCGAAGGCCAAGTTGTGCTCATGCCTCAGCAAGACTACTGACTGGGTAGTTGACACACAACTATTCAAGTTCCTAACTTATGTTGAAATGCGCTCTCTTACTATTGGATCTAGGTCAGTGGAATCATAGGGTGTTTGAACAGGTCTCCTTTTTTCAGAGAGTAGGACAGATGTCCCCAGAGTATTATAGATGTAGGATACTTCAACCGACGGTAATTAATTGGGTAGGATACTTGAACCAGTTATTTACTTCCCATGGCTTCTGAAGGCTTTCGGAAACAACGTCTTATGTCTCATTATCGAATTTAATTCCATCCGGTATTAAGAAATGTCCACCGTTAAATTATTCTTTACCGCGATTGAAAATAATTTTCTAGGTTCTATAGTAGGGCATATGGCCTTGCCAATATTTAACATATCTTACGGTATATCGACCACATCTTTAAAAAGACAATTCATCTTACTCAAAATTATTTACTTTCCTAAATTGATTGTTCTGTTAAACCTATTTGTTGTGGAAGAATTAATAAATTAAACTGCTAAAACTGATCCCGTTTCAGCAAACTAGATTTGATGCTAGATTAAGACATATAGGCCTACTTTGTTTTACCAAAATATTATTAGCAAAGCATAGTTGATCAGTTGTACAATATTTCAAACTCACTAACTCTCATCAGATTTAAGGGCTTACCTCTATTATACTCTCGGTTTAACTGCCCTATACCCAAATTGTCATATTTTCGATTTTTTATTTATATAAATATTTTGGTTCAACTGTCCTATTCTATTACTTTGTTCAGTTAACGTGTCATGTATCTATACATATCGTTGTCTAACTATCCTACTCCCCAACCATGTTAGGTTCAAGTATGTCTATATAGATATTTTTGGTTTAACAGTCCTATTCCTCGAACATGATCGGTATGTGTGTCCTATTTATCTAAATTACTTGGTTTAAATGTCCTACTCACAAACTATGATCGGTTCAAGTGGCATGTCTTTATAATATATATAGGTTTAACTGTGCTAATCCCCGACCATGATAGGTTTAATTGCCCTATTTATATAAATAACTTTGTTTAACAGTCTTACTCCCGACTATGATTGGTTTGTGCGTCCTATCCATCTAAATAAATTGGTTTTGCTGTCTTACTCCCAGATCACGATCGGTTCCAGTGTCATGTCTCTAATATCTTGGTTTAACTGTCTTAATCTCAGATGATGATCGATTCCAGTATGAGGTCTCTAATATCTTGGTTTAACTATCCTACTCCCAGATCATAATCGGTTACAATTTCATGTCTCTAATATCTCGGTTTAAATGTCTTACTCCCAGATCATGATCGGTTCCAGTGGCATGTCTCTAATATATCGGTTTAACTGTCCTACTCCCCGATCACGATCGGTTCCAGTGTCATGTCTCTAATATCTCAATTTAACTGTCTTACTCACAGATCATGATCTGTTCCATTGTTATGTCTCTGATATATTGGTTTAACTGTCCTGTCTCTTTAAGCCCCTATCAACTATCATTGTTTAAAATATTCATCTACTTTCAAATAATAAAACTGGTTTCAATCTATTTTTATATAATGTTTTTCCCTTGTAGCCAGTCTGCATAAGTAACCAATAAACTAGCTACAGTTAATTCCCAAGAAAACGTTTTCACGTCTGTCTACAGGAATGTTACTTAGATTACTGAACAACCATCCCAAACACTCCAAATTTCGTAGTTCTTGTGCTTTTCGGAATGTTAAACAAACACATAGATGACCCCAAATCTATCCACTCTGTTCCGTTAGATGGCAGAGCTCTACAAGCAAGTATAATACTTAGTACAAAGAAAGTTCCCTAACTATGCACCAGGACTACGACACCGATTGTGGATCCATTACAACATACCCCCTCATCCACAAACACACGCATGTCTCCCCTCTTACTCTGTTTAAAAGGACGGAAGGAAGCCGGCAGCAATTTCCCGGCTACCGTGCAGTTAAAGTGACGGAGAAAAGGACGCCTGACAGAAACAGCGACGTCATGATGTACAAATAAGTTAAACAAAAGTTTTCTTCTTGCATGTCAAAAAAAAATATCTATGACACAAATTGATGTTGCATAGTAGGGATAGTTTATCCCTTTTTAGCAAACTACTGATCGACATATATGCGCTTGAGCAGGATTTCTGTGGATATTGAATCTCACACCGACCGAAGTAAGTAACACCGGGTGACTGTAAGTTTAGAGCCCGGTTTAAATCCACTCTTGAAAATTGGTAATGAAACCCGTCCCAACGTAGATGGTTATAATAATAATAATAATAATAATAATAATAATAATAATAATAATAATAATAATAATAACTAGCACCCCGTCTTACCACCCATTTGGTTTATACTCTTAATTACTTATTACTCTAATGAGTTAGAAATTGGGAAGGTTGAATATAAAGGAGGTGAACACGCATTTGCGTGGAAGGAAAGTGGAAGCCCGTTTAGGAAATATAGCCCCAGTTCACCCGAGGGAGATTCGAACCCTGATCTCCCGTCCTTGGCAGTCTAGCTTGACATGAATAGAGGATAAGAATGTGTACAGATAATCAATATCAATAAATAATATATCACCACAGGGATGGATGGATATAAAAGAGGTAAACATTTATTTTCGGGACCAGTATTTGTTTAGTTTTTTTTTTAATCATTCAAGTTTGAACAAATGTTGGAACTAATCAGATTTTAATCTTAAACAGGAAAAATAACTCGTCATAGGAAAATATGCTGAGTCCTGATTTAGCCTTTCTATGCCTGTAGTCAAGGTCATTTAGGATTTATTTAATGTATTACCCCCATCAAACTATTTATAAACGGCTTACTCCTAGAGTATGGATTTAAATAATTATAGTGCCATTAATATAGTTGAGGGGGTCAAGTCAAAAATATAATAACCCTAATATATTTAGATGGAATGTATTCACTAATTAAACGTATATAAAATCCTGAAGTATAGCTATAAAAATAAATAAGTTTTTTGTCGATATTAGCTATCGTTGAGGTCTTGGTTGACTATAAAACAACCTGTAGTTCAAGATGTAAGTTACCAGAAATCACTGCTAGCACATTTTTTCATAAAATGAGCGCTACCCGACCTACCCCCTTCCACATTTCTCCAAAGACTCATACTTTCTATTCGATTGTCAATATTTTTGTTTAGGTCTACCTAAATTTGTGACCTGATTAATAAATAGAATAACTAGATATTTTAAAAACGTACTTAAACACCAAAATGATATGAATAGCTATGTACTCGTATTTTATAGTACTTTTATTTTGATATTGTTAAAACTTTAAATAGTGCCTTTTTTCGTCAACTTGGAGGGGGAAGAGATTAAACCACCAGATATAACCCTCCAACCCCCCTCCACCCCCTTATCACCTGTGAATTTGCCTAGAAAAATTAAATAGTAAATGGTGTCTATTGCCATTACTCTCGATTGTCATCTATGGTACGACAAGATTGGGGATCTCTGCTCTAATGGTTTAGGGTTAGGAAAGGTTATTTTTTAAATCACGTTTATCCATATATGCGTGGAGGTAGAGTGGAAAGCTATTTAGGAAAAAACCTCAGTAAACCTGACTAGAGTCGAAATTCAATCTCCCCGTCATTGGAAGTTTTAGTCTATTGTGAGAATGACACCTTAGACCATTCAGCTGATAAAGTGGGGTGCAGGCATTCAATTTATCAAAACCAATCTAAGAGATCTAATGTAAACTTATTTTATATTCATATAAGCTATTTGGAAAACTATTGTTATTCGTCATGAAGCACAAATAAATGTAACTAAGAGGACTTAATGAAAAACCGAACAGTACAGAGATCTACAAATATAAAATGGCTGATTCCATCTAAAATCATTCATGATGGAGGGTTATATGTTCGCAAATGATTTATCGATTATATTTGAGGATTTTTTTTCACTATAAATGATACTATATGTTAAATTTTTAAAATAAATTAATTTTATGGTAATTTACTATTTAAAACTATTTGTTCTATTTATATCAAAGTGAGTATCTGGGAATGGTTTTATATGATAAAGAAGAAAAAATAATATATTTACAAATCTAAATACATTTTTAAAATGGGTTCAACAATTTTGTGTAAAATTTTTTTTTTCTGGTAAAAATTATTAAGGGTAGTTTACTGAAAACCTATATAAGAAAATAATTTTTAAATGCATAGTTTAATACATGATAAAGTCCTCTACTGTATCATACAAATTATTTTCTATTTATATTCACTGTAGTACTGTAACAATACAGAATATGTAAGGCTTTGAATTATTTTTCTATTTAGATTAAGAGAACTGCCACTCATTGCGACCTTTAACATGGCCACTTCATGGTCAATACGGATCCAAATGGTATCCAGGCAAATAGTCTAGACATCTGCGTGTTGCTCTAAACTGTCAAAGTGTCGCCTGAAGATACGGGCACGCTATCACTTCTAAAAGACGTGTTCTGCCAGGAAAGAAGGTATGTTTTTGACATACTTCAACGAGAAAAATCCCCATACAAAATTAAATATGTGATATTCGTGTAGTCTATTGCTTATTTATTGACTGAATTACTTTCAGTTGCTCTGTTTATGGAATCCACTGAAATTTTCACGATATTTATTTATTTTTGTATCATTAAAAAAGTGCATAATATGGCTATATTAGCGCCTTTTAAACACCATGAATTATATTTTAGTCTTTACATTACATTCACAAAACTAAACAAATATTTATCGCTTATAACTAAAGAACCACTAAATATATTTAAAGGCCATCATTTTTTAATACTATATTGAACTAGTCTTCAAAGGCTATAAGATTTTTAATAATTAACTACGTCTTTAAGGAGCTGTCTAGTGACGTTAAAAGCAATACAAGTGTTTTATGTACACTGTCTAGTGTCAAAATTGAGGACTGCTAATGGTGCATCTACTCCAATGACTTCAGGAAAAAAAAAATCAGCTTTTATGATATTGATTCGGTGATAATTTTGAAGATTACAGATTCAATCATAGACCTACAACTACATGAAAGTGTAATTAGACATATGGTACTGTACATGGCCCGTATGAACTTTTGAATCAATCGTTTTCATGCATGCAGGAAACATTATCAAAAGAGATTTCAAATAACTATCGTCGCTTACAAAGATGCCTTGCCTTAAGTTTTGTTAATTTCATTCATTTAACACAATTATTCTGTACGTTTAATCATAAAACAGAAATCATAACATATTTTTTTGATTCTGAAGTTATTTCGTTTATCAATTCCAAAGTTCTGATCATGGTAGTTTATATATAGTTAATACGTAGCGTGATATCTTTTCTGTGCGGAAAATTAAAAACTTTGGATTTAGAAAGGTTTTTGTTTGAATGAACATGTTTTTAAAACTTACACTAACGCGAGGAAATCTGTGGTCAAAGTTATTTTATTAATATAAGTAACAGAACCAAACACAATTTAAAAATAAAACATTAATTAGTTAGAAATAAGATAAATAAATTAACATTTATTATTCCTATACATTTAAAGATTTAAGTTAATTGTTAATATGATGAATCATAGTCACTAAAATAAATCAAACAAAAGCACACTCACAAGCTAGTAATGTTAGAAATACTCTTCTAAGATAATTTCTATAAAACATGTTGGGCCGATTAATAAAACCACATAATATAAGCTATAAAATAAACAATAAACAATAATTTGCCGCCACAATTATATTAGCGAAAATAGTTTACCCTAAGAAATAACTAGTATTAATAAAGAATTATATAAATTGAATTATTTAACTATAGATTTCATATTATAAATTTTAATCTAGAATTGAAGGAAGGGTATTATAATACCTATCTTCAAAATGGGAACTAAGACGGAATGTAAAAACTATAAAAAATAGCTTATAGCCCGAATGGGTAGTAAGACGTGGTGCAAAAGAAAGGTATATCAATAATACCAACATTCTATAACATTTTATCTAAAATAATTGTAACGGGATTGATGCCATATGCAGAGGAAATGATTGGGAATCATCAGTGGTGTATTCTATGAAATAGATCAACCAACAATGGATTAGATTTTTACTGTTTGGCAAATATTAGAATAAAAGTTGGAACACCACATTATAATACATTAATTATACTTATATTTTTAAAAAGGCCCATGATTCAGTTAAAAGAAACAAACAACATGACATTTTAGTTAAGTTTGGGATACCCAAAAATCTTGTCAAGCTAAGTGAGCTATGTTTGATTGATACACGTGACAGTATGGATACAATGTCATTTATCAGATACTTTTGGGGTAAATAATCAGTTGAAACAAGGAGATTTTACTTTCCTCATTACATTTAATTAGCCTTAAAGTATGCTAGTATGTTAATGTGAGAGAGTAGGGAAGACTTGACATTAAACTGTACGTTCAGTACATTTCAGCAATTAGGATATGAAAATGGTTTAGCTTTGTTGGGTAATAGTAAAGAAGCTATTGCGAGAATTGTAGACATTTTGTAAGAGGCTCGAAAGGAAATGGGTTTAGAAGTGAACGCTGAAAATACTATGTATACTCCATTCACGGTAGGAATTACTCTCTGAAAGGTCTTTTTTCCTACCAATATCCTACTATATAATAGATTTATGGTAGGGAAAAAGGCCTTTCCGAAGTCAATTCCTACCGTGAACAGACATATGATAACCAGGGAATACGTATTGAAGACAATGATTTATAAATTACTTCAAAAAACATATCATTTAATATGGTAAATGAGTTTAAATATTTAGGAAAAATATTAACTAGAAATAACGATATTAGATTGGAAATTAGGACAAGAATACGGTCGGAAAGTGCATGTTATTACTTGGTAAATAATGTTTTGACATCTTGCCTATTTTCAGGAATTTAAAACCCATAATATATAAATAAATAATTCTTCCGGTTGTTCTCTGTGTGCGTGAAACGTGGTCTCCTACCTTTCATGTTGAAAACAAATTTAGGCTATTCGCAAAAAGTGTGCTTAGGTAGATGTTTTGTACAAATTGGGATGAGGCTACTAGGGAGTGTAGGAGGTTACGGAGTGATGAGTTACATACCCTGTACTCATCACTATACATTGTTAGGATGATCAAGTATCATAGGTTACGGTGGGTAGTATGCAGCACGAATAGGAGGATATAGAAGCGTGTTCAGGATACTGGCTGGCAAACCCATTGGAAAGTGACCATTGTGAAGACCACGACGCAGATGAGAGGATAACATTAGAATGGGTCAGAAAGAGATATGGTGTAATGAGGTGGATTGGATATAACTAGCTCAAGATAAGGATAGGCGATAAAACATTTTTAGATCCTGCAATCAACTTTCAAGTTCCTGATGCCACACAGTAAGTAAGTAAGTAAGATTTAAGACATGAAAATCATTGTTTTTGTAATTTTTCAATAGGTGATTAAACATTTAAGATTAAAAAAATATATAATAATAAAATTTGAATCATCATCATTAGATCCCCAAAAGTCATATTTTAACCAAACTGTCTTGGGAATTTATTAAATATTTTAATATTTAAAACCATTTCGTCAGTTCCTATATTTAGAAATAAAGAGATTTTAAATTAATTTGTACTTTAGAGCTATTAATGATAATATTGAAATATGAGACTTCCCATTATCTACAGTTTACAGATTTATAGTTAGTTGAAAAAATACTCCTTGGTATGGGAATCGAACACGGGACATTTGGTTTAGTGCTCAACTACTAGATTAGGCATGATTCATCATGTATGAGGATTATTCCTATTTAAATTGGTGCGAGGGTCATTCCTAAATAACTTTTAATTAAATTTAAACGAATACCAAGGGAACGACAATAAACCATACTAAGTGCTTGTTTAAATATATTGTACATTTTAATATTATAAATTTGTAGCAAATAATTATATAAATTAAAATTATTTAGGTCTGTTATCAAAACATAAAAGGAAAAAAAAAACTTTATTTTATAAATAAAACTTATTAACATCAATAATTTGAAAAAAATAATAATTAGGGTAAATCTTGGCTACACAGGGCATGATTTGCTTCAGTGGCTACATGGTGTAGAGCGTTTCTCTAGTATCAGACTGGATCGCCGGTGATGGAGAGAATATGGTTTGAGTCCCAGTCAGGTGTACTCAAGGTTATTATTTATAAATGGTTTTCAACTCTCTTTCCACTCACAAATGCATGTACGTTTGACGTTTCCTACCCAATATACCTTATTCATCATTGCAGATAACCCAAAATATTAGTAAGATAGTTTGATGAAAATAAGATCCTACTGTCCACCTTACTTTCTCATATAGTACACTCCACTTATCCTTAAATGTATAAGTCTTTGCTCAATGGATTATACTATGGCCCTATCTTAAAAGATATATCATAGTGGAAAAATGCAAGGTAAGCTTGTTACCCTACAGCGTAGGCGAAGAGTACAAACGAGACTGATGTGACGATTCTATCTGTGGCTAGCCACCATGTGTAAAATAAAAATATCCTCCAGGGCATCCAGCTAGGAACCAACTCTGACCTTCTGGAACATTCGCAAAACGTCAGTAAGTGCATCGAACCAATTGGGGGTAATCTATGTCTACTATTCATTGCTATATTATGATCGAAATTACGTTTTGAGGTGGATATGCGGGGTTCTAATATATATTGAGGATAGTATCACAATATCTCTAAAAGATTTTGGTTACATCAAACCTTTGTATTTTAATGGCTTCGTAATATAATTAATGAATACACATTTCTAATATCATAATAAAACATATTAATTCTCACTGTCTTAAGTGATTTGTTTATATGCATTATTAATTGGGAATCAAATTTGTTTAATAATTTTTACTATTTAAAATCTCTTCATCCTTACCATATAAATTGAAAGAACAGGATTATTGCTAGAGTCAGCAATCAATGACTTAAACTATCGGGCCTAAGCAGATTGAGTAATAACACTCTCATTCTCAGATTAGATTTCTTGAATATTTTCTATGGTTAGTCGAAAAATATTACAATTCTATTTTTTCATAATATGTTTTTAATCAAATATAGCATGGTTAAAAAATATTTATCTAAAAGTAAATAAAAATAAGCTATCATAAAAGCAGCATTGTATTTTGAGAGAACCCTAATTATGGTTCGACTCAAGATTTGGCAACAGTCTAAAACGTAGTGCGACGTGTGTGTGTGTGTGTGTGTGTGTGTGTGTGTGCGTGTGTGTGTAACAGTCTTCCCACCCCTACCTCCCATTGATCCCGGCCAGTTTTTATGTGCAGTTTGCTCCGAGGACGTTATGTTGCAAGCAGCAGCAGCGCGGAGTCGCTAGGTGGTAATCATTCTTGCTAGCTGGCCAGCTAGCTAGTCCGCCGGTTGCCAAGATGCCAAAACCACCACCCCCACACCCTGCACACCCTGAGCCTTCCTAAACCGTTCTCCCCTCTCGCTCCCACCCAACCACCCCTATCCGCGCGTGTCATGTGTGCTTGAAACAGACGGGGAGGGGAAAGAGGGAGGGGAGGTTGGACGTCGTTCCAGTACGTCGTCAGGACGCCCCGCGTCCTTTCTTCCCTGTTAGGCCATCGTAACCTACCACCCCCTCCCCTTTGCACATACACACACACACACACACATATACACACTAACCTAGCAGCCACCCCCTTAACGAGCGACCGGGTAACAAATGAGTGTGCGTGGCCGCAACCATCATGTTGGCTATACACTAGTTTCAGTTAACTTGGAATCCCTTTTCTTTTTTAGTGATATCCTGGTGTCATTTAACTCTGATACAAGTCCTAATGAAAGTTGCATTATAAGTAAAAAATAAAGGGGATTTCAAAGCATGTTTTAAATAAAATATATCTACAAAATAGGTTTGATTTGGTTTATTTGAGTGTTTATTAAAGACTCCTAGATCAGTAGCTAGATCAAAGCCTCTCATATTTTACCTACTACAACACCACGTAAAGCCTCAAATATTGTAAGAGCACTGAGACAACAAGGTTTTGTATAGATAAAGCTAGGCTTTGCCTTATCCATGTCATTTTTGTTATTTATGGTACTCAAACAATGGAGCAAGCTGGTATTGGAAAATCATAACTAATCATATTCTACTTAATGAGGCTCAAATAGAAGAATCTGAAGGACTTTGGAAGATCTTCAGAAATAGTAGACCAGTGTTCAAGATTGACTCCTGAGTCTTTTGTATTCCGTGGATCATATTTAATGAAGAGGTAAGGGTTTGAGTTCTAATCTGGTGTACTGGGGATATCTTTCAAATTAATTCTTCTCTTCCCTCATCACTTAATGCGAGTGTGGGTGTATTTACAATATTTAATACCACTCATTTTTGACCATCACAATAATTAATTAATATATTTATAATGAAATTAAAGAGTATATAATTAAATATTTATTTACATTTTAAAATGTATTCATATATAAAATATATATTTATATGTACAGTACACATTTATATGTTTTTACATATATATATATATATATATATATATATATATATATATATATATATATTTATTTATTTATTTATTTATATATTTATATATATATTAATTATATATTTATATTATATATTTCAAACTATATCACTGTACAGAAACTATTTGAAGAAATATTCCTATTTTAGTAAGTAGATATTTCTTGTTTAGTGTATACCACCAGGGTTTGTCAACTATACTGGTCCTCTACTGGAGCTGGCGGTGGCAGATATGTAACCATTTTCTAAGTTTGGGCTACCATGTAGGTGTAGTTAAACCAGGCCGATGATATGATAATGATCATCTGGTTCCAATTGAAGTCTTAAACATAACTTATGCTTAATTATCCAGCTAGACCATGGTAACCAGAAAAACTATTCCCTTATGAGAAAAATATCAATCGCGTCTTGGGGAATCGTTCCAATGACATTTAAACTAGTAGCCAAAAAGGATGACCACCAGACCAAAGGTCGGACATAAGTAGTGAAAATAATATATGTATAATAATGGGTTGTAATACCACTCATATATATATTTTTTCACTACAGTGTATGAATTATTTTTCCCGTCACTATGTTATAAGCTAAAATGGGGTTTTATAACTGTGATGGGCCTGGAGTTCAGCTGAATATGCCAGTAAATACAAGCAAAAATAGAGAATTCCATTTGTACGTTCATAACACGCTTAGATGGTTGCGTGGCCTAACAAGCTACTCTTGTCTTAGACTACACTGTCGAAGACTGGAGATCGAGGTTTAATACCAGTTGGGTGCACTGTGATTTTTCGCAAATTTGGGTGTACTTCCTCTCAATAAAACTTTCCTAATCCCTAAACCATTAGTGTGGTTAGTACATGAACGTATAAGCCGAATGGGTAGTAAGACGCAGTGCTAAAGTAAAATAAGACAATACGCCAACTAAACCACCAAATCCGGCACAACTGTTTCATACAAAAGAATCATATTAAAATTATATCCATTAATACCTACAAGAAACTACCCTCTTATGAAGAGTAAATGTCTGTGCTTTGTTTCAAGGCAACTATTTTTAATTAAAAAATATTAACTGAACCAAGTCATATTACTCGTTTAAACTGTAGATATTTATTAATCAGTTTAATTGAGTGAAATGAGGAAGACAGAATTTAGCAAATAAATGGACCCGTATTTGAATGAAAGTAGAGCTTTTAAATGTGTTATTGGAAGAAAATAAAGTGGGTATAGTACATAGATATGGCGACTATTGAAGAGGATCTAGAAAGAGTAACTGAAAAGAGAACAACTGGCTGGGTCACATTGTTAGAATAAATGGCTTACTGAGTTATGTCATAGAAGGCAAGGTGGAAGGTTAGAAGGGACCAGGACTACCGAGATCACGACTGATTCATTACCTCAAAACAAGTAAATACTATGGAGTTTCAATATCTCAAACGTTAGCTGCTAATAGGACATGTTGGAGGACTCAATTTGGACAAGGTAACGGACCTGTCAAAAAACAGAAAACCTAATAAAAATTATAGATTGGGAAAACATCTAGAAAAACTACCATTAGTACATCTGGCAATAATTCTAAATCCAACCTCATCACCGTCAAACCAGATTAAATAAATTGGATTTTTTTTAGAATCACGTCTTACTACCCATTCCGGTCGTACGCCTATGTACTAATGGCGCAAATGAGTATATGGATGAGGAAGATTATATTTAAATGAAGTGTAATCACATTTGCGTGAAGGAAGAGTGAAAAACCATTTTGGAAAATCACCCGACACTCGACCGAGATTCGAACCTTGATCCCGTGCCATTGAGAGTCTATTCTACTGCGAGAGTAGCGCCTTAGACCACGAGGCCCCCGAAGCGGGTAGTTGTATATTTAATCCACCTGCGTACCGGTCTGGGTTTATTTGCCGTTGCATCCTAGCTTATTACAATTCCATTAAACATGTAGCTCTGAATGGATATCCTTACATACAGGATTATAAATAATGAATAACTGACAAATTTACTTACTCTTTTGTTTCTTAAACACACATATTTTCCAAACTTTATGGATAAGATCATAAAATAGAATAATAAAATAAAATTAATAATACAATTTATTTTATTTTAGCATTTTTTTATCCTATTTAATGAGCTTGATAATGAACAGGCTCAAATAATTATTAGGTACTAGTTAGGAAATGAATAAGTATTTATAGATAACGCTAGGGCTTATTTTTGTCACAGCGTATTATTAGCAATTCGAGTTATAATACACGTAGGCTTATGTAATAGTTACGCTAACGTGTTAAGGAATAGGAAGGTTTAAAATAGAGTAGATAGACCCGCATTTACTTCAAGTGAATTTGGGAAACAATTGAGGGAAATCCACCCTCAGTATACTCCCGGGATTCAAACCCTACTCTACGTCAGCAGTCCAGTACATAGTGAGATGGACACCTTTAGAGAATTCGACCACCGAAGTGGTACACCATTCTTAGAAATAGTGACTATTCTCACTAGCAATTTTTCGTGCAGCCAATAAATGTAAATCTAGGTTGACTTTCAGTGTTTTTTAGTTACTTTTTATTTTATTTGTAGCCTACTTTCAACAGAACGGCAAGTTAAGATTTATGGTTGCATAAGAGAATGAGTTGAAGGTTATTTTATTGCCAGTGTTGTGGATACGCAAATACGTGTACACTTCCTCTAAATTCAACCTTTCTCATTATTATGACAGTAGAGTAATTAGTAAATACACGCATAACCCAAACGTGGTTGCGTGGAGAGAGAGTGGGAAACCCAGCTGGTATAGGCTATTAACACCATCGTCCAACCCTGGTAAACTACATAAGATGAGACTTACGCTTATGTGCACGTGTCCATTGCTTTAGACGTAGGTGTGTTGATTTATTCTCAGATAACTAATTAAGAAGGATTTTTTTTATTAAAGAAGAGCTGTAATCTACTTAAGCCTATTTCACAAGTCACACTTAATGCCTATGAGTGATAAAAATCCGTCGCACAACTTCATTCGCAGGGGAAGTAAATCTGTCGATCTCATGTTTATTGTGGAACGGAAAAAAAAACTCTGGGTAGTTTGTGAAAGTACCTTTCCCGACAAATAAGTAGGATCTTTCTCACTCGATCATAATAATCCAAAGGGATAAGTGGGCTGATAACCCGTTCCACCTAAAATTAACCTATCACAGAAACTGCAACAGGGAATAGCTGGAGTAGCGAAGCTTAGTTGTGACCTGCTCCACATCAGTAGTTTAAGGAACTAACAATAAATAATAGTGTTATTTGTCAAGGTAAGACTTAAAATTCAGGGTGAATGGATTGTACACTTTCAAAGCACATTGTTACAAGAGAAAACTAATCAAATAACAATTTAACCTTGTATTTACCTGCTTCAGTGGCCTCATGGTCTGAGGCGTCACACTCGCAATAGATTATACTGCCGATGACGGGGAAATCATGGCTCAATCCTGGTCGGATGTATTGAGGGTGGTTTTTCCTCTATCTCTCACCACGTAAATGCGGGTACATTTCCTCTAAATTAAACCTTCATAATCCTTAACTCATTAGTCTAATTAGTACAAAGGTATAGAACCGGAAAGAGTAGTAAGACACGGTGTTAAAAAAACCTGATCAAATACCTTTTTAATCTGGGATAGTATACTTACCACAAAAATCCTGATCTTAGCATCATATTTTTTTTAGCTAGCAGGTCTTACCACACCAGACTAATTCAAGTTGTGGGGATGAAAAAATGGCTCATAAAATTTGCACCCAAATTAGCAATAAAAGAGGATAGAAAAACCACATCCACTACACATTGCCTGGGTCTTACCATCAAATCGAAAATGTACCCGTATTTGCGTGGAGAGTGAGTGGAAATACACTAAGGAAAAAACCTCATTAATACACCTGGGGAGGCTTTCAATTATTACGTAAGCACATTTAGACCAGCTCTTCCCTCTTGAAAGCAAGAATAAGCAAACGCTCCAGTCTCCCTCATACTTAGATCAATGTCAACTTTTTTTTAAATATTTGTTCACATGAATAAATAATATATTATTTTGTAATTTTTTAGTGTGCTGATTATTAACGTAGAGGTGTACAACGTTGAGAAATATACTGGATGTATCCGAAGATACCTAATATCCCAAGTTAGACTTAGGGCCAGTTTCATAGTCAAATTTAATACGCCTCAAGTGCGGCGCTACACCAAGTACATGACGACACCTACCTAAACTCGAATGGAATGGGCCATTCTCGCATATGAAACTGGCCCATTCCATTCTGGTTTAGGTAGGTGTCGTCATGTACTTAGTGTAGCGCCGCACTTGAGGCGTACTAAGTCTGACTATGAAACTGGCCCGTAGACTCACAATAACAATAAATTTAAAGTAAAAAATCAACAAGTTGAGAAAACTATCAAAATAAGATTATATAAAGTATAAACTAGAATTGGTCATCCCAACTCGGATCCTAAACAGTTAAATACCACATTACGGTGGTTTCCAAAACAAGCCCAATGGAATATAAAATAAATAAAAAATACGTCAAAAGAATATCAAGATTTAAGCCCTACATTATATCGGCGGGTTAAATCTATCTAGTTTCCCATACAACTATATAGGTGCCGGTATCCCAGTAGAGCGGGGTGTGTTTACTTTCGTAGGTGGCGGAGGTTAGGTGGCGTAGATGTTTGTGGCCACGGCACAACTATATTTATAAAAAACTTTATATACTTTTAATCTGATGACCAAGGTTCTTTAATCCTTGTCTCGACATTGCGCCAGTTTTTCCTGTCTCTCTTTGTCTTAGGTAAGCACTGTTCTGACCCAATCTTCCCTCTTGTCAGCAAAAATAAGCATAGTGCAAAAGGCCCCTCCCCAACTAAGGTGCTTACGTAATACTTAAAGACC
Organism: Timema cristinae; assembly: GCA_039000515.1. NCBI lineage: Eukaryota > Metazoa > Arthropoda > Insecta > Phasmatodea > Timematidae > Timema > Timema cristinae. Next base: position 49,616,258 of record JBCFYV010009882.1, read on the forward strand.
CCTGAAATGAGGAAGCAGGTATATATATAAATTGGTTGCTAGCCTTGGACATAAGTATTAGCTGGTTGTGCATTTATGATGTTTAGTTGTAATTTCTTATCAATAAAAATCATGTAATATTTTAAGCCCCGAGAATGATGCTTTAAACCCGGGTTGGGCAGTCCCCTCGCCAATAACAACATGCGGTGAGTTGGGCACAAAAGTATGGAGAATTGGAGTTTGCCTGCTCTTAGAGCAAAATTAACTTTTCCTGTTGGCTTTTGTTGTTTTTAACTTGATATATCCTGAGTATCATTGGAAGCGTTCTGCTTTTTCAATTAGTCATTGACGCAACAATGCCTTCCAATACTCCCTTCCACTCTCTTTACCAACATTTCGTTTCAGCTCTGCATTCAGACAAAGTATTGTCAAATTTTACACTAAATTGTCTTACATTTTCAATAAAAACAATTTTCATCATTTGCGTCTTAGCCATTTGTAACTGAGTAGTAAAAGTATACCTGTTTTGAATATACTTGTTCAAACAGAGTGTGTTTTAAATTTTCATTTGAGCAACCTAATTTCTCAATTTTTACATTGTGTGTCGAATTTAAATTTTCAATCGCCACACATTTTGCCCACCTCTGATCTAGACCAACCAACCGATGCAGAGGATAAAAGAGATATTAAGAATATATACACATACATTTAAGACATTCTGGGATGTGTTTTTTCATTATTTATGGAAATTTTGCTCTCAAAAGTCGAAGAAGATTTTATTACAATAGGCTAAGCTCTTTAGGTGAATTAAATGGGCTTGAAAACTAAAATATTCCCATTTATTTATGTTGATGTATGGATTAATCAATTTGTTTGGTTTTCCTCTAACAAATATCCATCGAAGGGTAAGATGACCCTTTAAAATCTTTCCCGTAAGCTGTAAATAACAAAAGATTGAGGGATTGCGTGATAGCTCCCTTACTTACTCACACAATAGTTCGCACATCCCCCGCTAGGTCTCCTTGGCACTTTTCTTTTCTCGCGCGCCCATGCTGTTGAGAAAAACAACTACTACAACTTTTACCACTGCTATTACATTGCTGGGTTTTTGTTGTATTTTTTTTTTTTTTACTCTTGTAAGATGGATGAGATGGTATTGAACGACGCCTTTGCGACGGACGCCTGCCGTCTTTTGTCAGGAAAGAAGCGGTGTAGCGTAGTAACTGAGGAGAGAGGGTGAACTTTAGAAGGATCTATCTCACGAAGAATGTGAGCAATGAGAAGGATAACACTACAAGAGAGGTTACTAATATTTAAATTTAATTCTGATAACACTTTTCAGGCCTTTATATGGTTTTTATTAAGTTTTCAAACGTCTAAAAAAATACGGATATAATATATTTCATTTCAAATTTTGTCAATTCGATATGAGAATCCTATTTAAATTAATAGCAAAGGAAGTTATTTCAGTTAGTTGGTTATAATTTAGATTGATTTGACAAATAATCAAGTCTTAAGCTAGTGAAATGTGGGAAGTTGTAATATTTTTAATGTGACACGTTGATTACAAAATCATTAAGTGAAATGTTAATTTGATAAACTTAATATGGTTTTACAAATATGAAGGATTAAAGCTACATTTGAAAATAGCTTCCAAACAAATTGGATCAATAAATTAAAAGTAGAAGGACAATAAATAAGATAAGATGTTAAATATGAGTTAAAATTGTTACAATTTTAATATTAAAACAAAATTAGTTTCATAAATGATTAAATTAAGAGATAAGCTACTTATATAGAAGTAAAAGATATTGAAACCATGTCTTTAGTTGTTGTCCTCTGCTCCTTAGGTATAATATGTACTCGTAGATACATTACAGTAATGGTGGGCATTTAATGAATTTATATGTATTTTCATTTAAATTACTTCCAAGAAACTTTTCCATTTTAGTTTTAAAGGTCAACATTACAACATTAAATGTTATAATAGTTGTATATGTGTTCCAAAAGAATAATTATACATGCATGCATAAAATCGGTCCATTTTCCTCATTATAAACGATAGTTTTATTTTATTTGTTTCTTCTCAAAAATTCGTTAAAAAACAATATTTTTGCAGAAAATTGTAAAAGTTACACAGCCAAATAAAGTCCGTATACCCACTTCGGTGGCCGCATGCATGGTTTAAGCCATCACGATCTCAATAGACCTGAGTGACGATGATCGGAATATCGGGGTTTAGATCCAGGTCGGGTTTACTGAGGGTGGGTTTTTCATAAATAGTTTTCAACCTACTCTTCCGCGCTAATGTGGTTGTTCTTCCTCACCCTAACATATTAGAGAAATTAGTAAATATGCGCAAAACCCAAATTGGTAAAAAGATGCTGTATTAAAGATCTAGTTCTATCTAATATTAAGGAATAGCGTTTGCTAACTTAGATCTTAAAACATGATTTAATCAATCAGTGTTCATACAAAAAGGCAAAATGACTTTATGAGAATGGTTGTTGAGAATAGAATGAAGGTTATAATATAGGAGGATGGTCACGACTATAGTATATGAAACATATTATGGGTGATATTGGGACAAGTAGTTAGAGTAAACTAAAAACAATAGCTCCAGATAGGAGTACGTGGAGAGCAGTTGTGGACTGAAGATAATAGAAGAAATAAGATTCAAAATGTGTCTTTTCCATAATGGTTAGAAATATTTTTGTTTAGAATTGATTTCTTGACAAATGGTAAAACTACCCTATATATATGGGTTTTTTTTGTAACCCTTTATGTATAATTTAATTTTAATGACATTTTTAAGGCGGACTTATAAAAATAAAATGTTTTCTTTGCCTTATTTAACCTATTACATTTTATATTAAATGAAGAATATTTTAACATAATTAATAATATCGTAAATTAAATTGCTTTTATATATTAATATCAAATTATAAAACCATAAATAAAGTCCTTGTGAAATGGTAAATGACCATATTTAATACTTGAAGACCTGCATTGCTAAATGTATTTTGTTTGTTTTAACATCGCGTCTTACCACCCATTCTAGCTATGTATGATCATATGCACTAATAACTATAATGTCTTAGGAATCGGGAGAGTTTCATTTAGTGGAAGTGTACTCATATTTTCTTGAAGGGAGAGTGGTAAGCCATTTAGGAAAAAACACCTTTCGTATAGCCGACTAAGATTTGAACTCCGAACACCCCATCACCATCAGTTCAATCTATTGCGATAGTAACGCCTGAATGTTAATGCTCATTTAGTGTAATGTACTGTACATAGCCCGAACGGGTAGTAAGACGCTGTGCTAAAAGAAAAAAAAAACAGGAAAACAGGATGTGATCAAATACTAAGGATTAATATCAATCATAGCACCAAGATAAGTTCTCGTTTATTGCGCGTTTGTTTAGTTTGTAAGTTTCACACCCTGTTAGTAGTAATCTTAATGTAAAGAAAGCAAATAGCGCAGGTGGGAGGGATGGGGAAGGTAGTTTTGATCTATTATTATTATTATTATTATTATTATTATTATTATTATTATTAGCACCGCGTCTTACTACCCGTTCGGGTTATACGCACTTTACGCTAATGTGTAATGGTAGGGTGATTGTGAGATGAAATGAAGGACCTACAGTTTAACGTGGAATCCGAACCACGGTGGCGGCCTGGTATTACCCACATTCACAAGATGTCTTGTGAGAGGTGAAGGAAGGGTTTGGTAATCAGATAAATCTTTGCCGGGACCGAGGATTGAACCCCGGCCGCCAGTTTTGATCTAATTATCTAAAAATTACAAATATTCTCTCGTAAATCGTCGTTGATTTTTATAATCTTTAAACTAATAATTTAAACCTTATAACTCTTGATAAACCTGTTGATAATTTTATCCAACTTTTTTTGAAAACAATATTAAAAAACGTCAAATGACTTTTTAATTCCTAATGGGGAATTTCTAAACGTCTTCAACGCGTCTCAATGCTTGGTCTACCATACAACCCTGTTAAATCACTTTCCCACAGTTATTAATAAATTATAAAACATCAAATTTCAAGTCACATGAAAGCTCCCAAGCAGTTGAACATCAATCACTTTTGGGGATTTGAGTGTGTGCTTTCTTTATACCACCCAAGTGTAATACTAGATTACAGACAAACTCTGGTGCATTTCTTTGAAACTAGGCCTATTTTCTCTAAAACCTTATATTTGAGAATTAAGGTAAGCAATTGAAATCACACCATAACTAATACTAATAACCAAAGTACAATTTTTCATTGGAAGATATCTCACTAGGAATAAACAAAATTCATAAAAAAGAGCAATTCAAGTTACCAAAAATATACACCATAATGACATGACATGGAAGTGATCTTCTTTCATGATAAAGACCCTGAACCGCCTCTATATCAGTTGGCACAGGAAGAGAGAAAGAGAGGAAAAGAAAGAAACACAGCGAAAGCAAAGAAAAAGTAAACTTTTGAGCACTTCCCTGGCGCCTGGATCCTCTTTTTTTTTTTTTTTGTGCCAACAACATAAAAGAGAGCTTCTTTCTCTTCCGTTGCATGGGTAAGCCCTTCATCTTGCTAACGCTAAAGCTGCATCCCAGCGGTAAAACAAACAAAAAATATTTATCTACCCTCACTTACAAATGTTTAGATGAGGAAATAAATTGAATGTAGTCAAACATATAATCCTTTATGTCTCCTCAGCACTTTATTATGATACCGAAGGTCAAAATTAAAACTGTAAATGTTAATCGTAAATATTAATTTAATATGCCTTTAAGTTTTGTAGACATAAGTTTAATAATTGTATGTACTAGTAATCAGCAAATTTATAACCAAAAAAATACAAGGGAGAAAGAAAGAGGAATTTTAATTGCCCTAATAAGAAACCGTCTAAGGACAGTAGGATGTAAACCACTTGAAGAAAAAAGTCGCAAGTTTACTTATTGAGATTACTTATTGAATTTGACCCGCCTCAGTGGCGTAGTTGGCTAACGCGCGGGTCGTGTTGAGCTCGACTGCTGAGGACGGGGAGATCGAGGTTCGAATCTCGGTCGGGTGAACTGGGGGTTGTTTTTCCTAAATGGTTTTCCACTCTCCCTCCACGCAAATGCGGGTTCACTTCCTCTAATTCAACCTTCCCAATTCCTAATCCATTAGCGTAATTAGTACTTAAAGTGTATAACCCGAACGGGTAGTAAGACGTGGTGCTAAATATTAAATATTATTATTATTATTGAATTTGGTTGAAAATTCAAACCCATGCTTACTAGATTCCTTGAAGTTTAGTAAAGAAAATGAATGCTACATTTAATAGTAATATTGGACACCCTTACTAATGCATCATCCTAACATATTAAGTAATTAATACGATAATTAATGTGTAAGTATATCTAGAGCTTATAATAAGCTAAGCCATTATGGTATATTAATTCTTCCTACTGACACTTCAGTTAAAAACCCCTCACGAGATAGAACGTTACTCTAAAATATTAATTCAATGTATAAACACACACACACACATATAAATATATACATACACACAGGACTGGCGAACTAACTGAATAAAATATAACCCATTTAGACACTACCATTAAAATTCAGCCCTCTTGTTGAATATTCTAATCAATGTCTAGTAGTAGTCCTGTTAATTCATTCATATTTATTTGTTTATTTTCTTTATTTATTGTATTTGATGAAGTTAAGGCTCGTTTGCCTTGTTTTACACTTAATCAAACGATGAAACAATTAAACAATCCTTACAATTATAACTATAATTGACTAATGTGTAAATTTAATTTCTAGTTTAACTCCACTTATTCCTTAATTCATTTATATATTATCTATTCCAAAATACATATATAAGCAGTTTTCTTAGCACCGCATTTTAATACCTATCCAAGTTATAGGTTTATGTACAAGTTATGCTAGTGGTTTTTGGTTTGAGTAAGGCTATAATTATAAGAATTTTAACTACATTTGCATGGAGGGAGAATGGAAAACCATTTTGGAAAAATTTAGCCTCAGTACACCTGACCAAGATTCAAACCTCGAGCTTCCCATAATCAGCAGTCTAGTCTACTACGATAGTAGTGCCTTAGACCATGTGGTCACCGAAGCGGGTATAAGCAGTGTTATTTTCGTATGTTTTGCAAGCATAGCCTACTAGATGCATGCATAAATAGTAGATTATTTAAATATAGTCTGGGTTCAAACTAGGCTCGTCTAGCAAGACCATCAATGAAAGCCTCCCCCCTTACTCATTTACATGATAAATATATATATAAATTTATTCCATTACAAAACTTCTTACATACATCTATTTCAAATTCTTAATCCCCTAATATTACTAATGACCTATTGAAGCATTAATGAAATGTAGCCTATCGAAGTAGTCTATAAAATACATCAATAATAATGTGTGAATGTATGGATACTATTATATATATGACCACACTCAAGAAGTCATAAAAAAGATGGCTGAGCTAAATGTAAAGAGAATAGAAGGTAGCGCCAGTTGGAGATATACATCTGATTGGTTGAGCGTGTGACGTCACTCAGTACACTAGCCAGCGCTTAAAGCCGTGTTCTCACGAGTCTCTTTCAATGAATACTTTCAAGTGATTCATTTTTAATGAAAATAAAAACTAAAGTAATTTGTTCACATGTGTCATTTATCATAATGATCATGTTGAGAATAATCAACTACTGTTTAATTTACTAAAAATGGGCCACGCGCTGTTTTATTTTACACAAATCACTACTTTTATTTCGGAGACATTCAAATTGTCTGTAACAATCCAAAAATGGGTCGGTTTATTCGTCTCGCCACTTAAATACAATGTTTGATAAATCTTATAACAGCACTATGTATTTATTGTCTGTAAATATCTAAATAAATCCTTACATTTAAATAAAAACGAATTCATTAATTCTTGTACGTGTTCACACGGTTCATTTTGTTTTCATTTTACAATAATGATAATAATTAACAATTAATAAAAGTATAACTTCTTTTAACTTTGAATTAAAGCGTGAAATAATAATTCAGTCTAATAAAATGAGTGTTCTGACGTTCATTTTGTATCAATCTTCAGTGAATCACGGAAAATGACACGTGAGAACATGGCTTAACATTCACAAATCTTTATGGAAGACAAATTAAGTCCTTTCTAAATAATTATTGTTAGAAATTATAGTATCACGTTTGAGAACATTAAACATATTAATACATATTTAAAATCCACACCGATAAATGAGAAAAACTGAATAAATTACACTTAAAAAAACTATTAAAATATGTTCAAAATTACTTACGTGTTGGAACTATTGTATTAACACTGGAAACATTCAATTTGTTTTAAGTATTTAGTATTTTAGTTAATTTTCAATTTAGTACCAAAAATATCAAAGTCACTATCGGCGGAATGAATGGAACATATATGAGCAAATTTTGTATTAAATGTGTCTTTCCTTTTACATTTGAGCTCCCATATACAAAAAACTTCTGGATTCTTAAGAAAGGAGTAAAAAGATAAATTGTTACACTTGCAGTTTCGTTGATTATTTACACAGAGTGGAACAGCCATGCTAGGCATTTTGTATGTCTGTTTGAAAACACACGTAATTAAAATTGAAGAACGTATGCAAATAAATGAGCAAAAATCCTAAAATTCTGATTGTTCAACGATGACTTGTGCCTAACGTACGTAAATAAACGAACAAAAAGTCTGATTGTTCAGCAATTACTTGTATCCTATATATTATATTTTATAAAAGAAAAACTATTATAAAGTAATATACAGCTTGATAAGAACAATACAACTACATATAGTTAGCATTCACACATATATTTAGTATTATAGTTACTATTATTGAATCATTAACTAGAACATCCCTGCTGTATTTTATATTAGCATATTAAAACATATACTTGAGTGATAAATATAATAAAGTAACTAACTATACACGAAAAAACCACTACCAGGCAAACACAAACAAATAAATAATCATAAAGATAAATGAAAGGACTGTCTGAAAAACATGGACCGCACGACATACTACTAACTGCTGTGTACTGGGTGACGTAGTTTAGTGGCTGACGTAAGCAAAGACTTCAGCTAATTCTCCCAAATGGCACTACCTATCTATTCTATTTACATTGATAGAGCTCACTAAAATAAAGTATTTGAGATGTAGAGTGGAATAAAAATATCAAAGCGTCAGAACTGTCACCTCGCTTTACTAAAACCCTAACAACCCAATGATGTAGTGATCAATGCACTTGGCTACAAGCCTACGGGTCCCAGGCTCGATTCCCGGTTCAACCATAGGGTATTTTTCCCGAAAGTTTAAGTACCGCAACAGTCACCAGGGTCTGATTAATTAGGCGTAAGCTAGGTTTAAGAAGGTTCTGCTGATTCTCACCCACAAATTCACTATCACCATCACCTCTTCTAGGCGGGACATGGAAAGAGCTCCCACGGAAAGTATGTACTATTTGTAGATTCAGGTGTCCCCTAAGCAACGGTACATTAGTAGTGGCTGATCTCCCCACAAACTGGGTTACGAATGATGAAGCCCAGACGCGTAATAATAGTATTACTACAAACCCTGTAATTTACACAAGTTATAAAGGGTGAGCTACAAGATTTTTTTGCCTTGGTAAGATAAAAATATTATTAAGGTCAGGATGTTGGGTACGTGAGATCATTGTTTTAAAAGTGGTTTTTATCAAAAGGTTTTGCTATTAAAATATATTAAATATTGCTTCAAGAGTTTAATTTTATTCACATGATGACCTCAATAGTTCTTGAATATCTTTCATGGGTGTCCTGGAAATTAATGACATCTTTTTCTCTTAATTTAAAAAGTTTGTCTTCTAATGCAGCTATTCTGATGACAAATAAACTCCACAGCTGTCAGTAACACCATATGAAGAACATTCAACTCTATGTTTGTACTGAAGCAATATAAAGTTTTATTTATTTTGTACAAAACCATTCTTTACTAGAAAAACTGCAAAAACACCGGATGGTTTCTTGCGTTCTCTAAATTCCCACCTTAATATTGTTCGTCTATTATAATAACGCCATAAGTCACATAATCGTACCATCATATAATTTATTTTTTTAGCATCTGGTTTTACTACCTATTCAGTTTATTCGCTGTCATATGGTTCATAAAAATAACAGATTCTTAGGTTTAGATTAATATAATAGTGATTACTATGTTTTGTATTTAATTTAATGACGAGTTTGTGCTCCAAAAAATCTGTAGCTAGGTTTTCGGAAAGTTTAACCGGTACTAATGTATCGTTGCCGGTTGCCCATAGGACGCCCGAATGTACTACTCAAACATTCTTTTGTGGAGGTTATTTCTATGTGCCGGTGAGATGATAGGATGATGATAGTGAATATGCTGAGGTAAAGCCAATGAATATCTAAACTGAAGGCTTATTAACCAGAGCTTGGTGACCATGGGAATTATTCCCCCTTCGTGAAAAATACACCAGTACCAGAAATGAATTGAGCCCGGGACCTCTCGGTCAGCAGTCAGAGATTCTGACCACTGTACCATGAAGCCGGTTATTCCTTTTGTGTAATTCTTAATTTTAGACATAATATTAACTTGTTTTATGTTTTTAGGTAAAAAATAATTGTTCAGCTCCTGTGTTTATTAGAAGAATGATGTATTGTGGTAATACTGATGTAATTGCCGTCACAGATGCATAATAAAACGTATTCAGTTACGACAACTTCACAATATGGCGTACGCCAACATTTAGTTCCCAGTTATAATTGACCGTGATTTCATGGGACCGAATTTGAAAATATAAACGTAAATTAGAAAAACAATTTATTGTATCGGAAATAAATGCAATAAAATTAATCAAGTATTTTATAGGTTTATTAGTTTCCGTGGGAACGGTACGGAAAACGGGAATAAATTTAAGAATAATTTCCCATTTTATGGTTAAGTATATCTATTTTTTAAATTTATAATTTTAATTTAAACTTAGCCTTGCGATTCATTCCAATAAAAAAAAAAAAAAAATTAGACAATAAAATTAGAAACTAAAGGCAATTTGTTCTTGACTAGGATCGGGAAAAGAGACAAAGAGACTGATTAGATTGCAATTTTGATGTATGAATAATACATTTAGATATGGTAATCTTTATTTAGGGAAAGAAGTACTGTACACAATTTTTTTAAATTGTAATTTTTGTAAAGAAAAACTAAATATTATTTTTGTCCAACAAGTGTTGGGTTAGGTTTTGATGTAAAGTAAAAAAAAACCTAGGTCTAATACAACTATTATAATTTTGTGGATTTTAATAAAGTATTTTTTGTATGAATAAAATCTAAATATACATTTAAAGATTGACTAAAAAATATTCTTGGATAAAAAAAAACATGGCGTAAATTTTTCTAACTACTTACACATTAAAACATCCAGATATTCAAGCTAACCTAAATAAATAAAAGTGAGCCTAAGTCTTGTCCATAAGAATACCAAAATCATTTCTCAACTAAACCAGTTTGTCTGGTTACCACTTACGTTTTAAGTTACTAAACCTCACACAAAAAGCACTGTTGGACTTGAAAAACACTAGTTTTCCCGATTATAATTATATAAGATCCAAAAGAAAATTAATACCATTCCAAATAATAACATTATCGTAATAAACGTGTCTTGATGCAAAATAAGTGTGGTGAAGGTGTATTTCGTGTGTGATTTGATATTTAAAAGCCACTTTATCTTTATTTTTGCAAAACATATGTTTTCCTTTCATAAATCTATTAAGCGATATATACTATCATTAAGTAGTCTATTTTGATTGTAGCGTATAATTGTGTTGATTAGGTACATACAGTACGTAGCTGTAAAATAAGAGCGACCGAAATTTTGGGTATCCGTCTAATTAAAGAAAGACAATGTTAATTTAGCTTTATTAAATTTACAATATTATTAATGAGCATTAAATAAAAACGTCACATTAATAAACAGTCATTAAGTTTTTTTTCCCCCAATCATTACTGTTTCCGGTTCAGTTCTTTATTCAAGCCATACATGTCTCTGGCTAGGCCTGCCTTAGCTTCATATGCCTTATAATCTAACTAAAGGGTACGGCCAGACTGAGCGAGCGAGCGACTAAAATATAAAATAGAACACATTGGTTGTAATGGGAGGTGGCCACACTGGAGCGAGCGAGCGACTGAGCGCGCGCGCTTGAAAGATAGAACTGGTTCTATTTTTCAAGCGCGCGCGCTCGACCCGGTACAGTCTAGTTTACAGGCGCTAAGCAATATTATTGTATGTTGGTTCATTGAGTGCTGGGGAAACTTCGCATTTTGACATGATATTTGAATTTTTTCTATCAGGGATAGGTTTAACACACTTGCTATTAATGGCCCGGTGACCTGGCGGTATAGGGGTAAGGTGTCAGACTTCTGTGCTGGCGGCCGGGGTTCAATCCTCGGTCCCGGCACAGATTTATCTGATTACCAAACCCTTCCTTCACCTCTGGCAAGACATCTTGTGAATGTGGGGAAAGCCAGGCCTCCACCGTGGTTCGGATTCCACGTTAAACTGTAGGTCCTTCATTTCATCTCACAATCACCCTACCATTACACATTAGCGTAAGTGCGTATAACCCGAACGGGTAGTAAGACGCGGTGCTAATAATAATCTAACTAGGGTCCGCTAATTACGCGCTCGCTCGCGCGCTCGCTCGCACGCTTGTCAGGCTGGCCGAACCCTAAGACTTGGACAGGCAAAACATAGTCCCCAGCAGTTAATTCACAATTATGAAAAGGTAAAAACACATTTCAACAATTATAAGTTTTTCAGCCCTGACAGGAATCGAACCCGGGCTCAGTAAACATACACGCTACTGACTGAGCTAAGGAGCTGGATAATTCTTAGTTGTAACCTTTCAATATTGATTTTTCCCGAAAAACCTCGGGAAATAACTTTTTCCGGCTGTGTTTTTGGAACATCCAATATCCCAAATCTTCTACCGAGGTTCGGAAATCCCGAACAGGTCTAGTATTTTAGCTAATCTCAATACATCATAAAAATTGTTCAAGCAGAGTAACAATATATCTTTGAATAGTAAAAAAAATTACAATATATTAATTTAAGTTTTCATGTAGCTTAATTGCAAACAATTTACGTAACATATTGTGTCAATTATTTAATTATTTAGCCCAGTATTTATTTACGCGTTAGATTACTGAATATTATTTTGACCAGCACTGGTTGATAAGAGGTATAAGCAACTGGACCCAATTTACACTTGATCAATATTGGCGTGAAGCCTGGCTTTCAAATTCGGAAATCGTAATACTCTGCCATATATAAGAATAGCTTTTACTTTCCCTTCTCTATTCACGCCAATGCGAGTGCATACTCTCTTAATTATCCTAATTATACTTACCCTTTAGAAAAAGCAAATAATAATTGTCCTTGTTTTAAACGTACTAGTTTAAAAAATGTTGATGATCCATTTTCAATGTTATTTAGGATTCCTCAAGTTTAAGTTTAATTAATTATGTGATTTTTACTCTAATGTCTCATAATACACGTGAATGTTAATTTTTCCAGAGCTTGAATAAAAAAATAACGTTGTATCGATTTATATAGGAAGTAAATAAGGTATGGATAACAAACCTCAAAACCATACAAAAAGTCCTTATGAATATATGTTCGATGTTCGATGCTTCCCGATATAAGATCTTCCAAGGCCCTGCTAGAAATGTTAATAACCCTACTTAATACAGCCTTATTCGTGTAGCTGTAGCCATACCTGTGTACCAGCAATGACAAGTCACCTATAAGAAGTGCAACAGGGGTGTATAAAATGTGGCTTATAACAATTCCAGCAGAACTTCGGATGGCATTGCCTCGGGAGACATTCAACATAGGGCATGTGTTCATATGGATTTTGTATGTTGTTTTAAGGTCTACTATATATACTCCAGTTATATCCCATATAAATCGATATATCATGTATATTATTTTTTTAGGCTAATTAAGGATATTATACTAAACAACCAAACAAACTCGTGACTACGTTAATAGTTTTTAATAGTATACTTATTTACCAAAACTTTTAGTTAAGTCTTTTAATGAGTTATTTCTTGTCAATAAAAGCTAAGCAGACATTTATCAACTTCGAAACAGAATTATACAGAATAAAACTTTTTAAAAAATTGTTAATTTACTTTCTGGATAAAGTTATTATTAATAAAATAAGTTTCAAGGAAAGAGTATATTTTTTCCTACCCATTTCACAATCCATTCGAAATTATTTAAGATGATAGGGTAGGGATTAAGAAGATATTGATACCTTCCTTTTTTATTATTCTTCTAGTGTAGGGTTTCCATAATGTGGATTATTAAACCGGCTGATCCAAAAGTCGTGCAACTCTGTTTTTCCAAGGATATTTCTCTCAGGACAACATGGAAAATGAACATGTTGTTTATATTTATGGCAACACTGTAATGTTGGCCAAATGTTGTGCAGGCCGTGTGACCTTGTGACATACACTAGGTCTAGCCAGTTAAGTTACAGCATTTGAAAGTGTAAGATGAGTTTTTCATGAGCAGATAGAGTACTCATTTTGGAACATTATTTTATGGCCATGGTGTGATTTATTTTAATTGGTTATATAAACAGTCAGAACAGTAGGTTTTTGAGCTCTGAAAGTCCACATGTTTTCCATGAGGTGCATTTACACAGCTAGAAGATTGGAGTGTGCTGTGCCATTTCATGTCGCAGGATGATAGGTACTCTTTCCCTTAGAGAACATGTTAATGCTGAACGTTACCAGGAATTTGTTATGCAGTTTATTGCATTATTGGAGAAAACAGAATGTGATTGCTGGTTTCAGCCAGATGAAGCCACTGCACACACAGCCAATCCCACCATGACAATTCTGGCTGAGTTTTTTGGTGAACGTGTGATTTCTAAGGGTTTGTGGCCACCTCGTTTCCCAGACCTAACGCAACCAAATTTTTTTTTGTGGGGATACTTAAAACAGACAGTGTATGAAAAAAACCCTTGAACCTTGGCTGAACTTTAAACCAACATTAAGAGGTGCATTGTAACCATACCCCAGGAAATGATTCAACGTGTGTCTAGAAATATGGTTAAACGAGTGAATTTGTGTTAAAGAGATGGAGTATCACAATTTCAACACCTTCTGTCATTTACTTATGGTTTATTGTTTGGTTTACATTAGATTTTGAAACGTTGCTCTGGTTAACACCAGAGACAGCGATTGCTAACAAGGAAATAAACATGACAAGGAAATAAACTTGATATGAGTGAATTTTAACAAATCAGTTTAATGTAACAAAAGACAGAGATAGGTACATAGAACATCTTCAGAACACAAACCAATATATACTGAAACAGTCCTTAAACCTGTCTATTCTAATTAGCCACACATATTGTTAAATAACAGATACTCTCTGAGCGTGAGTATGGCGTGAAGCGCCCACTAAATAGACAGAAAAGTTAAGTTATGCAAGTTCCAATCTGTTGACTGTTGCCTCCAGACATAGATGGATCGGCCGAAAATATACATCAATTAATAGTACAGGGTAAGTTATAATTCAGTGTTCTCGGCCTTACTTTGTCATGAGCTGGTGCACGACAAATTGGTCTATGCCAAAAGCGTTAAATGCATGACCTGAGTGGTAAACAACAAGGAGGGAGACACCCGGCTCCCACAAGTAAGAAATACATCCAAGTGAGAGAAATGCAAGCCTCTCCATAAGGGCAGAAATGACCCAAAAGTTAAGCACTAAAACTGGGGAACAACACAAGTTAAATATAGTATATAATACGAGTCATGCCAGACGGGCAGAAATCACCCCAAGTTGAGCATCGAAACTGGTGAACAACACAAGTTAAATATAGTATACAACATGAGCCATGCCAGATGGGCATAAATGACCCACAAGTTCATCACCGAAACTGGTGAACAACACAAGTTAAATATAGTATACAACACGAGCCATGCCAGACGGGAAGAAATGACCCAAAAGTTGAGCACCGAAACTGGTGAACAACACAATTTAAATATAGTATATAACAGGAGCCATGACATACGGGTAGAAATGACACACAAGTTGATCACCTAACTGTTGAACAACACAAGTTAAATATAGTATATAACACGAGCCATGCCAGATGGGCAGAAATGACCCACAAGTTGATCACCGAAACTGGTGAACAACACAAGTAAAATAAACCTAACTAGGTATTGCCATTAGGCCCCGAACAATCTGAACATCTCCTTTCCCGACTAAGTGCCTCGCAGAATACAATATTGTCATACGGGATAAGGTGTGGGATTCATTCCCATTTAAACTGCTGGTCTTAAGTACCAAGCAGAAAACATGAGAAGTACTAAATGACTTCACGTAAGTGAACAAAGTCATAGAAAGCTAACCTAAAGAACAATGAACATTAATAATGAGAGAAGATAATTCTCTTAACAATTTATATAAAAAAAAAACAACCTAAGACTCGAGCCCGGTCATAGAGCCCCCTACTCCCCACGGACTTGAACGATTAATCAAACTTCATATTATGTTTGGTGGTCCGGACGGTCCCTCAGCGTGAACATCGTGATCACATGTTGCGTGAAGTTGAGTTGAGGAGAGAACTTCGGAGAGTGTCGACTATCCTGAAGGTGATGAAAAATTGTAATCGTATTTTTGCCTAGCGAGGTATGCAATTTTAAAGTGGTTGAACGCATAGCATCATGGGAAGGAAAGAAGGGGGAAACAATCCCACTACATGGTGCCAGTCAAGTAGACCCAAGTAATCAAGTCTCAACATCAAGAACAGGCCGCGCGTGGCCTTCAGTCGTTGTTGATGTTTGGACAGGTCATGTGCAGTGTTTTGAGAAGGGCCAGGGAGGGTAGCCCTTCTGATGGCGCCGGTCTTATTCTATAAAGTAGCCGAGACATGGTATGTAACACAATGGAGATGTACACATTAATAGACTTGCATTTATATCAGGGACTAATATATGTATTCTTGAACAATGATTAAGGGCAGCAAATTGGGCAGTACAGGGTTAAATTGGTTAGCCCGTTACAATGTATATACTATATGGTACAAAATATAAGTTTTTTCTCTGGGTTGCATGACTTTTGGATCATCCTGTAGACGACTATAAAAGGGTTGTTTCGGTTGCAGGAGTAAAGGGAGTTGTTGATTGGATGTAAAATTGTTGTGGTATTAGGTTCCCATGGAATAATATCCATCCAAGTAGGTGTATTGTAAAATACTAGTGGCGGAGTCCAGTTAATTTGGTCTCATTAAAGGGTTCTAGAAGATCTAGGAAAAGAAGGAGAGAATTTGTTTGTTAATAGAATTCTTTAGAAGTAACTACGCAGCGTCAATTTACGATATATTCCTTATATCCACGTTTTTAAATCAACAGGCCATGAGAGTTTATATTTACACTCTTATAATCATTAACTATTACTATTGATTAACATAGTACACAGTTTACCTCGCAAAATTGCCTAGTGGAAATAATTTATTTATATTTATGTTACCAGTGATAATTAATTTGCTCTTCTGTCTGGATTTCTGTTCCATACGCATGAAGTTTTTCCATGGTCTTGTCTCGTGGTCGTGGTTGTGGTACAAAAGCTTGTTTACTGATAAAGATGCTTTATCAGAAATAGTTGATCCATCCGTCTACATGTTTCTGGGGGTGATTGCGTCATACTGAGAATCTTCTCGATTTTCTCCATGGTGGAGGGGTCAGTCGTCTGGACTTGCCTGACTTGTTCTGGTATAGAAGGGTGATGATTGTCCTGTGGTAGCGATCCCTTATCTATTGAAATAATTTTCTTAGTGGTAGTAGTGGTAGTAGTAGTAGTAGTAGTCTGCCTCACTTTAGTGTTTTAGAGGGAATTCTTGACAGTAAATACAGCAAAAGGTTATCTGTTCCAGCCAGATGCTCGGTTGGTAAATTATATTCTTGCGAGAGTAGACGTACCCTGGTCAAATTGGCTCTCCCAAATCTCATCCTTTCAAACCATGTGAGGCATCTATTTTTGGCCCTTAGGGTGAACGTTCTGTCTAGGTACATGAAGTACCACTTGATTGCTCAAATAACGTCCAGGCATTCGTGCCCTTTATTATTATATTTGTAGTAGTGGTAGACCATTTTGTACTGCCGTAGGAAATAACACTTCTTTCTCCAGCAACTTCTTGTTAAAGAACTGTTCCTAAATCTATCCTGATAGTTTCTGCCTGTAGAATAAAACTCAAGGTAGGATCAGGCTGGGAGAGCTTATGGATATTTGAGACAGCTGTTTTTATCTGGATGAACAAATCTTTTTCGAGCTCTTCCCATCCCGAATTACTTCATTTTCCTGTGAGTACAGTTAGTGGTTGGGCGAGATAGGTGATTTGTGGTATAAATTCTCGCAACCAATTACAAAGTCCTAGGAATAATTGCCTGTTTGCTATTTTCTGGATTTTTGAAGGTCTGGATGGCCTCGAGCCTTTCTAGCTGAGGCTGAAATCATTAAGAGGTCATGACGTGTCCTACATATTTGATTGAATCCTTTCTAAATATGCGGTTTTCAACTCCGCAGTGGAGTTGTATAGAGAGCGTATCTCCAACACTAATTCTAGGTTATTCATGTGATTCATAAACGTATTTGAAAAGATGATATCATCCATGTACTGAAAACAGAACCCTCCAAAGTATCCTGTCAGCACGTGTTGAATCATCACTTTTGGAACATTCCTGGTGCTCCCTTTTGGACAAAATGCATTACTTTAAACTGAATATTCTTTCTGTCTTAAGTCATAGAGCTTGTGAGCTATTTTTAGCTTCTTTTCTTGGAAATTTGCCAATATCCAACATTTAAGTATAGTGTACTTAAAATGGTGTCTGTATCTATTCCCTGTAAGAGTTGAAATTCATATCCTGGGGCTGTCGTCTTGTATATAAGAGTTTACTTGTCGGTAATCTAAACAAAACCGTGGTTTCTTTCCTGACTTTTTGACGATGACAACGATAGAGTGTATAGGGGAGTAGATGGGTCCTACAAGGATTGAAAGATGATCTAGTTCCAATTCATTAAGCTATGCTCCTTTTTTGACGAGGCTGATTATGTGAGCAAGTGCACCCATGAGGCTTTGCTTCTTGTTATAGATGTTCCGGATGTGTAGGAAGTTTTCATATGCTTCAGTGTCTATGAATGCACTTATGTTTTTCCTTAAGATTTGTGAAGGTATTATAGTTATCAGATGTTTGGGTTTGCTTCCTAGTCATGAAGTGTTGGTCAGGGGTGAAGTGGACACTATTTTCGTCCCTGATACCTGTTTTTCAGCTCTTGGGGGTGGTTCTTCGGGTTGTGCCGCCATTTTAGAGCCTTCTTATCTTTAAGTACTGAGAAATCCCGTTGGAAATATCTTTCTGAGCAATGATGACAATATGGGAGTTGCTGAATCTCTTTCAAGGGCTGGTATTTTAGGGGACAACATATGTGAGAAGATACCGTGGGTTTTATGTCACTCTGGATGTCCATGGTCTGGTTGACCTAACTATTTGTTGAAGTCTTTGAAGCTGTGGATGGAAATGGACGTATGGTGAAATGTATGACTTTGGTCATTATAGCTATGATTTGGACCTCCATCTTTGTTGGGGATAGGCATCGAAACGATTATATTTTCTTCAACGGGAAGTGCTCTATGGGTTCGTAGGAGAGTTGATTTTCCTCCTAAAGTTTTGCCTTGAGGTGTATTTTGACGGTGTGGGAGTTGAACCTTTCCTGGATTCTTCTTGATGCTTTTTCTCAAGTCCAGGAATTGTGATCATAATAAAACAATCATTGAAGCGCCTTTACTCTAAATTGTTCTTTTAGTGTCTGTATATACCCTTCCTAAGATATGCTACTGGTCTTCAGAAGGGTCTCTAGCTTATTCAAGTGTGGGTAGGATCATCATTGTCGAGACATTCGAAGGTGGGTAATGCGTGTGTTAGCGTGTTAGAAAATCTAGACTCAGACCTGATTGGAGTGGTCTGAGCATTCGGTTTCTATGTGTTGAATTCTTCTGGTTATTTCCTCTTACTCTCTGGACAGTCTTCTCGGTAGAAGGTTAGACCCTTTCCCCCCTTCCTAAACATACGAAATTAACCAGTCATTACTTGACTCGCAATATATTTTGTTTTTCCATTCGATCTATATTCTTCCTTACCACACAGTTTAGGGTTCCTTGTGGGAAAGCCTGTGCAAAGTCGTTGAATATGCACTTGTTGGGACTGTTAGTTGCGATGACCTTGGAGTAAGGATAAATACCTTGGAGTGGGGTGAAATGCTCTTGGTGCAAGTTGCTATGATCTTGGAGTAATTTGCGTTGATCTTGGAGTAAAGTGCGTTGAACTTGAACTTATGTGCGATGACCTTGAAGTAAGATGCGATGAATTTAGAGTAGGGTGCCATTAATTTTAATCATAAATTTGGAAACGAAGGAAATGTATTTGTGGAGATGGGCCCACTAAATGTATTTCATTATAGAAGGTTTAGTAGTAGGGTCCCTCGTTGCGGTACCATATTGAAACCGGATTTTTGTATTTTTCTTCCACTGTGAGATTTCCCTCTGTGGATTATTGTAGAAGAGTAGAAAAGGGTCATCTTGGCGGCAAGGCTCAAAGGAGTGGTTTATTGAATGTTAGTTTGTTGTGGTGGTAGGTTCCCATGGAGTGCTAATCACCGGCGTAGTTATTTTGTCTAGGAATAGTGGTGAAATTCCAGTTAATCTTATCCCATAGGAGGGTTTTAGGCTTAGTAGGGACAGATGGGGGGATTTTAGGTAGTGACTTTATGCTGAGCAAATCTATGGTATAGAGAGGAGCATATGAAGTTTGGGGTATTATATGATCTGTATTCTTGGGAAGGAAGTGGTTGAGGATATCAAGGAAAGTCGGGTAGAGGGCAGTGTGACGTATTTTTGGTAGGGGTAGTAGTGATTTAGAGTAAAATTAGTAATTGATAGGGAGGGGGTGAGATAGGGCGTAGCGTGGGAAGTTTTCTTGGTTCCTCCTCCGTGGTTTCTGGAGCTGGGCATTATATATCCTCTCGAATGGATGTTTAGTTCAAATATAAGTTTCCCTAGCTCGCCTATGAAGTGTCAGTTTTGTCTTTGTCTTATAAACCGTAAGTTTTAGAGGAGCAATCGGTCAGGTGCATACACTGGGTAGGAAGGGAGGTGAACACTATGGTCCAATAAGTTGGGCAAGAGATCAGCCAGGAGTGGCACGTACCCTGTTAGATGGATTCTTTAAACGACTAGGAGTGAACGGAAGGTTCTGAAAAAAGGTGAATAGTGAAACGTCTGAGAATGGCGATTACTCTTTGGTAAATCAGGTGCTAGTTCCATTAGGAGTTGGTTTTCGAAAGATGTATCACTCTTCTTAAAAGGTTCACAGATCCAGTCAGAACTCTAATGCTGTTATTGTACAGTAATATTCCTTAAATCTACGTTTTAAAATTAACAGCCCACGTGGGTTTATATTTACACTCTTACAAACCATAGCTATAACTTGTAAAGCTTAAATTAATAAACATATTACACAATTTACCATACACAATTATATAGTAAGGAGAATTTATTTACAATGACTATCGATGATAATTTATTAATTGGCTCTTCTGTCTGTATTTATACTCCATACCCATGAAGCTTGCTTGATGAACAGGCTAGAAAGAACACCGATTCCAGTTTTTAAGTGTGGGAGGTAGTTTCACTTTTTGCCACGAGAGGTGGTATGGTCGTAATAAGATTAGAATTTGGTCAGAGGTGTGACGGTCATAATAATATCATTAAGAAGAAATTGATCGGCATGTGCACAGAATCAGAGTGTCAAACCGGTGATGTCAAGTTTCTCCATGGAGTTAAGTAACCCGATATCAATGGTCGAGCTCCTCCACGAATCCTGAAAGAAAATATTATACGTATCCAGAGTGTAATAGCCTAATTCTTACACTTTTATGAGGGTTATAAGGGGTTTAGGATTACTCTCCTCCTACGTTGCAAAGAACTCCACGGGAACAGGAGGAACTTAGCTTACAAAATTGAATAAGAACAAAAATCATAAGTGCATGAAAGATTAGATTAAGCTAGGTTTGTTAAGACCCATAATTATAAGTAGCAATTATAGAAGGTTTGAAAGCTAAGTTTGTTTCAAATTATTATTTTTAACACTATTTTTTGAATTGGTCTGCCTATCACGAATCAAGTATGCATCAATGCATGAAAGGTTAGTTTAGGTTTATATGGGTAGGTACCATGATTATATATAATATAGAAATACATATAAATATATATATATATATATATAAAATAAAATGCACTTGGACTTCGTGTAATCCCTTCTTTGAGGTGTTGTAGAGGAACTCAACTATCTTCTCCATCTCTCCCCCAGTATAGGAACTCAATCCCCTCTCCTCAGTGAAGGAATTCGACCATGGAATAAAGGGACCTTTTTTTGAATTGGGGATTAAACTATCCCTCATGAAGGAACTCGACCATATCCTGGAAAACCATTTAAGAAAAATCATTATTAGTGAACCCTGACGTCTATAATGAGCTCAACGTTAAGACCGCTTTCCCACCATTAGGGTTTATGCCTAACTTTATATCAATTAAATATAAATAACTAGAACATTTTAGAAAACATTCTTATTGATCTTTCGTAAGGATTGAATGATATAATATAAGTCAAGGCTTAAATATTATATTTTATAATTTATGAAAGTATGATTAAAATTAGATAATTGATAAATTAAATTGACATTATGATTAAACCTTACAGGACGTTAGCATACTTTGGTATTAACTATTTATAATTACAACGAGTGCTGTACTATGAGTCAAATAGGTACAAACTGATAACATGACATAATACACTATTAATTGACCACTTAATTAAAATGAAATTAAAAGTCAAACAATTATAACAGTTATGAACTTGTTTACAAGGTTAAATATAATATGTAATATCAGTCGAATAGGAATGAATTAATAACATGACATAATATACTATTAATTACAATTATTTTTAAATTAAAGTAAAATTTAAATAATTATAACGAACAAGTTATGTAAGAAGTTAAACTTGTACCGTGGCTACAAACTATAACCAGCAAACCTCTGCCACCAAGTGTATACCCAATACTTACCCCATTTAACGGCTATACTGGACTGACATACGGAGCATGAAGACATGCCAGCCGACGACTGTGACCGCCACTCTCTCGGGAACGCGCAGTTGTTTCCACAGGACTAAACCCATGTAGTGGTTGATGCGCAACCGCGGCCTTGAGTAGGTTATTGGAGCTGTAGTGCTAAGTATGCCCACCCCCCACCCTCACCCCATCTTCGTCTAGTACCTCACAGCATTGTGCGCAGGCGCTGATGAGGTAATCTAAGCTCTCATTTGCTGTGAATGACATCACCTTAGGTCATGCAATCCATCTACGTTTCCCCCGCTGTTTCAAGCAGAATATAGGCAAGTGCTCAGCGATTTTCAGTACTCTTTGACGCCAATAGTTCTAAGAAACATCTTAGAATGTGAGTAGCCGTAATGTTGGGGATTCAAATAATATTTTTTTGGTAACTATTACGTTAGTAGGAAGAGTTCGCGTACAGATATTTAAATAAGTAGCCCTCTTTGTGCACTTGGAAGAAGTTGCCTTTAATTTATATTAAGTTTTTTTGCGCGTTTCTATATTATTTCGAAGTCGCGGAAATTGTCTTATAATATCTATTTATTACGGGTAGTATCGTTTAGCTGAGATTAAAGTACTCGTATTAGTTGACCTTTTCCTTTGCGATCCCGTTGAAACTCATTTTTAAATTTTGGTCAGAGGAATAGGCCTTCACGCACTAGCGTATAAATTATGTTATTTGAAGGTATGAAGCAATTAGAGTGAGAATTAAAGGTATGAAACAGCCTAGATTTCTGTAACTCCTTTTTGTATGTGCTTTATTGACAAGCCAGTCTTTTGAGATTTGAATTCAAGGTAGCTTTTATATGTTTCTTGTTGAATCCCTATTGTGAGATTGTATATTACGGACATTATTAGAGCAATATTTTAATGTTTTAAACTGACTTTACTGCTCGTTCTATAATTAATAATTCGGTAGCTGATTATAATTATGATCAATTGGAGAGAATTTATGTTATTTTTAAATGTTTAATATATAGCGTTAAACTTGCACCCTTATGTCATCTTATAAAGTTATAAACTTGGATACTTACCAGTTATAAATAAATTATGATTATAATTATGATTAATTGGAGAGAATTTATGTTATGTTTAAATGTATAATATATTGCGTGTAAGTCGCAACCTTATTTGATCTTATAAAATTATAAATTCACATATTTTCCTGTTATAAATAAACTTGCAGAAAGGCCCTAATTGTTACTACTTCTGGTTTTATTTAACTACAACTCTAATTCCCTGATAAAAATAAACAAGGATAGGTGCTGACACCTGGGTTTGGTTTGATTGAGTGGGGGTCATTAAAGGTCCCTGATGATTTATTAGCATATTTATTTTTGTATGACGCTCTCACTGTGGTGATATATTGGTCAGATAGGGAAAGGACGCTACCGCCACAGGGGAGGGTTGAAACTTTGGTAAATTTCAAACCACTCATCAATTTTGTATAACTTATTTTAAATGGTTGTTTTAAATTGTCCCAGAGTTTAACTTTTTCTCTTCATTTAAAAAGAGTGTCTCATCTAATGCCGCTATGCTCATGATGGATATTCAGGAACTGTTGAGATCGACATATGAAGATAATTTAACTCTATGTTTGTACTGGAGCAATATTTTATTTATTTTAGCCAAAAAAAGTTTTGACATAAAAACTGCAAAAGACACTGGACTTTTCTCATGTCTCCTTCCATCCCACCTTAAACGATGAAATCTGTATTTTTATTTAAAAGAAGCTACTTGGTTGCCTTTATAAATACAGTCCTTCTCACTTTATATATGTGTGTGTGTGTGTGTGTGTGTATATATATATATATATATATATATATATATATATATATATATATATATATATATATATATATATATATATATTTATTTGTGCTCATCTTCGATGTATTCGTCGTCAGGTCTTCAATGAAATAAGAACAAGAGTCTAGTAAGAGGAGATGATGACGCCGTGGAGACGCGGTGTCGCGTCGAGCCGTTCCGGACGCCCGCGCCGCGACAAGGCACCCGCTTCTTCACGGCTTCCTCCAACAAGAAGACACCCCCACCCCGGCCAGGAGCCGACGTGGCACCGACACCCTGCTGCCGCCATACAACCCTCTCCCCCACACTCCTATGCCCCCTAAGCCAAACTCACAACTCCTATCACCGTTCATTCGACCCCACTGTCAACAACGTCGTATTTTCTTCTAATTTTTTTTTTTTTGGCAACCGTTCTTCTTAGCTCATGTCCAACTACCACCAGATACTTCCTTAGTACATTTCTAATTTAAATTTTAGTATAACCATACAAAAAATATATTTGAGATTAATGTAGATACAGTTAAGAATATGTATTGATGTATTTATTATATATTGTCATTGCGTCTCATTGTCCATTCTTGATACACGTACTGTATATGTACTAATTACGCTAATGAGTTAGGAATAAGGCATTTTTTCAGCACATCTTATTACACGTTCGGGTTGTACGCCTATGTATTAATTACACTATAATGTTAAGGATTATGAAGGTTTAATTGATATGAAATGCACCATCATTTGCGTGGCGGGAGAGTGGATAACCCTTTAGTAAAAACTATCCTAAACGTATCTGACGAGTATCGAACCCCAATCTCCCTGTCTTGGGTAATCTAGGTCAACCCGAGAGTAATGCGTTAGACCACGTGGCCACTGATGCGGGTAATAAGACCTGTTGAATTTAGAGGTATTGTATACACAATTTGCATGGAGAGACACTATAAAACCATTTAGGTAAAAACCACTTTCCCGACAAACAATCGGGATTTGAACCTTTATCTTCTCGATATCGGTAGTCAAGTTTATTGCGAGAGAGACGCTTTTGACCATTTGTCTACTGAAGCGGTTTATAGTGTTCTAGATATAAGTAGGCCCATTTATTCTACTAAAATATTGGTGTTTTTTTATTGATGGCCCTACATCTAACAATACCGGCCCCATTGATCGCAGTAAGCAAATAGAATATGAATTATAAATATCAAAAGAGAAATAAAATTCCAAACCAAATATTTAAAGTACACATTAAAATATTACAGCATGCTTTTACTTTGTCAATGATCAAGACAAACTAGGTATAGCCTACAACGGGTAAAGTAAAAGCTAGAAATAATAAATAATGTTTAAGATTTTAATCTCAATATGAGTTTATAAACAAATATTTATTACAAAAATGCAATTCTAAAATAATAAATAAACATAGTTAAACCCAATGGCGTAATCTAATACAATACTCTGACAAAACCATAATCAAACATTTCAAGTCATTTACGCTGGAGAATAATTTATTTTTTTGGTTTGTACCTTTAATACAATGTTGTTTTTTTTAGCTTTACGTCTTATTACAAGTTCAGTCAATACGATAATGTGCTAATTACACTAATGGTTTTAGGGATGAGAAAGGTTATATTTATTGGATGTGTACAGCATTTGCCTAGAGGGAGAGCAGAAAACAATTTTGGAAAATCACCTTTAGTACATCTGACCGAAATTTGATCCTCGATCTCTCCGTCATCAGTAGTCTAGTCTCATGAGAGAGTAGCGCCTTAGACCATGCGGTCATTGAAGTGGGTGTAAGAGTTGTTAAGATATTAATCCAAGGATTAGTGATAATAACAAGGATCTACTTAAAGGCAGTTCCTCCTAATTAGCACTGTAAGAAGTAAAAATTATAGTTATATTTTACATGTAAAAAAAACATTTCTAGAGCCCCTGTCAGTATTCGAACTTAAATCTTCCAGTTAACGGTAATCAAGTGTCATACAACCTTTTTGCAACAAATCAAGAATAAATACCTATTGAATATATAGGCCTACATTGTAGATTTCCCGATTTGTATAGTGTACTGTCAATAATTTAATCCGTTCTTGATAAAGGTATTCCTCAAGTTTTTTATTATTCTTTTTTATCGTAGAGCCTGAATGGATAGTAAGACGCGGTGCTAAGAAAAGTTTATTTAATTCTTTGAAAAAATTGAAAGCTATCAATCAATCAGCACTACTGTTTGAGGATAAGAAACTTACGAAGATGTTTGGCAAATTAAATAATTTGATTAAATATATATATATATGTGTGTGTGTGTGTGTGTTCATTACAAATATTAAAATAATCTATTTTGCATTTTTGTACACTGTTAATAATAATGTCTCCTGAAAGAATAAGATACAGTCTTAAGGTGAAATTCCTCCATATTCAAAACTTATTTATCAAAATCACTTTAAATATATTTCAACTTTGATTAAAACTTCTGTCTTATAATTTATTGTAATGTATTCCACCTAGATCGTCATTGGTTTAGTGGTTTAATAAAAATGCCATGGCGTCAGTGCGTAATGGAATAAAGCACGCAAGCTACCACCTTTTGTTTCCAAAGATAGTGCCAACTTCTGTGGACATAGGGTGTCATGTGGTAAACATAACAAACCCTTCGGCCATTAATCTCAGTTTTCTAGACCGAATTAACTACTTTTCATACAATTAACTCTCCATCTGTCCTCTGAATTGACCCTGTTCCAGTCCCACTGCTTCACAGAAAATCTGGAAGTGCCGGGGATCGATCCCGGGACCTCTAAATCTGTAGCCAGGGACTCATACGACCAACCATAAAGGCGGTATATATATATATAATGTAACAACATATTATTTGCTAGCAAGACCAGTGATATTAGGGAGGAAAAATGAAGGAAAAGTGGAGGAGAGCCCCTATCAACGCTTTAAACCTCTCTTGACTGATATAATAATTATTTTCTCTATACTTATTTTTTATGCATAAGTTTAAGAGTGAATCAGTTTGCTTCAATTACTTTTCAGATAGAATTGTATTAAGCCTATAGCTTAATAATATGTTCTGTACAGTCCACAATTTGATCAAAAATGAAATCTCGGACCTTTGATTTAAGAAGCTAAGTTACATAGCTTTCAATGTCAGAAGCTTTGGACATAAGCTTATCTGGTTACTTAAGATTTTACCAATTTATGGATACTTCATATTTTAAAATTGACATTGAGGGATCTCAGAAACAGAATTTTCCGCTTTTTATTTGTTGTGAGGTTTTGCCTATTTCATTAACCTGATATTATACCCTGATTAAATCATAGCTGGGAAAGTCCAGGAGCTTTATACGATGACCACCAACTCATATCTGAGAGACCAGTCAAAACCATGGTCAAGACGAAGAAAGTATTTAAGTTGTTCCTAAGAAGGACATGTGCAAGTCAGAGATCACTTGGTGGAAAGGTTGTCCTATAAACTTCTAGCCCTACTTTAGCTAACGCACACATACAAATGATGCAAATAATATTATAATAAACTGGTTGGGGCTATATCAGCATAGGGAGTGGGGATTGGCTGTCTCAGCGCTGGGGGCAGCCAACGTAAATGGTGGTTGCTTCAGAGTAGGTGGGATTTGTCTCAGTGTAGATGAGAGTAATTTCAGTGTAGGTAGGGGTTATCTCAGCATAGATGGGGGTTGTCTCAGCGTAGTTGGAGTTTATTCCAGCGTAGTTGGGGGCTGTATCAGCGTAGGTGGAGAGTGTTCCAGCGTAGTTGGGGGCTGACTCAGCGTAGATGGTGGTTGTCTCAGTGTATGCAGGGGCTGTCTCAGTGTAAATGGATGATGTATCAGCGTGGTTGAGGGTTGTGTCAGCGTAAGTTGGTTCTACTGTTTCTAATACACCTTTTACTACTCAAATGTTCAGCGTGATGAAGAGGGTAAATTCTTGGTATGGTGGCTGCATGGTCTAAGTTACTACTCTCTCAATAGACTAGACTTCTGATGACGGGATGAATGAGGCTCGAGTCTTGGTCGGGTGTACTGAAGTTTGCTTTTCCAAAATTGTTTTCCACTTTCCTCACATGCAAATGAAGCTACGCTTCCTTTAAATTTAGCCTTCTTCATCCCTAAACCCAATAGCGTAGTTAGTAAAAAAAAAAGTAGGTTGACTTAGAGGTAGTTTAACCACGTTTGCGTAAAGGATAAGTGGGAGACATCATTAGAAGAAAAGTCACCTAGTATACCTAGCTAGGATTTTAGACCCAGCCCCTAACCGTCGCCAACAAATCTAAATAAACTATATCGATACCTTGGTCCAAGTGTTTACTGGTGTGGGCATCCCTTCTTCCTAAAAATGTAAGTTAAAAAAGCTTTGTAGTCCAAACAACTTTCCCAAAGAACGTAATAATAACTTTGAAGTAGAGATCAGTATTTTGTTTACTTGAAAATTTGGAGTGGCCCCCAAGCTATAGTTTGCTACGTCATAACATGGTGTGTCGCACACGCTTATCGTGTTAGCCAGGACTTGTCTCTCTTTCGTTGTTAGATGGGACAGTGACAAAGTTTTGGCGCGACGGACCATAAACAAGGAACATAATCTTGGACAAGCATCGCGGTTCCTTTCAAAACGAGCATCACTTTTACTGAGCTAGCCGGTTCTCTAAGAATGGAGTCACCCGTAGTAACCTAAGGGTAAAGATGCTAGCCGGTTCCTTCCTTTACCACGGACGTAAAAAACTCAACTAGATTTGGTTTAATATGAGATTTTATAAAATATATTTTTTAAACATACCAAAATCAAGGGAACTATGAGGTATTTTGTAGCGTTAGAGCTAATGTACAGATTTCTACCAAACCGTACAAACTATTCGTAAACTGAAAAATGACACCTTGACATGGGAGTCGTTCCCAGGACCTTTGTCTTAGCCCAGTAGTAGAGTGGTGAGCTATCTCGAATTCTTGCCGTGTTCAGTCATTCTTCACTCTTATTTTAATGCAGTACTTATCTTTAATGGACGTGTGAACATGGCTGAAGAACTACCCTGAGCACGGGAAAAACTTGAATAGCTCAGTAACCGAGCCTTAACATACTAAATCAAGGTTCCTGGCTTATATTGTCGTGACAAGATGTCATTTTTCAATTAATAAAATTGATCTATGTGCATAATATGATCATTTTCATCTCCCAAGCCTCGCTAGTTTTGTACAATTAACTGTAGAAGCTTTTACTTTCTTCAATTCGTCAAAGTGCTTGCCAAAACCCTTCCTTAACCTCTGACAAAACGTGTATTAATCACAACTTATGAATGTGTGGAACTCCAGGCCTCCGCCGTGGTTCGGATCACACGTTAAACTGTAGGCCTCCATTTCATCTCACAATTACCTTACCATTACACATTAGCGTAAGTGCGTATAACCCTTACTTATAGTAAGACGCTGTGCTAATAATAATAATAATAATAATAATTTCGATCTAATTTCCATTTCCCTTATTATAGTTCTGGCCAACAGTCGTAAGACCTATAACATATCAGCACTGAACAGTACACAAGTACCATACAAATACATATAGTTATATGAGAAAATAAGATAAACAATCATAGCTAAATAATTATATATACTGATTATTATTATTAGCACCGCGTCTTACTACCCGTTCGGGTTATACGCACTTACGCTAATGTGTAATAGTAGAGTGATTGTGAGATGAAATGTAGGACCTACAGTTTAACGTGGAATCCGAACCACAGTGGAGGCCTGGCATTCCACACATTCATAAGTTGTGATTAATACACGTCTTGTCAGAGTTGAAGGAAGGGATTGGTAATCAGATGAATCTGTGCCGGGACCGAGGATTGAACCCCGTACCCCCAGCACAGAAGTTTGACACCTTACCCCTAGACCACCAGGTCACCCTATATATATACTGATTAATAGCTACAAAAAATAGTAATTAATAATTATAAGAATAAAAAGTAACAATAATAACTAATAACTAAAGAGTGGTTAAAAGCAGTAACAATATAAAAAAAACATAATATTGTTAATTTAATGTTATAGGCAGAACCTCTATATGATAAATTATTGATATGGGAGCTCCTTAAATAGCTCTCTGATTTTTATTTTATGATATAAGTCGAATTCGACAAATCTAGAATTGGTGCTATGGACACAACGACCTACGACCTTTTAAGAGCTATTGAGAAAAAGTAATTTTGGATTACGAGAAGCCTGAGAAGGGATATGAACGTCTACATGATCCAGGGCAAATTTGCAATAAATTTTGCTATTGAAAATATTAGAAACAAAAAGAGCATTACAATAAAGTCCACTCGAGAAGAGAGTTTGGAGCACTAAGAGGTTTCGAATTCTGTCATAATCATAATAAATCAGGTTAGTAAAGAATTTATCATAGCACGCAGCGACACATTTTCTTTGAATAGTTTCCAACATAAGAGAGTCAGTTAAATCAATGGAATTCAAAGCAACAGTAGCATATTCTAACTTAGATATAACCAGGGCGTAGTACAGACATAAGAAACAGTCAACTATCTTAAATGAAGAAGTAATAAATTTATTAAGTCCAAGTAATTTCAATGATTGGGAAATTACATGGTCAACATGATAGTGGAAATAAAGTTTGGTATCCTAGAGAACACCAAGATCATTAAGAAAAAAGGGTGCAAACTATATTTTCATTGCCCAATTTATAAGTTAAAAAGGAAGTATTAGTTTTCCTAGTAAAAGATATGTTATTATTATTATTATTATTAGCACCGCGTCTTACTACCCATTCGGGTTATACGCACTTACGCTAATGTGTAATGGTAGGGTGATTGTGAGATGAAATGAAGGACCTACAGTTTAACGTGGAATCCGAACCACGGTGGAGGCCTGGCATTCCCCACATTAAAAGATATGGATTTGGTCTTAGATTTATAATAGACATACAATTTTCAAAAGACCATTGAAGAATACCATTTATATCATTTTGTAAATCTATACAATCTGCAATTGATTTGATATTTTAAAATAATTTTACATCATCAGCAAAGAGTAAATAACTAGATGAGTTGAAATATTCACCAATGTCATCAATATACACATTAAAGAGATAAGGGCCTAAATTAGAACCCTTTAGTATACCACAGGAGGATAAAATTGTATTTGAGGTATTTTAATCAATTTTCATGCAAATAATTTCTGAACCAATTTACACATGAGTAAGAAAGGCCAAAATTATCAAGTTTAGAGCGACATATGCTGACATAAGTCAATTGACTTACTATGGTCAAAATAAATAGCATCAACCTGACCTTGGGAAGAGACTTGAGGGGCAACATTCCCGAGAAATTCTAATAAATTAGTGACAGTAGATTTATTTTTTATAAAGCCATGTTGAATATTTGAAAGTTTATTTTTAAGGTGGTGGAAGGTATGCTAATGTATTATTTTCTCTAATACTTTGGAGAAAGTTTTTGAGAGAGAAATTGGTCTATAATTACAAGAATTTGTTTTTGCCCCTTTATTATAAATAGGTATGGCAACAGATTGTTTTCATGTAAGAGTAAAAGCTTCATTTGACAGGTTGATGTTAAATATATAGGCTAACAAAGAGCTGAAAATTCTGGCACAGCATTTAACAATAAAACTTAGAATTTCATCTGTCCCGACACATCTAGAAGAACTCAATTTTTTTATAGCATTATTAACATCCAAGGGTGTAACGTGGCATGGATACATGGACGTGCTAGTTTCAATAACGGGGCAGGAAAGGCTGAATTATAAACTGAATAAAGGAAAGTCCCAAGCTCATTAGCAATTAATTATTGATCTGCTATAATCTTGCCATTAATTTCTAGGTTAAACGGGGAAACTTTATTCACACGGTTATTTTTAACAAATTTACAAAATTCCTTGGGTTTGCATTTAATACTATTTTCTATTGAGTTCATCCAATTGGCTCTCTCTATAATCAAAGTAGCTTTAACGAATATACGAAAGTGAGAAAAATGTGAATAGAATACACTATTATTTGTTTGTTTAAACGTTTTGAAAAAATTGTTTTTGGATTGTAATAATAATAATAATAATAATAATAATAATAATAATAATAATTCACAAAGTGTTAACAAATACCTACACCATAAAGCAGACCCTTCCCCTTTATTAAATATATTACTTTTTACATCATACAACTATATTTATTTATTTATAAATACAAGGTGGGGTGTAAATAATTATACGATCTATGCTAAGGAAAGTGATGAACAACATACTGAGGTAAGTGATGGACGTCCAGCGAAGCTCACCCGAGTGACATTATCTTTAAAAATGGAAAAAGTGTAGTATGCAATTTGCTTTTACATGGCTAGTAAATATTTACTTTTAAATTAACTTGATAATTTTCAAGTTACTAATCGTCTAATTGTTTGGACCCCACCCTGTATAAATACACACAAAGGACCATTCCTATTGTGCTCGGAGGCTCAGTCAGTTCAAGTTATGACAGAACTATTAGTGGCAAGGATCGGGAGAATCAGGTGGCTTCCCGGGGCGTTAGTCCAAATGGGACGCAAACAGAGGACCAACCGACCAACCTAGCCTCACGTTGCCAAGAATGCTATAAAAATAATTCCCAAACCTCTAACTCCTCACCTAATGAAGCCTAGGTGCGATAAGAAAATAATCTCCAAACCAATCATAACAACTCCAAACCTAACGTAACTTGGGCGAGATAATGATGTTGTTAAGCTAACTCTCGTTCACTTTTTGATATTAATATGAAATTTGAGATTTTGGTATATTTTTTGTTTTGAATTAAATAGGATATAGTGACACTCTTAAAAAGATCTTTTACACCCACCATATTGAAAAAATGGCGTCATAAAACGTTCTTTTTAACAATATCATGTAAACAGTTAATTACATCAAAGTGTTTATGCGGATAAGATATAAAGAGCAAAGCATTGTCTACAAAATATTCTCTTATAGTTTTCTTTGTAATCCTAACCGTTTTCGTACGATCTAACAATGAAACGTTTGGAGTATGTTTGCCATTTTTGGAATTTTCATTAAGATTATTTTCATATAAATCCCAAGTTACATTAGATTTGGAGTTGTTATGTTTGGCAATTATTTTTATGGTTTCCTAACATACCCCGGTTGTATAAAGGGGTGCCAAAAAACAATCCCACCCAGGCGCAAAACTTAGCTTGGGCCATACCTGGGGACTATCACGCCAAGATACATTTTTGGAAATGGTAGTGCGAGGTTAATCATTATAATCAGGTCAGAGAAATAAAATAATATTGAGAGAAGACCAAAAACAACCGGAAAATAGTGTTAAATTGCTTAGATATTAAATAAACCAAATTGATCAAAATACACATTGATTAAATAAAATTATCCTCAATATAAATTGTATCTACCCCGTTCATAAAATTAAGATTTATTTTAAGACTTTAAATATTAATAATATATTTTGTAAGATCTAAACACAACATTCCTATGAAAGTCCCAGGGGTACGGGCAGGAATTTCAGGGGGTACGTGATCAGCTCTCTAGGGAAGATTGACCAAATGACAAGATAACATTTCACCGTTTATATTTATTTTACTCCTTTAACCCATTTAACCTTTT
Organism: Timema cristinae; assembly: GCA_039000515.1. Classification (NCBI taxonomy): domain Eukaryota; kingdom Metazoa; phylum Arthropoda; class Insecta; order Phasmatodea; family Timematidae; genus Timema; species Timema cristinae. The sequence continues at coordinate 49,649,977 of JBCFYV010009882.1, forward strand.
TATTTCAATTTGAATTATTTTAAATTTTTTTTACTCTTTATAATTTTATCACTAATCCACCCTTTTTGCCCTTTTGTTCTTATTGCCTTTTATAAATACATTTACCTTTTTACTCTTTTTTGGCCTTTTGCTCTTTATTGCACTTCTGACACCCTTTTACATTAATTACCTGACTAAGCCTCGGAGAGTATTTTATAATAAAGATGGTAAAAACGTTAAAAAGGTGTAAAAAGTGCAAAAAGGGCATTAAGAGTAAACAAATAAAACGTAGAATTCTAATCATTAAAAAAAAGTTTAAAAAAGGGTAGTAAAAAATGTTAAATAGTGTAAAATAGATTAAAAGGGTAAAATTAGAAAGCATAACTATAGTCAAAATTTTAAAATTCTACCTACCAGGTTCACATGTTCATGCACACGGTCCAGCATAACCCGAATTCCACAGCTGATTGAAATGTATTACTAAATATATCTCGCAGTGTTAATGTATCTTCACTTTTTGTTTTTGATTAATTAAAAAAAAATCAATATCTTAAAATTCCGGCATCGAGTTGTACGCACAGAGGCATTCAGGCCGAAGGTGGTCATTTTGAACTCTCCTTCTAATGTTAAGCAGCTCCACATTAAACGTGATTATTACTCGGAAACAAAGTCAAATGGGACACATGTATTTATTATATTTTTTCATTTTTGTGTCTTCTGTCTACCTCTGAGGTAGGTCCCAAATGTTATGGTACAACAGGTATATTTGACTATCATTTTGTTTAAAAATATCAATGGTTCGTTTATATTAGAGAATTCAAAAGTTAATTTTAGTACTAACTTTATTAACATTTTTCCATTAGTTCCATTAGAAATATGAGTCTAAGCCACAGAGTGAGCCCCTGAATCGAGGTATCGAGGCAAAGTATCCGTTTAACAATAGTAAATACGTGATACATCTAACTTTGAATATGGGATAACACGCAAACAATTTTACATTTTTAAAGTAGCTTCCTTTTTAAATGAGTTTGGTGACCTATGGTCTAATTTGTCACTCTCACCATAGACCAGATTGCTAATGACGGGGAAATTAGGTTTAAATTCCATCCGTGTTTACTGAGGGTCGTTCTTCGTAAACAGTTTCCTTCACGTAAAATCTGGTACATTTCTTCTAAATTCTACCTTACTCATACCTATTGCATTGGCGTAATTATAAAATGCGTACAACCAGAACGGGTAGGAAAACGTTTGTGAAAAAAGTAAATAAAAATATACCAATATTAAGGAAAAGTATTTTAGTTCCCTAAATAAATATGTGGAATGTTCTTATTTGTAAAAGATGAGTGGTAGGGGGTGCTTGGATTGGCGGTAAGGCAGTCCATGCTTGAGGGACTAGCGCCACTTAACAGCCGAAGACAAAAGAAGGACTAGTTTTGAGTTGCAGCACGGTGACCGGTTTGTGCTTCAAGGGGGGGCAAACCGAGGTAAGTTAACTGGAGGTCCTGGTGGTCCGCACGTCTCCACCTGTCTTCTTAAAGTAGGACCGCACTCTCTTTAACCTCTCTCTCTCTCTCTTTCTTTCAGGGCTGGCGCTCTTGCTTTGTCTTCTTTTGGTCTGGCGGTAAGGACCCCCGAAAACCATCCCGTCGACTATGTGGGCATAAGACTGACCCGCGTGCAACAAGGGGTCATCGCGCTCCTCACATTGTCAACACTGGCCTCAACGGAAAGGATTTAGGTGTGCAAAAGGACTTGACCTTCACTCAGGATGCTTTAAATAGATTCCTGTCCTGGTGCTTAGGGTTATTTTTATCTCCATAACATGGTTTGTCATCATCTCTTACGAAGTGTGCTGATATATTCCATTAAGACTGGAGCTATTTGTTATCCTGTCCTCTTTGATGATATAGTTCAAGGTAATGGTAGACGGCACATACACACATGTTTATTTATGCACACGTATATACATACATGTACACTACGTTTACGCCGAAAGGTGTCAGTCTTACCTTATCTGATTACATTATAGTCATAACTTATAAGCTTCACCATTGTGCAATCCGTCAAGGCAAGTTTGCTGTCTTTCAGGATGAACGGATAATAGGCCTACATGTACGTGTATGCCTTTATACAGACATGTGTACATACAAAACGAGGATAGTGGATTATAACAGCAAATATACCCGCCCTGGTGGCGTAGTTGGCTAACGCGCTAGTCGTGTTGAGCTCGACTGCTGAGAACGGGGAGATCGAGGTTCGAATCGCGGTCGGGTGAACTGGGGGTGTTGTTCCTAAATGGTTTTCCACTCTCCCTACACACAAATGCGGGTTCACTTCCTCTCATTCGACCTTCCCAATTCCTAATCCATTAGCGTAATTAGTACTTAAAGCGTATAACCCGAACGGGTAGTAAGACGTGGTGCTAAAATAATAATAATTATAATAATAATAATAATAATAATAATAATAACAGCAAATAAGATAACATTTACTGCTGCTATATTGTTTGTTAAGACCATGGGACCTATGGCTCAATAGAAAGACGTGCTACCGAATAAGGTAAGGATTATTATTATTATTATTATTATTATTATTATTATTATTATTATTATTATTATTATTATTATTACTACTATTATTATTATTATTATTATTATTATTATTATTATTATTATTATTATTATTATTATTATTATTATTAGCAACACGTCTTTCTACCCGGTCGGTTTATACGCACTTACGCTAATGTGTAATGGTAGGGTAGTTGTGAGATGAAATGGAGGACCTACAGTTTAACGTGGAATCCGAACCACGGCGGAGGCCTGAAATTCCACACGTTCAGAAGTTCTTATTAATAAACGTCTTGTCAGAGGTGAAGGAAGGGTTTGGTAATCAGATAAATCTGTGCCGGGAACGAGGATTGAACCCCAGAACCCCAGCACAGAAGTCTCCCACCCTACCCCGAGGCCACCAGGTCACCGGTAAGGTGTCAAACATGTATCAAGTAAAACTAAATGATTACAAGAGAAATCAAAAAGCGATCTCACTATTATGGCTGGATTGGTCTTGTAGTAAGATGCAAATAAAGAAAAAAGAAACCAACTGACATTTCTCCTGAGAAGTTGGAAAAGAATCTTTGAAAAATTCTCTACTCAGCCAAGCAGGTTTATTATTGATTAACCCGCATCAATGGTCAAATTGTTTGTCTAAGGCAAAGATTTTCAAACTGTGCTCCACGTAGCCCTTGGGATCATACGGACAATTTTATAATACTCTTTATTTGTTTTTAATATAATATAATAGCATCAGGGATTAGGATTGCAAATTATTTCAAAACTGAATAAAGGACATTTGCCAAACGCACAGCCAAAACATGTGATATATATATATATATATATATATATATATATATATATATATATATATATATATATTTATACTTGCTAAATGTAACTGTTGTCATTTGCAGTAGACTAGACATCTGATGACGGGGGATCAAGGTTATAGTCTTAGTCGAGGTTATTGAGGGTGGCTTTTCCAAAAGTGTTCTCCCCTCTTTCAACGCAAATGTGGGTACACTTATCTTAAAGATAACCTTCCTCATCCCTAAGCCCATTAGCGTAGTTAATACATAAGCGTATAACCAAAACGGTATTGTAAGAGGCGGTGCTAAAAAACCTATTATTGAATGTTTATAAAATTAGTGTAAGCAATTCAATGAGGGCTCCAGCATATATTTTTTTCTAGTGCAATAGCTCCTTCAGTCTAAAAAGTTTGGGAACCCCTGGTCTAAATTATCACTCTCGAAATAAACTAGAACAGTGGTATGATCGGAATATGAATCCACGGATGTATTATGTATGTTTTAAAAATATTGTTTACCACTTTATCATCGTGAAAATGAGGGTACATTTCCTCTACATCAAGGCCATACCCAAGTGGGAGGGGGATTTTTGGGGGTTAAAGTACAAATTTTGTTTGGACTCCATTCTTTAGCATGTAGCTATACAATTACGTGCAATGGAATCACAAGTAAACTCATCCCTAAATCCATACCAATATTTAAAAATTAAAAGTAATAACTCTTGACAACAAAAGTACCAACATAGTGTTGTTTCATTTCCCTTTATAAAAAGGGCTTACCCCAAGGATAGTAGTAGTGATACTGTCAATAATTCGTGAGATTATAGCTTTATCCTGAACTCCGACACTGGTATTTGTCTTTCAACAATATCCCTACGAAGTGCATACGATTGCCAGTGTAAATCGTCTGATTTTTCCTCATCTTCCCTGGCAACACACATCGCACCATTAGTAAACTTGTATAAAACACGCAATTAAAAACAAGATTATCGCCATGTTGATCGTTTGTCCCATTATTTCCCTAACACATGAGTTTCACCATATAAAAAATAGTCAAGATCCTCTAACGTTTAGTTTCTTTATTTCGTTTCATGCTCATTCAACCTAAATATGATCTCTAAATGGTGTGGTATTCTGTCTTGTCTGTATTGTAAGCAATGAATGCAACAACAGACGTCCTCGATCTATCGTGGGCTAGTAGTTTAAAAGAGTTTAACATCAACAATGGACCAACCGCTCTACCTTTCTTCACAGCTCAAATCTACGATCATTGGGAAATGGATTATAATCAATGATACAGCTCGCCAAACGTTGAATTAAAACGAGCTAGCTCACCAAACATTTTTATAGCACCGTAATTTACGAGTAGTTCGGGTTGTACGCTAATCTACTATTTAGGATAGAGAAGTTTGGATTTAGAGGAAGTTTACCCACATTTGCGTGGAGGAAGAGTGGAAAAGATTTAGGATAAACCACCCTCAGTATACCCAACCAGAATCTAACCCTGATCTCCCCATCTTGGGCTGTTTAGTAAATTGCGAGAGTAGCGCCTTAGACCATGCGGTTACCGAAGCGGTTACTCACCAACTTAAGACTCACTTTTAAAGCGTAGATGCATAGTTTTGGTTAATGATTTACATTTTAAGAGCTTATTATGGTTGGACTTAGAGTAGGAAAGAGAACTGGTAAAATTGGGAGTCTACTGAGACCCAACACAGCTTATTCAACATCCAGGTTTAATCTTCTTCTATTTTAAGTTTATTAAAATGCTAAGCTTTAAAATAAGAACCACGAATGGTATTTAAATATAACTTGTTTTAATATTTTAATCTGAAACAGCGTGTCCTTATCGTGGGCTTAACTCGTCTCCTGACTAGGTGCACTTTTTCAGTTTTATGACAAGAGTGGGTTCTCATAATATCCCCAGAATAGATGTGTTAGCTTTTCCCTGTAGTTAATCATTTCATCTATGCAATGCTGTATTAAGTTTTAATAAGGCTTGTGTTGATAAATAAAAAATAAAAAGTAGCCTACTAACGTAAGTAATTGTTTAGGTTGTCTTAAATTGAATCCTAGGAATATGATAGACCAAATAGCTTATTTATATGCATATATGTCTATATTAATATATAGTTATATCAATATGAAATGTAGGCCTAAGTTATACTTGATAAAAGGATTCTGCACGTAGTCTCCTACTAAAAATCTAATCATATGTGAAGAATGTTACAATATTTTTGGGACTAGAAATGTCCACCACTAGATTTAGCAAGAGATTTTTTAACATTTAAAAATTATTTATGATTTTTTTTGTAACAACGCAAAAACATCAAATGTTCAAGCAATACTAATCCTATTGCGTACACAAAATATCAATGAATTTAAAAAAAAAAAAATTATTTGCCAAATAGTTCATAAACCCAGTTGGGATTTGAACATCTTGTCCCCTGGGTAAGAATTAAGTACGTTATTGCTTTGCAAATGTGTCTGGTTTGTATAGTAATACGTTAGCGTAAACGAGTAAAGGACATTAATGCCTAAAAAGTTATACCTATAGGCCCTATTCCCATTCATTTTTAAGCGGCTTCTAATAAATACGTGCACTGGTGGCCCACAAGGTAGAAAACGTTTGTATCAATTGACTGCGTTGTTAGTGTTGGAGAAGTAGAGAACCCAAAATTGACCTAGTGCATAAAGAGTGGTTTTCCCCCATATTATTTTTTATTTTGCTATTCCCGTTCCCTCTTAAAGATAGTGTGGGTGCACTACTTAAAAAATAAAACCGGTTCAAGTACAAAGAAACAGTCATTGAGCTGCCGGGTTAAGTTTATAAATATAATAAATAAAGACTATTAAATTGATAAAAAAGAAGATCTCATATATTTATAGACAGTAAGAACCCAGCCTTTACTATTAAAATAGAAAGATTAATTTGACGTGGAACGTTCCCGTATAATGCTGTGGGACGACTGTTAAGAGAAGCTTTCTATTTATGTATATCTTTCGATGGAAATTTTTCCAGAACCATTCATGGGTTTTTTAAGTTGCACCACGGCCTATTCTTCGAGAAGCGAAAGAATGAGATGGAGCGAAAAAAAGAGAGACAAAACATGTCCTTCAGTCATGTTTCACAAGTGTCTGCAATAGGGGTGGAGTTAACTATGAACGATGACATTTAGTCGTTAAAAATAAAAAAATAGATACCTTTAGTCACCCAACTGTGAGAAGATTTCCTAACACATATGGATGCTTTGAGTTTTATATGTATGAAGTTTGGTGAAGACGTAACAATGCAAGGCACACTTGTTACTTTACAATGTAAATTATTAGTACTTGTTCAATATTAAATTGAATATTTTTGCTTGATCATCACTCAATTGATCAGATCAATGCATCAATCATGCCTAAGTGGTTTAGCGCCAGGAAGATGGAAAGCCGGCTGACGCATATCAGGGTTAGGTTTGACAAGTTGTAAAGTATGGAAGTGGGGTTGGGGAGCTGAATTTACGTTTATGGGCTCAACTATATGAACGTCACGGAATTTTCAGGGCAGCCGTTGCATGTCAGATTCTTCAGTAAGAGGGTTGGAGAGGGGGAAGGATTAGGGAGGGGAAAATTGGTTTGGTCACACCTAAATTTCCTATACCTACTCTAGGATTTACACAATAGATTTATAATATGTATTTAAATTGTGTATAATTATTTTCACTTTATTCCTATAAGAAAAAGAATAAAGGATTATTATTATTATTATTATCTGTTCTATCTTACGACAGTTCTATTCCTGTTGTCATTGAACTTTGACCACCAATGTACCCTGTCCTCCACCTACTCCTTTAGCTCCCAGAATTCTATTCTTTCCTTCAAAACATCCAATATTTGAATCCTTCATCTTCCTAAACTCTTCTTTCCCTCAACCTTTCCTTCTATGACGTCACACAGAAGAGATTTATTCCTATCGAAGTGTCCGATCTCGTTTGCTCTTTTACTGAATAACTACATCCAAAATGGTTCTTTTCTCACCAACCCTTTTTAGGAATACTTTATTTGTCATACTGTAGTCCACCTAATCTTCTCAAGTCTTCTTCAGAACCACATATCAAAGCTCTCCAAGTATTTCTTTTTCGGCTTCCTGAGTGTCCTTACATGCTAGTCAGCAGTAAACTCTTCTTGTTGAAAACTTCCTTGGCCTTGGCGATACTCAACCTAATTTTCTAGTGGCAGTATACAACCTTTGGTCAGCAGACTTCTTAAGTACGTGAACTGCTCTATGATTTCACACTCCTGGTTTTAAGTTTTAATTTTCAGTATCGCTTCATTTTTTTAAATCTCCATTTATTTTGATTTATAAATATTGATCTCCATGACATAATATCTTCTAAATATCTTCATCAGATGGTACATCATTTCCTACAACTCTCCTTAATTTTTTGGCCAGCAATGCTAGATCATAGATTATTTATTCTGTTGATGACGCGTCCTCCTTTCCTGAAATTGGCACGTCCCTCCAGAGATTCCTTGACCAGCCACACTCTCCATACAAGTTTAATCGACTGTGTGACAGACAGCATCCCTGCCTTACACCTATTTCTATTTCTACGCTTTTGGTCTCTCCATCATTCTCTGTCCCAGGTTCAGGTTATCAATCATCTTTAAGTCCGTCCAGTTGATGCCGAGCTTCTTAATTACTTCCATCACTTTCTTCCCCTTAACTCCATCTAACACTTTTGCCAGCCAATAAAAACAATGTAGATATATTACTGTACTTCCAACACTCTCTCTTAAATTATTCTCAACATCCCGATAGCATCCCTCGTTCCTTTTCTTTTTTTGAAACATAATTGATCTTCTCCCAACAAACTTTCTATTTTATGTTCCTGTAGCTGGTTGAGTGTTCTTGCCACAATCTTCCCGACATGATAAATGTGGCTGATAGTCCTGTGTTCACTAAAATTCTTGTTGTTTCTTTTAATTAGCACCACCATGGCTTCGTCTAGAAATTAGTTAGGCCATTCTCCTGTTTGGTTGATCATATTTCTAAGTTCTGTTATAGTCACCATTGTTTCCCAGTTCCTTCAGCAAGTCAGCTGATATACCATCATATCCAAAAGCTTTCTTCTTCAATTTTTTTTTTTTTTTTTTTGCCTCTCTCCACTTCAATATTTAAAATGCTGAGTCTCCTTTCGTGTTTTTATACCTTGTCTTCTGTTTCAATCTCCAGGTTCCTCTGTCGAATTTTCTTGTCGGATTTTTTCTATATAATCTCTTTCCCAAATCCTAAAATTTAATTTTTATCCATCACCATCTGACCTTTGGGGAGTGTATATTAAAAAAATAATATAAATAATTTTATTCAATCTCCTCTTAATAAATATAATACGCCAACCCAGCACTAGGATCTATAATATACAAGTACAAAGAAAATTTATAAATAATAATACATCCTTTTAGGCCCCGTATAGGATCAAAACAATGTATACTGTATCTGTAGCCTAGCTTCTCAATCACTTGGCCTTGGGGTAAGAAGGGCAAGGTAATTATCAGTACAGTGTTTGTTATTTAATATTATACTATCATCTATACATCCAAATATTTCTTGGTCACCCTATAGTTCTCGATTTGATTTTACGCTAAACCTCCAACTCTGTGTCGCAGGCATTGAAGAAATCTTAAGAATTATTCCTGCTTTCACGAATTAGCCCACTTCACTTCAAGAACACTTCTGGCATTGAGGTTTCTCAACAAGGGACGTAAGGGGAGATTTATAAAAAAAAATAAGTCTTTTATACTTTTTTTTTCGGTTCAAAGAAGACTTTCCCTATATTTATTAGGGTGAATATTTGAATTGTTGAAGATAAGGAGAGGTATTTTAATGAAATAAAACAAACTTAATAATGCAGTTGTTAGCTACTCTTTTTATTAGATTATATAAGATTAGCTACACAAATAATGTATCTGACTCTTATACAATAGGCTGGAGTTCAAACTAAACCAGCTTCTCTGAAGATATTTTCTTATTTTATTAAAAGTAGTTCTGCTAATTAAAAATAAATAGTAGGGTGCACTGTTCAGATTTTATCGGTCCTTTATCTAAAAATGGAGATATTTGCTTGAAATTCATAAGATATGTGAAATGAAATAATCCACATTGTTTCAGAAATATATTGAAAAAAAAGTATAAAATCCAAACAAAGAGCATAAATTAAATAATATTCACTCTCACAAAAAACACATTAAGGAAATAAGTAACATATTTGCTCACCAGAGATCGTAACAATCAACTTACCATTTCCCAGATCTTGATTTAAATTATATATTTTCTTATAGCTCAGATAATATTGTTTTTTTAAATAAAATTTCTAACAAAAGTTCTTTAATACTTTTTCCTTGACCCCGGGGAGGAAGTATTTTGATCGTCAGAAAAATCCAACTCAAGATTTTGATAAATGTTGACGTTTCATGACTCCCTGAAACCATTATTATTATTATTAGCACCGCGTCTTACCACCCCTGAAACCAAAAAGTCGTTTTCGCAATGCCGTCTCTCTGTCTATACCTCGGGTCGGATCAGAAACTGTGTGACCAATTGACCTGAAACTTGATATCTGGGGTTTTCATATGGTCCTCCTGAGGTTTTTTTTTAAATTTGTTACCTAATCCAAAATTTAAGGGTAGTCTACTGAAGGGCAGAGAGAGAAAAATCTATTCTTTAAAAATTCGATTTAACGATTTTAATTAAATTTTATATCTATACACTGTTTATTATTATAAACAAGATGGTAACTCTCATTTTCTCATGAAAATGACTTTGAGGGTACTTTACCTATGGGAAATTTTCAAATTTTCATCATTTATCAGCAAATATTTGAGATACGAAATAAATAATATTTTAAAATTTGTTGTACTATTAAAGATAAAAATCTTTTATTTGAAATATATTTTTAACAGGCCAATAGTATCTGAGCTATAAGCAAATATAATATACATACTTTTTAATCATGTGTTGAAAATGAATTTGATTCTTATGCTTTTTGGGGGACAAATATATTTCTCCTTTCTAAATTTCTCTTTAATAGTATTACTAGTTCCTAATGCCATAGAGTAAGTAAGTGACTATGTATAATACTTCATTTATGATCTTTGGTGTAGTGTTTCTACAAAAATGTGTACACCTATTATTTAGTTTCACAAATCTTACAAGTTTTTAGTAAATATCTATTTTAAGATAAAAGCGGGAGAGAGTCTGTGCGGTGCACCCTACAATTTATTTTGAATAGTTATACCCCTTTTCAAAGATAAGTTATTTCGTATCTTACAGAGTTATGGAAATGTGGTAAAAATTGGAGCTATCCCCTAATCTAGAATAACCACTAATTCATTTTTCGAAGAAAAATGAGACGTGGCATAATATTTGTAGTGTTAAACAATGTCAATATACAAATTTTAAACAAATTCCCTAAAGTGCATTTTGATAAAACTACTTTTTTTTCCTTTTACCCAACATAAAATTTCTCTTAATCTTAGGGTTGGAAATTTAACTCTAAAACTTCTTGGGAGAATCTTAGGAATACCCAAGATACCAAGTTTGAACATAATCGATAACATTGTTTAACCTCTAGACCGAGATACAAACAAAAGGCATTGCATAAGCCCCTTTTTTCAGATTCAGTGGGTTGACATCCATCAAAATCTCAAATTCTATTTTTTTTATCATAATACTTCCTATCTACGAGGAGTCTCAAGAAAGTGAAAATAATTGTAATGAAAATGTTACACATTAAAATGAATAACCCTTCAAATTTCATTGTTTGATAAGTTTTCATTCATTTTCATGAAGATTAATTTCTTAGAATGTAGGCCTACGGATTTAATAAATCAAGTTAATTAAACTGAAATTTAAAAAAAACTCCCTTCCATTAACGAAATACACTCAAATTTTCAGAGAAGTTAATACATTTTATAGAGGTTTATATTCACTGCGCACTTTTAGATTTTATCAGACTATATCAGAATATGAATTATTAATTAACTTAGCATAGGGCAACACGACAAATAGGCTAGAACTGACCCTACACAGTCCAGTGCCCAGATAGTTGCTTATTGGATAAGGGAACAAATCTGCAGGCTGTACAAATAATAAATAACTTCATCTACAGCCCAAGGAATCAAACCAGTGATCCCTGAACTGGTAGTCAATATAGTAACAAGCATTTTTCGAAAATCTTCAAATGGAACCTTTTCTATAAATTTCTTCCATAGCCGACTAAAAATATGGAGGGTCTAAGTTGGGGAAGCGGAACTCATGGCCTGTTACATTATGATGTTACAACTCAAAAGTGAAAATGGTTATTTCATAAAATGGGTAAATTTCTGCTCATTTAGTGAATTCGCTTCTTCGCTTGTCTATTTCACAGACCAGGCAAAATTTCAATTCATGATTTAGACGAGTTTTTTCCCGGTCCGTGAAATGAACAAGCGAAGAACGGGCTTGGTCTCAACTTTTAATCGTTTTAGAATGAATGGATAAGTTTAGTTAGGTTGGTTTAGTTTAATATAACATCTGAAAATGATTTTAAGTTTAGCTTGTGGTAGATAAGACAATAATTTATAGTACGTGTAATAGGCAAGAGTTCATGTAATTTTTGACTAGTTATTTTAATGGTCAATAGAATAGGCCAGTTAATGTGATGTACAGAAATTTGCCCAATTCATAAAATGGGCAGTTGCACTAACGATGTGTACACATAAAGCGATAAAATAGTTCATTGGGAGATAGAAGAAGGGAGGGTGGAAAAATGTTCCTAATAAATATTCGACATAAACAAATAATATCAATAAGAGATGAACAATTTTCGGTTAACATTTCAGAATATTGAATCTCATGGGAAGGTGATGTATTCGTTAAGGCTTTGATTATAAATGTTAAATTATTAACATATTTGGTCCGTAGCAGAACCTACACTAGTGACATTTACAAACACCAAGTGCTGTAGTCTAGAAGTGCGTGTGAGAAGAGAACTAGACTCGCTGTTATTGCTTTTATTTTACTCATTTGATAATGTTTCTAGTGCGAAAGTTTTTAGGGTGTATTATACATGGGGTATCACAATTTGCAATCTTTCCATTTAAATATCTGGTGATTTTTATTAAAAAAATAAAAGCTCATAAATAGAAATAAATAAAGGACAAATTTTCAGGTTATATTATTACATCACATTCATCTATTGTTTGACCACTTTAACTAACTAACCATAACCAGCTTCGGTGGTCGCATGGTCTAAGGCCATACTCTTGGAGTAGACTAGAAAGCCGATGCCTGGAATACTGAGCTTTGAAACTCGGTCGGGTGTATTGAGGGTGTTTTTTTTTGTATTAGTTTTTGGGTCGCCCTCCATGCAAATACGAGTATACATCCTCTGAATGTAACCTTCCTAATTCCTAAGACCATAAGCGTAAACAGTACATAGGCTTATAATTGGAACAGGTAGTAAGACTCGGTGCTTAAAAAAACTAGCATAACATACTATATTTCTTGAGGTTGAGCTTGATATTTTTACCAATCTTCGGAGGGTAAGCAAAGCCGTTAGTCCCTTGTTGATTGTGGCATCTACAACAACCCTGGAAGGTATGTGAAAATGACTTTCCCCTAAATTTTGTAAGCCTTTTCCAGGCTTGCTCATAGAAATTCAGTGTGGAAGACAACGGGGAAACACCAAGCTTTATGAACTTCCCTAGAACATGGGATCCCTACCAGATGATTCTGGCAGCACTAACAAGCCGAAAGGCTGAGTGCATTTCCGGCTCCAGATGGATAAAAAGAAATCACATCAAATCAACCTTTGGGTTGTTGACTTAAGGTGAGGTAGAAGGGATAGCAAGTGTTTTTACAGTTTTTATAGAATTGAAAGTTTTTGGCCAAAATAAATCAAATATTTCTCCAGTAGCAACATAGAGTTTAGTTTTCTGCACATGCTAATATCAACAGATCTTGAATATCTGTCAAGGGTGTCCTGGAATTTTGTCAAAACTTTTGAAATAAAGAGAAAAGTTTTGACAAAATTCCAGGACACCCTTGACAGATATTCAAGATCTGTTGATATTAGCATGTGCAGAAAACTAAACTCCATGTTGCTACTGGAGAAATATTTGATTTATTCTGGCCAAAAACTTTCAATTCTATAAAAACTGTAAAATTACTCGCGCTCCCTTCTGCCGCACCTTAAGAAGCAGAAGTAAGGACATGATATGAAGGGCAGTTTTGATTTAAAAAAGACTAACATAATTTTTCTCAGTAGGGCTTGATAAAACTTTAAATAAAAACTACTAGTTTTATTTTATAGGTAATGGTAGAATCCATAACCTGCATCGGTGAGCACATGGAATAATCATCAAACTCTTCTAATTTGACTGTAAATGTTCAAAAATTACACTTGAACATGGAATTGAATCCTGAACATTCGGCCAATGTTCTGCCACTGAACTATCCATTGTTCATCTCCTGTTCCATAAAAATGATAATCTCGATATACCAAGCTCGATTTTCATATGTGGTACGTACTTAACAATATTTGAAAGGAGGAAGTGAGGTCTACTGTTCACATAACTACTAGTAGACCTACTTTGGCTTTCGAATGGTCTAAAGGTGTAACTCAGAATAGATTGGACCAATAGTGACGGGGAGATCGGGGTTTGATTCCCTCTCTGGTGTACAGAGGATATTTTTTCTTTAACAATTTTCCACTCTTCTTCTATGTAAATATGGGTACACTTCCTATTAATTCAACCTATCTCATCACTAACACACTATCGTTATTATTACGTATGCGTATAGCCCGAACGGTTAGTAAAACAAGGTGATAAAATAAAACTAGTTAGTATCTGTAACAGTCATATACTTTTCTTCCTGCCTCGTTCTGACTTTACGTGGAGGAGTGTGCGTGGGTGTATGCGTGTGTGTGCGTGTGTGTGCGTGCGTGTGTGCTCATGTGCGCGTGTGGTGTGAAGGTGACAATGGTTCACGCCCCTCGCCAGCAGCCAAAGTTTTTTTATTATTATTTTGTGTCGTGTTCGTCGAGGTGGCAGTTACAGCACATGCGCACAACGTACCACGGTTCGAGAGTGTGGACCAACGAGCTATAGTTTATTCTATGTCGTTGTTCTGACACCTCCTCCCCCATTTCCTTCCAATTTTACTCGTCCCACTCCCCCTACTCAAAACCATTCCACAACTTTCCACAGTTTCGCGGTCTTACTACCATCACCGCCATTACTGGAAGACTTCCCGATTCAAATAATTAAACGCAGTGGTGTTCTAGCAGTCTAAGAGGCTAGGCACACTTTATTTTTAGCACCGCGTTTTACTATCCGTTCGGGATATACGCTTATGTACTAATTAGGCTAATAGTGTTAAGAATTAGGAAGGTTATATTTAGAGTAAGTGTACTTGAATTTGCGTGGAGGGAGAGTGGAAAACAACAATGTAAAAACCACCCGTGGTGGATTTAAAAAGATTGCACCCCTAGGCACAATTATAATATGCGCCCTACCCCCAGTTTTTTTTCAAGGGTTTTAGGATGTTTCGGAGGAAAGAGATGTGGGAGGGGGCGAGGGCGTAAGTTAATATTCGAGAAAAGATTTCTACGAAAGAAAATCAGGCATGTACACGCCATAAACGTTATTATCTAGAATAAAACATTAAAATAAAAACAATATTATCCAAAATGTGCCGCCCCCTAAAGCCGCCGCCCCTAGGCCCGTGCCTAGTGAGCCTATAGTGTAAATCCGCTTCTGAAAACCACCCTCAATACACTCGACCGATATTCGAACCTTAATTTCCCCGTCATCGGCAATCTTTTCTCCCGCGAAAGTAGTGCGTTAGACCATGCAGCCACTGAAGCGGGCCTAAGCATACGTTACAGTTGGTCAAAAGTGAGGTAAAGGTTTAAATGTTGGCCAGCTACACTGTGTTTTTCTCTCTTATTCTCTATTCTTGTAAAAAGAGTTTAGTAACTCTGGTGATGAATGTATTATTTTAAAATAAAACTCAAATATGTACTCGAATTAAACTTATTAACATTGCCAAAACGTATGCAGCAAACTATTATTATTATTATTATTATTATTATATTATTATTATTATTATTATTATTATTATTATTATTATTATTATTATTATTATTATTAGCGCCGCGTCTTACTACCCGTTCGGGTTATACGCACTTACGCTAATGTGTAATGGTAGGGTGATTGTGAGATGAAATGAAGGACCTACAGTTTAACGTGGAATCCGAACCACGGTGGAGGCCTGGCATTCCCCACATTCACAAGATGTCTTGTCAGAGGTGAAGGAAGGGTTTGGAAATCAGATCTGTGCAATATAAGTGGGTCTAAAGCTTATATTAAATATATACATATAGGCATACATTCAATGGCAGCTGGTGATGTAAAAACTATGGTTTTCACAAAATAGAAATTGTAATGAAGAGTATTTTGTAAACTAATATATTTAGTTTGTTTGTATCAAGTCAATACCAACAGAGAGATATAAGCCCATCTAAAGTTTAATTAAAGCAACATAGCACATACATACGTATAAATAGGCCTACATCTATTTAAATAGGCCTACATATGCAAATAAAAAATGACTATTAAGATATACCCTCCACAAAACCAGTCAAGATAAGATTCTTCAGGTCAAATGAAGAAAACATACGTTCACCTGACAATAATGGAATTATTGTGGACATGTGAATTTTCATGCTTTTAATTTTTCTCGCTTTTATTAAATAGCCTGATTATCATTGATTTGTTCATGTATCGAGCTCTTACAAAACAACAAGCAAGATAAACAATACAAATAATTATTTGAATGAAATCCATTAATCCAAGAATATTTTTAGTAGGGTCTAGTGTTAACTTATAATTTGTGTAATCACATTTTTTGTTTTGCTAACATTTTCAATTAAATTTGGATTATTATATTCTAACCTTTTAACTATTATCCTATTCAAATAAATTAATGTATCACTATCTATAATATATTGCAGCGTATTCATCCTTAAAGAAATATTATAAACAAAAAAAACTATGATATTATTTCTATTTGCATTTTCAATAAGCTATATGCATTTTATAATATAAATAATTATATTCTATATTTGGCAACACAAGTTTCAAACAAAGTATCTTATATCTATTTTTAAAACTTCACTATTGAATTACCAATTAGAAGAGAAACCGTTACTTAAAATTAGTCGTGCAAACTGCTTGGTTACCTACTCTTGACTAAATAGTGACTGGATTTATGGGGGTCAAAAATGTCCCAGTTTGCTTGTATTAGCTAAAATGTCTAGACTTTGAAGGGTTGTGTTGAGGGGTAGATAGTCAAAACATTAAATGTTCACAGCAATAGATGTGCACATTTCCCAGGTTCAATCTCCATAAGAGCTACGGAATTATGTCGTGCGCATGCGCACTAGCATTTCAACTGAGACCATTTTTACTAGCGTTCGCGTAGCGCTGTTAAACTGCATACAAGAAATTATCTCTCGCGCGCACAAGACACAGTTGCCAACATTACACCAGAAAAGCGCTATTCACAAAAGACGAACGTGAGACCACCAATATGGATAGATTTACATTATTTTATAGGTGAACTACGTCTTATTACTTGTTAATGTTAGCCACATATTTACATTAATAGATTATAGAATTATTATTATTATTATTATTATTATTATTATTATTATTATTATTATTATTATTATTATTATTATTATTAGCACCGCGTATTACTACCCGTTCGGTTTATACGCACTTACGCTAATGTGTAATGGTAGGGTGATTGTGAGATGAAATGAAGGACCTACAGTTTAACGTGGAATCTGAACCACGGTGGAGGCCTGGCATTCCCCACATTCACAATAGATTATAGAAGAAGACTGTATAACTTAAGAGGAAATGTCCCGAACTTGCATGGGGGAGAATGGGAGACCATTTAGAAATAAAACCAAATATAGCTTTCTGTGATTTGGGTCTCATCCTTCCTATCATCAGCAAACAAAATATGGTGATACTAACTTCCTTGTCGGCGCTCCCCCCAGTGTGAGAAATGATACTATACATTTTGCAAATGTTAATTTTCAACCAACTAACAACAACTCATCATTTTACACCAGAATTAATATCACGTTGAATACATTGGTAGTTAAAATAAAAGTGTTTTATTTAAATCATTTTAAGAAATAAGAAATCAAACTTTAAAAATAGACAAACTATAGGCCTAATTATTATTAAATATATAAATTGAGCCCTTAAAGAGCTTCACAAGGGTAGTAAAAAGTATCAAGAAATTCATGAGACCGCTTAACCTAGAGGTTCACAAACTTTTTGAGACCGAGCACACTTCACATGTAAGATTTTCCGTGTGACGCATCTGTCCAATATTTTCAAGGAGAGTTAAAATCCGGAACTCACATGAAGGGAGCGTTCACAAGAAAAAAATATGTGTTTTCTTTTATGATTTATTCCCGTCATTAAAATAAGTATAAGTACAAGTATTGAAAATGTGCATGTTGCATTTCACTATACATTATATGTTTTAGTTTTTCCTTATAGCCATGATGCCCAAGACCAATACTGGCGATGCCCCAAGGAGTCTCAACGCACAGTTTGGGAACCTGTCTTAATCTATTAGCTATGTACTAAAAAACCAACAAATATTTTGTCTGGGCAGTTCATATTTACTATTTTGTACAAATAACCTATTAGTGACAAAGACTAAATGCTAGATTTTTAGCACCTCGTTTCACTACCAGTTTGGGCTGTACGCATATAAAATAATTACGCTAATCATATAAGGACGAGGAAGATTGAATTTAGAGGAAGTGTACACGTGTTTGCATGGAGTGGGTGGAAAACAATTTATTTTTAAAAACTTGGTACATCCAACCAGGACTAAACCCCAATACCCCCGTCATTGGCAGGTATAAAATAAGGGGAGCGACTTTTTTAATAAAATTATATTTTATTATATATACTAGTATTCTTTAGCAATATGATCACCTGCATTGGTGGTCACATTGTCAAAGCCCTCATTCTTACAAAATGTTTGACTGCTTATGACAAGGAGATAAGGGTTCGTATCTCACTCGAATACATAGAAGGTGATTTTTACCCAAAGGGTAAATTAGTCTACATATTTTCTAAATACTAACTTCCTCATCCCTAACACATTAGTGTAATTTAATATATTTGGGAATAGCCAGAAAGGGTATTAAGACGCGCTGAAAAACTAAGTATAACATGGTTGTAAGTGGGAAAATCTGGCGGAGGGGATGATGGTTTAGGGCTAGTCACATTCATTAGCATTAAGAGGGGATGATAAAATGAGCGAAGTAAGTCACACTTGGAATATCAACCCTGGGTGACCTGGTGGTCTAGGGGTAAGGTGTCAGACTTCTGTGCTGGCGGCCGGGGTTCAATCCTCGGTCCCGGCACAGATTTATCTGATTTCCAAACCCTTCCTTCACCTCTGACAAGATATCTTGTGAATGTGGGGAAAGCCAGGCCTCCACCGTGGTTCGGATTCCACGTTAAACTGTAAGTCCTTCATTTCATCTCACAATCACCCTACCATTACAAATTAGCGTAAGTGCGTATAACCCGAATGGGTAGTATGACGCGGTGCTAATAATAATAATAATAATAATAATAATAATAATAATAATAATAATAATAATAATAATAATAATAATAATATCAACCCTAAGTGCATCAGGTAGAGATTTAACCGTCACTAGCATTCCCTTATATGGCGAACTTGATGCATTAGACTACATGACCATCGGGTAATTGGCTTACTGACAATGATTAATTTAATTCCAAATTAAAGGTGCTTAGGAATAAATTTTGGCCATACAATGTTGAGGCTACTGAGGAGTGGAGAAGGTTACATAATTATGAGTTACACACCATGTACTCACATGACATTGTTAGGATACTCAAGTCTCGTAGATTACGGTAAGCAGGACATGCAGTGTTATTGGAAGATTCTAGAACATTGGTCAGGTTATTGACTGGAAAACTCAATGGAAAATACCATTGTGAAGACCTTTACGAAGATGGGAGGATAACATTAGAATGGAACTGAGAGAGATAGGGTGTAATGAGGTGGACTGGATAGAACTAGCTCAAGAGAGGGATAGGTAGCGTACTTTTACAGGGGAAGTAATGAACTTTCAAGTTCCTAATACTATAGAGTAAGTCATATCAATATGTTTGTGTATAACAGTTTCTAAAGAACGTGAAAATTAGTTGAACTTTTTTCTTTTTATTTAGCACCACGTCTTACTACCCGTTCGGGTTATACGCTTTAAGTACTAATAACGCTAATAGATTAGGAATTGGGAAGGTTTAATTAGAGGAAGTGAACCCGCATTTGCGTGGAGGGAGAGTGGAAAACCATTTAGGAAAAACCACCCCCAGTTCACCCGACCGAGATTCGAACCTCGATCTCCCCGTCCTCAGCAGCCGAGCTAAACACGACAAGCGCGTTAGCTAACTACACCACCGAGGCGGGTAATTAGTTGAACTGAGTTTGCCAGTATCCGTTCTCCTTCCTATTTTAAATAGAGGCACTTAATAGGTTATTCTCTTAGGGTTTGGAAAATTACGGGGTTTGAAATGTAATTGATAATAAGTAGTCTACAATTAGAAGTACTAACAGGGTGAAGCAAGGCTGTCTTTCATAATAATATAATATCTAGAGACTCAATATTCAATTACACTTTTTGTTTTACTAAGCTTTTCAATAGTACCGCTAACATCATTATGTTGAGAAATTGTAACTAGTGTATTGATTATACATGTTATTATGTAAACCATGCTCACTGAAAATAATTATATAATATATTAGAAGTAACCAAATAGATCAGTAATTAATTTTACATTGGATTCGAGGTTAATTTCATAATTATAACTTACCATCGGTGACCTGGTGGTCTAGGGGTAAGGTGTCAGACTTCTGTGCTGGCGGCCGGGGTTCAATCCTCGGTCCCGGAACAGATTTATCTGATTACCAAACCCTTCCTTCACCTCTGACAAGAATTTGTGAATGTGGGGAATGCTAGGCCGCCACCGTGGTTCGGATTCCACGTTAAACTGTGGGTCCTCCATTCTATCTCACAATCACCCTACCATTACACATTAGCGTAAGTGCGTATAACCCGAACGGGTAGTAAGACGCGGTGCTAATAATAATAATAATAATAATAATAATAATAATAATAATAATAATAATAATAATAAAACTTACACATTATGGTTTCTATCTTATTTCCACGAGCTACGGGTGGCCACGTGGCCTTACGCGCAACTCTAGTAGTAGAAAAGACTGCCGATGACGTGGATATCAAGTTTCGAATCTCGTTCAAGTGTACTGAGGGTGGTTTTTTTTTACTTCAAAATGATTATTCACTCCCTCTTCAAGCAAATGCATTTACATTCCTTCTAAATATAACCTTCCTATTCCCTAAAACTATTAATGTATTTAGTACACAAGCGTATAACCTGAACGTGTAGTAAGACGT
The DNA here is from genome assembly GCA_039000515.1 of Timema cristinae. Taxonomy (NCBI): domain Eukaryota; kingdom Metazoa; phylum Arthropoda; class Insecta; order Phasmatodea; family Timematidae; genus Timema; species Timema cristinae. Next base: position 49,670,907 of record JBCFYV010009882.1, read on the forward strand.
GGTGCTAAAATAAACAAACTTGTTTTCAAACTTTATGGTTTTTTTTAGACTATTGCTGACTCATTTTTTGAACTTTTAATATACCTTTTAAGAATAACGCCTACAATTGTGTGTAAAGAAAAATCAACTCAAGGTATGATATATAATTTAAAATATTTAAATAAATATATCCTCTTAAATGAAATAATTAGATTCTATATTTACATCTTTACGTTCACTTTTTCTTACCAACCCATTTGGGCCATCTATAAATTTTAACTAAAGGGATAGGGATGAGAAAGGTATATTTTAATGGAAGTGGGCACACATTCTCGTGGAGGAAAAGTTGGAAACCCTTGAGGTAAAAAAAAACAACAAATTTCATTACATTAATTTAAGATTCGAACCCTAGCCCTATTGTTACAGGAAAACCATATATAATAAGATTGTTGAAATAATATTGTTGCCTTAGTCCACCAACACGGGTTAAAACTTCTTGAAAAAATGATAGTGATGTTTACTGTATCTATAAATTTATATTATAACATAACTCTACAAACCTGTTTTAACAATGTAGTTCTTAATAATACTAATAATAATATTTAGCACCACGTCTTACTACCCGTTCGGGTTATACGCTTTAAGTACTAATTACGCTAATGGATTTGTAATTGGGAAGGTTGAATTAGAGGAAGTGAACCCACATTTGCGTGGAGGGAGAGTGGAAAACCATTTAGGAAAAACCACCCCAGTTCACCCGACCGAGATTCGAACCTCAATCTCCCGTCCTCAGCAGTCGAGCTCAACACGACAAACGCGTTAGCCTACTACGCTACCGAGGCGGGTCAAATTTAATAACTACAACACATAAAATAATGTAGCTATAGGTTAATTTTGGTAGGAAGAACAGTATAAGTTAGTTACTAAAGTTACTAAAACAATTTTAATATGTTCATACATTAATTAATGTGATCTGCAGCTGTCACTGTATATAGATATTATTAATACCTATAAAAATAACACAAATAAAATAGTAATATGTTATCAATATTGGTCGCAAAGAAATAAATTTGAATTTTCTCTACTGTTCATCCAACCAAAATCAGGGTATAGCACTACATACCAAAATCAATACACACGAGGATTAAACACCAGGCTCATTTGATATGGTTTGTTTGTGACAGTAGGTTCATGGCTTATATCTAATTTAGATGTACAGTACATAGGGTGTTTATTTTCTAAATTATCTCCCACATTCCTTCCACTCAAATAAGGGTAGAGCTACGTTTCCTCTAAATAATTATCCCTCACCCTTACCTACTAGCTTGATTAATATGTTTATATTTGGCATACGAACCAAACGGGTAGTAAGAAGCGCTCCTAAGAAATAAAATAAATGTTTATAGTCCGGATGGTAATTAAGACATGGTGCAAAAAATGAAAGAAATAATAAAGTTTTTTTAAAAAATCATCGTGGGTTGTATCTAAAAATTCGTTTAATAGATTCATTACCAAGAGAAAATATTATAAAAATAATTATATTTAAGAATTGTTTCTTTAATTCAGCTGAAATGTTAGATGTAGACCCTTAGGGTCATTCGGTCATTCGTCCGTCTGAACTTCCACAAAGAAAGAGGGTCGTACTAAGGGAGTGTGATTTAAGGGTTTAAATAAACCCCAAAACCAAATATTAATAATAATTACTATGTATTTTTGTAATCCTCTTCAACGCCTAGGCTTATAAATCCAATTTTGTTATTTTAAACTCTCAATTACTTAAAGAGGTAATTATATTAATGTTACATTAAATTATTTTCCATTTTTTAATAGTTTTTTTTTAGCATCCGTTCATGTTATACGCATATGTATTAGTTACGCTAACGTTTAAGGGCAGAGGTGGGTTGAATTTAGAGGAAGCGTACACGAATTTACGTGGCGGGAGGGTAGAAAATAAATTTGGAAAAACAATCCTTAGTACATCTAACCGGAATCTGAATTCCATTCTTCCTGTCATCAGCTGGCCGATCTATTGTGAGAGTGACGCCTTAGACCATGCGGCCTCTGAAGCTGGTTTGTAATCTGCTCTTTGAGAACTTTAACATTAGTGACTGCAGGTAGAACCCATCACCCCCTCACCCTACCAGAGAAAGAGTAGGGCCAAAGAAAAAACGCGAGTTAATAGAGAGAATATTCGACAGCTTCTGTATCCCCCCAAAAAACCCACGGAAATGTAAGACATTTCAAAAACCACTTTTTCCCCCTTCTTTCTGCCACGATTCAGATCTCGAACTGGGAATCTTTCCCAAGGTAGTCAAGACTGAATTACTTGATGACACGGGCACGGTTTCCTCTGTGTCTCGGGTGACAACTGAAGTGGAGAGGTCATCCTTCCAATCCTCGAGATGTTGTTGTGTTGTCTAGACTGCTGTTTGACTGAGGTGGAAGGGGGAGGGTTGTAAAGGATGACACCAGGAAAGGGTGTTGCTTAGCAACAAACAGCGGGGATGCCTTCAGGACTAGCAAGAGCTAACTCACAATTCACAGCATGATCACTTTCCTCTCATTGTTTGCTTTATTTATCTATGTTTTACTACTCTCTTCCATGTGGTATTGTAACGCTGTACAAGAAGTCATAAAATTACAATTACATGATATTAACACAGTATTGGGCCTACTTTTTTTGTTTAAGAAGAGAACTATAAATTTGGATACATGCTAATTAATTCAAATATACATGTATTTTTTCTATTATCGGGTCTTAATACCCATTCGGGTAAAAGGCTTATCTACCAATCACGCTAATGGTTTTAGGGATAAGAAAGGTTATTTTAAAGGAAGTTCACCCGAATTTGCTTGGAGGGAGAGTGGAAAACCATTTTTGTAAAAAACTTTAGTACACCCGGCCAAGATTCTAATCTCAATCGCCGCGTCACCAGCAGTCTATAGTATATTATATATTGCGATAGTAGCGCCTTAGATCATGCGGTGGGTTACATGAGTTATACACATACACATTAAACATATATATTATTAGCACCATGTCTTACTACCCACCCGGTCTACACGCTTATGTAAGATTACTAATTTTGCTAATGTGTCAGGGGTGAGTAAGGTTGAATTTAGAGAAGTGTAAACATATTTATTTACATATTTGCATGGAGGAAGAGAAGAAAACTATTTATGAAAAAACACCTCAAATACACACAAATGGGATTCGAGCCCTTATTTTCCCGTCCTCGGTTGTCTAGCTAGTTAAAATTCGTTTCTCAGAATATTTATAATAATTTAATAATAGAAGTAAAATAACACCTTTAAATTGTTAAATTTACTTATATATTATAGATATTAAGTGTTTTACAAAGAGTTAACGTTCAGCAGAGTCCTATATTTCACTTTATTTGACATCACGAATGTGTTATGCTTCATTTTTTTAACTACGTCTCACTCACTACCCAATCATGTTATACGCATATGTACTCGTTACTCTAAAATGTTAGGGATAAGTAAGAAAGTGTGAATTTATAGGAAGTGTGCCCTTGTTTGCGTAGTTGCAGACTGGAAAACATTTTCAATGAAAACCATCTTAAGTACACCCTACTGTGATCCGAACCATCATATTCCCGTCTTTAGCAGTCAAGTGTATTGCGAGATCGACAATCAGTAAGTGGGTTAATGTGGTAGTTCCCCCAGGAAGTTTTTAAACGGGTTTCAACTTTTTAATTTTCATTCATTCATTCATTCATTCTTAATTCATGTTTGTCCATCCCTGTTAATTGTCATAATTAGAGCGGATTTAAGCCAAACTCTCTATTCACACATACCCCAAACAAAACTACCAAATAAGTATTTTTGTCTTAAGTAAGCACACCAATAAATATGAGCTAAACTATTTCTAAATAAGTTCAAACGTCGATATAGGAAGCAATATTCTCTCTTGGTATCTCATACACAATATTTTTAAAATGGATGAAGTAGGTGGTAAAAAGTATAACTACACTCTTAGAAACATCGATAAAAATGATTAAGCTTCTAAATTCAAGTTAATATAATCAAAATGAATGTTTTGTATGAGAATGAAATAACCCGCGTATTAAAAAACGGTATCTGAGATAAAACGACATGTTGGAGAAAAATTACTCTAATTGCTTTTGAAAAAGTTTGGTAAAACACCAAAAATCAATCATCAGTAAACGATCATTTATCGAATTTTAACCCAAAGCCGAATATTAACTTTTTTCATATCAAACATTCCCAAGATACCCATTTGGAACCAAATCATTAGGGCCATTTTAATCCCATTTTGAAAATCAGTCATCAGCAAACTACCAAAAAAGGCGTTTTTACACACAAAAAAAAGTATACAGTGTAAACTGTCATTTCATATATTCTTAAGATACCCATTTTGAACCAAATCATTTGGCAATTTTAAAAATATTTCAAGCTATTTAATAATCACTCTTCAGTAAACTACCTTTATTTGAAGGGATGAGGTAAAAAAAATAAACTATTTTTAGGTAGGGCCTTATGATATATAAATATCAAGATTGAAAAAAATCCAGTTAAACATTTTTTGATCCGTGGCCTGGGACAAACTATCAGTCCGGCAGACAGACTGACAGATATGAGGAGAGAAAGAATAGTAAAATCCATATTTTTCGGTTTGTGTTTACTTAACGTACAGATTTGTTATAATCCCGAGATAGATTTTGTTTACGATCACAGTACTTTCTCTTGATTTGAGAAAGTAAAAGGGAGTAATTTATATTTTTGGCTCTCAAATTACAAAGTATCCAGATGTTCTTACAAAAAAAATATGTTCTACTGGAGTGGCCCAACTATAAAAAATTTGAAAACGTAATATTTGTTTTTGAAATTGTCGTAGAGATTAGAAAATAAACCATAAAAAACAGTTTGAAACAAATTAAACCAGGCTTAGCTAAATTATTTCCCTAGGTTTAAACATGTTTATTTGTTAATAATCAAATAAGTAAGAAAAAAAATGTATTATATTTCTCTACAAAATGATGGAAAGTAGTTTCTCTTGATATAACTTTATATTTTAATTATACTACTTAATTAAACTGTTTTCAATCAAGCTATTTTAGGTTACTTTTATAATGAGTGATTTCTAAAAATTGACTCTTACATATACTGTAGATTTGCGTCAATGAAATGACCTCAACCATTCAATTTAATTTCTAAATAACCTGCTACGGTGGCCGCATGGTATAAGGCACGGGTCTTCAACACATGTCCCACGGGCCACTCTCAACTCACGCTAGCTCATGAAATATACAAAATGATTTCAAGATAAATTACAGATACACCGGATATATGTTTTACATAATCAACTTTATGTATTCAATCCGCGAGCCAACAAGCGACATAAACTTTGGCCCTTGGACCCAAAAATGATGAAGACACCTGGTCTAAGGGATCACTAATGATAGTCTAGAATCTAGATTGCTGACTACGGGGAGATCAGGGTTAGAACTCTGTCATGGTGTACTGAGGGTGTTTTATCCAAAATGTTTTCCACTCTCCCTCCCTGCAAATGCAGGTACATATCCTCTAAATTCAACCTTTTTTATCCCTAATTCATTAGCGTAATTAGAACATAGGCTATGCGTATAATCTGAACATGTAGTAAGACGCCTTGCTAAAAATATCGCAATCTATACAAACATTTTTTATTTTCTCAAAGAGCAGACTAAAGTCAACATGTATATAACATTTTGACTGTATTGAGCTTCATCTTGATGTAAAAAAGGAATAAAAACAGTGATCTTTAATTTTTACTTAAACACTCTACATGTCGAAAATTGCAACGAGTTGATTCCATTCTTTTTGTATTTCTATCTGTTATTAGTTTAAAATCCTATATATTTCATATATTTTATGGCTATGTATATATTCTTTTCAAATTAAAAAAAAATATATATATATTATTTGGGGGAGCTTTCGTCAGAGGGATTTAGTTATTAAGTAAAAAATTTGTTTAGTAAAATTTGGAGTCAATTTAGCTATATTCTTAGGTCAAAAATTGTTTTACTCTCACATATCTTAATGTGTTTTTTTTTTAAATATAAATCAGATCTCAAAGATTACAATTTCTAGTTAAGCTTAGACATTATAAACACAAACATTTTGTTAACGAAATAGGATTTTGTACAAATATTAACCGGCATCTTTGTATAATCCATGCCTGCTGACTTAGAGTTCCCTGGCCTGAATCCCGGAAGGTACTCGGGGATTTTTCTCAAAATGGGAATATTTCCCATGGTCACCATGATTTGGTTAATTAGTCTTATGTTAAGTCAATATCTTCATTGGTTTTACCTAGCCATATTCACTTTACTCATCCTCTCACCTCATTTGGACATGGAAAGATTTTCTAGGGCATCCGCTTCCCCTGGGCAAGGTATAGTACATTTGTATTGGCCTATCTATCTTCAAACTGATCTTCAAATTGATGTAATCCAGACATGCCTTAATAATAATTATTATAAATACATTCATTTTTTAAATATAGTTTTGAATAAATTATTCTTTTATACCAATGACTCCCAACCTTTTTCATCTGATAATCAAATTCCCAAGACCCCACTCCCAAATTTTATGGAATATCTATATTTTTATAAAGCTTTCTAATCAATTATTTATACAAAAATCAATGTAACACTGGCAGGATAGTGGTAGAAAAAATTACCTAAATTATAGTGATGGTTGGCTTTGTTTTGTTTTCATCAAGTCCTGATAATTGGGTTTGATGTTTGACAGAGCACACCGCAAATAACTTTCCACTTCAAGTCGACCAATCTGTTTAGTTTTTATGAGAGTTAGACTTAGCGTACAACCCAAACGGGTAGTAAAACGTGGTGTTAAAAATAAAAAAGTTAGAGTTTAAGAAACGGTGTTGTTGCACGTGGTGGTCACAATGGTAGCTTAGGGCAATGTTTTTCCAATTGTTTAGCCCGCCATTTATCTCTGGCTGTGTGAGGCAATTTTATAATATTCGCTATTTGTTTTTCACACTATAAAATGGCATCAGTAATTAAGATTGGCAATTTTTCAAATCCGAATAAAGGAAACTTGCTAAAGTTACAACCAGATCACGTGAGATTTTTGGTCTGTTGTATAATTTACTACTTGTAAAAGTTAACTGTCTTTATTTAGTGTTCATAATATTAGTGGGAAATTGCTATGAAGTCTCCAGCGTGTATTTTTTATTGGCAGTCGGTTCCTTTGTTCTAACAAGTTTGGAAACTCTGGTTTAGAGGAAGGTAGAAAGGAGAACTGAGGGGCGAATTCCAAGGCCTGAAAGATTGAAAAGTAACGCGTGTATGCACATTTTTGGCTGGTCAGCGAGTTTATTACAACTGGTAAGCAGTTTTACCAGTACTGCAAGAAATTATTATCTTAGATACTTTAGAAAAGTGATTTAAGTTTATAAAATAGCTTCGAGTTTCGCTTTTAAACGTCTGACTAGTTACAGCTGTTTCCACGCCACCCCCTGCCAACCCTGGAAGTGCTTCATTTGCTCCAGGTTGGGACAAAACCATTCTATACAATAAAAAGGCACAAAAGGGATGTCTCCTTTTGGTTTTGATAATGTATCTAATATTATGTTTCTAATGTTAAATGCATATATAATAGTTTTTTAAAATGACTTACTCGTAGTTAATACATTTTAAATAATATATAGTAAAATTTAAGCAAAATATTTATTCTTTGCTTCACATTACACTATCCATACCACTAGTCCAGACAAGATGAGCTTGAAGTTTAGTTCACGTCCTCACTGGGGCAAGTCATTGGGTTGTTAAGCATTAAAAATAAACAAATGACTACTTTATCCTAGTTTTATTAGTTTGTGGGAATTGAAAGATTTTAATGTCAATAATTCCAAGTTTGAGCATTTTCTTATATTTTATGAGGTCAAAAATAAATAAGCTAATAACTGACAAGAAACCCTTTCTAATTTCAGTTAGGTAATTTCCCTTTTTTTTTCACTGTCGTAAAACCAGCAATGTGGATTGTCATGAAGGTACATTACCTAACGTAACGTGCTCCTAAGCAGAGAAACAGTTACTACAAAGCAGGGCAACTAAGAACTGCACCCAATCAAACTACACGGCATAGAGTGCTGCCAAGCAAAGCAGTGCATCTTAATAAAAAGCACGGCAACACAGCACTACACTCAATAAAACTGTGCAACATAACGTGGTGCCAAACAAAGAAATGCAGAGTAATACAAAGCAGGGCAACACAGCACTACACCTAGTCAAGCTATGCAACATAGCGTGTCTACTGCAAAGCAGAAAAACCCAATGCTACAGCTCACCAAGTAAAGTAAAATGACATGCTCTTCTGCAACGTGGACATAACATATCACCACAACGCCATATCCCACAGAGCAGTGCAACGCTATGTACCACAGAGAAACGCATAGCAACAGAATACACCACAGAACAGTGCATTACAACGCAATGTAGTCCTGATCAGTGCATTAAAACACAATATACCACTGATCAACAAATTACAACGCGATGTACTAAAGCCCTACGCTGATTTTATTTTGGTGCTACGTTTCTTACTATCCATCTGGGCTCTCAGAAACTTAGCTAGCTAACGACATGAGATGATTTTGATGAATTTTAAGGAAACTAGCCAAAATGTTTCTATAGATAGGATGGGGAAATCACAGTGGAACTCTAGTGTACCCAAGCTGAATTCGAACAGTTCCCCAACTTGCCGGGCCACAGTTGATTTTAAGCCCACCAGCTTATTTGGCTCAAATTGAGCTCATCCTGAAGAAATCTGTGCTTCATAAGTGAAGATTAAAATACAGAATTACATTAAAAACTTTCCCGTTAGTAGCATTCTCTACTATGGAGCGCTGTACTAGGGGAAATATTAGATTAAAACTATAAATAGGTCGAATCCTATATTCTCCGAATCCAAATATCAATTTTTTTTTCAAATCTCAAATCCAAACTCGAATTCCGAATGTACAAGTTTAGTTAAGGTCACTTGACGATGACAATTTTAATGCACTCTTTTAACAAGTGTATAAGTTATAAATACGGATGCAATGATTTCAAATAATATTAATTCAAGAGCTAAAAGGAGTCTAACTTGAAATTTTATGCTTTTTGCGTACGATTGTTAAGGTACCAGTAAAGTAATTAGTGTTTGGGGCTGAAGTTTACTATAGTTAGACATGTACAAAATTAGAGATGTACACAATTAAATATTTATTATATCAATGGTAATAAATATTTCATTGTGTACAACTCATAAGAATGTCTAGTTATATTAAGTTTCAACCCCATGAATTATATTAATTATATCATATTAATATTGTAATGAGTTGAAATAATAGAATCACTAATTATAGCTTATAATTAATTTTACACTTGTTAAATATTTGCAATAAAGTTTATGTTGACGAATTATCTGAAATTGCAAAAATTTAAAATTTAATTTAAAAAACTCTAACTAAGGCTTGGTGCAACTGACCAATAATATTTTTTTGGTAAAATTTACTACTTTATAAACAACAAAGAAAGTACTACTTAAATTAATTTTATAGGCCTAGATACAATTTTGTCATTTTTGTATGATTTTGTTTTTTTTCCGATTACACAATTCTATAATAAATTATTCCTTTCACCAAGAGTAGTAAACTGTTATTTGAAGTCAAGTTTTTGATAATTGTATTCATTACACTTTTTTGAGTTTTTACGAATCTTGAATATCTTGAATACTATAGAGTTATACATTTTTGAGATTTTTACGAATCTCGAATCTCTCGAAAACCATATAGTCTTAGATATTCAAAATTCCCCTTTATAATTAGAACCTAGAGTGGTTACATTTTGATAATAATGAATGATTCCCGTAGTTCTACGCAATCTATTTTCAGCTGTTTTGTTTTAAATGAAAGCTTATACACTAGGAATGTCCAAACAATTATTTTTAAAACAAATGTTATAATCTGTAGTCTATATTTAAAACGTGATGTGATTCATATTTACAGTGTTTTTCGGATATCTACACAACCAATTTCAATAGTTAAAAAAAAAAAAAAAAAATTATGTCAAGGTTGTGCTCAAAAACTTTGAATTCAAAAAATAATCCAAGCGGGATATTTTAATTTAAGATTAAAATTAGATTAGTAGCATAGGCTATTTAGTCTACTTTTTTTTTAATCCAAATTTATATTTCTAAAATCTACAAGCTTTAGCTAGGAGTTGTAATCGCATTTTGAAAGCAAGAAGTGTAAACAGGATATCTACGGTTTAATGTTAATAAGAAGGGCCTTGTTTGGCATCTGGAAAAGCCAATGTATCTACATTTAAGTATTCATACGTCAAGTTAAGTGATCAGCAGCTGTCACCTTAATATAGGCTATACTATCAATTTATATAAAATAATAATAATTAAATGGCAAAATTTTACCAATTTTGGTTGCAAAAGACTTGTTATTTTAAAGGCTCTTCTTAGGAAAATCGTACTATAGTTAATTCTAAAGCAGCAGATTACAACATCCGAATGTTCGTATCTACGAGTGTTTTTCAAGCTTACTAATATGAAGAGATCCCAGGTGCTAATGACCCAGTAGAGTGGGGTGCCTGATGAAACCACAGTGATAAAAAGCTCTACATTTGGAGTTAGCCCGAGTGTTCTCCAAACTAAGCTGGCGAGGAGAAGGGTGCCGCAAGGAACGCCTGCAAATGACTGGAGAGGGGGTGTCTTTGTAAGAGGGTGATGTCAGGTTCGTGCCATTTCTTGGAGCGTGACAGTTTGACTTCCATACAATTGTTTCTTCTTGCATCTTTCCTTGTCTTTCTCTACCATTACCTAGAAAGAGCTCTTCCATAAACCCATTGGGATAGATAGACACTCAAGAGTCTAGCCAAAGGTCCACCCATTTGTGATGTCACACCAAGACAACCATAAAGTGATAGCCATCAATGGCACTAAAAAATAAAACATAAAGTAAACATTAGATATCATAAGCTTTTCGTTTCATTTATTTGAGGTATTTAACGTGCACTTTCTAAACCAACTTAAATTCAACTCTCTTAGGTGGCAGCAATATATAAGGCGCTACTCTCGCTGGAGACTAGACAACCGATTATGGAGGGGGGAGGGGGGAGGTCATGGTTTGAATCTTGGTCGGGTTACTGAGGATGGTTTTATAAGATTGTTTTTCACTTTCTCTCCACGCAAATGCGGGTAAACTTCCTCTAAACTATGTATAATATGACCTTACTCTACCGTCACCACGCGCTCTTGAACTCTGGGCTCGTTGTGTGAGACGCTAGAGGGCAGGTCACGTGGTCTTGCTCCCTGGCTTCCGCGCGGGCGGGACCACAGTTCAATACTCGCTCACTTTAAAACACTCACTTTACTAACTCACTACCCGTCTCGGTGGCGTAGTTGGCTAACGTGCTTGTCGTGTTGAGCTCGACTGCTGAGGACCGGGAGATCGAGGTTCGAATCTCGGTCAGGTGAATTGGTGGTGGTGTTTCCTAAATGGTTTTCCACTCTCCCTCCATGCAAATGTGGGTTCACTTCCTCTATTTCAACTTTCCCATTACTAATCCATTAGCGTAATTAGTACTTAAAGCGTATAACCCGAACGGGTAGTAAGACGCGGTGCTAAATATTATTATTATTATTATTATTATTATTATTATTATTATTATTATTATTATTATTATAATTACCAACTTACTTTGGCTCAGTCGAACATGATAGTGCTTGCTTGCACATCAAACGAAACAGTTGTATCAGACATTGTTCTTTATGGATCAGCTGTAATTGTAACAATACACAAACCTGTAAACCTTAATTGTTTAACAAAGACTTTCCATTATTACCAATTAAAAAACATTTAATAATTTGGCATTGGACATTGTTCTTTATTTGGATCACCTGAGGTTATAAACAAAATCAACACGCTTACAGTAACTAAGTGGTTAAAATGGTCTAATGAACAACAAACAAACAAGAAGAAGGTCAGAGAAGAAAAGGTTTCATGGTAGCAGAGATAACAAAAAGGGTTTCATGGTAGCAGAGCGTAATTAAGTTTCGTTTGATGTGAAAGCAAGCACCATCATGTTAGACTGACCCAAAGTAAGTTAGTAAAGTGAGTGTTTTAAAGTGAGTGAGTGTTGAACTGTGGTCCCGCCCGCGTGGAAGCCAGGGAGCAAGACCGCGTGACCTCCCTCTAGCGTCACACACGGTGAGCGCAGAGGTCAAGAGCGCGCGGTGACGGTAGATTGACGTCAAACTCTACAAAATATAGCATTACTAATCCCTAACACCATTAGTGTTATTAGTGCATAAGCATATAACCCAAACGGGTAGTAGAACGTTGTGCTAAAAAAAAATTAAATCTAGAACAGACACAACATCCACGTCCCGAGAGTAATTCATCACTGTGAAAGGGGAAACCCACATTTTAACGATGATACATATTTTGTGCACTCCAGGAAACGATCCTGGTACATTAAACTCAGTACTCAGACACGCTACCGACTGAGCTAAGGTGTCGGATGACTTTCCTAAACCCAATTTTTTACATCACATCTTATTACCCGTTCGTATTATACGCTTATGCACTAATTACACATGTGTTTAGGGTTGAGGAAGTTATATTCAGAGGAAAAGTACCCGCATTTGCGTGAAGGCTGCCTGAAAACCCATTTAGGAAAAAACACAATCAATACAACCCGATCGAGATTCACACTCCTATCTCTCCATCACTGGCAGACCAGTCCATTGCGAGAGTGATGCATTAGACCATTCGCCCACAGGAGTGGGTCTAAACACAATATTATTTACCTCATGAAAAAATAAATAAATGGTACCTTGATGATAACGTGTATTTAAAATGTTTCTTTATCTAGTCAACTTGGGTTGTCGAATGGTCAGAGGGAGGCTGGTTTAACTTGTAGCCCATAGGCCACATGCGGCCTGGCCCGACCCTTGGTTCTGTGTGGTTCACGGAGCTAATGATGAACCAACATAGGTATAATGCGGCCCTATTGTTATTATTATAAATATCGTTGAGATAAAGCTTTTAGAAATGTTATTTACTGACACATTCTACTAAAAAAACATAGTATTTCACAGACGTGCAATTTATTAATAAATGACTCGCCTCGGTAACGTAGTTACCTAGCGTGCTGGTTTCGTATTGAACTAGACTGCCAAGGACGGGGATATAGAGGTTCAAATCTCGGTTGGGTGAACTGGGGTTGGTTTTACCTAAATGGTTTTCCACTCTCCCTCCACGCAAATGCGGGTTCACGTCCTCTAAATTCAACCTTCACTATTCCTACCTCATTAGCGTAACTAGTACTTAAGTGTATAACCCGAACGGTTAATAAAACACCATGATAAATATTAATATTATTATTAATAATAAATGCCTGATAAATATTAAAGTTATTGTTTAGGTGTTAAAAGTGGGTATTATTATTTTGTACAGTCCGTTTTTTTAATAATATGGTTTGGAACTAGTTTTAATTAATATTCTCACAAGGTTGAATTTTATCTAATGTGGCCCATTTAGTATTTTTCAATCTTATTATTATTATTATTATTAGCACCGCGTCTTACTACCTGTTCGGGTTATACGCACTTACGCTAATGTGTAATGGTAGTAGGGTGATTGTCAGATTAAATGGAAGACCTACAGTTTAACGTGGGATCCGAACCATGGTGGAGGCCTGGCATTCTCCACATTCACAAGTTGAGATTAATACACGTCTTGTCAGAGGTGAAGGAGGGGATTGGTAATCAGATAAATCTTTGCCGGGACCGAGGATTGAACCCCGGACCCCAGAACAGAAGTCCGACACCTTACCCCTAGACCACCAGGTCACCCTTTTTTCAATCTTAAATGTAGCCCTTATAAGCAAATAAATTTGACAAATGTGGCCCACGATTACTAAAAGTATGCCCCTCAAATTATCCTGAAGGTAAGTTACAGGGAAATCTTTGGTGGCAGATATGAAATAGCTACTGATTAAAATAAAAGTATGTATCTAAAAGGTCATGATTGAATTTTATCATGCATTTATTTGATTAATATGTAGGCTCATATATATATATTTTTAATTTTAAGCTGTTTTCTGGGGTCCGTGTACGGGCATATTTCATAATACATATTTGGGAGGGTAAATACACCTTTTATTTGCCAGTAAAATTTGAAAAATTCTACTATATTAAAATACAATTTATATATACATATTGAAAATAATGTTATCATTTAGCACCGCATTTTACTACCCATTCAGGTTATACGGTTATGTATTAATTACATTTATGGTTTTAGGGATAAGGGGGTTATAGTTATGAAAAATGTACCCAAATTTGCTAGGAGAGGGAGAGAGAGAGAGAGAGTGGGAAACCATTTTTGAAAAACCACTCTCAGTACACCTGACTGAGATTCGAATTTCGATATCACCGTCATTGACATTCTAGTTTACTGCGAGAGAAGTGCGTTAGACCACGTGGCCAACAAAGCGGGTAAATGGTCTATTAACTATTTTTAAGCCTATATTAAGTTGATAGGATTACTAAATATATCTTTGGCCGGCGAGGCATATTGATATTTGACCCTTGGTAGGAAAAACGTTGGACCAACTCTCGCAATATATACGGGACTGACGATGATGCGGAGATCAGGGTCCGAATTCCGATTGGGTGCTCTGAAGGTGATTTTTCTATACGGTTTTTCAATCTCCCTCCAATAAAATGCGAGTAAACTTCCACAAAATTCAAGCTTCTTCATCCCTAATGCATTATATTTATTTCATATGTGGACAACCGAATCAGTGATAGGACACGGTGACAAAAAGAAAAATTAAAATTAAATTATCTTATATAAGCTCAAATTATGTTTAAACTAATCTATTTATCAATTAAATATTCTTCGGGTATTGCATTTGTGATTATCAAACGTTTCTAAGCCTGTTTAAATAACTAGTGTTATTTAGCCTTATCTTATTGAGAGTAAATGGTGAATCCATACATTCAAACAACTCATTATTTATGGTCAATACACATCCATTTAACACATTCTTAGTTTGTATCTATTTGTCAGACGCGATTAAAAGTTCTAAATGAAAATATCTATTCAAAGCTTAGCAGAACATTGCCTCTTTGAATGTTACCCTAACTCTTCTGTATGATGAATAAAGTTTCTCTCTCTCTTCTTCTCTCCTTTCTCTGTACGATAAGAGTATGGGAGAAGAAGAATAAGTGTATTTTTGTTTTGAAAGTATGTCCGCCTCATTGCCCATAGCCACGGTACGGTGGTTTTGATGACATCACAGGGCCCCATGTTCTCTCCTAGAGGAGCACAGAGAAGCCACCACTACTTCCTGCTGGCACCATACATCATCGCCACACGCGTACAATCCTCCCACCACCTTCCCTCTTACTCCACTCTCCCAACGATCGCCTCCCCCTTTACCCAACCATCCCCCCTTGAGGGCAATAAAAATATACGATATTATAAATAGTGACTGGATCAACTTGAAACAGTTTTATAAAATATTATATGGCTGAACTCTTTGAATATATATCTCCATGGCTAAATGACCATTTTGTCTATAGGAAATTATGTTACCAATGAATCATTTTAATTAAGTTTCGTGGCATCACTTAGAAGGGTTCACCCCATTGGTGTAAATGAGCGAATAGCTAGAGCGGGAAGAAAGACCGCAGGGCACAACCAAAATATTAGATGAGTGGTTACTTTTAAAGCCTCGAACTTAATTTCATTGCAAGTACAGGAACATTTAATGAATTAATTAGAGTAAAAGATAATCAAACTATATTTATTTAAGACAATATGGTATAATAAGGGCAGCACAGATTTTTTAATATTGTGTTCCTTTAAAGCGCTAAGCCACTTTGTTAAGATGGACTGTATGGACTTGCATTGTACTGTTCATAGACCCAAAGATATCCCACTATTTTGGATTAAGACCGTACATGTTTGGACCTAAGATAGCGCAAACCAAAAAAATACTTATCTTGATAGTGTATATAGCTCTTATTAATACTTTATATTGAAAGAAATGGATCCAATATAATACTAAAAAAATAAAAATAATCTAAAACATAAAAATATAATGGTTCAGAATTTTGTTTAGTCACCTAAGCAATTCTTATATATTTAGCTGGCTAATAATTTTCTTTAAAATTGGTAAATAACACATTTTCTCCCTTTTATTTAAATCTGGAAATGTTTCATTATTAAATATTCGTCTTGGTTATGTTTATAAATACAATATATTTTGTTTTCGTAGGCATATATTTCACCAATAGTAGAGATACTTTACATGCCAGCTTTCAGGGACCTTATTTTATTGAATTACATAAATATATTTATTCAATCGATTCTTTGATATGGAGATGTAATATAAATTTAAATTTTTTCCCTTTTTTAAACTCTTATCAAGAAATATCAACACATACAAAAATGTATGTAGGCAATATTCAACACATGAACTTTAGATAAATGTGTCAAGAATTGTCTATATTTTAGTTGAGATACTTGATGGTAAGACTAAAGTTTTTGTGCTTTATATTTTAAAACAAATCTTTTTTGTATTTTTTGCATATTAGATCAACAGTGATAATGTTGCTATGAAGGTCTCTCAAATGACTCTTAATATACAGTCCTTAATCAATGACAGTCTTAGCTTATTACTGTATTTACAATCCAATATGTAATAACACGGATAGTTTTAATGTACAGTACTTTATTAATCCTTAATTTAAAGATAATTCAATAATTTAATAACTTTATATTATTATATTTTACACGATCAACAAAAGAGAGTTTATATTTTATATTTAAAAAACTTTAAATAGATAAACTTGGATAGGTAACTATCTGGCTTAAATGGACTGGAAAGTTCATTGCTGTCAGAACCCTATACCGGGACACCTCAACACATATTCTAACCTCTTCAAAACCATTTTCACAACATCCAATTTTCGTCGTCTTGGTCTATCTTTATGTTTTGCTTAATTTTTTTATAAATAATTCTACAAATAGTCTTAGAGTGTCACACAAAATCATTATTTTAAACTGTAAGTAGTTTTTAAACGTTTTTCTTATAAATCTTCTACAACTTTGGCTATTTGGCTTGGTCACAAAAATGGCCTGTAGGAATCTTCTAGCCAGTATGTATATTAAAAAAGTCCGTGGTAGCATAATATTTCTATCTAGAATAGGAAACAAGGAAAAGGTATAATTAAAAAGCAAGTCAATGTTTTCAAGGCGCAAATATTAAAGTGACTGTGTAAACTCGTCAGAGGAAAAGGGAAAGTGTTATCAGCATATAGAAAAGAACCCTCCCAGGGTGAACTTCTCATTTTCTTACCTCTTTTTATATTTTGTGCATTTGAGTATAAGTGTGATAGTGCTTAGAATACTTAGGTGCGTCAAGTTAAGATGCAACCCGCATCGCAAAAATTGCTTCGAAATCTCCAAGTAGGAAAAGTCATAAAGGTTTCACATTAATATATCTGTGATGGGCTTCGACAGTCAAAGGTCGAACCTCGGTGGTCTTGGGGTGAAGTTCTGTCCTCAGGACCCGACGTTCGTGAATTCAAGCCCTGACGAAATTGACGGGTTTTTATTAGCGATAAAAATCTGTAGCACAACTTCCTTCAGAAGGCAAGTAAAGCCGTCGATTCCATGCCAATTGTGGTATGTTAAAGAACCATGGAAGGTACGTGAAAATACTTCTCCTGGCAAAATTTATAGACCCTTTAGCTCTCGCTCATAGAAATTCTCGTGTGCTGATATAATCAGTCGATTCAGAAAGTGCATTAAATACCTAAAACAAATGAAAAAAATATTAAAGATTAGACGCTGACTAACTTTTTAAAGGAAGAAATAATATAATTTTAGCACAGAGATAAATACAATTAGTCTCATTAAAATATATTTGTCAAACTCAATTTTAATAGTTATTTACTAGTAAACATTATGCAAGTTCACATAACATTACTCCAGCAATAGAATAAACTGCCAAAAACGGGAAGATCAGGGTTCAATCCCAGTCGAGCGTATTCAGGGTGTTTTTTATAAATGGTTTTCCACGCTACAACCTCTCAAATGCGGGCACACTTCCTCTAAATGCATCCTTACTAATCCCAAACACATTAATTAGTATATAGGCGTACAAACCGAACGGGTTGTAAAAGAAGTGCAAAAGACATATATAACAAGTTGTTTGAGAAAGGCATTGTTTCAATAAAATAACCTATATTTTAAAAATACTCATTGGCACTACACATGTAGAAGAAACACTTCTTAAGCAACGACTTTGAAAAATATTTCTTAGTAAAAAAAAAGCATACAAAAGACATTTGACCGGTTTTTTAAAGACGAAACTACCCACTTCAAACATGACACGAAACGCTCGATAGAATACTTTACATAAAAAAAATGTGGGGAGGAAATATAAAAAAAAGGACAGGAGGTTTGAGGATCCTAGTGGCTCTAGGAATTTGTTTGCTTCGAAGCCACCACTTTGTTGATGACAAAAATTATGTTCGATTTTGATAGTTTAATATCCTAATACAGCCATGCAAGCAAGTTCCCTGAACGGGGAATTTCAGACACAGAGGGGTAATTTGACATGAATTTTACATCTCTTGCGTGGACCCGTTCAGAAGACCCCATACCACCTGCATGCTACAATTTTCCAATCAATAATCCACCGGCAACAGGATGATTAAAAACTTCCAATTTGAAACCCAATTTATTTCAAAACGAATCTTTTTTAAATATAAAATAAATCTCAAAAACTGTTTGAATATAATTTTCTTATGAAAATCTCTAACCACACATTCAATTTATTTACAATATTAAAATAGTATAATATTGTAGTAATTACCCAATTGAAACAATTGTTTTGTTTTTTACCATCGTAAATCTTTTACCCGAGTTGGTGGTCGTGCTGTCTAAGGCATCACTCTAGTAATAGACTCAATTGTGGTAGACAGAAATATTTAGGCTCTAGTCCCGATTGGCTGTGAGGATTAAAAATAAAATAAATCTGAATTTCAACCAAACAGAATAACATATTTGAAAGCTATGATTTTAATTTGTTTTTTAAACACGTATGCATAGTACCAATCAAATTAAAACTATTTTGAATATTTTAGTTTTTTAGATTGTTGTGTTCCATATAAAAACGTATAGCTCTTTAAAAATTCTAAATAGAATATTGTTAACATTATTCTTTTGTATCATGCACAGTTTCAATATTACTTTATAAATCTATAGCCTTACAACCTGGTACTTAAATATTAATTAGTATAAGCGAATGTTCAATAAAACAATGTATTATTTTGAAAGTACTACCATATTATCTGCCGTAGAGCTATTATGGAATTAAATTAATTTTCAAACAAAAATGTAAAATGTTAAAAATGGTAGAAAAGTATCAGGCTCAAATTTAATTCTTTTAAATATGTATAGGCCTTACGACAAAATCTGTTAGTAAATATATTTAGACTTCCAATTTTACAATAATATACAAACCAAATATTATTTATTTGGTAAAATTGTTCCAACTGCCTTCTAACTTAGCACCTAACTTCAAGTCTTCTTTAAGGTTAACCCTTCAAGTGATCTAGTTCTACAACATAAGGACCAATTTCTATTGCACATTGAACAAGTTTTTAAACTGCTATTTTACAAAATCATATGTGCTCATCTTTGTTTCTTCCAAGTACATAATATACCAATACTATTTGACTATGGTACCTCCTAGGATTAGCGGGCTGTAATAAACGTGTGTACTGCATGATAAAAACCTAAATGAAACCTTTGAAGAAAGAATATCTTAATTATTAATGAAAGAAAATAGTATCTATAAAATTGGGTATAATGATTTAATAATATTAATAAAAACGCGTGCTGCTATTAATATGGCATACCTGAATTTAGCTACACTAATTTGGCAGGGTTAATAAACGTAAAAACTAATATGTAGCCGATTTTGTGAGGAGGAGTAGAGGAAACCCTTTAAGAGAAAAATATGTTAATACACCCGAACCGTATTACAATAACTACTTCCCCTTCACTGGAAAACGCGACAAGACTAACGCCTTTGTCTTGGAGTCCCCAGATTTAAATTGAACAAAATATAAGCGTTTAGAATATTTCAATAGATATGCAATATTTAAAAAAAAATCCTTACCATTTTACATTAAACAACACAATCAAATTGGGGTACACGGGCACCTTTCAGGGGGTACGCGAGCAGCTCTCAAGGGAAAGTTGGCAAAATAACAAGGGACTTCTGGAAAACCCTAATTGTTGGCAGTTACCGTTAACTAGTTATTACCATCCCTCTTTTTCCTATATTTTCTCGGCTGGAGAGCGATTTCTGAGAATTTTCAATCCTCTACTTTATACCTTCTACATTAGCAGTTTATGATGCCTTTCCCAACAACATATCTCTGTGAGAGTGGTTTTTCATCCATGGTGTACCAAAAAAATAAGTACCGCAATAGGCTAAATTTGGAGCTGGACATTCCCTTGAAAGTTTCAACTGGACAAACAAATATAAAAAAGTTGTGCAAGCCATGCAGCCACACCCCTCTCACTGAAAAACTTTTAGATTAATAATTTATCAGCTCCAGAATTACAATTAAAAAATTTTATTTGAAATAATTGTGTTTAGGTTTACTTTTATTCTTTATTTTCGAACGAATTTGTGAAGAAAATATATAAAACTTTTCTAAAGATATTTTACACTAAAATAATGGTATTTTAACTGATCATAACCCTTCTCAATAGGAGCTAATGTTAGGCTATAAGAGTAGATTTCTCTCACATTTGAAATATTATAACTACAGATATTTTTCTCAATAGATTAAATAAATCAATAATTTACTATAAGCTCATATTTTTCAAAGCCTGTCATTTGAAAATTTTTAATCTTAGAGGTACATTAAACTTTTTGTCATGGCCAAGGGGTATAATCTAAAAAAGTTTGAGAACAGCTGTCTTAGGTAATGTTCTGTAGCTGGTGAGATATTTTGATATACAACAGCTATTTAATAGATAATACTAGTATAGTAATGTGATGACTCGCTTTGGTGGCGGCGTGGTATAACGCGCTAATTTATTGTTGAACTAAAGCACAGAAGACGGGGAGATCAGTGTTCAATCCCGGTCAGATGCACTGAGTGTGGCTTTCCCTGAATTATTTTCCACTCTACCTCCACGAAAATGCGGGTGCACTTCTTTTGAATTAAGCCTTACTAATCTCTAACCCATTAGTATAATTAGTAAATAAGCTTATAACCTGAACAAGCAGTAAACGCGGTTCTAAAACATATATATATATATATATATATAGTTTTAGTGATTTAAAGCGTTAGGCTTAAGATATAGGCCAATATAAAATACTAGAATAAAGTTTAAATCCCATTTTAAATTCACGTCATTTCCCCATGATGATAAAAGTACAATTAATAAAGCAAAATGTGGGGAATGCCAGGCCTCTACCGTGGTTTGGATTCCACGTTAAACCTTAGGTCCTTCATTTCATCTCACAATCACCTTACCATTACACATTGGCGTAAGTGCGTATAACCCGAACGGGTAGTAAGACGCGGTGCTAATAATAAAGAAAGGTTTATTTTCATTACTATCCTGGACGCTCTTAGCTTCACTCTCCAAAATTCCTGTCCAGAACTCTCATAAACAAGCGTGTAAAACTCATCAAATGTGAAGCAACAGACTTAGTTTCAACAACCCTCACAAATTGGAAGCTTGGAGAGAAATCTCTTCCGTTCCTACCAAGGAGAAATGGTATGTTAGTTTGTTTGCGTGAAATAAATAAAGTGACAGACAGGAGATCAATGTGAACACTGCTAGAAAAGACGTCACACAATTTTTTATTAAATACCTTATATTAGTTCAAATCTGTCTATCACTTTTTCAGTCACTTCTAAAAGAAATGAGAAGGCTAAAACATTGTACATCTTCCTAATTCACGGGAAAATGCATTCTATTAAAATTTGAGCTAAATATATAACGCAGTGCACCGTGCATTCATGCAGGTCATGTGTTGGTTTATCAGCTATACTGGATTTAAACCTTACCTGTATTATGAGCTTTACCTTATCCATTCAAACATATACTATTTAAGTTTACATAGGTAACTAAAGAATAAAAATAAAAATAAATGAGTACGAGTAGTCTACGAGCCCCAATTATTTTATTCATTTGGTAAAGAATCATCAATTGCGAAGTCTGGCAAATTCATTCACTAGTTTTTTTGGTTGTGAGCTAGATGTTTCATGCAGGGTTGAAAAAATATTACGAAATACGTGTTTGTCCTATTTCAGTTTTACTTTGCGGTTTGTGAAAGTACCACTATTGAAATAATGGCTATGCGGATATAGGCATCGAAATAAAAAATGTTATTTATGAAAACCCACTAACAATCCTAATTTTATGTCCAGACAGGAGTTGGAAAAGTATGTAAAATAAACAAAAAATAAATGAGATTGTATTTAATATTATAATCAATTATGCTATAAAATATTGTATGGTATGGTTCAGCCATTATGAATCTAGCATCCCGTGTTATGGTAGGAGTACAAGGAACTCGAGTTAAGGACAGTAATCTTGCAGTTTTTATAGCAAATAACAAGGAGAAACTTTTTAAATGAAGAGAAAAGTTTGTCATTAAATTCCAGGACACCCTTGACAAATATTAAAAAACTGTTGTTGTCACCATGTAGATAAATCCAAGATGAATTTATCAACTAGAGAATTAGTTGATTTATTTGTGCCCAAAATAGGTATTGATGAAAAAAATGCAAAATTACTGACATTTACTCATGTTTCCTACATTCTTACCCAATAAACGCTCGAATCTGATCTCAATAACCAGACTAGTAAGATCTGATAGTCCGATGGCTTGGTGTTACAACCCCACTCTGTGTCCTTTTATTTACAACCTTGAATAATATAAAAGGGAGCAGGAGTAAGCTATGGAATACGTGGCAAGGGAAATTATTAGCAATATTTAAAAGCAACAATATGAACGATTTATTCAAAACAATAACAATAGAGCAGAAAATTTTACAATGTCTCATTAATCAAACTGAGATATGTTGATAATCAAACAAATTGATAATAATTTCATTTCTTTAAATTGCGCAGATAATTTAAGAGAGGGTTATAAACTTGTAATATATCCAATATTCAAATAGGTCAGTCTTGAAGATACAGAACAACGTTACGGGTTGAATTTAGTACAATAAATCAAAAATACTAATATCCATCAGGATAATACATAAAGACTAAATAAGGGCCTAATGGGCACCTTCAAAATGTTAACAAAGTGTATTTTTCATATCAAAGAATTAAAACTTCAAAAAGTTAACTTTACATGTTAACTTTCAATAAGAAACTTTAAAATACGCGAGAGTTTGGATAACAGACTTTAGTCAATTTCCCCCGGGACTATCAAATCCTGACACAATATTAGGAAATGAAAACAATAACCCTAATAGTAAATAATAATGTAAATATCATATTTAGGAGCAAACTATAAAAAAGATTAGAAAATATACTAAATTTAATTAATTTCATAATTAATCAAAATGATCAGAATATTACGTTACATTCAATTATATTTCAAAATGCAAACAAAAATAAGAAACGCTATGTTGAAGTTTACAAAATAATTACTACTATCCACAATATCAAAACAATTTACATTTAACTCGTTCAATTCCAAGTCAATAAACAATTGTGGCTATCTAAAGATTTAATACTCGAAAAGACTCTAGTGCTCAAGTGGCGACAGACAAAATATAGAGCCTCATTTTAAATTTAGTGATCAGGTAAAATTCAATAGATTTATATAATAGAAAATTTACAACATCTAACATGGCTGGCTCTAAGAGTTAAAATTAAATCAGAGTCCAATAAATAATTAGCCATAGTTAAGGTTTCTGATGAAGATATAATATATACATGTTTTATCCTGACATTGTCTAGGTTCAGGACAATGTTCCTCGGTCAAGCGATGTAATCAAATAGTCATTTTGGCATACACGCACATCACAATATATAGTGGGTTTCGTCGCAATAGAATCAAGGTGGGAGAACTGAACACACGCTCGGTGACGTCAATGAGGCTTTTTGGATGATCATGTAGACCCTTTGTTGACAAGGCTCCATCAGACTTCCAAACCATTTCTTCACTCACTTGATTTTTTGAAAGTAGTTCATCTTTCTACCATCAGAGGGCAGGTGAATAGGTGAATAGTCTTTCTCTAGTCGTGTTCAATATTGACCGGCCCATTACATGTTATTAGAATAAGACGCAGTGGACTACATCTTGTTGGAACATCGTAGCTCACTCAGCCCACTCGTCAATTTAGGATGGTAGGCGTAGGCAAGTCTTGGTGGGTGCTAGTTTCAGAAGATTCAATCGGTAAGTACACGAACACTTTTATTATGTTGAAATTGATTACGTAAAGAGAATATTTTATTTAAGAAATGTTTTATTAGGTCGTACCAACCTACGTGAACTACAATAGAGAAGATTACTATTGTAGAGATTCTATTAGTGCCGGTATAATTGGAGCGGGTAGTATGAATTACAGAGAGTTATGCGTAAATATCAGCATGGGGCGGGTCCTATTGTAACATAATACAATGTAATGTTACATTGGCACTGACCACATACGTTAAAGTAGATTCCTTTGAGTCATAAACATACGTCATTATTAGTTGAGTGGTGGAAACAGCGTTTGCTATTGTATGTGACATCGATATGGAGGCAGTGATTTTATTGACTGTACTGTGTATAGAGAGGGCTGAGTAGAGTGGCCTTGATACTCGTAAGCCTTTTCCTAAGAAACAAGGGGAGGTTTTCTGTTATTTTGCTGTCGGGAATTAGAGATACTCGGAAGTGAAGCGATAATAATTTTTAATTACTTACAGACAATAATTAGAAAGGAGCAAAAGAAGTTTCCTTGCCATCTCCTCACCCCGAGCAACCCTGTGCGCTTACACTCATATTTAAAGTGTCATACGTTCTCAGTGATACTTCCTTGATGTATGACCTTAACACAAAACAAAATGTTATTAGAAGGATCATTTTAACGGAATGCAATAAATATTAAGTGGATGGAGGTCAAAGGAAAAACAATAATAAAAAATGAAGGTACTGTATATTAGATAATTACTCTCTCACTGTTCACAAGTTTTGTATGAGTGGAAATGCTGCTCCTTTAATTGTCTCTGCTCGCGATTACAAATATGGATCTACATGTTCGCCGAAAATAAAAAATAAAAAATATGTACTTGTGTGGCATTGCAATTCACATTTTCGTAGAAATGCATACTGACCAATTAGGATTGTCACCACAAACTAAAACAGCTACTTATCAACAGGTTTTTTATGAGTGAATTAACACATCTTTCATCACGCAAGAGTAATTTATTGGCCCGTGGTTTGCACTGCAATTCAAGTATTTCATTTTTGTTCAATCAAGAAAATTAAAAACTTAATTGACATATCTACCATAATTATTATTAGTAATTTATTATTGTAACAAAGTTTTTTACTTTTCATTTTGTGAAGAATGCAATTTATAAATCAGTTCATCTTGATCGCTTAAATTCATGGTAATGTATATATTTTCTAATAACCATTGACAGGATAAGTGTGTAAGGTGACTGCTGTAGAACAATGTGGGTGCGTCACAAAAGAAAAGGAAGGGGACCCATTAGTGGTACAACTTTGTTGATGGCTTAGTTGAGACAGGATATATTATTCTCTACGTTATCGGTGAAGACTAGCAACACTCCCAAACAAGAATATCAACCCCAGGCAGCCAGGTCACTACACCAGGAGCCAAGAAATGGCTTTTAATGTTGTAGAATTGGTAGGTGATGGTAGAAAGCCTTGATAATGTTTATTTAGAATATTGTTATCATGTTTGGAGTGCAGAAGCTATCGCTAGTTTTTGAGTAATGGTTGAGGGATGCAATTGTCCCGGGAAATATGTGAGCCAGTTCACTGTAAGGTGTTTTTGGTTTTACTTATGATATATATAATAATTCAAGTGATTTATTTACATTAAATCCAGTATAGTTTAAACAGCCCCAAGTAAAGTTACAATTTAATATGCCAATGCATAAATAAATATTAATGGCAGTTACGGTTTAGCAGAGAAAATTTAAACATAACAAAATGGGGAAAGTAAACAAGGTCAGCTGATCATACAAAGGATATGAAACTGTCTTCAAAAGAAATGGAGGAAATTGTGATTAATCAAGTGACGTTTAACCGAGAGGAAGGAGACTAGTGACAACATAAGCTAGCACCAAGAAGGACATTATGAAAAACACGATAGGATGATGGCAGCACAACGCAACTAAACCACTTTGATTTCAGAAGTCCAAGCAGAGAGGGATGGCTGCGCAGAAAATAACTTCTGCACAAAAGCAGGATCACAGAAACACAAAATGACCACTTTACGAGCAGATGGTTGTGCACGTATGGAACAGTGACGTAGATACGGACCGGCATTGTGGGAAAAACATGGCTGCGCAGGAAGAATAATACTCCACAAATCAGGAAGTCTTCGCAGAGACAAAGGGTGGTAAATTTTTACTAAAGCTGGGAAAGACAAGTTTTAATATCAAGGCCAACTTTCTTGACAGAATGGAGGGGCAGGAAACGATAAGTGAGTCTCGTATCTACTTGTACTCTAGCAATTAAGCCCAATTCAGCCTGGGATATCTGGTCAGCAACTATGGATCCTTTGGAGAGCGCCAACTAAACCCGCTATGTAAAAAGACTAAACTAAGTGAGAAAAGACAGAATTACGTTGAAACGAAATCTAGCACCAACGAAGAGCTACTTGAGTATAGAAAGAGACATGGAAGGAGAAGCAGCTATTCGATTAGTTAGCAGTTTATAAGAAATAATAATGGCACAAGCTTATCAGGATTAAGGGTAAGGACATTGAGAAGATAAATACTAGAGATAATTGAGACAGATAAATGGTCTGTAACATGGATACACTTAGCCCGGAGGAATTATAAGGGATCATACATGAGAGGCCCTACAGCCAGTTATATTTAGAGAACTTTATTAGTGATGGCATTAGGTGGGAGGAAGATGAGATTATAACACCTGGTACCACCCGAAGTGAAACGTTGGTTTCAATGACCATAAATGGGGGACAACCAGAAGTTAAGGGGTGACTGAGATACATAGAGATAGAGCAAGGGCTTAAGGTGGTTCAGCTGGATTTACAGGGGCGTGAAAGGGAACTGGACCACTTTGAAAAGGATATAAAGTTATTGAACAGACTGTCCGGACACTGGCAATCACACTGACAGTCAGCTACGAGTCTCTGGTAGATATGCAAACAGACCAGAAAGTGATACTGGATGATATACCAGTGCTACAAGGAACTGTGGAAAACAAGGGGGAAAGACCAATCAGGAAGTCAAAACTCTGAAAGTAAGAATGTATGATCACCACATAGAAATAATTAATGAAATAAGAAAACTGGAAGAACAATTACCTTAGCCTACAGCTTTGCGACCAAAGCCGAGGCTGCCTAGTGAAGGAGCTAAGAATACACCAGATGCATTGATGCAACTTAAATATAGCAGGGCGAACTATATGACGATTCATCCCCACCAAGAGGAAATACTTTTTGACGTAATAGAGACGAGGCTAACAAATTTCAGTAGTGGTGCGTTGAAGATTTCAGTAGTACTTTTTATCATGAGGATGGCTGTGATCTAAATAGGTTGGCCAATGAACTAATGAAAATGCACATAATCATTAGTAGTCTTCAAAGGGTGGTGGCGCATTGCACCTAAATTTACGAGTGGCAATGGCAGTACTATACATCAGCCAGAAAGGCATTTCTATTAATGTTGTGGTCTATTAAAAACAAGATGGGCTCTTACACAAAACAATTAGCAGGACGTGTAGTCCACGTCACGAATTTAATAAGTTCTACTCGTATAAAGGAATATATAGATTGAATAGTAACTCAAGTGGAATTTTGATGCCCCAATCCACTAAGATTGATTTATGGTGAATGTCATCCATCATTTTGAATGGACCACGCAATACATAATAATTGGGGCAAGAGTTAGTGATCTACTAAGTTTATATCAGGTGATAGAATGTCTGAACCAACGCTTAAAGCATCACAAGCTACAACGGGAGACTATGGTCTCAAGAGGTCCCAAACTCTCGCCAAGTGGCTATGAAAACCACACAAACACCAAGGGATATGTGCCCAACCATATAAAGGGGAGATATAGGTAAAGTAATGGCATGAGAGTGGGGAATAGAAGTAATAAATCAGCAGAGACATTTGAAAAACCCTAATAATTTTATGTTGAGAAAGAAAATATAGGTAATAGCATTCATATAACTACAAGCATCCAAGATGGTGGGGATTTTAATAAAATGACCAGTGATGAATGTATTCTCAGGGGTAGTATTATATCGTCAAATAAATTAGTCGAATGTGTTAAAAGAAGATATGATTCTCCACCACATCCATCATAGAAAAGGGGCTAAACGAGTGTGAGGGGAAAGGGGAACTACTCCCCAAAGAGCCAAACTAAACAAGAAAATAAGCAAAATAGAAGGCATAGATGAAAATCAACTAGGACATCTGGGAAAAGTGTTTAACAAATGTGAAACCATATTTTCCGAAAGAGTGGGTCTAGAAAACAAATATAATTGCAATTTAGAAGTGTAGAGTCTGGCATCAATTTTTTGCAAGCTCTATTCCATCCCATATAGTCAGCGGGAGGAGATGTAGAAATAAATGAACAGCATTCTAGAGTGCGTGGACATAGGCTGGGTTCGTTCAAATATAAAATACAGTGGTGGTCATAAGAAAATATTGAAGAGTCTTATTGTGCCTAAATACCCGGGGGTAAATTATATCCTGGTGTCAGACCATGAGTCCCCGCACCAATGGACGAATTACTGCAACGTTTTGAGGAATTTTAATATCTTACCTTACTGGACGAAGCTGCATCTTACTGGCAGATGCCTTTGATGGAGACCTCTAATCGTTAAACGGCGTCTACGTACAGTGAAATTATATATTGGTTTAAATATTACCTTTAGGACTTTCAATTTCCGTAAGTCAATTTATCTTTGGCTTTGAGGCCGTGCTTGGGTACGATATCTGTCATGGATGACGGTATACGTTGATGATTTGCTATTAACAGCTCTTGAATTCGAGGAACATTTCAAGAATCTACAATTAGCACTGTCACGATTGATGGAAGGAGGTCCCATTGTGATTTTTGAACAATCAATGTTTATGACAAGGCAAATTAATTTTCTAAGTTACCAAATTACGCTGTAAGGTGTCAAAGCAGATCCCAAAAAACCAATGCCATTTTGAATTTGTTGAGGCCAATAATCAAGATAAGATCTCCAAGCATATATTAGGCTCATCAACTTCCACAGGATGCTCAATAAATATCATGCGGAACTAAATTTCCTTACTTTATTTAAGAACAGCTTTGTCAACATTGCTATGATAATACATCCAAATGAAAAGGGAGATTTCTACATAGCCCGCAATGTCACCACGTGTTCCCTGGGGGCATACTGTTCCAAGTAGATGCTCAAGGACAACAAAGACCAATAGCATTCACCATGAGGAACTGGCACAGTACCGAGATTAGGTATATGATTACCTAGAAGGAACTACTTGCAATTATTGTCTTTGCATGTGAACATTCCGGATTTGTACATATGGATGAGCCACCACCTTTATGACAGACCATAAGGTGCTATCTTTCCTCCACAAATGTATGCTGGGACATGGCAGAATAACCATGTGGGTCTTGCTATTATAAGAGTAAAACTTACAAATACATTATGTGCTATCTTGATATCCACCCCAGACTATTGCGGCTACCACTTAGAAACAGAAGTTTCAAGTAATGGATCTTAGACCTGAAAATAACCACATAAAGAGAGAGTAAACACAATTCGTGGCCCATTTTAAAAAGGAACGTGTAGTAGATCCAAAATTGAGATTGGTTATTGAGGATTTAAGGGGTCCGAGTACAAAGATTGGATAAAGTCAGGAATATCAACTGTATCAAGAGATACTTTACCAAAGGATAAGGAAACCCCCTAAATGTTAAGTATGATTCCCGGAATGCATGCTCAAAAAATTCATAGACCAATGCCAATAGTAAAATATGGCTGCGTTAACTGATGCTCATGGCTTTAATTGATCACTTATATGTAGCTACCGATTTCCACACGCTCATCACAGACTTTGACTTAAATTATGAGTGAAGAATGACCCTGGAATGACCCCTGGATATATAAGTGGTAAATTCATTGGCGTACTAAGCCAAAGGTCATGAGCTCGATTCCGTGAGTTGGTGTCATTTTCCAATTTAATGAATACAAATGGGCTGAGATTCAAGAACGTGTACGTCTAGTCCAAGTCATCATTCCTACCCAAGTAATAACGTTTATCTTAAGTGATCTGCCACTTAAAAATTTGATAGGGTACTTTACATTAAATAATATATTCATCTACTGAGGTGAAATCTGTCACTGTTTTAATCTTTTATAAAGTTGCTTGCGCTAAGCGATATACCACATAGGCCTATTTATTATTATTATTAGCACCGCGTCTTACTACCCGTTCGGGTTATACGCTCTTACGCTAATGTGTAATGGTAGGGTGATTATGAGATGAAATGAAGGACCTACAGTTTAACGTGGAATTCGAACCACGGTGGAGGCCTGGCATTCCCCACATTCACAAGATAACTTGTTACATAGGCCTATTTAACTATGGGTGGACATGAAATTATAGATTGTCTAACTCACTCTTGAATGCCTAAGCAGATGCTTAGGAATAATACCAACCTTATCATTCTTTTCCGAATGGATGACACGAACATTAGACATATATATGATGATCATGTGAATACCGACATTCCGTTTCAGAAGTTAAAGAGATGTGTTCGTTACGCTGTAAAAACAAACATGAAGGCTTACTGCTATTGAAGGGCAGTACAAGAGAGGTTTCGATAACTTTATCTGATTAGTAAGACATTTCTTTAAGTGGAAGATAGGTCATCATGATTGTCATTCATATTTTTCATGGTCCCAACAGTGGTAGGTAGACCTGATGCGAATTGACTTTGACTCCTCTATTACATCAAGATGTGGGATCCAGACACCTTGTCAACATTGATAAACCACTTGATCAGAGCTCCTGTGAAAGGCTTACGTTGATACGAAAGATAATTTGCATATTAACAAACAGATACTTGCTCTTAACAGTGTTAAAATATATTTTCATAACGTGTGGATTATCAGTTAAGGACTGAAATTGTTATGGAATTCAGGACGCTATAAGGTAAAACGTCTTGCCTTGATCGATTCTATAAGTCATAAGATGGTGAAATTGAAATAGTTTGTCGCTAAACATCAGAAGATTTAGGTTGACTTGTACGGTATAAAAGGAGACATCTTATCCACCAATGACATTGGCATCGATCGATATTACGATGCTGAGGGATTAGACTTACGTAATACTGGGGAACCCCCACTACCCTCCAATCTTGCACCCAAACTTTATGTAGACGTGATGACCAGCAGAAGATTCATCTACATATTCTATTTGAAATATAAACCCAGTATAAATCATTCAAAACTATTCAAACTTGATTTGACGAGTGAGACTGACGATATATTCTATAAATCAGCTGTAGTTTCATCGCTAGTCATGAATCTGAAGAAAGTGATTTGTCAATTGAAACTTATTACTGTCAATGCACCACTTTTAGAGGTATTAGAAAGTGATGTCATATATTTGATGATAGAGAAATGTTTTGCAATGCCTTTAACATTGCATATAGATCTATGTTTCACATATGTTTAAATATAATGTATAGTTCATTTATCCTGCATGGCGTTCTTAGTTTATACCATGTAGTAGAAGGTTGCTGAAGATACCATAAATGTGAGTAATATTAATACACGAAAGTATAAACAAGACGTGATGCCCTCAATGCGTCTGATGTTTTCACTCACGAAACCTTTAAACCTATACCTGAAACATTAAATAGGATGGTGAAGATGGTCGCGGCCAGATCAGAGCCCGAAGCTGCTCGGAGGGAGATAAAAAGGATGATGACCCGCCCGAGTACAAGCATAAAAAATATATGTTGTAAACTTATATTTACACACATCGAAATCATTAAGCTAAATGGTGTACGTTACGATGGACGCATAGCTATGTTGGGGGTTATTTGTATCCTGTTTGTTGAGGATGATAGGACAGTGCTTCTGTGGCCTGTCACTAAATGTAACTATGGCTGCTACTAATCTGGAGGAAAGTTCTTCAGTTGGTCTAGACAATATCAAAATAAATGAGGTGATTCTATGCAATGCAGATGCTTGTGAACTAAACTATAAAAATTGCGAATAGCTAAGATACGTATTAAAAAGAGGCATACTAAACTAAAACCAAACGAAAAATAATATCTCGTAGAAACTGTGTAAACACCAGTATAGTTTAAAGTATATTTAAAAAATATCTTAACATTTTTAATTCTATTGGACCAGTTTACAAAATATTGGAATCATTTAAACAAAAAAAAAATTATGAGAACAAAATAAAATACCTGGGAACAACAAGATGGACTACTTGTATCTTAATATCACACGATATGACATTCTATCATGGCCGACCCTAGGGGCACATTTTAATGAGATGTATTCTTCTTTAGCATTAAATATTGTATCTAATACTAGCATTTCGACCCGTTCTTTGCGTGGGTAAGTAAGTAAGCAGAAAATTAGGAAGTTTAGCATGTATCGTTACTTCTCTTCACTCTAATATGTAAAGGAGATAACGATAACTATTACAAAGTAAATGTATAATAAAGTAGAGACAGGGAAATATTTCATAAGAGTAAGAGATATAAATAGGAAACATTAATAGATTAATTATAAAAAAAACATAAAAAGATGATGTAGGTTTGCAATTGATCAATAATATTAAATGCAGGCCATAGAAAGATAAAGAGTAATAAAGGTCCGTTAAATTGGCTAGGGAAAACATGTAACTCTTAGAAGTATAAAGGAAAACATTAAGTTTTAAACTGACAAATATGATAGGATTTAACAACTCCAAAAATATAGGAACTTCCCGTAGCATGGGAGAATACGTGTCCAAGACGACACGGTAACAGTCAAAAGGAAGTTAAGTTGATAGAGAGTATTGGTTAATGGAATCCAAATCAGCCGGGATAGCGCCAGACTACCAACAGAGGGGTCTAAACAGAAAACATGGTGAATTAATTACCAATAAAAAATAACTGCTAGTCCCATAGTTTTAGAGTTACTAAGCTAAATGTCGGCCAAGCCAACTAGCTTTATTTGAAATTAAGAAAGGTCCCATAGACACACTAAATAATAAATGGTTAGAACACGGTGTGTCCATTACATTAGAGATGGCTAACAATCAGGTGTCAACACAAAATAGTACTATGGCCGGTCCTTTCCCAGTGGGTACTGCCAGAGCACTCAATAGTACATTTATACCATTACCCACTCCCTGGGGTGTACATCAAATCTAGTACACACTAACTTTAAATACTTGTACAATAAGAGGTGCCAACAAGAGATGAATGAAAATACTATCTGTCTAGGAGTCATCCGCTATGTACTCTTTTTTTCTGAGTCCAAACAGGACCAAATAAGGGCATGTAGTGAGGGAAAAGGAAGGAAGGTGGGGAGTTGGGAATAGTGAAGAAAGAGTTGCCGAGGAAGTCCGCTAGGGCCGAAGTGCTCGTAGCTCAAGGCATCGAGCCAACGCCAGTCAGGTCCTTCGTCAACATCGAGTGTTCAAGGGTTCAGACGTCTATTAAAACTGCCACGCCTACGCTTCCTCCATACCTGCAGAATAGTTTGTCGAAGAATGGTGTTTGTATCCGGGAGCATCCACTTTATGTAATTAGAACACAAATGATAGTATTGCAGAATATATCAGTTTTAATTCTTATCTATGGATTCCTTTATTTCAGTTTAGTATTTTGTTCAGATTACGGTTTATAGATGTCATTTTACTTGAGTGACATGCTACAAGCACAGGGCTACCAATATTATTAAGGTTCCGCCTCTTACAATCATGAACTTACTTTGGCAGTCACAAAAAATGTTATTATTATTAGCACCGCGTCTTACTACCCGTTCGGGTTATACGCACTTACGCTAATGTGTAATGGTAGGGTGATTGTGAGATGAAATGAAGGACCTACAGTTTAACGTGGAATCCGAACCACGGTGGAGGCCTGGCATTCCCCACATTCACAAGATGTCTTGTCAGAGGTGAAGGAAGAGTTTGGTAATCAGATAAATCTGTGCCGGGACCGAGGATTGAACCCCGGCCGCCAGCAGAGAAGTCTGACACCTTACCCCTAGACCGCCAGGTCACCACAAAATTGTTGACAATTCAAAAGTTTAAAATAGATTAAGTCTTTGAAACATAATGTTACCTAGCCCCCAAATTGAAAGCACAAGCAAACGCAATCCATTTACATCGCAATATTTGGCTCAGCACAATCATAAGATTAATGAAATGAAATAATATAGATTGTTACAGAAACATATAGGAAAAATAGCACAATGGTAATATCCGTGTGTTTTTCTAGGGGTTGAGGTTGTGTTGATTTTTTTCCAGTAATCTGTTTCTTTGTTCTATGCCCTCTTGTTATGTTTCAAAGTTGTTGCGGGTTCAGCTATGGGAAGGGAGGATGGATGAAGGGGGTGAGAGTTGGAGGCTGAGTTTACTGGGTGCGAGGGTGCTTGTGTGGCGTATTCTCGTTTCCGTCTGAGGCTGTCTGCAAAATTCCAAGTCAGGTGGTGCCAGGGGATTGAGGTTGAGAGGCATTGCTGTGGGTTTGAAGATTGGATAGAGGGAGGGATGAGGATCGAGTGTATGGAGTACGTGAGTGAGGTGTGGTAATCGGTGGAGGTGATAAGAGGGATTATGTTGTTGAGTAGTAGCAAACGTAAGTAGGCTGCTCTGACTTATTCCCTATACTTGTCCCTCACTCCTTTGAATGGATTATGCAGAGAGGTGCTCTGAAATAGCCTAATGAATCTTCAGAAAACTTCTAGCCAGTCAGGATATCTACTAAGAAAAGTAAGACTGCAAAGGCACTTTACTTCAAGGTTATCTAGTTAGATAAAGCATATTGTTGCAGCTACCAAAGGGCAATGCCTTTAAATGCCTGGACAGTTGAGAAAGCCAATCAAAGGCACTACATAAGGGCACGAAGAGAGATATACTCGAGAATAAATAGATGCTGCGTTTTATCTTGGACACGACGTATCGTGTTGATAATTGCCCCTTATACATTTTTGTTGGGAGCACTCTTCACCATCCTTGTATGGTCCGCAGAACAAACATAAACATCACAATAGATGCATGTAACCTCTTACTATACAATTTATATGCTAACACGGGATGATATTTCAAGACATAATCTCTATAGTTTAAATAACTGGGTTTCTTCATCCAGTTAATATTTACAGAAACAATAGAAATTGTGTATGAATCTTCATAGCCTCCAGGGGCGCCATATGGGGTTGTTTCTTAGATTCACAAACTCCTCTAGGAGTGAGGTTTGGGGGCTCACCCAGGAAGGCTATTTTTGGCTGGTTGTAGCAAATGACGCGTAACAACGGTTTACCAAAGAGCGTAAACGAAATAATACACTAAGATAGAGACATATAGAATAAATGAATATCATAATTTCACAAAGATTATATGGTTCACCAAGCTATGTCACCAAAAGTTGTTCGTTTACATTATTATGTATCTCCTTTATAGGCAATAACTTATCCTTCAATATTTAGGTATGTAATCGCAAAGCTATGGATCACCTTCAAGATAATTTTTGCTATTTGTGTTATTTATTTTTATCTATTTTGGTCTTCCTCTACAAATAATCTATTATCTTAAAAATTTTGAGTCACCCCCTCCCTCTTCACCTTTCGTCTTCTTTCGGGCACCCTGTTTTTTAATTCCAAACATTTTAACTTTTCTGCTATGGTTTATGCTGGAGTTGTCTTTTTATCAACCCCTTAGAAAAACAATCCTCATTGCACCCTACTGGGATCAAACTCTGATCTCCCCGTCTTCGGCAGTCAATTCCAACACGAGATTAGTGCGTTAAACTACGTGGCCACGAAAGCGGGTTGTTCTACATTACTTGTATAAATTTCAAGCTATTACAGTTCTTGTTTATTAGTTTTGAGATTTCGTTAACTCTGTTATCATTCGTTCATCTGGGAGGCTATATATACGTATTATACAAATTTTAATTTTATAACAAGTAAATAAGTTTTTTTTTATATTGATTTAGGGTGACCTGGTGGTCTAGGGGTAAGGTGTCAGACTTCTGTGCTGGCGGCCGGGGTTCAATCCTCGGTCCCGGCACAGATTTATCTGATTTCCAAACCCTTCCAACACCTCTGACAAGACATCTTGTGAATGTGTGGAATGCCAGGCCGCCACCGTGGTTCGGATTCCACGTTAAACTGTAGGTCCTTCATTTCATCTCACAATCACCCTACCATTACACATAAGCGTAAGTGCGTACAATCCGAACGGGTAGTAAGACGCGGTGCTAATAATAATAATAATAATAATATTAATATATTGATTTAGAACACTTTAGTCCCTCTTATCTTGGAACCAATTGTTAAATTTCAAATTTTCAGATTTTTTAAAATTTTTGATTATTTGAGGCAGTCGTTCTAATGTATTTTTGTAAAAAAAAATTCTACTACATTTAGAAAGACTTTTAAATTTGCTTTTGAAATTATTAGCTCTTTTTAAACTTAAATCGTAATTTAAAAAATAACTTTCAAACACTTCTTGATATTTGCGAAATTTCAGTTACCATACAAAAGAGTGTTTTTTTCCATAAGTTTAGAAAAAAAATTATTCCCACTACCTATTTTACTATCTCTACACCCACACTGTCATTCTTCTACTTCAAATTTTAAAAAGTTTGGTTTTTGGGATGGTATTTTTACTATTTCGCCAAATTTATTATGTCTCCCTCACTGATAAGGGGTTGATAATTTTAGATTTGAAATTTCCAGACCTGATCATTTCCCATCAGCCCATATTATATTTTAAATGTTCAATCTCTTCTGGTTATTTTAGTTTGAAACTTCCATATAATTACATATTTCAATTTAATTCTGTGGGAAACCTATTCCCATTTCGTGGTCCTTCATATTTAAATTTAAGAATGTTCAGACATGCATTGTGTTTTGTGGTGGTCCTTAAACTTGCCTAAGCCATTTTAATCTTCTACAAATCTGATGAATAGTTTATTCCTTAAGTTTTGTCGACTTAGAAAACCCCTATTTCATTAATACCCAATTGTAAAGATAAGATATTTAACACTGATTTGGTTATTTGGAGTATTCCCTCTACATTCCTGGCAAATTTAAATTTCCACCACCCCTTAAGGTTTATATTTTCTATTTATATACCTAGCCCCATCCTCCTCCTTCTTTCCTAGCTTTCAAATTTCTATTTTGAAATTTAAAATTTTCAGACTTTTATGTTTATCTGAAATAGTCTAGTCAAATTTCAGTTCTCTACCACTCAACGAATTAGTTTGTATTAGTTTATTTTAAATTCAAACGCCCCCTTCCATACCCATAGGTTATCTATCAAATTTCTTCTTATAGTATTAATCTATTTCTTCTATCATTGACATGTATAAATTTTGTACCAAATCTAAATGTGTTTTTGTATAACCTCTCTCACAAGCATTTCCCATGATTTCCCAGGCTCCCATTTAAAATATTAATTTTGAGCTCCCCATCTTCTTTTCTTTAATTCACTCTAAGAAATTTCAAATTTTAAGATTTATTTGATTATTTGGAATGTCTCTTCACCTGTTTGTCAAATTAAATTCTTTACCCTTTCTAAAAAAAATGTCAAGCTATATGTTCTTCATTTCCCGAGGCTTCATTTTAAAATACACAGATCTTAAATTTTTATGGCTATTTGAGGAAATCCTTCTACCTTTCTGCCAAATTCCAGTTTTCCAGCTCACCTGGAAGTGGGTCGTCTTTACTGGACAAATCTACTTCCAGATTTATTAAGAGATTAACAAAAATAATTTTTTAACAATACGATCACTTTTATGATTTTATGATACTCGATGTCACTTTGGCGGTGAATCGCATTGACACTAAGATAAACGCTTCCGAAAATATTAGAAAATATTAGGAATAAAGGAAGGAAGAAGGGATGATATTTTTACACACATTGACTTGAATGGAAAGGGGATAGAGGGATTCAAACGAATTTTGATTTATTTATATTTCTTGTACGATATTTTTTGCAACCTATTATTATTATTATTATTATTATTATTTTTATTATTATTATTATTTTTATTATTTTTATTATTTTTATTACAATGCTTCATGCGGGAAAGGACGGAGGGTAGTTTATTTATACTATTCAAAATACAACTGGAATGCAAATTTTTAAGACTCGCCTACGGTGCATAAAGACTTTGCGCCAGCCCTGCATTTTATATGTACTATTAGATAACTAGAATTACAAAATGATTTCAGTTCACCGATATAGGTTTAATATCCGTAATTGCCAGGCCTCCACCGTGGTTCGGATTCCACGTTAAACTGTAGGTCCTTCATTTCATCTCATAATCACCCTACCATTACACATTAGCGTAAGTGCGTATAACCCGAACGGGTAGTAAGACGCGGTGCTAATAATAATAATAATAATAATAATAATAATAATAATAATAATAATAATAATAATAATAATAATAAAATCCGTAACTCCTGTTTAGTACGCTTTCCACAATTCATGCAACAAATCCGACATGTTATTGTATTTGTAATCATTGATTTCTTTTGAAATGGATCTGCTCATTCAATAAAACTGTTCTAATGATCACATGGTCTGGCCCAAATATTGGCCGGGATCGTTGGGGGTGTTGTTCACAATTATGCGGATCACAGCAGATTCACTCTTTTAAAGCAAGATCTACCTGTTATTATTATTATTATTATTATTATTATTATTATTATTATTATTATTATTATTATTACCGCGTCTACACTACCCATTCGGGTTGTACGCACTTACGCTAATGTGTAATGGTAGGGTGATTGTGAGATGAAATGAAGGACCTACAGTTTAACGTGGAATCCGAACCACGGTGGAGGCCTGGCATTCCCCACATTCACAAGATGATCTATCTGTTCCACGCCTTACAATTATAGGCAATTAGTAGCTATGGTGATAAACGTAATAATGCTGCTGCTGATGATAACAATACGATTTTGCTTGTATTTATAATAAGAATAATATAATACACGTTTTTATTTGTTTATAAATATAAACATTAGTTTTAATCATTGTTATTTTTTGATAATGTCTAGTACATACTATGAGCAAATAACATATTTGTTTTAAAACTACCCCTTCTCATTCCTTAGTTTTAAAATAGTTCAGATTACAATACTAAGAATGAGTGGTAAAGCTCGTACCCCTTAAAATCTATAAACATGAATGTGTCTACTTCCCTGTTGTTTCCGTCATTTATTTTTATCGTTGATTTAAGAATGTTACAATTAATATTTAGGTTATACCTGTCCAAACCATGGATCTCGAGTAGGCCTGCCTTTTATAAGGCTCACCAGCTCAAATTGAAACACTTCAAACTGAAAAAATTAACAAAAAAATGTAGGCGCTTGTAAGTGACATAAATGATTGTTAATTTATATGAAGTTTCCATCATTTTAAGTATGAAGTTACTTGCGCAGTGTAAAGATGTATTTGTTTAAAACAAGTACTAATTTGTTTATGTTTTTATTATATTTGGTCATTAGGTCCTATAACGTATCTGTATGGCCTCCAGCCAATTCTCCGAAGGAGCTATGCGACCCTCAGTCGTGGAAAGATTGAACATGCTTACCTTGAATGTATCAATTTTCTTGAGGTATCCATAATGATCTTCTCGATTGTAGTGGTGAATCATATTTTGAATTACCTTGTGCCTCCGATCCAACGTATTACACTAAGCATGTGACATGAATGTTTCACGTCATAATTCCCGAGGGAACGGTTGGTAAGGGTGAGGGGGGTAGGCGGGTGGGTTGTAGCTTGCGTGTTCAACTGCCAGCGACAACTTAAATAGATTCACCTCCAAATATGTTGAAAGGGCAGGTCTAGCCTACCTTGGTTGCGAGACCGCTTCTACTTAAATGAAAAGACGCACAAGATGTTTGAGAGAACTATAATATTGAATACCCTACTTATCCAGAATTAGTGCTTAGAGATAATGTGACAACCAAACACGTTATCAATGGTTACTTCAAATATTATTTCTAATAAATAGAGGAGTATATTTTAAATTTAAATGGTATAAATATGTCTATATCTGAATAGATATGATGGTTTTAATTCCTTACATTCATAAATAGTATTAGAGAGAATTGTGATCCCTTGCAACTGTTATTGATAGCTGGTCTTATATACTACAAATAAAATTATCACATTTGGTATGCATTGTATGTCATTCCTAAAGGTTCAATGATCTTGCATTCATTATCCTACATAAAAGGGCATTAAAACTATATAAATACAAATATGGATATTGTATATATTTTATATGACCAATTATGTATTATATTTAATCATATATACATATATATATTTAAATACTACTAAAGACTTAATATTTAATAGATATATACCCATACCATTGAATT
Organism: Timema cristinae; assembly: GCA_039000515.1. NCBI lineage: Eukaryota > Metazoa > Arthropoda > Insecta > Phasmatodea > Timematidae > Timema > Timema cristinae. The sequence goes on from JBCFYV010009882.1 coordinate 49,711,811, forward strand.
AGGTTAATCGCTTTGTTACTTTAATATAAATTGCACAAAACTCGATTGGTATTATTTTAAAATTTTTAATAGTTTTACTTTTCACTCTTGAACAAATATAATAAAAAATAATGGAAGTGTGGTGTTCGGAAGCAATTATTATGCGTTTAATAGTTTCATTACTGTAACAAATCTTTGTCAAATGATTTTATATAAACCAAATAAGTTTAAGCAACATTTGCAACATGGCACTCCTCAACACAAGGTAAAGGACAACATCTTTTTTCCCGAAAAGATAAAGTTGGATTCAACAGGGCCGTTAAAAAAAAATGTACCACCGTGTTATTGAATTTTCTTATGTCTTATATTTGGAGATCGATAAACAGAACGAAACCACATACAATAGGGGAAACTTTGATCAAAACTGGTGCTATCAAAATGGTAGAAACCTTTAGTGTAAGTGAATTGGAGAAAAAAAACCTTGCTTCTGTCTCATTATCAAACAATCCTGTTCAAAGCAGAATCAGGAAATTACACATTGACATTAAGGACCAATTTGTGCAGGAGATCAAGTTTACAGTGTATGGAATATTTTAAATTAAATTTGATTATTCAATTGATGAGGCATAATATTAACATTTGCTGATATTTGCAATATATATTCACACGAGTTCATTTAAAAAGGCGTATCTCTTTTCTTATCCTATAAAACAACTACTAAGGCATCATATATTCAGGAAAAGATTTCCTAAATTATTGAATCAAAAAACTTCTGTGAGACACTTTCTGTGGCTGCTGAATAACAGCTATGTTGGGGACAAAATCTGGATTTTAAGTTAGTGTTAAAAAGAGAGTTCCAAAAACGAGAGTCTTTTATTCTATGATCCATCGCCAGGCACTGGCTTCAAAAACATACCTCCACAATAAATTGTTTTTGATCAAATAATTCAAAATTCGACCTCTCAACTCATGTATTTTCAAAAATTTATCTATTGACTTGAATAAATGTCATTTTCTTCTCTTCCACACAAATGTTCTATTGCTCTCAAGAGGAAATGTATCTGAGCGAGTATTGGAGCTAAAGGATGAGCTTACATTACACTGGTTAGCAATGATTTTGTCCCAGAGCAAATAAAGGATATTCTAATTATAATTTATTACACTGATTACAAAACTGGTCTTAGAATTCTCTTATAACGTATATTTTTAAATCTATTCCCACTTTAAGATTATACAGTACATAAGGAAACTCTTTTCCAATCCCAGTTAAGTTGACAGAACGAACCCTCTTTCCCTCTCTATGTCAAAACCTTCAAATCTCTCTTCACAACCCCAAGCTTTTCAAGGCCATGCTATTGACCTACTTTGCACATGATGAGTCAGATTTTTACTTGCTTATTTTCTAAGTCAGCTCAACAGTCCTGGGAAGTTTGTGGTCGGAATTTGTTCTGTAAACATCTAATGCTGTGTGTTTCTTTATCACAAACTTTTATATATGTAGTTCACTGTACAGTTTATGGTGTTTTTATAGCTCAGCATACATTCTATAGTGCTTATAATAGCAAGTGGCACATTTCCTAGAAATTGTGTCAATCATACGGACTCTTTTTGCTACATTTGTGGTGAGGTAACATATAAAAACTGCAAACGTGGTTTTACTCCCCTCATTAAGAAGTGCTATAAGTTTACTTTGGATGAAAAATTGTTGACCAATCTTTTGTTGTATCACTTTCGTCAAACTCCTCACGGCTCGGTCAAAGGGTTCCTAGCACAGTAATTTTGCTGTTCCAATGATTTGGTGGAAACCAAAAGATCATTCTACAGATTGTTACTTTTGTCTTACAAACATTTCAGGCATTATTTATAGATCAAAACACACTGAGATATACCCTAATTTACCATCTGCTATGAGGCCTGTATCTCATAGTGAACAATTGCCTGTGCCAAAGCCTCCAGAAAATGCCACACTAGGCGTTGATGAACAAGAGAAAGAGCCTGTAGAGCATAGGATGATGATATAAGGTGCTATACAACCTTTAAAGCTTCCTGTTTATCTTCTGAACCACATTTAATCGCTCACCCAAGGTGATCTCAATGATCTTGTCCGAGATTTAAACTTATCTAAAAGGAAAACTGAAAGGCTAGAATCTCCTCTGCAGAGAAAGAGAAGTATGTGGTTTTAGATAAAGGCGTAGTGACTTTAAAGCCACTTACACACCAGCGAGTGGGATGGCGAACCAAACAGTGAACCGTAAGCTGAACTGCACTGCGAACACTGACAGGTGGAGGGGGTATTCGGTTCGCGGTTTTTTCCGTTAGTATCGTCCAAACCCAAGGAGAATAAAACGTATCAACAAGAATCAGCATACATCGCATATATTTGCATCCATCTCGCCTTGAAAGCCAAGTAAACATCAGTCAGAGATTATATTATAATATTATGTCTATCATATGGCTAGAGCATTTATTTTAAATAGTATTACTTTTTATTAGAATTTAAAAAAATAAGTAATCAATTTTTTTTTTAATAATGGATTTTCTCTCCCACCCACCTTACGGTTCCATCAACTCTGCCTGAAAATATTTATTTTTCAAATCTACCTTTTCAAATTATCGAAACAATACTCGAAACAATATGGACCAAATAGTACTCGAAGCTGATAGGCTAGAGCTGGTCACGTGACCACACCCCTCGCTCTCTGATTGTCTGTTGGCCTTTCCCCTCCCCACCTGACGCCCCCACCACCCTGATCCCTCCCCCCCACTTTGCTCTGCCCCCGTTTACAGTGTTCCAAACATGTTGGGTCTTGTCCAAACTTGTTGGTATGTGTTCCAAACATGTTGGTTCTTGTCCAAACTTGTTTGTTTCTGTCCCCATTGTTTTTTTATGTCTGGTAGGATTGGGACGGGTGTTGGAGTTTTGTTATTGGCATACAGTTTATGGCATTGGGCGCTCCTCCCTTGGCATCAGCCGGTTTTCTCCTTCATACTCTACGGGTTGTGCCCCGGACGGTATGTAGGAAGTAACATTTAGTTATTTACTACCATACTGATGCTGGTACATTTCTCACTTCTTATTCCCATTCTACAAACTAGCTCAGTAATGTTACTATTTCTATATAGTTTTCCATTTTCATTCCCACGCAAATGCACCAGTGGTAGGGATGCTTTTTTAAAGGGTTTTATAGCCAGTAGATAGCTACCTGCACCAGTGGGCACACAGTCTAAATGTCAAACTCTTCTAGTTAGGGCTTTCCAACGGTGGGTGGAGGTTGGGTTTGAATCCTGCTTGGGTTTTCTGATGGTGGGGCGTGAGGTTGGAGTTCTAATGCCTGCTGATTAGTGGGGGGTCCGAATCTCAGTAGGGTGTACTGAATATGATTTTCCACTCTCCCTTAGCGCAAATGCGTGTGTACTTAACAAAGTAAATATCCTGGAATAAATCATTTGATTATGTTAGCGATAAGACCCACCTCGTTGGCGTAGCTAACGCGTTAATTCCATGTTGAGTTTGACTGCCAAGGACGGGGGAGAACGATGTGTGAATCCCTGTAGTGTGAGCTGGGGTGGTTTTCCCCTAAATGGTTCTCACTTTCACTCCACGCGAATGCGGATTCACTTCCTATAAATCTAATCTTCCTAATTCCTAATACATTTGCGTAATTTGTACTTAAGCATATAACACTAATGGGTAGTAAGACGTGGCTATAAATACTGATAAGCAACACTTCGCGGCTCTTAGGAGGGAGGTAGGGAGGATGTACCCAGGTCAGCCGTATCCCTTCTAGTTACCCATGCTACCCCCCTTAATATCTATAGGGTGAGGGAGACTGGAAATCAGGCAAGAAAGTTACATGGTTGAACAATATAAATTTTATTTTAAGAAAAACAACAATAGTACAATAGTTAAGGAGGCACAATCTGTGCGTGAAGCGCACCTCTCCGTCAACCATCGGAGTCGATAAGATAACATAAGTAAACAATCATGAAACCTCCTTAGGAGAGGCAAAAACGATACTAAATGTGTCGGGCCCAAAATCAAACAACAATTCACAATTCGGGATCACAACTTTATGGACCTTAGTTACTTGGTTGTTTAACCTACTAGTATTATTTCCAGAATAAGACGTACGGCATAACCGTAACCCCCGCGCAACAGTTACCAAGCCAGGTTTAAAGATTAACATTTAAAGACACACGTAGCTAACATGGCGTCACACCAATCCAATAAGCCCCAAATGTAAAATTAAACTAAGTAACATAACAACTTCCAGTATTTAATCCGATAAATAAAGCTGAGCGGCCTCTCTACATGCCGCGGTAAGTGCATGGCATTGCAAGTTCAACTACCAATATAATAATTTTTTAAGATCCAAAATGATAATTTTGACAAGAGTACCCCCCATGACGCCGAAACTGAGATTTAGATATGAATAACAATAACCCCCAAGACCTAGGTCACCGTTCTCACCTCTTATCCACAAGATGGTGGGTTAGTAAGTGACATAACGTTCCCGGCGTAGCCGTATATATACAAGAAATAGTTCCCAGAGTGGGGGTAGGATCGAAGGAGATGGAAGGTAGGAGAACATAACAATCGAAGGAATGAGTTGGTCCGAGAACAATGTAGAAGCGCCCAGACGCTACTCGCGGCCGGACACGGAACTCTCTTCTTTCTTCGGCTGGCTGGACACGCGTTCGATCCTTGCAGTCAGTCGACTTGGGCGCGTCGCTCAGTCAGTTCGGTATTACTTCGGAGAGCGGAGGTCGGTTATAGTGTTTTGTGCCGTGTGATAGTCTTCCGAGAGCGGGCCCCCCGGGTTGGTGAGTGTTGACCCATTGATATTTCGTGTAACTCGTTACACCCACTCAGCCTTCACACAAGTGCAGATACATCTTATATCTTCCTCCGCCCTAGAAACTATACTGGTAGTCCTGACAGGGGTGGAAAAATAAAATGCTATGACATACATGCATGCTGATGACTGTTTCAGCGTTATATCTTTAAAAGCAAAATACCTTTACACTAAGAATTCTATCTTGACTTGCCATTACGTCAGAGTTAGACAACATTCTTAAGGACTTTTTTTTACGCAAAACTCGCTTTTTGGAGGAGGGGGTTAGAATAAGGGTTTTAATCCCTCAACATGATTTAATATACAATGTCAGCCAAAGAACATAGCGACTAATTGAAATTTGCTTGTGTTGCGGTAGTTAACTCGTGGTCCGAATATTTAATATAACTACAAATTTAGACCATTTGGTTGTGTAATTTTTCAATGGTTTTATGGCTTGTTCAGATATGAATTAGTTTGCGGATAGTCCCCGCCGCATTTGCATTTAAAAGTACCTTCCTATGAAAATTTGACTGTACCGGAACTCTCTCAATATTAGACGAGGTTAAAGTCCTCACAGCTCTCGTGTGGAATTATGCTTTATATTTATCTTTCTATCACGGATATGAAATGAAAAGGGGGTTGAGGGTAACAATTAATGTCATTGTCGAGAAAGCGAAGATTTATTTTAAATTTACAATACTTAATAACTGTCAACCCATAGAGCAAGCTAATAGAGTTTCCCCCCTTTAAAATCTAATCTCTACCACTTGTACTAAGTAAGAATGTTTCTCAACTAATTTAAGTGCCCGGTCAAATGACCTCAAACAGGGTGAACGGGCTGATGTATTCTCAGGAATACCACAGTTGCGGAAGTGTTTATTAGACTTTCCCAATTTTCACTCCAGCGAAAGTGGGCACGCCGTATAACTGTCAGGCTCATATAACTATGGTGGGGGGACTCGCAAATGTGGGGTGCACTCGACCATGGGAAGGATTTATCTGATTGGACAAGCGTTCCAAAATCCATTAGCAGTGCTATCCCTTCGAAAGATATCGAGGTTCGAATCCATGTGGGCACTTCGTCTAAGTGTCAGGCTAATATAATTCTGGTGGGGCACTCGAAAATGCGGGGTACACTCAACCATGGGAAGGAAGCATTTTATGGGACAAGCGTTCTAAAATACACTAGTGGTGCTAGCCCAACGAAAGATATTGAGGTTCGAATCCCACTGGGCACACCGTCAAAATTTTAGGCTCATATAATTCTGGCGGGGGAGATATTGGAATCAAATCCCTGCTAGTTAAACTGTTGGCCGTGATAGATAGTCTAATACGTAAGTTTGCTAGTCTTTAATTATTAAAACTATCTCTTAAAGAACATATTTTAAATTTTAAATTAAATCATCTCAATTTATAATCAACATTATATAAGTCTTAACTTATATCTATTCACTTGTTACTAAAGATTGATTTAGAATGTTTTATAAAATGTTGTTAATGCATTAATTTTCGTAGAGTTTTTCCCGTTTCCCTCCCACACGAATCTGGGTACATCCTGATATCCCTGTCAAATGATTAACAAACACTAATTTTATTATTCTCGTGCCTGCCTCTTTAGACATATATTTCAATTTCAACTAATTCGGACAATGATATCAATGTTCGAATCCATGCTATCAGGCAGGATATCTAAAAAAGTACATGGCGAACGTAGAAATACAACAAGATGTTTTAATTGGGATTGTTTGTGGAAAATCGGCCCCTGAATGAACACTAGAAACCACATCTGAGCCATGGCCTTCAGAGGTCGTTCTAAAAGCCACGGAGGACTGCAACCCGATGTGTCAAAGGATTTTCATGTGGCACTATTATGTCAAGGGTTGGGGGGGAGGGGGCGTTAATGAATCTTCATTAGGGTCATTGATATTGTCTTTCAACATTTATGGCTAAAATAAACAAGTTTAATCACACTGGAGGCTCCAAAGCACAAGTCGGTTACCACACATTTCAGCCCCGGGGGTATTTGACACCGGGAGCTCTCAAGGAGGGTTGGTTGAGGGAGGGGGAAAATGGAAAGGAGGTCCAACAGATTTTTGCGACAGGGAGCCATTGCTCATACTCTACGCTAAACAGCCATAGAGATAAGTTCATCCTGCACGTTCCCGCCCTCACTAGCGATGCCAACATTTTATGGGACGTCGCTGGGGAGTGCCTGACGCCATGAATAGCACGGTACCCCACCAATAAATAAAAAACTCCCACAAAATAAATTCCCACACCAGTCCCAATTCTACCCAGACATACGATCCAATAAGCACTCATAAAAAACAATGGGCACATATAAAAAACCATTTGGCACACATAAAAAATCAAATGGGACAGGAATGAACAAGTTTGGACAGGAATACACAAGTTTTGAACATATACAAACTGTGTGAACGGGCACACCTTATTGATAGGGGGAGGGGAAAGCGCTGAACCAGTACTATAAATAACAGTCAATCACAGCGTTGTTTTAAGGTACCAGGCCATCTACTGGTTATACATTTCTTGCTCCCCAACCATGGCTTCTATTTCAAATGTTGTTAATATATAGTTAATAATAAATAACATATTTGACTAACTGGCCCAGTGCACCTGGCTATGAACCTAGGGGTCATGGGTTTGATTCCCGCCTGGTACCATGGCTATTGTTCCCAGAAGGGGAATCGTCTCAGCGGTTAACAGAATTCGGTTAGTAAGCTTAAGTTACGATTAATTACTGGCATGCCTTCATAAACACTTTATCACTTTCATCACATAATCTCATTGTGGGTTTGATTAGTAGACAACTCTTAAGTGTTCCCTGGGCAACGCTTTGTGACACTAGAGTGGTTATAATCTACACACACAGGTGACCGAAAAAGGTACTACATCTCTCCCGGTTAAATATGCAATCCTATGTATTATTTAAATTGTCAACATCCCTCTTTATCAACTAATATAAAGCCTACAGCGATGAATAAGGTATCAGTGGATAGGATTTTTCACTGACTTGACATAGCATACTCAGTTTACGTTAAAACATATTGTTTGTTTAAAATTCAAGTTATAAGAAAAATCTAAATTCAAGATGATTTCATTCTGACATCCAATATTGTGTATACGTTCACATTAATAAACTCTCTTTGCTATTTTGTGTATACACTTCGCTCAGTATTTAATTTCAACAACCCAACAGAAGACTAAATCATTTGGGGGAAGGAAGGGAATGTTGAATGTGCGAAAAATTAGCTCTTCAGTTATTTGATTGATTCAAAGAAATAAGCTATTTTTAAATGAGGATTTATATTAAAGATTGTAAATTTATATTGTGCCTCTCAAACCTAACTATTCACGTAACAATTTGATAAAAACAAGGAGAAAATTCAAAATTAAATAATTTATTATATTATTTGTATACATTTTCAAAAACTAAGTAAACAAAGTGTGACTCTCCACAAAACATTAATCAAGGGTTTTATAGTTTTTTCACTTGGTAAACGGAAATAAAAATATACCAAATTCCAATTAAAAATGGTGTATAGATTTATTGCAATTATTATTATTAGTATTTTATTTCCTTAATAACTGTCTTTTTTATTGTTATCTGTTCCCTAAATATAATTGTTATTATAAAATAATATTTTTTTAATTGCTTTCTTCTTACCATGTTTTAGCTATTAAATTTGTTTATTGTAATCGCCTGTATACAAATATGATGTATTTATTTCGTTTTAATTTGAAGACCCTATAATGTTCTTATGTTATCTTCAGTGCTAGCCTGTTAGAGGTCTCGAATCTTGGATATAATTTCAATAGAGGAACTATTTCTTTTAATTAAAATAAATTATTATTATTATTATTATTATATTTTGAGAGATTTAACGAGCACTTTCTGAACTGACTGAAATCATCAGCACACTACTTGTAAACTAACTAAAATCTAGAACATATTCAACGTCTAGAACCCTGCCGTTTATTTATCACTGTGAAAGAGGAAATGAAAATGTCACCAATGAAACATTTTTCGGCAAAGTCAGGAACCATATCCGGGGTCCTTAGCTCAGTAGGCAGGTGTGTTACCAATTGAGGTAATTCGTCAGCAATAAGTATACTAAAACACATAAACTATATTAGTGAATTAATTTAATTTTCTTAAATGTGCCATAAAGTAAACCCTAGTTATTATGATATTTATAATATATAAAGTTGTATCAATGGCAATTATAGATTAACAAAAATTAGCTTTTAATGAGCAGCTG